>CM042964.1:14532500-15742500 GCA_023678885.1 Pogostemon cablin | reverse complement strand
AATCATTGTTGTTGAGATCTTCGATGTATGGGGGATTGATTTTATGGGGCCTTTTCCCCCATCTATTGGGTTTCTCTACATTCTTCTAGCAGTGGATTATGTTTCTAAGTGGGTGGAAGCTATTACTACTCGCGTGAATGATTCAAGGACTATTTTATCGTTCTTGAAGAAACATATCTTTACCCACTATGGAGTTCCTAGAGTACTAGTAAGTGATGGAGGTACTCACTTCATCAATAAGCTTCTTGAAAAGGTGCTTAAGGATTATGGAGTCAAGCATAGGGTTACTACACCCTATCAACCTCAAGCGAATGGGAAAGCCGAAGTCTCCAACTGACAAGTGAAACAAGTTTTGGAAAAAGTAGTCGGAACCAATAGGAAGGATTGGGCTATGAAGCTCGATGATGTTTTGTGGGGGTTTCGGACTGGTTATAAGATGGTGTTGGATATGTCACCGTACCAAATTATCTATGGGAAGTCGTGCCACTTTCCCGTAGAGATTCATCACAAAGCTTTTTGGGCATGAGGAGTTTAAACTTGTCTTTAAAGGATCAAAAGGAGTTGAGGATGACTCATATCAATCAATTGCACGAGTTCAGAAATCGTGCTTATAAGAATTCGAAGTTTTTAAGGAAAGAATGAAGAAATGACATGATTCAAAGATCTCATACAAGTAGTTCAAGCAAGGTGATGAGGTATTACTTTTTTAACTCTCATTTGAAGCTCTTCGCAGGAAAATTGAAATTGAAGTGGACGGGGCTGTTCATTATCCATAGAGCCTGTGGAGGGGGAAGTTTTGAGCTTATGGACAAAGTCGGAGACATCATAGCGGTGAATGGGCATCGATTGAAGCATTACAAGTCACCGGATGATGCTTGCATCGTCTTTGATGATACCTTGCACTAAATTAGTACCGTCGTGACTCTCCGACGTTAAACATGAGTGCCTGTTGGGAGCTTTTCCTCCCGTTTTATTGCTTTATTTTCATTGGTGTGAGTAAGAAATTTTTATACTTGACGTGCTTATCATTCGGAAATTACATCTCTTTGCAAACTTAGTTTCGACTACAGTTTCTACTAAGTTTGGGGGAGGTGTGATATACTTACCTCACATAGCGCGGAGAGTATGATCTTTTCTTTGTAACGTTTGCTAGGGGAGTTGATTTTTTG
Organism: Pogostemon cablin; assembly: GCA_023678885.1. Taxonomy (NCBI): domain Eukaryota; kingdom Viridiplantae; phylum Streptophyta; class Magnoliopsida; order Lamiales; family Lamiaceae; genus Pogostemon; species Pogostemon cablin. Next base: position 15,741,331 of record CM042964.1, on the reverse strand, counting down.
CAGTATATTAAAACTTTAGCCGGTTTTGATGCATCGATTTTTTTGCAATTTGCCTAGTGTTTAGTGGTGTTTTATTTTTTAATGTCATTGCGGAGTTACACTTGATGTTATTTGGTATGTAAGTGCTCTCGAACTTAGAAATTGCTATCTTGATACTTGATGTTGTTCTATAGTTTCATTGTTGCAGGAAAATACGAGAAGGGTATAAAGTTTATGAAGTTCGAGAGGTTGTTCGACTTTCATGAGGGCTGTTCGACCATGCTGTTTGATCGAGCAATGGTCGAACGAAATGCGTAAATCTTCCAGTAGGGTTGTTCGACCTGGACAGGGTTGTTCGACTACATTGGTAAGTCGAACGGAAGTCGAACAAAATGTGCAAACTCTTCCAAAGAGTTTGTTCGACTTGGACTTTACTGCTCGACCAACATGTCATAGTCGAGCAACGGTCGAACAAAATGTGCAAATTCTTCTAGAGAGTTTGTTCGACCAAGTCATTGTTGCTCGACCATAAGTGTGAAGTTGAAAGAAGGTCGAGCAGGACAGAGGAGAACAGGGGGCGCGACTGGGCAGTTTGCTCGACTTCCAGCACCTGTTTGTCCAACAAATTTTGGTCGAATGGAGGTCGACCAACGCCAATTTTAAAAGGGAATTTCAGGTTGCTCGACATAAAACCCTTGTTTGACTAGTCCTCTCAAGTCGAATGGAGCCCAGAGTCAGTTTTAAAATGTCAGTTTTCACTCCATTCGATATACACCCGTCACCTTTTCTCGAGCACCAATCTATAACCATAAGTCCTTCTTCCCAAATTATTTTCTATATCTAAAATCTCCATTCCACATACTTCACATCCAAATTCGAGGGATTTCAAGTCCAATCTAGGGCTTTTCACTTGAATTTCTGGGGTTCTTGTTGCCAATCACCACACGCACACCATGTCAAGCAAAGGTATGTTTCTCCTCACTTTTTACTCTTGAATTGTAGTGATAACGCTTAGTGAAAAATGGGTGAGTGTATTCGTGCTAGTTTGGGTTGGATTTAATTGTTGAATTGTTGAAGTTCTTATTTGAATTTGCACTTAAATTGTTTTACGTCAAATTATAGAATTCTTGTGAAATTGATGATGCATGAAGCATGGGCTTTAGTTTAATTTCAAAGTTTACCTATGGGCTCATTGATTTGGGTGTTGTTATGGTGCAATTGAGGGTAGAATTTGAACATGTTTAAGTGTGGAGTTGCTGAAAGCATGTGTGGAATTTATAGTGTTTGTGTGGAGTCAATATTCTTGATTGAAAGTGATGATTTGGAGTGCGATTGTGATTGACAAACACTTGAGATTAAGTCTTGAGTAGGATTCATGCTAGTCTAGGTGGAGTATAATTATCTCTTTTGGGAATGTATTGAAATATTGTGCTTGTAGGAAAAGGGATTGCTTCATCATCCAAGAGGAAGGGACCTAGGTCGCCTTCGCTTAGAGAGATGGTCAAGAAAATAGGGATGGAGAAGAGGAGGCCATCCGACTATGGGCTGAAAATTCCAAATTAGAAGGAGAAGAAGAATCTTTGGACTGCAATAACACAAAAGATAACAAGGATGCGGTATCAGGATGATCATACTATGAGGGAAATGAGCAATAAGTTGTTTGAGAGATCCGAGGGGAGTTGCATTCTGAGAGGAGAGTTGTACGTGTTGTGGTGCATGCTTCATGGAGTGCGCTTCAACGTAGCAGCGTACTTTTTCAATCAGTTGCACAAGTTTTCGACCCATGGATTTCAGCGCGTGAATATTGAAGGACTCATCACCTTGATCGCTGAGTACTATAGAGTCGATTAGAGCAGGCACAGGCCTATCCGAGGGGATCCGGACTTGATCTTGACATCATGTGTGAGGATGGGGCTGATTGAGCAGCAAGATGATACTTGGATGTTCGTCCAAGGAAAGAATCCTAGTACGTTCAGTTTTTCGTTGGTAATTATCGAACTCACTATAGTTAGGGTGAACAACAATTTATTGATGAATACCACAGAGCACACGGTTATCTCAGAGACGTGCTTGGAAAGAGGAGACTGGAGACTCCTTGCTGATATGCGAGCTCATGGGATTGAGTTATATGAGGACATGGTTATGATAAGAGATCCAACTGAATTTGTAGATGACGAGATGCAGCCACCACTTGCTTTTGATTATTCGGGGATAGATATGCCTCCGGAGCAGCCTCAACAGCCAATGGAGCAGGAGTTTTTCGAGCCACCACCGCAGCCACAGCCATAGCCACAATAAGATTATTGGGTTGCTCAGGATCAGTTTTATCGGGAGCAATTCCAATTGATGCACGAGCACTTTGCCACACTCAATGCGAACCAGCAAGAAACAAACAGGCAGCTGACGCTTGCGAATACTAACTACACCGCACTTAAAGCACGCTATGATGCGATGGATGGTCGGTTGAGGCAGATGCAAGACCGTGAGCGCTTGATGGATAGGAATATTAGTGACCTCCATAGAGCACTTGATCAGTGGCGAGCGGAAAGGAGTGATGATGACGATGAGGAGGATGATGGGGATGCCCCGGAGGAGTAGAGCTGTCACGTCTTTTATTTATTTTTATTCTTCTCATCCCCATTTTCTTTTACACTTTACAGGTGAAGGCTTGATTGTTGTGGGTGTAGTTTGTGATTCATGTGTGAGTGGCATGTATTTTATAGTGATGATGATTGACTGATTGTTGGAAGTTATTTGCTTGGGATTGTTTAGTGATGAGGATTATTCATGTTATGCATGTGCTCTTATTTTGATGCATATTAATTTGTTGATGACGAGCATGTTCTATTTTACTTGTAGTTCATAGGAAATTGATATTGATTGCATGCTTTGAAGAGTGCTTATGATTCTATTATCCATGTGAGGATTTGAGCCTTTTGATCGTGCTATACACATGATAGTTTATTCTTAAGAGTCGTTTGTATACTCGTATTCTAGAACTTGACTTGGAGTCTTGTTTGAAGTTTGTAATTGATAGATACTTGGAAATGATCTTAGGCCATCGTTGTCAATTGAGTTACTTAGCCAAATTTATCCTACCCTATTATATGATTATTATTAGAAGCCCGTTTGAGCCTTTAAGCTTTTTCTTTGGCAAGCCGTTGAAAAATAGCCATTTATCTTCTTGAGCCATGAACACCTATTACTAGTAAAGAGTGCAGGAAAATTAATGCTATATGAAGTTGAAAGAGGAAAACAAAGGACAGGATCGGTGAAATACGAATCGAAGGACAAGAGGTTAAATCTTACAAGGAATATTGCCTAACACCGGTATCTCTAATGCTAGAAAGGGTAGTGCCCGAAACTGGTACCCTTATACTTGAAAAACACCGGAATTGGTATTCTACTGAAGAAAGAATGTTGATCCAAGTGAAGATGGAGGTAGCATGTATTGAAGTGATCATAAGAAAGATGAAGGAGAGAAGAAGGAAGCTGTTGAAAAGCGATTACGAATGAGAGAAGAAGGAAGTTGTTGAAGAGCGAATCTCCAAGGTATTTCTTTGCTAGTAATTTAGTTACTTATCTATATTCTCTTACCTTTACCAAAGAGCCAACATTACAATCTATATGCAAGTACTTTGTGATCCTAGTATTGAAGTAGTTATAGATGGATTTTTGAGACCCTTGTCAAGCTTATTGTTACGCGAGTATATGAATTGAAATTGAGTGTAGATACTAATCATGAAGTGTACATCTTTTACACTCGAGAGAGAAAGAGAGTAAAAACTTACCCGTGAGTTAGATGACTTAGCACTATAAGTATAGTGATTGATTGATGTTTTTATGTGAATAAAAGGTATGATGGATTGCATATTTTGAATTGATATAATAACATGTGTTAGAATAGGTTGTGCTTGATCTCGTGATTACATTCTTTGATTTGTTTTGATTTTCGTTGCCTCGGGACGAGCAACATGTAAGTTTGGGGGTTTGATGAGAGTGTAAATTCATGTATTTTGCACTCTGATTTGCGTGAAAATTGAGCACGATTGAGTCTTTTATTTAGACGAATCAGTACATTTATGGAAAAGTCACGAATCGGAGGGTACAAGGGCTTTTTGAGCATATTTGCATAGGAAAACAGTTAGAAAGGGCTCGGAATTTGAAGACATGATTTTTGAAGCAATTTTTTAAGGCCATTCGACCTCAAGACCTTGTTCGACCATTATGACTTTGGTCGAACAAGGTGGCCAAGTCGAGCAGAATGCGCAGATTCGTCCAGAAAGCTTGCTCGACTTGGAGAGGTTGCTTGACCAGAATCATCTTGGTCGAGCAGATGAGCGAAGTCGAACAAAATGTGCATAAACTTACATAGAGCTTGCTCGACCATTGCTTGAGTTGGAGGCCTTGCTCGACCAATCCAGGCTTGGTCGAACAAATTCTCGCTGCTTCTATTTATGGTAATTCCGGATGTCTTTTACCAAATTTGACGTGTGCTTCAAGTAAAAGCCCATCCTAAGCCCGTAAGGAGGTTCCACAAGTATAAAAGAAGAGCTTTCGCAGGAGAAAAATAATCACATCATTCATCATCCATCTACCACCGAAACCCTATCATCATCCGATGGGGTCGTGAAGAGAGGTTCGTCTGGCGCGTCAAGTAAGATCATACCAAACAACCATGATTGTTCCTAGATCAATAATGGGCTAGAACCGCTCCGGTAGTTCTAGGGTTATGAAAGTTTTATAAGTTAATTGAATTTCCATGTGTAAACTCGTACAACACTACTTGTGGTTTATTTTGTATAAGATTGTGCTTTTTCAATTCATAGTCACAGTCATTTTATGTATCATTAATTGTTATGTAGAGTCTGAATGCATATCTTGGTTATTGATTGAGTGCGTTCACCGCTGAGCAGGATTACATGTTATAATTCTAAGTGAAGGGATTCCGAAGTCTTATTGGAACTATCTTATATAGATACTTGTTAATTGAATATTATTCGGGTTAATAAGTAGGATAAAGAGTATAATGTCATAGTACTATAAAGGGAGATCATATTGGGTTAGAGGACTAAGTGCACGAGAAATAATTGATATTGATAGTACCTAGAAAGGGGGGTGAATAATATCTCTTGCTCCAAGGATATTCACACGTGTCATACGCATGTTTACTTGTGTCTATAGAGTGAACTTGCATGGTTTAGTGATGCGTCCATAGACCACAAGGCAGAGTCAGACAATAACGCATGGAAAGGAAATTAATAAGTAAAACTGGATGCCCGAAGAACTACCTAATTTCTTACTTGATCACAACCGTATTTTCTATTGCTTGTTTATTATTTGATTTGCTATTTAAGTTAATTGCTATTTAATTTCGTAACAATTCAAAACCAATTTGCCAAATATAATCTTAGTAAATTAGAACATAATAAAACTGATAAAAATCCATCTCTTGGGTACGATAATCACTTGGTCACCTATCGAAACTACAATTGATATCCTTATACTTGAGGCTTAATTTTGTGTGTTGAGAAAACGCCCATCACTGATGATGTCCCCTTGAGGGTCTCATAAGAAATATCATGTAAACCTGTAGGTGAATTTATTCCGGCATGATAATAAGGTTGAGTGGTACTACTCTTGGATCAGAGATTAATTAATTGAGTTGTGATGGGCGTTTTCTTAAAATACAATTAATTCTCAAGTATGAAGGATGCGATTGTAGCTTTGACAAGCGACCAAGTCATATTATCAAACCCAAAGGTCGGATGATTATCAATTTATTATTAACTAAATTAATTAAAGGCAAGGACTTATGTGAGACCGTCTCATATAAGGGCTTACGTGAGACGGTCAGAAAGTGATAACTTTTATACTGAAAAGTGATATTAAATTAATAAAAAAGTGATAATGTTATTTCATGAATAATTTATAGTATAAATGAAAAGAGATAACATTTTATAGCAAAAGTGATAATTTTTTATAGCGAAAGTGTAAAATGGTCTCACGTGAGACGGTCTCACGCAAGTCCTACCCATTAATTAAAACTATGATTTGGCAATTTACTTTGGAAATTATTATTAATCTAATAAAAAAATAATTAAATAGCAAATAAAATAGAAAACAATAGAGAAGTGTCGAGATTTGAACAAATGAGAAGATATGTAGCTCTTCGAGCCATCCAATTTCACTCATTAATTTACCTTTCGTATGTCAATGTCTGACTCTACCTTTTAGAATATGGACGTATCACTAAGTCATGCAAATCTACTCTATAGACACAAGAAGACAAACGTGTAACACGTGTGAATCACCTCGGAGTAAGAACACAATTTCACCCCATTTTTAGGTACCATCAGTATCAGTTATTTCACGTGCACTAAGTACTCTAACCCGATATGATCCCCCTTTATAGGTACTATGAAATTATCCTCTTTATCCTACTTACCAACCCAAATTCAATTCAATTAATAAATATTTATATAAGATAGTTCTAATGATGCTTCAGAGTCCCCTCACTTAGAATCATAACATGGAATCCTGTTCAGCAGTGAACGCGCTCAATCAATAAACAAGATATATATTCAGACTCTATATAATAGTTAATGATGCAAAAAATAACTCTGAATATGGATTAAAAATGCATAGTCTTATATAAAAGTAGTGTTGTACGGAGTATACACACGGAAATTCAATTAACTAGTAAAACCTTCATAAAACCTAGAACTACCAAAGCGGTTCTAACCAATGATGCTTTGAAGAACGTTCATGGTAATTGGATAGATCTTATCCATGGTCTTGAAAATTACAAGAAATATTAAGATGCGAAATAAACCCTAGATGTTGGCGTCGTCGCTTTTCGCTCCGTCTTGAATCTTCACTTGGTTCTCACTTGATTCGCTAAAAGAATCTATCTCTACATTTCCTGCGGATGGAGTTAAAGTTTGGATGTGGTGTAGGATGGATGTGGAATCTAACACCCTTTTTGATGTGATCTGCATCCCCTTGTATACTTGTAAACTCTCCTTATGGACCTTTACTGAGCTTTTTCGTGCACATGAGGTAAAATCCTAATGATTCGGAGCTGACATGTCCCAGCTCGATCAGAATGGTCTTGGTCGAGCTGCGTGTCTGTAAACTAAAACTTCATCTTCCCTGCTGTAGCTCGACCAAATTGCTCTTGGTCGAGCTACCCTTCTTTGGTCGAGCAGCACCTCTGTAACCCAAAATGTCTCCAGCTCGACTTTAACCGCGTAGCTTGACCAACCTATGCTTGGTCGAGCTACTCTTCATTGGTCGAGCTACGTCTCAAAAAGTATGCTTTCCAATTCTGAGCACTTTTGACCTTTTTTCCTGTATAAATATGATCAAATAACCTTAGTAGTATTATATCTGATTCGTTAATTTTCCATAAATATCCCGATTTGCCTTGATAATAGACCAAACCATACTCAATTTAAAAATAAATCGGAGCTCAAATACATGAATTATTACTCTCATCAAATCCCCAAACTTCCATGTTGCTCGTCTCGAGGCAACGAAATCAAAATAAAGGCAAGAAAGTATAATTCACCAGATCCATATAACATACACAACTTATATTAACACATGCAATTCCATCAACTCAAAACATGGATTCATCATACCTTTCATCCATGCAAAATATCAATTAATCACAATATTTCTAGTGTTAAGTCATCTAGCTCACTAGGTAAGTGTTTACTCTCTCTCTCAAGTGTAAAAGATGTACACTTAAAGGGTTAGTATATACACTCATAATCAATTCATACATTCGCGTAACCATAAGTTTGGCAAGGGTCTCAAAAATCAACTCATAATCGTTTAGATACTAGGATCACGAAGGACTTGCTTTTGGGTTGTAATGGTTGTTCTTTGGTAAAGGTAGGAGAATATAGATAAAGTAACTAATTCACTAGTATAGAATTACCTTGGAGATTTGCTTTTCATCTAACAGCTTCAATCTTCTTCTCATTCATCATTCTCATCTTCTTTTCAATACTTCTTTTCTCCTTCTTCTCTTTGAATCAACATCTTTCTTTCTTAAGATACAAGGGTACCAATTTCGGGCACTACCCTTCTAAGAAATCGGGGTACCAATTTCAGGCACTACCCCCCAAACAAGATCTAACCATGAATTTTCCTTCACTTTTTATAACTATCACCAAATTTTTCCTTCCTTTTCTTTTTCAAATTCATCACTAGCAATTTATTCTCCTCAACTTTCTACTAGTAAATACGATATTCAAAAGCTCAATTAAAGGCAATAAAGACTTTTTATCAAAGGCTTGCCAAAGAAAAAGATTAAAAGGCTCAACGGGGCTTCCAATGATATACACATTATATGGAAAAGGTAAAATTTGGCTAAGTAGCTCAATTAAACAATAATTGCCTAAGATCATGTACTAGTATCTAATAATCATAAATCTCAAACAAAACTCCAAGCAAAGTTCTAGAATACAAACGTATGAATGATACTCACAAGAATAAACTATCATGCATTGATGTAGCATGATTATTAGGCTAAAAAAAGTCAATAAAACATACCTTTATCTCCATTCATAGGTGTGTACGTGACGAATGACGAAAATCCCATAATTGAGGATATATTTAATTTTAACTAAATGTCTCCTTGTTAAAGAATCATAAAAATCATGTTAGCATGTTAATTATATACAATTATAAAGAAAATAAGTGCTTTAAATGAAGTAAAAGTGAAGACTAGCTTCTGGTCCTAAATATCCTCATTCAAGTATATACACGTTTATTTTCCACTTCAGAGAATTAAACAATAATTAGCTTACAAAAATGAACGAGATTAATAAAAATTATATATAAAATCATCATTAGGTAGATTAGTTGGCGTTTAAAATAATTCCTTTTGAATAATTTTCAATCTACAGGTTGAGATGATATTTTGGTGTATCAAAATCTTTCATTTGAAATTTTGTTGTTTGGAATGAGTAAACTTTTACAAGTTTTTTATGTCTTGCAATAACCACACATATAAATATAGGTAATGTTCCTTCTTTAAGAGGAAACCATCCAATAAAAATGTTGTACATTGATCAGTTGCTTGCCTTTGATAGAGCAAGTGTATTACTCTAGTCGCTGTGCGTGCGTGGTGACCAAGTAATAAAATATATCGTACCCATGCAAGGAAAAATATAGTGTATCCGTATTTAATAAGTGCTCACTCTAAAAGGACAGAATCGATGATAAGGATTGAAATTATACTAAAATTATTAACTAAGGAAAACAAGTAAAATAGAATAACAAGCAAACAATCAAAGAATAAATGAGATGGATAATGGACATAGATAGAACAATCTAAAAAGTATGCAAGACTAGCAACATCATGGAAAAGGAAAATATGGACTCACACATACACATACATTGATGAACATCAATTATTATGATATTAAAGGCTCTCACTTATAACACTTCAAACTCCTTCACAAGATACAAGTAGATGTAGATCACTTAGCTATGTAAGCAATCTCGATAAGCACCTCAGAGACTTTCTCTATACTTCTCATTCCCTTATAAGGTACTAGAGTCCTATAGAAAAGTCCTTTCACGTCATCCAAGTGCGTTCACACACTACTCTTCATGCATTTCCTATCATGATGACTCTAGGTATGTTATGGTATTCATAAACTCACTCAGCACATATAGCATAGACAACTCATGCAATAATATGATTCAATTAACTATTTATCACATGCATACAAGTTCAAATTTCATATATATGCCATAAACAATTAACCACATATATCATTGCATCAATTAAGAAATAAACATTCATGATAGAAAATATTCATAACAATCAATCCATCAAACACATGGTGTGCAAGTCTATATATCCTTAGCCAATCATATTGCTAGCCTCACAAGAGGTCTAGTGTATTACAATTATGATTAATTCATTACAAAACAAATCTTGCTCCATATGAGCCATAATAAAAAGAAAATAACAAAAAAAGGTTGATTGACTTCCCTTTGATAGTGAACTTCTCTTCCTCTACCATGCTGCAATCTTCACTCTTTGCAATCTCCTTCTTAGATTGGTGAAATATGATGGAATTGTGGATGGATGTGAAGAAATCAAGTGGATTAATTGATGGTGGAAATGTGTAGAAATGTAGAGATAGAAAATGGAGAGAAATGTGTGTGAATTATGACGTGTTCTAGGTGTAACTGCTCCTAAAAGTGATTACTCTAATCAAAACAATGCTAATTATGTATTTATAGACATGGAACCTTCTATAATCGACACTGATCAATTTTTCAATTTTGGGCCGCACTTGACTCGAGCTCTAAACTCGACGTGATTTGTTGCTGATTTCTCGACAGTTTTCCAGGCATGACGGAGCTTGACTCGAGCTCCAGGCTTGTCGAACAGGGGAGGCCAAGAACACATTGTAGGTGTTCACAGTAAGCCTTTTGTCGTAGCTTGACACAAACCTGTGCTTCTAAGCTCGACTCGGTCTAATGCTTCGTGTCGAGCTCGGACAATTACTGCCCGTTTCTTTCCATTTCGGCCCTGACTCTGTTTTGCTCTATTTTTTACCTATTTCATGCACATTTAAATTCATTTTCACACTTTTATCAATTATAGCACAAATTCTCCATATGAACAATAAACACCACCAAAATCTACACAAAATGAATAAAATAATATGAAAAATACACATAAAAAGACACTATAATCTAAGTAAAAATAGCAACAATCATACATCCACATTGTTTGTTTTAGATTCGTAATTATTTATAACAATCAAAGATTTTCATAAATATATTCATCACTAGTTTATATTCATTTGGAATTCTGATATAAATTTACCGTCTAGTGACGTCTATGAACTGCATATCTAAAATTTATTGAAACTGTTATATAAATTAAGTAGCGAAACATTATGTATTATCTATAATGTGAGAATGTTATTATTAATCAATATTATTGGGTCTAGAAGATACTTTTATATGATAAAATCTCTCGGCATTTCTTTAAAATTTTGCTATTATCTCCTATTTGGGCTCTATGTATTTAAAAAATAAACGGATTTATAACTAAAATGCCCATTAAGGTACATTGTTGTGGTGATATAATTGTAAAATATCAACTGCATGATTTAATAGTTGCAGATGAGAAATGTAAAGTCTTTTGGCCTTGATTAAGCACTAGACTAAGAGGATATTATGTAATAATGATACACAGGAGCCAGATTTAAATTAAATAATTTCATATCCCTCAATTATAAAATAAATGTTGAAATTTTATAATAAACTATTCACTGAGTGTGAACTTAAAAAATCTGATATTCCACTTATCTAATCTATATTTCTCAAGATTATTCCAACTGAGTTTAATCGAGAGTAGTCAAAATTGAGCTCTTATAATTTTAGTGAAACGATAGTATAATGGACTTATTCTTAGTCCAGTTTTTGGATACATTAATAAAAATTTAACTTTGGTCATAACAATTAGATAATTCGATTAATATATATATTTTTAAATCTCTTGAACATATTAGAATATTTAATTCCAATTTTAGTATATGAATATTAAAAAAATTTCTTCCAAGAAAGTTTCACAAATTTATCCATGTGAAATAAAGAGGGAAGATTATCATTTCGTATTTCATGATTAAAAAATATGAACATCTAGCTCATCTATGTTACTAAATAATCCAATTTCTCATGCCATAATTTACATATTTTTTGGTCTACTTACTTTAAAATCATTGCAGCATGTAAAAATTTTAAAAAATACAACCACTTCATTAATGTGTACTATTATTTTCATTTTTCGCATCGTCATGTGCTTCAGGCACTACTTTTATGAATATAATCTCAAAAAATTAAACCTAGAAAATACTCAAATAATGTAAAATAAATATTTTAGCAAATTTCTAGAGTTCTAATAATAATTAAAATGCATCAAAGGATAATAAATTAAGTTGTCTGATAATTTTTTTTAACTGAGCACTATTATTAAATGAAATGAAAATAAAGAGGAGTACAAGAGAAATAGATGTTGTGAGGAATGTGAAAACACATAAGTAGCCAAACAAGTGGCTAAAAGAAAAAGCCAAAAATGGCTATAATAAGATGGAGTAGGAGAATACTAAGATTTTTATAATTCTTTGAGCTTGCCCCAATCTGTTGTTGTAGCTACGTCCCAAATTAAAGTAGGATCAATCATAGATTCTTTGGCAGTTTGTGATCGGGTAACTGGCTTAGAGGTCGGCTTAATAAAAGTAACTCCTTTCTTGTGCCTTGAACGACTGCCTTTCAGTTTAGGAATACTACTTTGAAGAGTTGGGAACACTTCATGAATAGGGACGAACGTGTCTTCCAAGCTTACCCCAGTCTCAGGTGTAGTGAGTTCTTGCTCAATACTAGACTGACGCCAAGAAGCACAATGGGCATCCAACTGTTTAAAAGCAATTGAGAGTCCATCATCATCAAGCCCAAATTGATTGATACGAGCCACTTCCTTTTTAAAGTGGTCAACATCTAAAGTATCATCAATAGTTGAGACGAACTCACATTTGATCATCCATAACTTCGATCTCAAGCCCCCAAAAAGGTTAACATTGTCACGGTAAAAAAATAATTTTTGCTTCAAGCAAATTCATATGATATGATTCGCTATAGACATTTTATTTTTCGTTCTTTTGTACCTTATGATATCAACCAAGTGTTTTGATGTACTATATATATGGGACCAATGACAATTATGTCCATATATAAAGCAATTTTCCTTCTGGAGAATTGTTAACTGTTTAACAGAACTTGCATTTTGTGCTTGAATATTTTTTAATTTATTCTATAATTGTGGGCCAGTATTGCGATGAGTTTAATCTCAACACCTTATATTGATAAATTTGAATTGCCTCAACCACCTCGAAAAAATCAATTTGAAGTTTGTCGACCAGTGCTCTTACTTATGTTTTGGAGCGCAATACGTGTGAAAGCTATGATTTTCAACCATTGTGTTTCATTAACAATAAATTTATTTTTCTGCTACAAGTAATGCAAAAAATAAGTTCTGAATCTTTAATATAATTTTGGTATTATGAAAATGTAAAATCGATTTGTAGTTTGAAACTAATTTAAAATCATGAAATCTTAAATTGAGCCAGTCATATTGAGATTGATGGAGAACCATCACACGTTGATCTAAACATTCCTTTAGGGATTTCAATAAAACACTTTTTGTTCTTTGTTTAGATGATAAAAGAATGAATATTAGTGATTCTATCTTCTGGATAGAATAATAGTTCACTTAAGCGCGCGCGAGTGGTAAGAAGAATTTAACATTAGGGCCCACATTGCTTTTAATAGCTAGCTCGTCAAATTTTCTCTTTATAATGTCAAATATATTTAGATAGATATAACTATCATATATACTCTCCCCATCCCATTTCAATCTTTACATTTTTCTATTTCGAGCGTCCCATTTCAATCTTTACGTTTTTCTTTTGGTATGTGGGACCCACCCAAAACAACTAATATATCACCATGGGATCCACATCCAACACTAATACACCTACCCACTTTACATTAATATATATCTTTCTACCCACTATTCAATTCTTAATCAACGTGCAAAAAGAAAACGTAAGTATTGAAATGGGACGGAGGGAGTACAATTTATATAAATGCTCGAATTAGGAAATAATGATATAATGTACATGTGTGAACATATATAAGCATATACATTGTCACTAATGAATCAATCCATAAAGAATATTGATGTGGATTATAGAGAAATAAAAATATTTACAGAACTTTCTATAGATTATTGATTATATCATATATGACAAATACTAATGTGCAATAGTTTTAAAGGTGCAATCAGGTCAATTTTTACCAGTGACCCGGATATTTAAACAAAATTCAGCCTAAATTCATTCTCCATTCTCTCCCCACTCAATTTCTCTCTCTACCCGGCTCCTGGGCTTTTTGTAACCCTCTCCTCCATCCCTACCTCCACCGCCATCCTCTCTCCCTACCTCCACCACCCTCTCCCTATCTAACCGTCGTTGTCTCCCTATCTCCACTTTTCTCCTTATCTAAATTAATTGAATTTCTTTTGATTGATATTTGTTTGAATGAGAGCGCTTTAGCGGCAGTCTAAGGTGGAAGAAATCAACCATGAATACCATGGTTGGTCAGATATTGAACTTACGAGTATTAATCTTTGGGAAAGGATGAAAGAGTTGACGCTGGTGGAATTGTATCCCATTCTTCTTAGCCGTACGAAGAACCTGATGATGATTCACAATTTGTGGTTGTTCTTCTTAGCCGAACCTGATGATGATTGATTCACAATTTGGTTGAATTGTGGTTGAATACGCAAGTATTATTGACATATTCTTTTGTGGTTGATTTGTGGTTGAAGACACAAGAATTATTGAATCTGTAAAAATGTATATGTTTTATTGAGTTTTGTTTATGTAATTATTTTATTGAATTATTGTGTATATATTTTTACAAATAATTTTATACATTATAATGAGCTAGTTTAGTACTTCATATAAGTTGTAATTCGTTAGTGTACTTATCATATCAAATAAGTGTATAACTTTTAATTCTTAATTGTATTATTAAATTTACACAAAAAATTCATATAACTTGTAATTATGTATCATATCAAATAAGTGTATAACTTTTAATTCTTAATTGTATTATTAACTTTACATAAAAAAAATTGTATTTATTTTTTATACACATCTTAATAGTAATGATATATATTTGTTGTAGTTGAATCTAATATATGTTTTTCATAATAAATGTAATAATTTATTTTTTTAAAAATATCTATATTGATATACAATATCAATATAATTATAAATATAGTAAATTTTTTTTAATAAATGTAATATTTTATAATTTAACATATAAAGATAATATATATTATATAGCTTGAATATCGATGTCAACATGGTTCACAGCTACATCAGGAACATTAATAGAAAAGAACGGAGAATTACAGGAGAAAGCAAAATCAGCTAAGATATGAGCACCATATTGACTTTCCGTCTTGTCCAACTGTAGGATACGTCTCTGACACATGAAGCTTTTCTAAGAATACTCTGTAAAATTCTACCAAGATAAGTAAAAACTTATGAGAGGCTGTCTAATGAATCTCATTCCTTGAGACAAAGCTCCATTTTATAAAAATGAACCCGTAAAGAATCAGTATATACATATACATAACTTCTTCGTAAAAATTTCAGCTAGGCTACGTGGTTAATGTTGGTTTTTGAAACCTTATGTTGTGTGTTCGATTCCACGCCTTTCCTTTAAATTTTTTAAGTTAAGTTTGACTTTTTTTTCTCTTTAGTTTTAATTAATCTGACATAATTTATTCACAATATAAATTTTCACTTTATTATAATAACTATTCGATTTAATTAAAGTTATAATTTTAACTTTTTTTTTCAAGAATAAGTTTGAATTAATAGGAGGAATTTTTATAATATTATAAGAGTGTGATAGTTAATTAAGAAAAAGTGATAATATTTTTAATAAAAATGTATAGAAAAATAATAATCATTAAATGAACTAATGAACATTTCGCCGAATAAAAAGTGATAATATTTTTTATAAAAAATTGATACATAATAAAGATAAAGCGATAATCATCAATTGAACCAGTTCATGGTAAACAATTAATAGAATGAATAAAAAGTGATAACATTAATAATGAAAAATGATATTTAATTAATGAAAAATGATAATCATATAATGGAACAATCTTATAAATAATTCCCAAGACGAATAAAAATTAATAGCATTTTTAATAAAAATTGATATCTAATTATTGAAAAGTGATAACCATATAATCAAATAATTTTATGAACACTTAATAAGGCAAATAGTGATAGAATTTTTAATATAAAAAATGATTTCTGATTAATAAAAAGTGATAATCATATAATTGAATAATTTTACAAACAATTTGTAAAGACAAATAAATTAAAAATGATAACTTTTTTAATAAAAAGTGATATATAATTATGAAAAAGTTAACATTTTTTATATTATAATAAATATTACTTTTAACGACAAAAATTAATATAAAACAATATATTTTAAAAATTATTAAAAAAATGCTACGTGTCTTTTACTTGATTTCATATTTTTTAATTATATTTATTAAATAATAATTAAATTAAATTAATAAATAATTTCCCTAATTATGGAATTATTTTATTAAATAATAATAAAAAAAATAAAAAGGAAGAATGATTAAAAAAAAATGATTGAGAATATCAAGTATATATATAAAACACAAGCAGGAAGTGATCATAGGCTTGTAGGTTGATTAATAGTGCCGAATATCCAGCGAAATTCGCGGGTCACTATCATGGGTAAAATAGATTCGTCCCACGGAATGAAATTCATCAAATGGTCTTACTCAAGACTTACCCTACTTTAAAAACTAATTATATAAGTTGTAATTCAGTAATGTATACTCCATCCATCCCGAGTTAACGTTTACGTTTGTTTTTTACACGTAGATTAAGAGATATAATAATTTAATGTGTAGTAAGGTGAGAGAAATAATATTTAATGTAATTTGGGTAGTTGTATTTGTGTTTGAGCCCTACATGAAATTAACAATTATTTTGTGTGGGCCCTAATTGATAAAAAAGAAAATGTAAACCTTAACTTGAGATAACTCAAAATAAAAAACGTAAATTTTAACGCGAGATGGAGGGAATATATTGAAAAACTAATTGTATAAGTTGTAATTCAATAATGTATACGTCAATTCAATTATAAATCCAAACATATACGTTAGTAAGTTAAAATTAATAGTCATTTAAAAATTTCAATTTCAGTTCATATAATCTAGAGGACAGTACTAGAATTGAATTAGAAGCACTAGATAAGAAATAGATGAGAATGAGCAGTAGATGAAGATTTAAACAATTAATACTTTATGAAAGATGTGATAAACGTGTTGAAGTGAGTTTTTTAGAAGATCTGAAGAATTAGGAGCAAGAGTTAAATCTGACCAATTAATACTCAAATCTACAATTTATGCTAAAAAACATCAATGATTCAAAATATTTTAAAATTTTTTTATAGTAAATAAGACCTAAGATATAATAAAGGATGAGAACATATGTAGATCTGTTGAAATAATGTCTACGACATCTACTGTTGCCCTTAAATCGTCAATTTCCCTAGACACCTCTATCATTTGGCTCCCATAAGGCCACTGTCAACCCGCGCCTCCACCGCCCGCAAGTTTCACATTGTCGAGTCGCGATTCTTTTGGTAGCGCAATTTATGAAGAAAGTTGGATGTAAGGTAGACAAAAGATAGAACAAAAACGGAGAAGTGTAGAGAGAGAAGATAAGATTTTTCCGCTGCAGAGAGTTGGAGAGAGGCGAGAATGAGAGACGAGAGTTCAAGAGAGGCGAGAATGAGAAAGCGAAAAAAATAGGAATGAGGTTCATAGGAATATTTTTGGCTTTTATACCAACCCGTTTTTTAAATGGGTTATTATAAATTATGTTATTTAGGTACACTTTGTGTACAATACATCAACTCATCATATATTATGCATTGTTCTGTTTTTTAATCTATTATGCATATCTTGAAAATCTCCCATGCATGTAATCCATATATACATAATAACACTACCAACCATTTCTATAATTTTTAAGAAAAATAATATAACAACAAAAAAATTCATTTGATGTTCAATATTAAATTTTTTTAAACCATTTAAAAAAAAGATCATTCCATAAAGAACGACTAAACAAATTCTTAGGATAACATAAGTTATAAATATATAAACGTATGAATGAGTATTTAAGAAAAATGGAACCAAAAAATATAACTACTCATAATCCCACTATCTCAAACATTTATCTCTATAACCTCTCGTTAAAACAAATCATTGAAGCATTACTCGAGTACAATCCGTGGATAAACATATTCTAATAATCTGATGATTTCGAAATATGCAATAAAAAAATTTAAAAATTTTCGATTTAATAAAAAATGCAGAATCATGTTTTACCAACTGTCGCTAGTGTTAATCAAAATAACATGAATAGCCACAAACCATTTTCAAAGTACAAATCATGATAACAAAATATTTTCAAAGTAGAAATCATGAGAGAATAGAAGATAACTGTTTATAACTCAATAGTAAGGAATTTATAACTGTTTATAACTCAATAGTAAGGAATTTATTACCGACAATGTAGAATTTAAGAAAATTCTTGAGAGCTACTTTAGTATTTAATTCCATAGATTAGATTTCTAAAATGAGAAGAAAGTAGAGAGACTCTCTTGTGAGAAGGGGTTTTTGTGAGACGGTTGTGAGACGGTTGACCCATTATTAAAGTATGCTTATCATATAGGTAAATTATGTTTATTTGTAGTTAAAGTATGTCAATAATGAATCATATTATAACATCATAAAATCATACTTTAATTCATCATCCATCATACTTTACAAAACATATTTTAACAACTATTAAGCATACTTTATCTATATAATAAACACACTTTAACATGTCTCACAAACGGTTAGCGTCTCACAAGAAACTTTGTCAAGAAAGTATTTTAACAAAATTCACATAAATCAATTAAAAAGTTTTAATTACTGTATATATATATTTTTTTTAAAATAGTGATGCATATAATTAGAACAATTCATATGTACGAAAATAAAAATTTGGAGTCATCTTTTAGGAAATATATGATTATTTCCTAAGGTAACATCAAATCTTCAGGGACACAGTTCTTGAGTCAACATCAAATCTTCAATTTCATTTTCTAGATTAGCCACTCCACATCTCTCCATGGACCTAAGGTAAATCAATTAAAATTTCTAATTACTGTTTTTTTCTTTTTTAAAAAAATAGTAATGCTTATAATTTGAACAAATCATATATATGAAAATAAAAATAAGGAGTCACCTTTTAAGAAATACATGATTATTTCCTAAAGTAACGTCAAATCTTCAGAGAGACTGTTCTTGAGTTAACATCAAATCTTCAATTTCATTGTCTAGGTTAGCCACTCCACATCTCTCCATGGACCTCAGAAATGGGGCTCTAGCGCACTTCATACTGAACAATTCTTCGAGTGCGTTGCTTTTAGAGAATATGATAGCCATACTCACGACATTGAATCACATCGCCTGGCTTTAGCGTGTTCCCTTGCCCGCAATCTCCACAAATGTAGATAACAGGCTCTAGGATCCATGCTTAGATATGTTGGTTTATATGTGCATCAATCAATCACGTTACAATATATGGCTAGAAATGTAGAGAGGAGATTTTACAGAATTAAAATACAAGAAATTAAAGGAGTAGAAGCGAGGGATCTTCTAACTCTTCTAACAGAATCTTCTGGAGAAAACAGGGTGTAGAAGTTGAGTAAAGGTACAACCTCTTCCCACAAGAAGAAACACACCTCGGTAGTACTCTGGTCTTTGGCGGATCTTTCCCAAAGGTGAAATAACTTTTCCTTTCCGGCGAGGCAGCACTGCAATCACTGAAACTCCGACGAACTTTAGAAGATGGAGAACTGGATTGTTAACTAAGATGCAAATGCTTTATGATGTAAGTGCTCGTTGATTGTGGTGTATTGAAATACATGGTAAATGGTCCTATTTATAGGCGCACCTTTCTACTCAGCCATAATGACGATGGGCGTGATTTACGATGAATTAATTGTTGATGGGCGTAAATTACTCTAATCAGCAATCATGGAGGGGTTTAACTACGTCCAGGTTCAACGAACCTACTCTATGTTCAACGAATCTTTCCACAAGAAGAGATTCGTCTTCCGATTTGATCCAATTTTTGAGAGGATTCTTCTCCCACATTCAACGTGGGACAATAATTTTCTATTAATCCCTATTACGCCTCATTACGCTTCATATAACCTATCCAATAGGTGAGCCAAATTACACTCACCCACTACACTCATTTAATTGGTGATTAATTTAACAATTAACCCTTACTAACCAATTAAATCTAATTAATTAAATCTAATTAATTAAATTAATTCCTACAATCCCCCAAATGAGTAGAATTTGGTGCATCCACATGAAAAGAAGACACACAATCCAGTCCTCGTGAGACGCTAATGTATCCGGACAGGTAGCTTGGGACTTTGAACCTTCTCTAGTCCAATACTATCGAGTATACCGGTGGCTTAGTAGACACAAGGTCTTTGAACTACTCCTCCTTAGTGTATACTAGGACAACAATGTGAATGCATCAATGCCTCTTATCATCCTTGTTCTCACGTTTTTGGTCCGTTTTGGGTCCTTTGGATTTATAAGTGTTTCACTTTGAAGCGACCACTCACTTCATAATTACATAGGTAATCTCCTATCTTGAGTACCCCGTTATACTCAACCAGCTTTTACTAGGCCTTTTAGGAATCATTAAAACTTAAAGACTTAACCTCACCATATTACTGGTTTAATAATTGGTAATATTGCTCTACTAAGGAATGGTAGGTACAAAGTTTCACTTGAACCTCCACAGTTTTGTTTTCCCATTGAACTAAGTTCTTGGGATCTTCAGTCAAGAAGGTTGGGTTTCCACTGTTTTAGCTCTTTTCTTTGTGGATTTTAATCCCATTCCTTCTAGCAATTTATTCATTTGATCTCAATTAATTTCTTGCGTGAGCGGATTCGCTATATTATCTTTTGACCTCACATAGTCAATTGACATTACACCACTCGAGATCAATTGTCTCACCTTGTTGTGTCGCTTAAGGATATTGATGAGTGTGATAATTCACGTATTTTGAGCTCTGATTTGTGTGGAAATTGAATACGATTTGGGCTATTATCAAGGAAAATCGGGATTACTATGGGAAATCCACGAATCAGATGCTATTGGGCTATTATACAGGAAAACATGATAGAAGTGCTCAAGATCAGAAAACACGAGTTTCGAGATGCCGCTCGTGTCGAGCTAGCTCGAGTATCACATACTCGAGCTCCGCTCGAGTAGTTATCGAGCCAAGCTTGAGCTCGGCTAGATAAGGAAATGAGCTATATACGAGCTTGAGCTCGAGCTCGAACGAGTAATTCTCGAGCTCGAGCTCGGCTAGACTCGTTAAGCAAAACGAGTCGAGTTTTTCGAGCTTTATCGAGCCTTTATTTAATTAATTTTTATTATATTTAATAATAATTAATGTAATAAAATTAAATAATATTTATTATTATTATTATTAATTAATTAATTATTATTACTGTTATCAAGCCTAAACGAGTCGAGCTGAGCTCGGCTAGTTAAGGAAATGAGCATAAGGGCGAGCTCCAACTCGAGCTCGAGCAGTCAATGAACCGAGCTCTCGAGCGGCTCGTTTCGTTTAATAGCTCTACGCTCGACCTTCGCTTGACCAAGGCCGAATCTGCTCGACTAAGGTCGAGTCCGCTCGACCTAGCCAGTTCTGGTCGAGCGGGCACACTCCGATCTATTTCTGATAATTCCGACCCTCCTATGCGTGAATTGACTATTTTCTAAGAAATAGCCCAGTAAAGGACCATGGAGAGTCTACAAGTAAAAAAAGGGATGCAGATCACACCAAGGAGAGAGTTAGATTCCACATCCATCCTACACCACATCCAAACTCTAACTCCTTCTACTGAGCTGTAGAGAGATATTCGTGCAGCGAATCAAGTGAGAACCAAGTGAAGATTCAAGACGGAGCTGGAAGCGACGATGCCCACATCTAGAGTTTACTTCGCAACTTAATCTTTCTTTTAATTTTTAAGACTATTGGTATGATCTATCCAATCACCATGAACTTTCTTCGAAGCGTAATGGGCTAGAACCGCTTTGGTAGTTCTAGGATTTGTGAAGGTTTTTGTCTAGTTAATTGAAGTTCCGTGTGTATACTCCGTACAACACTACTTGTAGATTTATTTTATATAAGACAATGCATTCTTAATTCATACTCAAAATTGTTTTGTGCATCATTAATTGTTATATAGAGTCTAAATATATATCTTGGTTATTGATTGAGTGCGTTCACTGCTGAGTAGGATTTTATGTTATGATTCTAAGTGAGGGGACTCGGAATCTTCATTAGAACTATCTTATATAAATACTTATTAATTGAATTGATTTCGGGTTAGTAAGTAGGATAAAGAGGACAATTCCATAGTTCCTATAAAGGGAGATCATATCGGGTTAGAGTACTTAGTGCACGGGAAATAATTAGTACTGATAGTATCTAGAAAGGGGGGTGAAATTGTATTCTTGCTCCGAGGTAATTCACATGCGTTACGCGCTTGTATACTTGTGTCTATAGAGTAGATTTGTATGGCTTAGTGATGCATCCATAGTCCACAAGGCAAAGTCGGACATTGACATACGAAAGGGAGATTAATTAGTGAAACTGGATGGCCCAAAGAACCACCTATCTTCTCACTTGTTTAACTCTAGTTTATTCTCTATTTTCTCTATTTCTTTGTTATTTTATTATTCAGTTTATTAGATTAATAACTACTCTACACTTAAATTGCCAAACTGTAGTTTCCATTAATTTAGATAATAATAAATTTATGAACACTCTTCCTTTGGGTTCGATATATAACTTTGTCGCTTATCTAAGTTACAATCACATCCTTCATACTAGGGGATAAATTGTATGTTGAGAAAATGCCCATCAAGTTTCTGGAGCCGTTGCCGGGGACGGTTGTCCTTAACAATTTTATTATTTTTATTTTAATTAAAACTACTCCACAGTTGTCTTTGATTTCTAACATTTAATTTTTTCTTAGGTGTATGCACACTAGGTCAAAGGGAGGACCATTTGTTCCTTTTGATCCGGAGATTGGAACATCGTCAAGGAAGAAGAAGGCTAAGAAGAAGAAGATCAAGAACGTGGAAGTAACCGAAACTCTTGATCAAGGAGTGGAAGTGTTCTTAGTCCCATTTTTTGTTAAAATGATTTAGAGTAAGAGAACTCTATCATTGTTGTAAATGGAGTGACCAAGTAACAAAATTTATAGAATATCATTCCACGGGAAAAGTAAAATCAAGGTGTATCCGGATTTGCCTTTAATCATGCTTTGTAAAAGTGATAGAATTTGAGTTTGGGTTTTAGACTAACAATTATTCTAATCAATAAACTAGAAAACAAGTAATAACTATGATTATCAAAGAACAATGATGTAATGAAATGATTGAAATAGATCTTAGAAAGAGTGCAAGGCTAACCAAAATCCATGTTAAAGTAGTACCCTAGATATGCAAGACTCTAGTGGTAAATATCATCAACAATGGAATAGAAGCAATCGCAAATTGTACCCCTAATCCCTACGGCCAACGTGACTAGGTTCTCATCCCTTTTACAAGATTAAATCCCCTTAGATTGATCTTATTATAAATTCCCATGAAGGTACTATGACTCTTAAGTTTGGTAATTACTCAAATGTCCACTTATAAGTGTTCTAAGCATTCAAAGGGTATGACTTACCTCTCCTCATACTAACATGCATGATCATATCACTAATTGATTTAATTTATCCCTAATACATAATACTCGAATGAACATCCTAACATGATGCGTATAAAAATCAATCACACAATTAATAAAATGAATCATGAATCACAATTTATAAGAAGAAATCCATCATCACTTCAATTTACTACAAAAAATCTCACAAATCTAGTTTAACCTCAACTCATCATGTGGCTAACCTTACAAGAGGTCTAGCCACCAATAATCATATTACAAACCTTAAAAAGTCCATAAAATGCCATTGGTAACTTCAAATCAAAGGAATTGCAAAAAAAAAGTACCCTTGCATTTAAGAGTTGTTATCTCATTCCTTCATATGCTTTCCATGCAAATAAGCCTCAAAACTCTCTAAGGAAGTTGTGGGTGAATGACGTATGGAGAGAATTATGGATTTAAAGTGATAGAAATGGATGAATTTGGTGGATTTTAGATGTAGGAGAGAGTGTGTGTAAATGTGGTGTGATAGTATGTGTTTGATCTTGGTAACTGCTCAAATGGGCTCTATCTCGTAAATCATGCTGAAATTGGGCATTAATACCCTTGGAATCTTCTAGAACACGTGCAAAACCAGTGCTGGAATTTTACCCGACTTGACTCGAGCTTCAGAGCTCAACTCGAGTAGCTGCGCGTTTCTCGGTGTGAAACTATTATTGACGGAGCTCGACCCATGTACAGTGCACGGCCTCGGCATGGATGTGTAGCTAGTTCTGATGCTCACACACAACCACCTCAGATAGGCCCGTGTGCAGCACACGACACGAGCTTCACCACGTAGCTCGACTCGAGTGTGGTCGAGTCCTGTTCTCTTTCGTCATTTTAGCTCCTGACTCTGTTTTGCTCCATTTTTGACCTGTTTTATATACATTTAAGCTCATTTCCACACATCTATCAATCTGTACACACTTTTCCTAATTAACATATGTCTCCACCAAAAGTTACACAAATACGGATAAAAACATCCGAAAATCCACAAATAAAGACACTGACGATCAATCCCCCAAACTTAAAGTGTTGTTCGTCCTCGAACAACAAAAAATGATAAACAAGAGGAGTAATGTTTACCTATAAAATACCTAAAAAATATAAACCACAACACAATCATGAGTAATAAGGACTACAAAATCACATTAAGTATTCCTACATCATCAAACTCATAACATAAAAGATTAACAAGTTCAATCTCAGAAAGACAAAAGGGTAATCAAATTTCTTCTGGTCCAAGCCTCTCATAGAATATCAAATTCACTCAACACTCTATTAAATATGGTTTTTCACACTCATCAACCGGTTAGAACTGACGCACCATAAGCTTGCTCATGGATTATATTCATAAGCCACCCTAGTTTCAAATAGTGATCAAATAGGTTTATCTTTTGATGTAATGTTTTAGGCTCTTTGGTAGGGTCGAAAAATTTTAGATAAGAGTGACTATACATGTGTAGATAATCAAAGAGATGAATATTTTCTCTAACATCTTCACTTTCAATCTTTCTCCCTTTTTTCAAATATTCATAAACATAAAACATCATCATACCATGGATTCATCAAGCTTCTTTCAATTGCACACTTACTTTGCTTGACTTTTGAATTCCTAGAGCATATTTCTATGATTTTGCTCCTTTTTTTTCCTTTTGTTGAAGTTGCATATGCATTTAGCTTGAGCTCTTTTATCCCTTCTTGCTTGTGCACTATTTTCCTTTTTTTTCTTATACATTTTTCACATCAACCTTATAAACTATCATCTCCTCAATCACCCACACAAAGGTTATATATATAAGGCTTAAGTGGGTATTCAAGGCTTGTAATGTGATAAAATCACAAAGAATAGGCTTATAGGCTCAACATGGTTTACTAAGGATAATGTTTGGGTAAGGAAATATAAGGCTATGACTCATTTAACAAGGATGACCTAAGATCTTTTCACTAAGATCCACTATTCGGGCTTCGTTCCTATAGTACATGAGCAAATTCTAGTTTTTCTAAGTTCAACTGGTCCTCTCATCAAGAATTAACCATGGAGGCACGGTTGAGACTCAATTCTCACAAACTTTTGCTTGGATAAAAAAGAAACCTAATTAACCTCCATGCTTCTCAAAATTGAACAATTTATGTAATTCATGTCACAATTTCAACTAGGAGGAACCTTTAACATGCTTGCCATCACCTATCACAAATAATGCATCATAACTCATATTCAAAAATATTTAACACTTTCCCAAAACGTACCACCAATCCAACCTATACAAGAATAAAAATTCTCAAACATAACACAATATCAAAGGACACACCAAACCAAAAACATATAAAAAACATATAACATACATGACCAAAATCATCGACCTCAAGAAATGAAAGAACATTAATTCAACATCCATAACAAATAAGCTCAATAATCCCATCACATCCAAACTATGAAATAAAACAAACTAAAATACCAAAAATAAAGGCAAATAAATCGCATAAAACTAAAATAAATCCAAAAGTAAACCTCCCAAAATACAAAACAAATAAAGTACAATCCAATCAATCAATATTAAATCAAATGTCTAACATAATCCAAATGATCTAAAAGAAGTGACTAGCACTAAAATTACTCCCTTCATGGCTCCGAAGGTGGAGGTGGTTGATAAGGATTCCAAGGGTTGTACGCACGATTAGCTCCAGGAAAATGCATATTGAACAACATTGTTGTCATTTCCTCAATGTTGGAGATGTGACGACGTGCCTCCTCAAAGTTATGATCCATCCGAAGCTGTTAGGCCTGCAACTCCCGGATCTGTCCTCCATGTACCTGCTAGGACTCTCTAATCTCATGAACATCACCTTCGAGAATGTTCTTATTGGATTGTATACTAAAAGTCTAGCTTTAGTATGAACAATGTTATAACAATTTATTTGAAATGAGAATCATATGATCAAATGATTGCGTCTTATAATTTATTTATATGTTGATGCAATAGTCTATTTACTTTATACTATAGATAATATATTGTGTGACAACATGTGGAAGATCATATTATTGGTTTCCTATAAAGTATAAACAGATGCTCACAACCGAGATAGACAGGGACTTTCCATCGGGATGGTTGTAGTGTGATTTGGTATTAGTTTATCTTGACTATAGAATCACATTAGTGCACTCTGTGTGTATTGAGCAGGACCGCTTGAGATCGTTCGACATATACTGACTATATAGGAGAACTTGATCCAATTACTCTTAATCCCTATACAATAAACTCGACACGTAAGACTATGTATTTCTTTGATTCATCAATGGGTGATATTTACATGTAATTAAACTAATAAGCTCGGTAAGTTGGGAAATAGTGTTGTCTTTATGGGGTGATGTTGATTGTAGAAGGCATCCGTGTCCGACATAGGTTGATGATGTCCCCTTGAGGAGCTCATAAGGATTATCATGTAAACCCTGCAGGTGGATTTATTCTGGCATAATAATGAGGTTGAGTCGTACTACTTTCGGATGAGATATTAATTATTAGAGTTATCAGTAACTTAATTAATTAATGTGCATTGTATATCTTAAACATGGGGGAGACTAACGGGCTGATAATAACAAGGAGCCCATAACGTAATTATGGGATTAGAATGGTAGTGCAGTAATAATAATTTAGTAGTATATATCATTATTATTGGACTTAAGTATAAGATTTGGGCTAAACTTAGATACTTAAGCCCAATGGAAGTCCAATTCTAATTTCTCCTCTTGGTCCCTGCTGTAGTCCATATATAAGTCATTTCAGCTGTCTAGAAACCCTAACTAATTTAATCATGCCTAACACTATGAGGAGGGTGAGGGAACTGCAGATTGAGAAGATCTCGAAGATCGTCGCCCACATGAAATCAAGATTGGACTTGGGAATACAGCAGAAGATTGGAAGGTTGTTTGCTGCTGCTATTCGTCAACTTCCACAATTTTTCTAAAATCATGTGTAACTCAGAACTGAACATGTAATATACTGTTGGAAAGCCACGGAAGAAAGGATCGTTTTGGCGTATAGATCACTTGAATCGAAGATCCGATGAGAGAGTTATGCCCGAAACGGTGAGGCTGTGCATGCTGCCTGCGAGAATTCTTCATATTCTTCAACATACCCTGGTGAAAGGTAATAGGTTTTTATGTTTCTTGCTTTTGCTAGTTTAGAAATGTATGGAAGCCTAACAGTTCCCGTTAACCAAATGATTGAATGCCAACAATTGGTATCAGAGCTTCGATTTCGTGGTGAAGCGTGACACGTTAGGTTAGGGTTTATGTTGAATATGTGGTTTAATTATGAATTAGAATCACATGAGGATTAGGGTTTTAGTTTTATTACTTAATCCATGAATATCCCTATTTAAATCCTGTATCGTTCATGATCGCGTGGAGAATTCGACGAAACCTGTTCGTCAAAAAAGTCCTGGAGAAAATGAAGTGAAGCACTCAAGAACGAGCATGTTGCCGAGTGTGCTGGAATGTTTGGCGAGCATGCTGCCATGTGAGATAACTCATTGCTGAGCGTGGAGGCGTGCATAAGGCCGGGCATGGGTGCTTGTTGCTGCGCGATGGCGCACGGATACTGGCATGCAGGCTGCACGGTGGGGCGCACAAGCTGAGTTTTGGAGCACGGTAGACCGCATGATTGGTGCTTGGAGTCGTGTTGGGTAGCGAGAAGGCATGCTCATTCACTAATGGGTGTGGCTCGGAGACATGTGTGTTGCACACGATAGGCTGCACGGGGTGAGTAGATTGCGACCATTGGCGAGCGCAGCTCCTGGAAGTCATGATGTGGTTGTGCAAGGCACACGTGCATAATTGGGCATTAATGCACGATGGCGGACATGTCATCCAGTGAGTACACGGTGTCGACTATGGCACTCGTTGCTGCTCATGGTGGCGTGTGGCTGATCGTGTGTTGGAACACATAGGCGTGCGCCAGGCCCCATTTTCGTGTGAGTAACTTGCCACACGGTGGCTATCATACGATGGGTATGGCGCATACGGTTGTGAACACGGAGCCTGGCTGATGGCCGGATGGTGCGCTCTGTGGTACGCATGTGGATGCACAGAAGGTTGCAAGGTGTCGCGCGGAAGGTCGTGCCTAAGGCGCACGGGTCATGCAGAGTACCGGGCATGTGAGTATGCGAGGAATGCAGGGTAGGCAGGTGCGTACGGGGATGGCACGGAAGCTTGCCTAGGCGGCACGAGTCGTGCATGTTGGCGAGCTTGGCGTGCACGAGTCGTGTGTGGTGCCGGGCAGGATGGCATACGGAGCAGATCAGTACATGGCAAGAGTCATGCCGGTACCTGGCACAAGTCATGTCGGGGTGTATAAAGGTCAGGAAGTCTCTTTCATGTGATATGCGGTTAAACAGATTGCTGGGCAAAGAATCTGGAGGAAATTCGTGAAGACTGGCTTCTGATTTTTAGATTTTTAGATCCCTGCGACCTGACCTGGGAGGTCGAACCCCGCATAATCACAGCTGCTCAATTTTGTGCTTGGTGGATAATAATCAAATTCGCTGATATATAACTGTTTATAATTGATGGAATAATTGATTATTGTTATATATGTTATGCATGATTCTCTGTTATTTACTGCCTTATGCACCGTAATAGGAGCATGCTAGGTTACGTATTATATCTAAATATTATATGCATGTAAAAACCCTCGGTGTTAAAATTACTAAGTGGGAGAGAGAATTGGTTAATAATTCTCGCGGCCTCCATTATTGGTTTGTTAGCGATGTGAATAAACTTGCGCGTCCGCATTAGAGCCTTCCTCCCCATATGATGAGTTATTCATGGATTGCTGGAACAGACTTCATTAAATAATTATTGTTTGTAATGTTATGAACATGAACTTGCGTGTTGGCTATAGTGCCATCCTTCTCATCGAATAAGTTTATTTGCAGATCACTGTACAAACTTATAATTGATGACTGTAGGAAGTTATCCTAGTGCATGTGTACTTCTCCATCTGTAAGGCATATAAGCTTGCGCAATGGACTTGGGTCAAATAATGGTGTACACTTAGATGCAAATAATAAGTATCCTCCCCATCGGAGTCACTGCTTTTATTTGCATGGCTAAAGAGGAACCGACTATTAATTATTTTGTCATGAGGTTAGGTTAAGAAATGAAATTAATGGGTAAAACCTTCTCTTGTAAATGTTCGGATTTGTATACGTCTACACTATCGTAGCATGCAGACCCACGGTGCTTGAGATGTCGGTGAATTTTATTTTATATTGTTTTGAGGGAATCAATATAAATGGATAAATTTGAAGATTTGATTGGTGTATTTATTTGTGATTCTATGTAATTTCAAATGGTTTATTTTACTTATTGTTTGCTAAAAAAATTATATTTACTCGTCCAAAATTAGATGATTAGAAAAGAATCTTGGTTTTAATTCTTACTGCTTAGGAAAATAAAAATGTGTTCTCACTAAGGATGTCATATGATGCCTATTAAAGTCTCTAGTGGAGAGGTGAGAGGTTCATGGAAATTTGATAGTCTCATGCGACTCTTCAGATACTTGAGTAAGTTAGAAAGCAAGAGGTCATGGTTGACTTGAAGAATGAATTGGGATTGCTTGGAGTAGAAATTGAATGTTTTGAGAGGTTCATGGAAATTATTTTCCTGGATGTTTTGAGCAAGTTCTACCTGAAATACGACAGGTTGTATATGGTGGGGAACTTCTGACAAAACATGTGGCGAAGGAAATCCAATTTCATCAAGATGTGAACAAGGTTAGTATCTCATTCAATAGTTGTTGAAGCATGATTAGGGATGACATCTACTGACACGTTGTGTGTAGATACCGGAATCACTAAATGTCTACAATTAAGTGATGATGAGATTATTATAGACATGGGTAAAACTACGAGTGTAGTGGCTGTTGCAGTGGGAGTTGTTTATTTATCTCACGATATGAATAAACGTTTAATTATGAGAAATTATCTTTACGTACTTTTTTCATAGAAAGAAATTCATTTCAGTTTTTATGCATTTACGGATGGATACTCCATTTCATTTAAATGACATGGTTATAGTGATGAGGGATGGAGCTATAATCTGTTGTGGTATGTTGTTAGACAATTAGTACACTCTTAAATCATGTTTATCCCACAGATACAACAAATAGTAATTAATAACGCGTCTTTTAATTCTTAGTAAGAGAAAGGAACCTTCGGAGATGAACTAAACATACTTTTGACATCTAAGACTAAATCATTTTACTGGAGTAAGATTCAAAGGTTGATAGCCAATGGACCGTTGGGTTTATCTGAAGTGGAAACTATCTGACTTGCGAGTCTTGCTTGGAAGTAAAATAATTAAAGGCCTTTCAAGGCAAAGGGGTATGTATAGAGCCATGCAAAGATATGTTGGAAATGGTTCATACTGATTTAAGCGGTCCTAAGATTATCCCTTCGAGAGGTGGTCATTAAGATTTAATTGTGGTGGCGAGTTCATCTTAGGATAGTTTAGGAGCTATTTATCAGAGGATGAGATTAAAATCTCAAGTTGTCTCCACCGGGCATACCCCAGCAGAATGGTGTGACGAAAGAAGGAATAAGATTCTTATGGAAATGATTAGATAGATGATTAATTATTTGGAATTAATAAATTCATTTTATGGGTATGCCCTAGAAACAACATGTCGTATAACGTTTGTCTGTTTATGGGATATTCTAGAAAAATGGGGGGTGATGATTTATTTAGTCCAAAATATCGTAGGGTGATTGTTAACACAAACACTAGATTTTTGGAAAAGGACAATGTAATAAATCACATACCCATGTATAAGTTGTTCTAAATGAAGTGAGAGGGAAAACACAAAGTGTTAGTACTAATTGTACAATAGGATATACCACAAGTAAACTGCATCGCGTGTCACATTTGATACATAATTGCATGTAGTGCCCTATTGTAGTGGAAGGGTTGTTTATAACCCGAAAGATTTATGTTTTGGGAGAGTCGTGAGACTGGGTCCCTAGTAAACATGGAATTGACCCACGGATATGACGAAGCACTACAAGATAAAAATGCGGAATCTTAGAAATGTGCAATGATTTATGAAATAGAAACTAGGGATTTTAAATTAGATCTGGAAGCTTGTAGGACCACTATATGGTGTAAAGGCCGTTAGAAGTGGTCATACAAAGAAAAAAAGGATCTGGCGGTAAAGGTGAAAACCTTGGAAGTAAAGCTTGTTGCGAAAAGGTATACTCAGAAAGAAATGGTTTGATTATGAGAAAGTTTGTTCACCGGTAGCTATGCCTAAGTTGATCTGGATTCTTTTATCTGTTGCTAATCATATTAATTATGAGGAATAGCAAATAGATGTTAAGACAGCTTTCCTGAATGGAAGTCTTGAGGGAAACATTTATGTGAAGCAACTAGAGTGATTTATTGCAAAGGGCTAAGAGCATTTTCGTTATAATCTTAAAGGTATCCATCGATATATTAAACTAAGCAAGCCTTAAGATTATGAAACATCCATTTTGATGAGGAAATCCAGGCATATGGATTTATTCAATGCGCGGATGTGTCTTGTGTAGAGTGACAGAAACGTGGTGGTATTTCTTGTATTGTACGTAGATGATATATTGCTCATTGGAGACAATGAAAGAGTATTGTCGGGCGTATGGGTATGGTTGATAAAGTAGTATGAAATGAAGGACTTAAGAAAAGAAAAATATATCATTGCGATCATGGTGATCACAAGATAAGATGTTATGCTTATCTCAAGTTTCATGAAATGATACAATCCTTACTCGTTTTAGCATGTGACTTTATCTAAGGAAATGTGTCTGGACACAAAAGAAGACAAAGAAGATGAAAGCGGTACCTTATGCTTCGGCGAATAAGAGAAGCTTAATCTAAGAAATGCTATGCATGAGATCGAATATCTGTTTTGCCAAAGACATGGTCTGTGAGTATCAAGGTAACCCGAAACAAGAATGATGAATTGTGGTAAGACATTTACTTATGTACCTGAAAAGGACCAGAAATTATACGTGGACTTACCGAATAGATTCACTGATTCTTATGTGTTACATAGATTCAGATTTTTCAAATTAGATAGGGACGACAGTAAATCCACCTCAAAGGTTATGTGTTTAATTTTAGGAAGTAGAGTCATAAGATGGAGGAGTGTTATATAGAAATATATTTCGAACTCCACCGTGGAAAGATGATAATTTGGAGCCTCTGAGGCAGCCAAAGTATTTATATGACTCTAGAAACTTCATGATGGACTTTGAAGTGTTTCTAAGTTTGCCTAAGGTTATCACATTTATTGTGATAATAATGGTGCAGTTGCAAACTTGAAGGAAACACGAGCCCATAAGGCAATTTAACGCATGGAGCGCGAGTACCACCTGTTATGAGAAATTGTATGATGAGGGAAAGGTTGTTGTTGCCAAGATTGCATCGGATGATGACCTAGTAAATTCATTTACAAGTATCTTAAAGCGAGAGCTTTTGATGGTCGTGTAGTGGGAATGGAAATCAGATGTATGGCAGAAGACATGACTGCATAGTCTTTTAGTATAATTGGGATATTGTTGGATTGTATACTAAAAGTCTAGCTTTAGTATGAACAATGTTATAACAATTTATTTGAAATGAGAATCATATGATCAAATAATTGCGTCTTATAATTTATTTATATATCGATGCAATAGTCCATTTACTTTATACTATAGATAATATGTTGTGCGACAACACGCGAAAGATCATATTATCGGTTTCCTTATAAAGTATAAACAGATGTTCCCAACTGAGATAGACAGGGACTCTCTATCGTGATGGTTATAGTGTGATATGATATTAGTTTGTTTTGACTATAAAATCACATTAGTACACTCTGTGTGTATTGAGCAGGACCGCTTGAGATCGTTCGACTTATACTGACTATATAGGAGAACTTGATCTCAGTTATTATGGATGTTCGTGCTCTTAATCACTGTATAATAACCTCAACACGTAAGGCAGTATGTATTTCTTTGATTCATCAATGAGTGAGATTTACCTGTAATTAAATCAATAAGCTCGGTGAGTTGGGAAATAGTGCTGTCTCTATGGTGTGATGTTGATTGTAGAAGGAATCTATATCCGATATAGGCTGATGATGTCCCCTTGAGGAGCTCATAAGGATTATCATGTAAACCCTGCATGTGGATTTATTCCGGCAAGATAATAAGGTTGAGTGGTACTAATCTCAGATGAGATATTAAGTAATGGAGTTGTCAATAACTTAATTAATTAATGGGCATTGTATATCTTAAACATGGGGAGATTAACAGGCTCATAATAAGAAGGTGCCCATAACATAATTATGGGATTAGAACGATAGTGCAATAATAATATTTTAGTGGTATATATTATTATTATTGTACTTAAATATAATTTTGGGCTAAGCTTGGATACTTAAGCCCAATGGGGGCCCAACTCTAATTTCTTCTCCTGGTCCCTGATGTAGCCCATATATAAGTCATCTCAGCTGTCCAGAAACCCTAACTAAAAAGTAAATCACACCTAACACTGTGAGGAGGGTGAGGGAACAACAATTTAAGAAGATCTCGAAGATCGTCGCCCACACGACGTTGAGATTGGACTTGAGAATACATCAAAAGATCAGAAGGTTGTTTGCTGCTGCTGTTCATCAACTTCCATGATTTTTCTAAAATCTTGTAAAAATCCAAACTCGATGTGTGATACACTGTTGTAAATCCACTAAAGAGAGGATCGTTTGGGCGCATAGATCACTCGGATCGAAGATTGGATGAGGAAGTTATGCCCAAAACCGTGAGGCTGTGCAGTCTACCGGCGAGAATTCACCTTCTCCAATATACCCTGGTGAAAGGTAATAAGTTTCTATGTTTTCTTGCTTCCACTGATTATAGAATCTATGGACCCTAATGGTTCATGTTAACCAAACGATCGAATGCCAACAATTAGTATCAGAGCTTCGATTTCTTGGTGAAGCGTGACACGTTAGGCTAGGGTTTATGTGTATATGTGATTTATTTTGTAATTGAATCGCATGTGGCTAGTTAGGGTTTTGGTTTTATGAATTGAATCTATGATATCCCTATGAGATATCCCTTCATGAATTGTCCGAATAAGTTTATTTATCATCGTCGAAATATGTTCCCTGTTCTTCAATCCTGCTGGTGAAAGGGTTAGGGTTTTTGATTGCATGGAAACCCTACATCTATTCTCAATTGCATCGCGATGATTAACGATGCCTGGTGAAAGCACACCATGGTTGAATGACAGACTTGAGCGGCGTAGGTCGATAAAGGTTGTCTGTCGGCAGTAGGGCAGTGCAATCAGACGCGTAATGGAATCATGCTTGTGGCGGAGCATGGCTAGACAGTTTTGGATGATGGGAGTCCAATGGGGATCCAAGTGGGTCACAGGTGGGTTTTCGAGCAAGTCAACAGGCTGTTTTGATCAGATCTAGCGAGGCTTCCGACCAGGACTGAGTTTCTTCCAAGCGAGTCGGTGGGAATTTCTGTACGGGCTTGATGAAATTCCAAACGAGTCTTTCGGAGGTTGGGTCGGGTCCACTGGCGTCGCGCCATATGATAGAGTGATGGTGGCGGAACGTCACGGTACTTGAGGCTGTCGCGGCTCCGGCGAGAAAACCTTTAACGAGCGACGGCGCTAGAACCAATCACAGGCACTTGCTGCTGGACGGCGCGACAAGGCTGCCCGGCGAAGGAAGGATCTTATCGCGGCTGCAAAGTCATTCAGGGAAGCAACGTTATGGTTGGTAGCGCCTGAACGGCTCTTCTGAGTTTGTGTGGATGCCGGCGGTGCTGATGGGAGCGAGTCTCTCAAATTCCGATTAAGCCTTGCAGAATTTTGGACGGGTCACTCTTCAATCCGGTCGAGCTTACAGAATTCTGGACGAGTCTCCTTCAGGCAGGTCGAGTCTTCATGGAGCTGGGTCGAGTTTGTCGTGTTGAGTGATGTGCGTTTTCTTTGCACGCAAAATTAATCCCCAAGTATTAAGGATATCAGTTGCAGCTAAGCAAGTGACCAAGTGAATATCGAACCCAAAGGACGGCGTATTATCAATTTAATTATTATCTATATTAATTAAGACGTAAGGCAATAAGATTTGAGATTTTAATTATTAAACTACTAAACAAGTAATTAAAATAGCAAATAAAATAAAATATCACTCGAAGAATACGAAAGTGGATCAAGTAGAGTATAGGTAGCTCTAGGATAATCCAGTTTCACTCATTAATCTCCCTTTCATGTGTTGATGTCTGATTCTGTCATGTGGAATATGGTCGCATTACTAAACCATGCATATCTACTCTATAAACACAAGTAAACATGCGTGTAACACGTGTGAATAATCTCAGAGCAAGAGATATAATTCCATCCCCTTTATAGGACTATCAGTATCAATTATTTTCCTGGCCAATTGGTACTCTAACCTGATATGATCTCCCTTTATAGGTACTATAAAATTACCCTCTTTATCCTGCTTACTAATCCGAATTCAATTCAATTAATAAACATCCATATGTGACAGTTCTAATGAAGTTTCGGAGTCCACTCACTTAGAATCATAACATAGAATCATGTTCAGTGGTAAACGCACTCAATCAATAACTAAGATATGTATTCAGACTTTACGTAACATTTAATGATGCACAAAATGACAGTGAGTATGAATTAAAAAGGCACAATCATATATAATATAAATCGACAAGTAGTGTTGTACGGAGTTTAAACACAAAATTTCAATTAATTGGTAAAAACCTTCACAATCCTAATTCTACCAAAAAGGCTCTAGCCCATGATATTGCGAAGAACAATCATGGGTGTTGGATAGATCTTTCCCGGATGTCTGGAAAATACAAGATAAATTAGGAAACGAATAAAACATTAGATGCGGGAGTCGTCGCGTCCTTCTCCGCCTTGAATCCTCCTCTTGGTTCTCCTCTTGATTCCTCAGACGAATCTTTAAGGTGATGGATAGATGGAGGAAAAGATGTGGATGATGGTTGGGGGTGAACCCCTCTTGTGGGGTGTAGGATGATTGTGTTGTGTTGTATCCAATCTGTATTCTCTATTGTATTCTTTTCTTGGTGTGATCTACATCCCCTTTTATACTTGTAAGCTCTCCTTATGGACCTAGAATGGGCTTTTTTTGGAAAGCACGAAAATTCACGAAGAGAGGGTAAAAATCCCTAATTTTCGCTGTCCAGGCTTCGAGTTCGACCACGACCAGTGGTCGAATCAAACAAAGGAGGTCCAACTCTGGTCGAACTGCAGTGTGTAGTCTCACTCTTTCGCGTATAACTTCCACATCCGAGCTCCAATTTGAGTGATTCTTATGCTCACGCGATCCTCTTTTCCTTGGCTTTCTATAAATATAAAGAAATAAGAAAAAATTCAAGAATTGAAGGTGTAACAAGCCATGAAAATTAACACAGCTGTTCTGTTCGGCACAGCTCGCGCGACGTTACCACTTTGCTCATAACTACCTCGTTTGGAACTCGATTGAGGTGTTCTTTATGCCAAAACGATCCTCTTTTCAGTGTCTTTCCAAAAACTTATCACAATATCAGTTCAGAGCTCCACATAAATACAAAAAAATACACAAGTTGGACATGCGTTTTTCAACATCGTTGCACAAATTGCACCTTTTCTCCAACTTGGCACTTTTGATCATTTTTCCTACTAAAACACCAAAAAACACCTCAAGTGCAGCTTTTTCTCACATATACTAAATATAAGACACTTGTGCTAATATATGACACAATTCTAATCAAACAGGTGTTAAATTGGACACTAAAACACGCTAATTTCTACTCTCATCATTGACTCAACTGGATGAGCAGATTGCACCCGATGAGGAGTTGTCAGCAATCTCATTGGGGTGCTGGCTGTGCACGGAGGTGCGCTCGTTAGCGTGTCCTGGCATGATGGGCACGCATTGAGAACACTGTGTGTTGTTGTTGAATGTCGAACGAGAAGTGATGGGCATGGCAGTGCGCACGTTGGCGCACGGATGGGCAGGAATTGGCGACCTTGGTGCAAATGGGTGGCGGGTGCGGGGAGCAAGGCATGAAGGCCGGTGATCTGGCGTGATCGATGGGTCGTTCCGAGGTAAAACTTCACGCAGTTGGAAGCTTCTTGTCGAGCACTATGTCAAGGCATGACGGGCAGGCTAGCAGGGGTATATATTATTATTATTGGACTTTAGTATAAGCTTTGGGCTAAGCTTGGATACTTAAGCCCAATGGAGACCGAACTCTAATTTCTCCTCCTGGTCACTGCTGTATCCTATATATAAGTGATTTCACCTGTCTGAAAACCCTAACTGAAATGTAAATCATACCTAACACTGTGAGGAGGGTGAGGGAATAGCAGTTTGAGAAGATCTCGAAGATCGTCGCCCACACGACGTCAAGATTGGACTTAAGAATACATCAGATGATCGGAATGTTGTTTGTTGTTGTTGTTCATCTACTTCCATGATTTTTCTAAAATCTTTTGGTACTCCGAACTGAACTTATATACAACATTGGAAATCTACTGAAGAGATGATCGTTTTGGCGCATAGATCACTTGAATCAGATATCAGATGAGGAAGTTATGCCCAAAACCGTGAGGCTGTGCAGGCTGCCTGCGAGAATTCATCTTCTTCAATATACCCTGGTGAAAGATAATACGTTTCTATGTTTTCTTGCTTCAGTTGATTATAGAATCGTATGGAACCCTAACGGTTCATGTTAAGCAAATGATCAAATGCCAACATTTATACCCCTTGGAATCTTCTAGAACACGTGCAAAACCAGTGCTGGAATTTTACCCGACTCGACTCGAGCTTCAGAGATCGACTCGAGTTACTGCACGTTTCTCGGCGTGAAGCTATGTGTTGACGAAGCTCGGCCCGTCTACGGTGAACGGCCTCGGCATGGGTGTGTAGCTAGTTCTGATGCTCACACACGGCCACCTCGGTTAGGTCCATGTTCATTGCATGACATGAGCTCGACCACGTAGCTCGACTCGAGTGTGGTCGAGTAATGTTCTCTTTTTTCGTTTTAGCTCCCGACTCCATTTTGCTCTATTTTTGACCTGTTTTATATACATTTAAGCTCATTTCCACACATCTATCAACTTGTACATACTTCTCCTAGTTAACATATAAATCCACCAAAATTTACACAAATACGGATAAAAATATCCAAAAATCCACAAATAAAGACACTAAAATCTAGGTGAAAATGACGACGATTAGGACATTGAAGCACTAAACTCATAAACGATTGTTGCTGAAACCGAAAACAAGTTGGAAATAGAAGTAGTCGACATGGCTGGCAAAAGGCCAAATCCGGATAATATTGCCATCCGTGGTCTTCAAGAACAATGGAGGGGGTAATTTGGGGCTGCTAGGAGCGCGTGGAGCCGATGCAGATTTTGATCTTCACCCTGCTCTTATCAGCATGATCGAAAGGAACTCGTTCTATGGGGAACCTTTGAAGATCCTCAACAACATCTGAATAATTTCCTGGGATATGCAAGTACGCAAAAAAGAACAAGAGATCATGAAGATGCAAGGAGAATCATTTTGTTTAAATTCTCGCTTACTGAAAGAGCGAGAGACTGGTATGATATTCTTAATGCTATCGGTAGTGGTGAGAAATTTAATGAGGCTTGGGACATCTACAAGGACATGCTTTGATAGTGTTCACAACATGGGCTATCTAAAGCTCAATATATCAGTATTTTCTACAACGGATTGGATTATGATTTACGTGTTCTACTTGATGCTTTATCAAGTGGTGCATTACTTGCTAAGACACCCGTTGAGGCCGAGAAGCTTTTTGAGGATATTTCGATGAATTCAAGATATTTTCCTACTGATAGAGTGAGGGGCACTTATGTTCTTGGAAAAGTAGCACAGGTTGAACACATCATGGTTAAGTCAAGTAGAGAGGATGAAATCGTCTCAAGCTTGGAAAACATCAACAAACTACTTGAATCTCAGCAAAAACAGATTACTAAGTTGTCACAGAGAGTACCAATGATGTAGCAGTAGGATATTGGTGATGAGAGATAGATTCAAGAGGAATTATAAGAGGCGAGCTATGCCATGGGACAAAGTTTTTAAGGAACTATGTATCAAAATCAAGGAAACAGGAATTACCAAGGGAACTTCAACAACCGTAGTCCCCCGGGTGATTATCAACAACCAAGGAGGCTGGAATTTTTATGGAGTAATCCAAATACAGCAATACAGCCGCGTTTTAGTATTGATCCTGGTTCTAATATCGACGAAGGAAAACCTAGGTTGCAGGATACGGTGAACCGTTATATAACTAGGAATGATGCAAGGGTGGATCATTTGGTAAACAAGAGAGATTCAATTCATGATGAGTTGTCCAAGCAGATGAAAGACCTTACGTTGTTGATGGGAGAGATGGCGGGGAATGTGAACAAGCTTACGCAAACAATTGAGAAAGGTAAGTTTCCTTCTGAAAGCATAACGAACTCGAAATCTTATAATACCATCACTTTTATGTCAGAAACGCAGTATGAAGGTCCAATGTTACTAGTCAGTGAGAACAGAGAAGACGTGTCTCTGCTCGACCACCGGTCGACCAAACCTTTTGGTCGAGCTATGGTTGAGCGGCACTCTGAAGTCCTGAATAGTCAAGATCAGGTTATAGAAACTTCACTCGACCAAAGTACTGCCACTTGACTAGACCTTTCTAATCGTGCCAAGGTCGAACGGACCTCTGTATACCTGAACATTCAAAATCCATTACAGGTACCTCGCTCGACCATTACCTGGTCGCTCTAACAACCCTTTTTGGTCAAGCGGAGGTCGAGCAAGGCCATTTGACACCGTTTCCATATAGGACGTTGTACCTATAGTTCAGAATACTTCAGTACCATTACAAGAGCATAATACTGAGCAGATAGTTGAGAAAAAGTGGGAAAGAACAAAGAGATTAAAAGCCGAAAAGGATAAAGCGAAGGAGGTTGAACATGATGAGTGCGGAATTCCTAAGACAAAGATACCTCCTCCATTTCCTTATAAGTTGGTTAAGAAGGGATTGGAAGATAAGTTCAAGAGGTTTTTGGATATTATGAACAAAATAAACTTGAACATTCCTTTTTCCAAAGCAATAATGGAGATGTCGTACTATGCCCAATTTTTGAAAGATATCATATTAAAGAATAGGAGTTTGAATAGAGTTGAAACTGTTAATTTATCTAAAAATTGCAGCTCAATCATACAGAGGAAGCTGCCAACAAAGTTGAAGGATCCGAGAAGCTTCACTATTCTACGTGATCTTGGTGCAAGCATCAACTTGATGCCCTTATCCATATTCAAGAAGTTAAGTTTTGGGGAGCTGTGGCTCTACAATTGGCGGATAGGTCCATGACCTTTCCGAAGGGGGTGATAGAAGATGTACTTTTGAAAGTAGAAAAGCTTATTTTTCCTGTGGATTTTCTTGTGCTAGAGATGGAAGATGACAAGGATAATTTCCATCTTATTATCTTAGGGAGGCCATTCCTTGCCACAGCTAGAGCTATGATTGAAGTCCAAAAGGGGGAGCTTAGACTACGCATGGATAAAGAAGAGGTTCTGTTCAACCTCGACAAAGCAATGAAGATGCTTATGGAGGCACAATGTTACAACATTGATGTGGTGGAGGAGATTGTAAATGAAGACATGTCCTTAATCCTTTCAAAGGATCCTTTGGAGACATGCTTAGCCGAGCCTTTTACTTTTCCCACCACGGAGTTAGATGAGCTCTCCAATGAGGTATGTCTTGAATTTCTTGAAAACTTACTTGCTTTGAGTGATGATAGGTATGAACAAAAAAGAACCAAGATTGAAGAATTCAAGTGGACTAGGCAATACCTACCATTAGATAGAGAGAGCACAATAATGGAAGAAAAGAAGGAGGAGTTGAAGCCACTACCGGAGCACTTGAAGTATGTCTATTTAGGCGACAATGAAACATACTCGGTAATTGTATCTTCTTCTCATAATGATGAACAACTTGAAGATTTGTTAGATGTGCTTAGAAAGTATAAGTCTGTTATTGGATGGGTTCTTGATGATTTAAAATAAATTAATCCATCATATTGCATGCATAAGATAAGGTTGCTAGATGAAACTAAAGGAAGTATTCAGAATCAGCGGAGGGTTAACCCCGCGATTCAAGAAGTGATTAGGAAGCAAATCTTAACGTGGTTAGATGCAGGAATTATATATCCAATTAGTGATAGTCCCCATGTGAGTCCATTGCATGTTGTAGCTAAGAAGGGGACATGACTATTGTGAAAGCTGATGATGGAGAAACATTAGCCACTAGGATTCCTACGGGATGGCGTGTGTGTACTGATTACAGGAAACCGAATGAAAATACATGCAAAGACCACTTCCCTCTTCCTTTCATGGATCAAATGTTAGATCAATTAGCATGGTATGAGTTTTATTATTTCTTGGACGGGTACTCGGGTTATAATCAAATCATGATTGCACCCAAGGATCAAGAAAAAACTACTTTTACATGCCCTTATGGAACCTTTGCTTTTAGAAAG
This sequence comes from Pogostemon cablin, assembly GCA_023678885.1. Taxonomy (NCBI): domain Eukaryota; kingdom Viridiplantae; phylum Streptophyta; class Magnoliopsida; order Lamiales; family Lamiaceae; genus Pogostemon; species Pogostemon cablin. Next base: position 15,699,186 of record CM042964.1, on the reverse strand, counting down.
ATGCCTTTTGGATCGTGTAATGCACCTGCTACTTTCCAAAGGTGCACGATGCCCATTTTTGATAGCTTGATAGAGAAGATCATAGAGGTGTCCATGCATGATTTTTCTGTGTTTGGTTCCTCTTTTGATATTTGTTTGTCTAACTTATCGATAGTTTTGAAGAGATGTCAAGAAACTAATCTTGTCTTGTATTAGGAGAAGTGCCACTTCATGGTAAGTGACGGGATTATTCTAGGGCATCATGTTTTGGCCAAAGGATTGGAGGTAGATAGAGCTAAAGTGGTGGCGATCGAGAAGTTTCCACCACCTACTAATGAGAAGGAAGTGCAGTCCTTCCATGGACACGCCGGATTCTATAGAAAATTTATGAAAGACTTCTCAAAATACTCTAAGCCCTTGTCTCACTTACTTGAAAAGGATGTTCATTTTATTTTTGATGATGAATGTCTAACAGCTTTTCAGGTTTTGAAAGAGGTGCTGATTACTGATCCCATCTTGTTCACACCGGATTGGACTCAGCTTTTTGTAATTATGTGTGATGCAAGTGATCTAGCACTTGGAGTGGTGCTTGGGCAGTTGAGGGAGAAGAAGTTCTGCGTCATCTATTATGCGAGTAAGATTTTTGATCCAGTACAAAAGAATTACACAGTCACTGAAAAGGAGTTTTTAGTTGTTGTGTTTGCATTTAATAAGTTTTGACAGTATTTGGTTGGCATGAAATCCATAGTGTATACAGATCATTCTGCGATCCAGCACTTGACAGAGAAGAAAGAAGCAATGACAAGGATTATTAGGTGGATCCTTCTTCTGCCAGAGTTTGATATGGAGATCCGAGATAAGAAAAAATAGAGAATGTGTTAGCGGATCACCTATCAAGGTTAGAGATAAGGGAGCATTGTGATGAACCATTTGAATACATAGAAGAGATGTTCCGGGATGAGAAGATTATGACAGTGTTTATTGAAGGAGCGGAGAAAGCTTGTGTGGTAGCTGCTCAAGGAATGGATCCATGGTAAGCAGATTATGTCAACTATATTGATGTAGGTTAAATTCCTACGTGTCTCAATAAGTATTAACTTGCTAAGTTTAACAGAAATGTTGAGACTTTCATATGGTATGATCCATTTGTGTACAAGATTTGTATGGATTCTATTGTTCGTAGGTGTGTGCCCAAGATGGAGATGGAGAGTGTTCTTTATTTTTGCCTTGCACAACCTAACGGAGGGCATTTTGGAGCCCAAAAGACTGTAGCTAAGGTACTTCAATCCGCTTTATATTGGCCTACTTTATTTAAAGATTGTGAATCCTATGTACCGACGTGTGATAAATGTCAAAGGATGGGAAACATTAGTAAAAGGGATGAGATGCCACTTCAGCCAAGCAATGTTGTGGAGATTTTCAATGTATGGGGAATTGATTTTATGGGGCCTCCCCCATCCAATGGATTCCTATACATCCTTCTTATTGTTGATTATGTTTGTAAGTGGGAGGAAGCTATTCATACTCACATGAATGATTCAAAGATGGTTTTGTCTTTCATGAAGAAGCATATTTTTGCCCTTTACAGAGTTCCTAGAGCACTAGTGAGTGATGGAGGTTCACACTTCGTCAATAAGCTTATTGAAAGAGTTCTCAAGGAGTATAGTGTTAAGCATAGGGTGACTACAACCTATCATCCTCAAGTGAATGGGCAAGCGGAAGTCTCTAATCGACAAGATAAAAAATTCTGGAGAAGGTAGTCAGAACCAATAGGAAAAATTGGGCTATGAAACTCGATGATGTTTTATGGGGGTTCCGTACTTCATACAAGACTGTGCTAGGAATGTCGCCTTATCAAATCATCTATGGAAAACTGTGCCATTTACCCGTAGAGATTCAGCATAAGTCTTTTTGGGCCATAAGAAGTTTGAACTTATCTATTAAGGATGTTAAGGAGTTGAAGTTGACTCACATTAATCAATTGGACGAGTTCACAATTCAAGCTCTCAAGAACTCGGTGATCTACAAGGAGAGAATGAAGAAATTGCATGACTCAAAGATCGCTTTTAAGGAGTTCAAGCAAGGAGACAAGGTATTACTCTTTAACTCTCGTTTGAAACATTTTGTAGGAAATTTAAAATCAAAGTGGATGGGACCGTTCATTATCCATAGAACCTACGGAGGGGGGAGTTTTGAGATCATGGACAAAGACGGAGATATCATAGCGGCCAATGGGCATCGAATGAAGCATTTTAAGTCGTCGGGTGATGTTTGCATTGTCTTTGAAGATAGCTTGCACTGAGTTGGTACCTTCGTGACTCTCCGATGTTAATCTTGAGCGTCTATTGGGGCTTTCCCTTCTGTTTATTATTTTATTTATTTCGTGTGAGTGAGAAATTTTTATGTTCAAGGTGCTTACTGATCAGCAATTACATCTCTTTCTAAATCTAGTTTCAACTTATGTTTTTACTAAGTTTGGGGGGTGTGATGTTCTTACCTCATTGCAACACCAAGAGTATAATCTTTTCTTTGTAACGTCTGCTAGGGGAATTGATTTTTTGAGGTATATTGAAACTTCAATCGATTTTGATTTGTCGCTTTTTTTTTGCAATTTTCCTAGTGCTCAGGGGTGTTTTATTTATTTTTATAGTGTGAGCGGAGTTATAAACATGATTTTTATAGTTTAAGTAGTGGTTCTCTAGTTATTATTTTGACTTGATATGATGTTTAATGTTGTTTTAGAGTCTGAGTTTTGCAGGGGACAGAGAAAATCATGAAAAGTAGAGCGTCGGAGGGCCGCTCGACCAAGATTTTTGCCGCTCAATCTCACGCTGAGGTCGAGCTATGGTCGAGCGCCACACCTGTCGTCTGGTTCAAAGATTTCATATTACAGAGAGGCCGCTTGACCAAATGAAGACCGCTCGACCAAGATGTGTTGATCGAGCGAGAGGTCGAGCGGAAGAGGAAAACGGTTTAGCTTACAGAGTAGCTGCTCGACCAGAGCGGATTAGCAGTTTCGCGAATAAAAGGTCAATTTTTGCATTGTTCTACCATTTCCTCGCCACTTTCTCACGAGCACTCACCCCGAAGTGTAAGCTTTTCACTCCAAATTATTAGTGTACTCTTCTATACCCATACCACGCACATTCCACATCAATTTTGGAAGATTCAAGTCGAATTTAGGGCTTTTCTTCTCAATTTTGAATTCTCGCTTTCCATCGCTCATACACATCCATGGCGTTTGGAGACCAGTGATGATGATGATGCTCCTGAGGAATAGAGCACACCAGGTTTTTCCCTTTATCTGTTTTCTCTCATCTCCCTTCTATTTTTCACTTGACAGGTGGTGTATTGAGTGGTGGTTAAGTTTTGTTTTTATGAGATTCATGTGTGAGTGGCATGTACCATACTGAGTATAATGTGGGTGTTGATGGATAGACATTGATGATGGCTTGATGGATTGATATTGACTCTTTGGTATGCATGTGCATTTATTTTTGATACATGTTGATTTTGTAGAAGAAAGGCATGCATAGTTTATTATTACTTATACTTTGTGTAGAGATTGATTGATTACATGCTTTGAAGAGTGCTTAGGAAATCTATTATCCACGTGAGGATTTGAGCTTATTAATCATGCTATATGAATGCATAATAGTTTATTCTTGAGAGTATAGTTCATACGTTCGTAATCTAGAACTTGGCTTGGAGTCTTGTTTGAAATTTATGACTATTAGATACTAGGACATGATCTTAGGCCATTATTGTGATTGAGCTACTTAGCCAAATTTTACCTTATCATATAATGTTTATATCATTGGAAGCCCTATTGAGCCTTAAAGTTTTTTCTTTAGCAAACCTTTAATAAAAAGCCTTTATTACCTTTACTTAAGCTTTTAAATATCCTATTTTCTAGTAGAGATTGAGTTGAGGTGAATAAATTTCTAGTGCTGAATTCAAAGAAAGGAAGGAAGGAAAAATTTGTGGTAGTAATGAAAGTTGTGGTTAAATCTTGTTAAGAGGGTAGTGCCTGAAACAGGTACCCCGACTGCTTAGAAGGGTAGTGCCCGAAATTTTTACCCTTGTGCTTCGAAGAAAGAAGATGTGGATTCCAAGTGGAGAAAGAGAAGAGAAGAATTGAAAAGATCATGAAAATGATGATGGAAAAGAATAATGAAGGTGTTTGATGAAAATCAAAACTCCATAGTATTTCTCTACTAGTGAAGTTAGTCACATTATCTATATTCTCTTACCTTTACCAAAGAGCCAACATTACAACCATTAGACAAGTCCTTTGTGATCTTAGTGTTGAAACAGTTATGAATTGATCTTTGAGACCTTTGACAAGCCTATGGTTACGCAGATGTATGAATTGATTATGAGCGTATGTACTAACCCTTTAAGTGTACATCTTTTACACTTGAAAACGAGAGTAAAAACTTACCTAGTGAGTTAGATGACTTAGCACTCATAGAAATAAAGTGATTGATTAATGTCTTTGCATGCAAAATTAATCCCCAAGTATTAAGAATATCAATTGCAGCTTAAGCAAGCGACCAAGTTAAATATCGAAAACAAAGGATGGCGTATTATCAATTTAATTATAAGCTAATTAATTAAGACTTGGTAATAAAATTTTGATTTTATTATAAACTACTAAACAATTAATTAAAATAGCAAATAAAATAAATAGATAACTAGAAAAATACGAAAGTGAATCAAGTAGGAAAATAGGTAGCTCTAGGATAATCTAGTTTCACTCATTAATTTCCCTTTTGTGTATCAATGTCCGACTTTGCTTTGTGGAATATGGACGCATAACTAAACCATGCAAATCTACTCTACAGACACAAGTAAATATTCATATAACACGTGTGAATGACCTCAGAGCAAGAGACGTAATTTCACCCCCCAATCTAAGTACTATCAATATCAATTATTTCCCACGTCTGATAACAAACCCGATATCCAAATTCAATTTAATTAATAAACATTCATATATGACAGTTCTAATGAAGCTTCGAAGTCCCCTCACTTAGAATCATAACATGGAATCCTGTTTAAACAGTGAACGCGCTCAACCAACAACCAAGATATATATTCCGACTCTATATAACAATTGAAGATGCACAAAACGACTCCGAATTAGGATTAAAAATGCATAATCATATATAAAATAAATCCACAAGTAGTGTTGTACGGAGTATAAACACGAAAGTGTTGGATTGTATACTAAAAGTCTAGCTTTTTGTATGAACAATGTCATAATAATTTATTTCAAATGAGAATCATCTGATCAAATGACTGCGTCTTATAATTTATTTATATGCACAATGCAATAGTCCACTTACTTTATACTATATATAATATATTGTGCGACAACATGCGGAAGATCATATTATTGGTTTTATAATAAAGTATAAATAGATGCTCACAATCGAGATAGACCGGGACTCTCTATTGGGATGGTTGTAGTGTGGTTTGGTATTAGCTTGTTTTGGCTATAGAATCACATTAGTGCACTTTGTGTGTATTGAACAGGACCGCTTGAGATCGTTCGACTTATACTAACTTTATAGGAGAACTTGATCTCAGTTATTATAGATGTCCGTGCTCTTAATCCCTATACAATAACCTCAACACGTAAGATAATATGTATTTTTTTGATTCATCAATGAGTGAGATTTACACGTATTAAATCAACAAACTCGGTGAGTTGAGAAATAGTGTTGTCTATATGGTGTGTTGTTGATTGTAGAAGGAATCCATGTCCGATATATGTTGATGATGTCCCCTTGAGGAGCTCCTATGGATTATCATGTAAACCCTGCAGGTGGATTTATTCTGGCATGATAATGAGGTTATGTGGTACTACTCTCGGATGAGGTATTAATTAATGGAGTTGTCAATAATTTAATTAATTAATGAGCATTGTATATCTTAAACATGGGGAGACTGTCGGGCTCATAATAAGAAGGAGCTTGTAACGTAATTATGAGATTGGAGCGGCAGTGCAGTATTAATATTTTAGTGGACTATATTATTATTATTGGACTTAAATATAAGTTTTGGGCTACACTTGGATACTTAAGCCCATTGGAGGCCCGACTCTAATTTCTCCTTCTGGTCCCTGTTGTAGCCCATATATAAGTCATCTCAGCTGTTCTAACCCTAGAGAGACACGCATAACATGTAAAGAGGGTAGACAGTATAGCAGAATGAGAAGATCTAGAAGATCGCAGCCCACACGTCGAGATTGGACTTGGAAATACAGCAAAAGATCAGAAGGTTGTTTGTTGTTGCTGTCCGTCAACTTGCACGATTTTTCTAAAATTTTACAGAAATTAGAACTAAATTTGTTATATACCATTGGAAAGCCACTGAAGAGAGGATCATTTTGGCATGTAGATAACTCCAATCAAAGATCAGAAGGGAAAGTTATGGCCAAAACAGTGAGGTTGCGTAGGCTGCCGGCGAGAATTCATCTTCTCCAACATACCCTGGTGAAAGGTAATACGTTTCTTATTTTCATGCTTCCGCTGACTGTTAGAAACATATGGAACCCTAATATTTCACGTTAACCAAATGATCGAACGCCAACAGAATGTTCAATTAATTTATAAAATCTTCAAAACCCTAGTTCTACCAAAAAGGCTCCAGCCCATGATGTTACGAAGAACAATCATGGGTGTTGGATAGATCTTACCCATATATCCAGAAAATACAAGTTAAATTAGAAAAAAATAAAATTCTAGATGTGGGCATCTCGCTTCCTTCTCTGTCTTGAATCCTCCTCTTGGTTCTCCTCTCGATTCAGCAGACGAATCTTCAAAGTGATAGATGGATGGAGGAAAGGATGTGGATGATAGTTGGGGGGTGATCCCCCTTGTGGGGTGTAGGATGATTGTGTTGCATACTCCTTGGTGTGTTCTGCATCCCCTTTTATACATGTAAGCTCTCCTAATGGACTTTAGATGGGCTTTTTAGATAAAACATGCAGATACACGCACTAGGAGTGTAAAAACCGCACAGATCTGAAAATTCACTACCTAGTTCGACCAAAAGTGGTTCTGGTTGAACTAGATAGGCATTGGTCGAACTACGATCGAACTGCATGTCTGTAAACTAAAATTTTGTCTTCTGGTCCAGTTAGACTTGACTATTGTAGCTCGACCAAAATGGCTTGGTCGAGCTACGGTCGAACTGCATGCGCGGTGTCACCGTTTCGCGCATAACTTCCACATCTAAACTCCGATATGAGTGATTCTTGCGCTCAAATGTTCCTCTCGTCCTTGGTTTTCTATCCATAAAAGAACTTACAAAAACTCTAACATTTGAAGGTATTACAAGCCATGAAAAATGACATAGCTGTGCTGAGTAGGAACAACTTGCACGACGTCACCATTTTGATCATAACTTTCTCGTTTGAATTTCGATAGGGGTGTTTCTTGTGCCAAAACGATCCTCTCTTTTGTGGCTTTCCAACATAAACACAAACACAAACACAGAAAATTACATAAGTTGGACGTTCATTTTTCAGCATTCCTCCAGCTTTGTACTTTTGATCATTTTTCCATCTAAAACACAATAAAACACCTCAAACACACATTTTTCTCACATATATTGAATATAAGACATTTGTGCTAATATATGACAACAATTCCCATCAAAAAGGTGTTAAATTGGACACTAAAACACACTTATTTTCACTCTCGTCAATCCCCCAACCCATTGCTCGTCTCGAGGCAACAAAATAAAAATAAAGAGAAAGAGAGAGTAAGAAAATTAGATGGGAAACAAGGACTACAACAAATACCCATTCAAAATACAATTATCCTCAAATTAGGTCATGCAACTCTCATTACATGTAATAATCAATTCATAGCATACAACATAAGAAAATCACCACCAATTCAAATGCTCCATTGACATATTCTCACGGGAAGTATATATCACTCGTACTCAAGTGTAAAAGATGTACACTTATGGGTTATGGTGTTTACGCTCAGATTTAATTCATGTGTTTGCGTAACCATAAGCTTGCCCATTGTCTCAACTCGATCTCCTTTTACTTGTAGCTAGCAAATCATGGATCAGAAAGGTATTTTATTTAGTTGTAATGTAGGCTCTTTGGAAAAGGTAGGAAATTTATATATAAGTGACTCAAAACTTGAATCAATCAAGCTACAGTCTCTCTCGATCTTTCATTCTTCCTCATCACTTTCGATCAAGCACAACATCCTCTTCAAACTCTCCCATCTTTCTCCTTCAAGCACAACATATTTTTTTTCAACTTTTTCTAGCTCTTCAACTCCATGATTCTCCTTTTCTTCAATTTATTTTTCTTTTTTTTCTTTTGAGGTACCAGTTTAGGGCACTACCTCTCGCATCCTCAATAGGGTACTAGATTTAAGCACTACCCCAGGGTGTTCGTTTTCATGGAGTATTAGATTTGAGCACTACTCTAGGAATTTATCTTTTCATCCATAAGACTCTTCTTTCATCATATCCTTATTATCCCTCAAATCACCACCCTCTTCAATTAAGCTTTATTGGCTCTCAAAAGAAAGGATTTAAAAAGGCTCAAATGTGTTGACAAGGGATTTAATGAATTCAGGTAAAGCATATGAGAAAGATGGGCTATAAATCAAAGATGGCTTAATATCATTTCCATATTTCACTAGACTAATCTTGAATATTCAAGGTGACTCAAGGCAAGTTCTAGAATACACGCACAAGAACGATACTCACTAGAAAAGAAAATATCATCTGATTATTTATCATGATCAACAAGGCTCAAAATCTCACATGGGTTTTTAACAAGTAACAGAGCACTCTTCATGGTAAGCAATATCCCACAAGTACGCATAGAACTTCATATCACAATGTAATTCATGTACACTTCCTTCGTAAATTTCAAAAGCATATGAATTTAAGGCACGATTTAAACATATAAGCTCACATGGATCACAACCATAAACTCAATCCTTCCACTCATACTAATTAAAAGCACATATAAAAATTAGAATAAGGAAACGAGGGCACCTGATATTTCCTTCAAAGTATGCATGAGCTCCTCGAGTTGTTTAACTCGATCAGGTCAAAGCCTTAGTGTAGAACTCATCTTGCCACTCTAGTACCTTTTTCTATCATCAAAGCTGAAACATACTAATCATCACAGGATTCATCCATAATAAAATAGAAGACACCAAAAACAAATCATTAAGCATTAGGTAAGTTGCAAAAAATCGATATACTAACACCGGTAAAAATATTAATATGCTGCAAAAAATCAACCCCTTAATAAACAAACAACCAACGAAAGGAAAGATTATACCCTTAGTGCTCATAAGACGAGGTAAGTACGTCACACCCTTTGAAAAGGGATGGACAAGCCCCCAACAGGCGCTCAAGTTTAGCATCGGATAGTCACGACAGTTTACCGCTTTTTGAACTATTGGATCGGAGGATGGTCTTCTCGTATCCTCACCTTCAAATACTTCCTTTCCCTCTTATTGTCTACACTCAGCACCTCACCTTTCTTGGTCACAAAAATATGATCCTTAGAATTTACTTCCTCCCATGACTGTCTAAACTCCTCATTGTCAATCTTCCACTCAAATTCAGAATTATCAGTCCTATCAAGATTAAACAAGTTAGAAACCACATCTATGCTCTCGCATGATTGAGTCTCCATGGGCATCTTCATTGCTTTATCAAGAGAGATAACCACATCTTCATTATCCATCCACAGTATAATTTTTCCTTCTTGAACATCTATCATGGCTCCAGCTGTGGCAAGGAACGACCGCCCTAAAATAAGGGGAATGTCATCCTTGTCATCTTCCATCTCAAGTACAAGAAAATCCACAGAAAATACCAACTTATCCACTTTCACCAAAACATCTTCGAATAAACCCTTTGGACAAGTTATGGATCTATCCGCCAACTGAAGAGCAATTTTTGTGGGTGTCAACACCCCCAAACCAAGCCTTTTAAATATGGACAAAGGCATCAAATTGACGCTTGCCCCCAAATCACACAAGGCTTTATGTGCCGTCCCTTTTCCAATGTCACAAAGAATATTGAAGCTTCCCGGATCGTTCAACTTTGCAGGCAGCTTCCTCTGAATGATCAAGCTGCAATTCTCTGACAGGTTCACCGTCTTCACTTTGTTCAGGCTTCTCTTATTTGATATAATATCCTTGAGGAATTGGACATAGTATGTCATCTCCATTATTACTTCAGAGAAAGGAATGTTAAAACTTATCTTGTTCATGATATCTTGAAACCTCTTTAACCTTTCTTCAAATCCCTTCTTTGCCATTCTTGAAGGTAATGGAGGAGGTATCTTAGTCTTTGGTCTCTCCCACTCATAACGTTCAACCTCCTTCACTTTATCCTTCTCAGATCACAATCTCTTTACTCTTTCCCACTTCTTCTCAACTATAAGCTCAGTATTCTACTCTTGTGATGGTACTGGAGTGTTTTGAATAATAGGTGTCGCATTTGGTACGGAAGGGGGGCTCGATTGATGCAACTTGATCGTAGCTAGACCAGAATGGTCTGGTCGAGCTAGATGAGGTTGGTCGAACTGGTTGTCTAAAAACAGGATCAGTCTGTTCAATTCAAAAATTGCTAGCTCGACCGTAGTTTGACCAGAAAGGTCTGGTCGAACTGTAAAGTTTTGGTTGACCTGAGGCTTTGTAAACTGAAATTTATTTTTTGGCTCAACAGGTGCTGGTTTGACCGTAGTTTGACTGGAGAGGTCTTGTCGAACTGCGAGCTAAAAAATAGAGTATCGTTTCTCTGTTCTTCTCCATATTGTTTGACCAAGATATTTAGTCGAACTGCTGTCGAACTGGCTCGTTATCTCTTTGTTTTCACCCACCGGCTTCATCGGACCTTTGAACTGCATTCCGAATCTTAACGTGATGGTTTTACACTCTTTTAGGTTCGTTATACCTTGAGACGAGAATATTCCTTTCTCCAACATTTGTGTCAATTGATTCACGATCTCGGCCATTTGCCCCATCATAAAAACAAGATCCTTTAACTGCTTAGATAAATCTGCATGATTAGATTTTATAGTAGCCTCAAGACGATCAACTCTTGCATCATTCTTAGCCATGTATCAGTTGAAGGTATCTTCAATACTCTTCACTTCGTGTTGCTTTATACATGGCCCCCTTTATGTCAACTCTGTAATCTGCTTTTGCTGGGACTCTAGTAGGTTGTTGATATTAGCTAGACTAGAGACGATCTCATCATCCCTATTTGGCTTCACCACTTGATGTTCAACTTGAACCACTTTACCAAGTATATAAGATCCTCTTACTCTTTCTGTAGGCCAGTCACATGAATTCATAGAGATGTCTTCAAACAACTTTTTTGCTTCAAGTGCTGTCTTAGATAGTACCACTCCTCCGGATGATGCATCAATAAGAACACGCGACTAACAATCCAATCCATAATAGAAAACGCTTATGTACTGAGCCTTAGACATTCCATGCCTCATGAAATTTCTCACCCTGATTCATAATAAATTTGGCGATCTCTTGCCTCATTCTAAAATTCTTTGAAGGTGGGATATATCTCTCTAAGAACTTCTGCTGCAATTGGTCATATTTAGTACAATCTGTGGCATTACAAGTCTCATACCAAGCTTCTGATCTATCAATTAAAGAAAACTTTAATAGAGTGATCCGTCTAGCATTATCATTAGCTCAAACACCCTTTTGAATGTTTGCATAACCAAGGAATCTTTTGACGTGCTGAAATGAATCTTCAAATGAACCTCCAGAAAAGGGATTTTTCTCCACCATGTTGATAGGAGCGGGATGTTTCCCAAAATCATCATCTTTCCCCCTTGCTCCTATCAAACCCATGTTGTCAATCCCATTGTACTTGAAAATCTCACGTATGGCTGATCGATGTCATTTTCACCTAGATTTTATTGTCTTTTTAATATGTATTTTGTGTGTTTTTATTCATTTTATCTATCTCTTGGTGGTGTTATATGAAGATATGGAGATTTGTGCTTTGAAATGATAAATGTGTGATTTTCATGATTAAGTGTCTTATATTGTGCTATATTTGTGAATATTTAGAGAATGGGTACTTTGGTGTAATTTTTATGATTTTTTGGTAAAAATGGATTCTAAACACAATAAGGAAGATGTGGAAAAAAACATATCTCAATTCGGAGTTGAAACGAGGGAGAACGAGCTGAAACAAAATTGCTGGAAATTGCACCAACTCGACCAGAGTCACGAACTCGACCCCAAACTTGACCAAAGTCCTGAACTCGAGTCGAGTTGGTGCTTAAAGCTCGAAATATGTGCCAAATACAGGCCTGTAATAGGAGCCATTTGCTAGCATCAGACACACTTGCTTGCCCACACTGAGGGCGTGTGCGGAACACGACCTGTGCTCCGTCGGATGCCGAAAACTGCCCAGAAATGCACTTCCAATTTGTTTAATTTTTTTTTATTCATAAGAAACTCTAAACTAAAAGTGTGATATATGGTTGGAAAGCAAACGAATAAAGGATTGCGTGAGCACAAGAATCATTCGAATCGGAGATCGAATGTAAAAATTAGGCGAGAAACGGTAAGATTGCGCTGCACGCGATGCACCAACTCGACCCGAGCTACACCAACTCGAGTCAAACTCTGCACAAAGTTAGTTTTAAGTCCATAACGTGTTCTAGAAGCTTCCATGGGGTATATATGCAAGTTTTGATCACAAATTACGAGAGGAATCATTTTAGATTAGTTTCCACACATACTAAACACCTAAATCACACACATTCATCTCCATCTCTTTCATCCTTCACTTCATCCATCTAAACCACTTGATCTCCTCAAATCCATCCATAAATCCATCCATTCACCAATCTAAGAAGAGGAATTCATCATTGGTTGAAGATTTTAGCATGATCAAGGAGAAGGAAGTTCACCATCAAATGGGAGCCTACTTACCTTTAATTTGTTATTTTCTTCATTATTTGGCTCAATTGGAGCAAGCTATGGAATGTATTGATTCTATTATGATATGTAGTGGCTAGTCATCATGTGAGGCTAACAATATGATTAGTTAGGTATTATGTTGATTTTGCACACCACATATTTGTTGAAATGATTGTTATGAATATTTTCTATCATGAATGCTTATTCTCATTTTATGTACGATTTGTGTGATTAAATTCTCTATTTATAGTATTAGGATGGTCATTCCAATATTATGCTTAGTGGTTTAATTGAATTATTGATTGCATGAGATAACTCTGTTAGTGTTAGGAGAGATAAGCCATACCCTCCAAGTGCTTAGAACCTCATGATAGGACATTAGTGATTAACTAGTGAGGGGAACCCAACTTATGATCATAGTACCTTCATGTGAATTGAGAGTAAGAACAATCCTAGGAGATTTAAACTTGTAAAAGAGTTGAGAACCTAATCACCTTGGCCATAGGGGTTAGGGGTACAAACGTGATTGCCCTTAATATCATAACATAAAAACCATCAATGCATGTATGTGTATGAGTCTATATATACCTTGTCCATGAATGTTGCTTGCCTTACATACTTCTTAGGTTGCTCACCTTCATCCATCTTCCATCATATTTGTACATGTTCTATCTTTAATTGCTTTCTTAGTTGTTAGTTTGTAGTATAATCAACCCCTCCTTATTTTATTAGTCCTTCTAGAGTGAAATACTTCTTAAACACGGCTACCCACTTTCGCCCTTGGGTTCGATATTATATAAATTTTGCACTTGGTCACTACGGTCTACTATGCGATAGAGTACACTTGCTCTAAATCAATTTAAATCAAAATTGAAATCGAGTTCATGGTGCCGTTGCCAGGGTGAAAGCCTTCGGTGTAACGTGTTTGGATTTGTTAGCTCTGCATTGGACATTTTTTTCTTATTTTTGCATCTATATTTGTTTTGAAAAATTTGTTCTAACTTGTTCTTCTTGATAGGTACGATAACCTTGAAAGAAGGGGAGAAGAAGCAAAGCAAAAATAGTAAGTGGTCAAGAATTGTAGTATATCTTGAGAAGAAGAGCAAAAATGGATCAATGCTACAATAATTGAATATATGGGGGATGACAAGGAGCTTACAATGGAAATACATTCCAACAATATCAAGCATACACTTTTTCCGTACCAAGTCCCAACAACCAAGTTCCTCCGGTTACTCCTTTATCCAAAAATAATATCTTAATGAAGTTGTTTAGAAGATATGCTGATGGAAGTGATACAAGGCAAAGTTTTAAATCAAGTCTTCCTAGTTATGGGCCTCAATACTTTCAAAGTATGCCAACATGTTATCCTACGGTACAACAAGAATGGATGATGCCTAGTTCTCAAGTGGAGGATATATCTTACATGCAAGGGAGTAATTTCCCAAGTGCTGATCAAGGGAATTATCTCCAAGAACAAAGATGGCAACCACCGAATGAAGAGATCAAGCCATCTGTAGAAGATAGATTTGGTAAACTCATGGAGATGATGTACGAAATGATTGAAGAAAGAAAGAGAGAAGATGAGGAAAATGAGAGGAGACTTGAAGCCCTAGAACGTCGAATGAGTCAAATGATAAGTGACCGGAACACTCTTCACGAAATGGAGAATTTTGATGAAAATATTGAAGAAAATTTGGAGGTAGAAGAGTGTTTGGGGGATAATGAAGGAGACTCAAGAGATGTTGAGCTTATTGAGGATAAGGAAGACAAGAGAGAAGAGAACTTGGATGATAGTGAAAAGGATAAAGAGCCTAAGGTAGAAGAAAGCTTAGAGGAGGACGAGATTATCTATGATTTCGTGTCCCTTGTTGATAAGAAAAATTTAAGTGAAGATGAAGAATCAATAGAGGAGTATGAATTCGATGGAGTGGAACAAGGTCTAGAAGCACTTGACGATGAGTTCGGGTGTGAAATGAGCATTTCTACACCTTTTGACTCTCCAAGTTGCATTGAATTTCAAAATATTGTTTATATTGACTTTGTCTTACCTATTGTTTCTTCAAAAAGCCTTAGAAACAAGAAAGAGCTTGAAGAGAAATTGGGGACATACTTGATAAAAAGGAATAAGTGGTGGTCACGGAAGGAAAGGTCAATGGAATGCAAGCTCAAAAGAGAGGAATTTTTAAAACCAATCTCAAAGGATGCTACTATTATCGTTACTTGCCACAAATGCCTAATAGAGAAAGAAGCACAAAGATTAAAATTTGATGACAAGAACGAACGATATCCTTGGCTATTCCAATGAGTTCTCCATAATCTGTCTGGCTTGAAGACGTTAAACTTAGCGCTAGATGGGAGACAACCCATTGTTTATTTTAATGCTTTCATTTAATTGCTTTGATTTAGTTTTCTTGCATTTTTGGTGTGTAGGTTGATTGTGCTCGTGAGGAGAATGAGTATTGGAGATACGAGAAGTGCTCGATTTGAAGTGTGAAGGTACGTCTCACCACTTCTTGCAAACTTAAAGTTCAACTCTTGTTTCATTTTAAGTTTGGGGGGATAGTGCGTGGTGGAAATACCTTGAATTGTTGTGATGCATATACTTCTCTACAAGAAGCTCATTGTTGGAAACTACAATGGTAAGTCCCACCACTTTTTGCAAACTTAATTCTCAACTTGTTTCGATTTAAGTTTGGGGGGAGAGTGTGTGGTGTGACTCACCACTTGAGTGTGCTTATTATGATGATTGAGAGAGAGGTCTTAAAATTGGGTAAATTATAAAATTTTTCTCATGAGTATTGGTATGATTTTGGATCGTTTGGTTGTGTTGAAGTGTATGCTAGTTCATTATTTGCTAGTAATTGTTGTGCTAATGGTTTTGATGAGTTGTTAAGCATAAATGAAGTGTAGTAGAAGCATGAATTGAGCCTGGAAATCAATGTCGACATTCGTTGTGCATGCAATCCGGAAGCTCGTGCCAACCATTTCAATTACCAAATGCCTTTTCAAGGAGTTTACTTTAATACTTATCATTTCTACTTGCTTAGCATATACTTGATTTGATTTGGATTGTTTGGATTAGTATGCAACTCAATGTGTTATGTACTTGGGAGGTTTACTTGCTTTTTTAGATTTTCTTATTTTTGAATAAGGTGGCAAAATCTTGAGCTTACATGTTATTGGATGATGAGGATATGTGCTTGATTTTCTTTTGATGGATGGAAGGTCATTTTTGCTTATGTTTTTTTGTGTTGTTGCTTGCTTGGTGAGTTTTTCTTATGTGTTTTGTTTGTATTTTTATTCTTATATAGGATTGATTGGTGGTATGTTTTGGGTTGTTGTGAGTCATTTTTGAATGTGAGTAATGACATGTTGTTTGAGATAAGTGATGACGAACTATGTTGAGAATCTCTACTCTTTAAAATTGTGACATGTCCTATTTAACTATTCAATTTTGAGATGAATTGAGGTATAATGAGTTCCTAAGGGTACGAGCAAAAGCTTGTGAGCATTTGAACCTCAACCGTGCATCCATGGTTAATTTCTTTATGAGTGGATCGATTGAGTCTTGGTAAACTAAAACTTGCTCGTGGACTACGGGAATGAGCCCGATTGGTGGAGGTTAGTGAGATGATCTTAGGCAATCCTTGTTACTTTAAAGTTATTACCATATATTTCCTTACCTTATACATCATCCCTAGTTAGCCACTTTGAACCCTTAAGCCTATTTCTTGTCATATAAGCACATTACAAGCCATGATTACCCACTTAAACCTTATATATATAACCTTTTGTGTGGGTGATTAAGGAGATGATGGTTTGCAAGGTTTGATGAGAGAATTATGTTAGAGAAGAAAGGAAATGGTAAACAAGCAAGAAAATGATGAAAAGAGCTCAAACAAAATGTACATGCAACCTCAATATAAAAAAAAGAGTAAATCAACAAAAATATGCTCAAGGAATTCAAAAGTCGAAAGAAAGGTAGCATGAAATCAAAAGAAGCTCAAGAAATCAAAAGAAGCTCAAGAAATCAAAGGAATGATAATGAGTAGTGTTTGTGATGAGAAAAGAAAAGAAAGGAAGATAGAAACGTGAAGAATTTGAAGAAGCTGATCATCTCTTCGATTACTTACACTCGATGGGGCACTCTTATCTATAATCTCCCTACCCTTACCAAAAAGCCTAACATTACATCCAAAATTAAAGTCCTTTTTGATCATTAGTTGAAGCCTTTGTGGCTTGTGAATGTAGTCCGTGAGCAAGCCTATGGTGCGTCGGGTTCAATCGATTGATAAGTGAAAATTACCCTACTTCATAGAGTGTTGAGTGCATTTTGTTACCCGTTGTGAGGCTTGGACCGGAAGGAACTTTATTACTCTTAATTTTCTTAGACTTAAACTTGTTAATTTTTCATGTCATGATTTTAATTTTGTAGTGTGACTTGATATGATTTGTAGTCCTTGTTACATATGATGTGTTGTTGCTTATATTCTTTAGGTCTTTCTCCAGGTGAAAATTCTCCCTCTCGTTTATTCATTTTCGTTGCTCGAGGACGAGCAACACTTTAAGTTTGGGGGGTTGATCGGTGTCGTTTTCACCTAGATTTTAGTATCTTTTTATTATGTATTTTGTGTGTTTTTATTCATTTTGTATATCTTTTGGTGGTGTTATATGAAGATATGGAGATTTGTGCTCTGAAATGATAAATGTGTAATTTTCATGATTAAGTGTCTTATATTTTGCTATATTTTTGAATATTTAGAGAATGAGTACTTTGGTGTAATTTTTGTGATTTTCAGATAAAAAATGGATTCTAGACACAATAAGGAAGATGTGGGAAAAAACGGTTCTCAATTCGGAGTTGAAACGAGGGAGAACGAGCCGAAACAAAATTGCAGGAAATTGCACCAACTCGACCATAGTCATGAACTCGACCCCAAACTCAACCAGAGTCCTGAACTCGAGTCGAGTTGGTACTTAAAGCTCGAAACATGTGCCAAACACGGGCCTATAACAGGAGCCGTTTGCCAGCATCAGAAACCCCTACTCGCCCATACTGAGAGCGTGTGCGGAACACGACCCGTGCTCCGTCGGATGCCGAAAACTGCCCAGAAACGCACTTCAAATTTGTTTAATTTTTTTGTTTTCATACGAAGCTCAAAACTGGAAGTGTGATATTTGGTTGGAAAGCCAAGGAAGAGAGGATCGCGTGATCGCAAGAATCATTCGAATCAGATATCGGATGTGAAAGTTATGCTCGAAACGGTGAGATTGCGCTGCACGCGATGCACCAACTCGACCCGAGCTACGCTAACTCGAGTCGAGCTCTGCATAAAGTCAGTTTTAAGTCAAGAACGTATTCTAGAAGATTCCATGGTGTATAAATACAAGTTTTGATCACAAATTACGAGAGGAATCATTTTGGATCAATTTTCACACACACTAAACACCTAAATCACACACATTCATCTCCATCTCTTACATCCTTCACTTCATCCATCTAAACCACTTGATCTCCTCAAATCCATCCATAAATCCATCCATTCACCAATCTAAGAAGAGAAATTCATCATTGGTTGAAAATTTTATCATGATTAAGGAAGAAGAAGTTCACCATCAAAGGGGAGCCTACTTACCTTTATTTTATTATTTTCTTCATTATTTGGCTTAATTGGAGCAAGCTATGGAATGTATTGATTCTATTATGATATGTAGTGGCTAGTCCTCATGTGAGGCTAGTAATATGATTGGTTAGGTATTATGTAGATTTTGCACACCACATGTTTGATGAAATGATTGTTATGAATATTTTCTATTATGAATGTTTATTCTCATTTTATGTATGATTTGTGTGATTAAATTCTCTATTCATAGTGTTAGGATGGTCATTCCAATATTAAGCTTAGTGGTTTAATTGAATCATTGATTGCATGAGATAACTCTATTAGTGTGAGGAGAGGTAAATCATACCCTTCAAGTGCTTAGAACCTCATAATAGGACATTAGTGATTAACAAGTGAGGGAAACCCAACTTATGATCATAGTACCTTCATGGGAATTGAGAGTAAGAACAATCTTATGAGATTTAAACTTGTAAAAGAGTTGAGAACCTAATCACCTTGGTCATAGGGGTTAGGGGTACAAACATGATTGCCCTTAATATCATAACCTGATAACCATCAATGCATGTATGTGTGTGAGTCTATATATACTTTGTCCATGAATGTTGCTTGTCTTACATACTTCTTAGGTTGCTCATCTTCATCCATCTTCCATCACATTTGTACATGTTCTATCTTTAATTACTTTCTTAGTTGTTAGTTTGTAGTATAATCAACCCCTCCTTATTTGATTAATCCTTCTAGAGTGAAACACTTCTCAAACACGGCTACCCACTTTCTCCCTTGGGTTCGATATTATATAAATTTTACACTTGGTCACTACGGTTTACTATGCGATAGATTACACTTGCTCTACATTAATTTAAACCAAAATTTAAACCAAGTTCTATGACAACATCATTCAGATTCCGTCTTTTGCTCCGGTCATGTTTAGCTCAATGTGTTATTCCTTCCTTTTCTTCCTTTTATTTTCCTAGTGCACAAGTACCTCAGAAAAATTCAAGGTTAGATAGAAAGAATTAATGACAAATAAAAGTTTTAATCAACTAGAAATAATAAAATCATTAATCACAACCGTCCCCGGTAACGACGCTAAAAACTATATGAGTATTTTTTTATCACAAAATTAATCCCCAAGTATTAAGGATATCAATTTCAACTTAAGCAAGAGACCAAGTTAAATAACGAACTCAAAGGACGACATATTATCAATTTAATTATAAGCTAATTAATTAAGACTTACGTTGGTAATAAAGTTGTGAATTTATTATAAATACTAAACAGTGAATTAAAATAGCAAATAAAATAAATATATAACTAGAAAAATATGAAAGTGAATCAAGAAGGAAAATAGTTAGCTATAGGATAATCCAATTTCACTTATTAATTTCCCTTTTGTGTATAAATCTCCGACTCTGCCTTGTAGAATATGGACGCATCACTAAATCATGCAAATCTACTCTATAGACACAAATAAATATGTGTATAACACGTGTGAATGACCTCGGAGCAAGAGACATAATTTCACCCCCTTTCTAGGTACTATCAGTATCAATTATTTCCCACGTCTGGTAACTAAACTGAGATGATCTCCCTTTATAGGTACTATAAAATAACCTCTTTATCGTACTTATTAACCCGAATTCAATTCAATTAATAAATATTCATACATGACAGTTCTAAGGAAGCTTCAGAGTCCCCCACTTAGAATCATAACATGGAATCCTGTTCAACAGTGAACGAGCTCAACCAACAACCAAGATATATATCAGACTATATAACAGTTGAAGATGCACAAAACGATTCTGAATATGGATTAAAAATACATACATATATAAAATACACCCACATGTAGTGTTGTATGGAGTATATACATGAAAGTTCAATTAATTTATAATACAAAACCCTAGTTCTACCAAAAATGCTCTAGCCCATGATGTTACGAAGAAGAATCATGGGTGTTGGATAGATCTTACTCATATGTCCGGAAAATACAAGATAAATTACGAAACGAATAAAATCCTAGATGTGGGCATTGTCGCATCCTTTTCCATCTTGTATCGTCCTCTTGGTTCTTCTCTTGATTCAGCGACGAATCTTCAAAGTGATGGATGGATGGAGGAAATGATGTGGATGATAGTTGGGAGGTGATCCCTCTTGTGGGGTGTAGGATGATTGTGTTGCCTACTCCTTGGTGTGTGATGAGCGTTTTCTCAACACACAAAATTAATCCTCAAGTATAAGGATATCAATTATAGTTTCGATAGGTGACCAAGTGATTATCGTACCCAAGAGACAGATTATTATCAGTTTTATTATGTTCTAATTTACTAAGATTATGTTTTGCAAAGTCGTTTAATTAACTTAAATAGTAAATCAAATAAATAATCAAATAATAGAAAATACAGTTGTTATCTAGTAAGAAATTAGGTAGTTCTTTAGGTATCCAGTTTTACTTATTAATTTCTTTTCCATGCGTTATTGTCCGACTCTGTCTTGTGGTTTATAGATGCATCACCAAACTATGCAAGTTCACCCTATAGACATAAGTAAACATGCGTATGACACGTGTGAATATCCTTGGAGCAAGAGATATAATTCACCCCCTTTCTAGGTACTATCATTATCAATTATTTCCCGTGCACTTAGTACTTTAACCCGATATGATCTCCCTTTATAGGTACTATGACGTTATACTCTTTATCCTACTTATTAACCCGAATAATATTCAATTAACAAGTATCTATATAATATAGTTCCAATAAGACTTCGGAATCCCTTCACTTAGAATTATAATATGTAATCCCGCTCAGCGGTGAACGCACTCAATCAATAACTAAGATATGCATTCAGACTTTACATAACAGTTAATGATGCACAAAACGACCGTGAGTATGAATTGAAAAAACACAATCTTATGTAAAATAAACAACAAGTAGTGTTGTACGGAGTTTACACATGGAAATTCAATTAACTTATAAAACTTTCATAACCCTAAAACTACCGGAGCGGTTCTAGCCCATGATTTGATCTAGGAACAATCATGGTTGTTTGGTATGATCTTACTTGAGGCGCCAAACGAACCTCTCTTCACAACCCCTTCGGATGATGGTAGGGTTTTGGTTGTGGATGGATGATGAATGATGTGTGTGCCTCTTTTTTCTCCGGCGAAAGCTTTTCTTTTATACTGGTGGACCTACTTACGGGATTAGGATGGGCTTTTTCTTGAAGCACACGTTAAATATGGTAAAAGACATCCAGAATTACGCAAGTCTGGACTGGTCGAGCAAGGCCTCCAACTCGAGCAATGGTCGAGCAATCTCTCTATAAGTTTTTGAACATTTTATTCGACTTCACTCATCTGCTCGACCAAGATGATTCTTATCGAGCAACCTCTCCAAGTCGAGCAAGCTCTCTGGATGAATCTACATAATGCTCGACTTGGCCACCTTGTTCGACCAAAGTGATAATGGTCGAACAAGGTCTTGAGGTCGAACGGCCTTTGAAAATCGCTTCAAAAATCATGTCTTCCAATTCCGAGCCCTTTCTAGCTGTTTTTCTGTACAGATATGCTCAAAAAGCCCTTGTACCCTCTAATTCGTTACTTTCCCATAAACGTACTGATTCGTCTCAATAAAAAACTTAATCGTACTTATTTTCCACGCAAATCAGAGCTCAAAATACGTGAATTTACACTCTCATCAAACCCCCAAACTTACATGTTGCTCGTTCCAAGGCAACGACAATCAAAATAAATCAGAGAGTGTAATCACGAGGTCAAGCACAACTTATCCTAACACATGTAATTATATCAATTTAAGTCATGCAATACTTCTACGAGTGCTAAGTCATCTAACTCACTGGTAAGTGTTTACTCTCTCTCTCAAGTGTAAAAGATGTACACTTTATGGTTTGTATCGACACTCAATCTCAATTCATATACTCGCGTAACCATAAGCTTGACAAGGGTCTAAAAAATCCCTCTATAACTAATCCAATACTAGGATCACAAAGGACTTCCATATAGGTTTTAATATTGGCTCTTTGGTAAAGGTATGAGAATATAGATAAGTAACTAAATTACTAGCAAAGAAGTACCTTGGAGATTCGCTCTTCAACAGCTTTCTTCTTCTATCCTTCGTCTTTCTTATGATCACTTCAATACATGCTTCCTCCATCTTTACTTGGATCAATATTTTTTCGCAGTAGAATACCAATTCCGGTGTTCTTAAAGAATAAGGGTACCGGTTTCGGGCACTACCCTTTCTAGCATTAGGGATACCGGTGTTAAACACTATCCCTTGCAAGATTTAACCTCTTGTCCTTCGATTCTTATTTCACCAATCTCGTCCTTCCCTTTCCTCTTTAAACTTCATATAGCATTAATTTACCTCCACTATTTACTAGTAATAGGTGTTCAAGGCTCAAGAAGGTAAATGACTATTTATCAACGGCTTGCCAAAGAAAAAGTTTAAAGGCTCAAAAGGGCTTCCAATGATAATCATATAATAAGGTAGGATAAATTTGACTAAGTAACTCAATTGACAACAATGGCCTAAGATCATTTCCTAGCATCTATCAATTATTGATTTCAAACAAGACTCCAAGTCAAGTTCTAGAATACGAGTATATAAAGGACTCTCAAGAATAAACTATCATGCATATAGCACGATCAAAAGGCTCAAATCCTCACATGGGTGACAGAATCCTAAGCACTCTTCAAAGCATGCAATCAATATCAATTTCCTATGAACTATAAGTAAAATAGAACATGCTCGTCATCAACAAATCAACATGCATCAATATAAGAGCACATGCATATCATGAATAATCCTCATCACTAAACAATCTCAAGCAAACAACTTCCAACAATCAGTCAATCATCATCAATATCAAATACATGCCACTCACACATGAATCACAAACTACACCCCCTACAATCAAGCCTTTACCTGTAAAGTGTAAAAGAGAATGAGGATGAGAAGAATCAAAAAAAATAAAAGACCTGGTAGCTCTACTCCTCCTGAGCATCACCATCATCCTCCTCATCGTCATCATCACTACTTTTCGCTTGCCACCGATCAAATGCTCTATGGAGATCACCGATATTCGGATCCATCAAGCGCTCACGGTCTTGCATCTGCCTCAATCGACCATCCATCGCATCATAGCGTGCATTGAGTATGGCGTAGTTAGTATTCGCAAGCGCCAGCTACCTATTTGTTTCTTGCTGGTTTGCATTGAGTGTGGCAAAGTGCTCGTGCATCAATCGGAATTGCTCCCGATAAAACATATCCTGAGCTACCCAGTAATCTCGCTGTGGCTGCGACTGCGGTGGTGGATCGAAAAACTCCTGCGCCATTGGCTGCTGAGGCTGCACCGGAGGTATATCTATCCCTGGATAATCAAAAATGGGTGGTGGTTGCATCTCCTCATCTACAAAGTCAATCAGATCTCCTATCATAACCATGTCCTCATCTAACTCAATCCCATGAGCTCGCATATCTATAAGAAGTCTCCAGTCTCCTCTTCCCAAGCACATCTCCGAGATAACTGTGTGCTCCGTGGTATTCATCAATAAATTACTGTTGACTCTAACCATAGTGAGATCAATAATTACCAACGGAAAACTAAACGTACTAGTATTTTTTCCTCGGGCGAAGATCCAAGTATCATCTTGCCTCTCAATCAGCCCCATCCTCACACATGATGTCAAGATCAAATCCAGATCCCCTCTGATAGGCCTGTGCCTACTCAAATAGACTCTACAGTACTCAGCGATCAAGGTGATGAGTCCTTCGATATTCACACAATGAAATCCATGGGTCGTGAACTTGTGCAACTGATTGAAAAGGTACGCTGCTATGTTGAAGCGCACTCAATGAAACATCCACCACAACACGTACAACTCTCCCCTCGGAATGAAGGCAACCTTGGACTTGCCTCCCCTTAATAGCTCTCCAAATCTCGTTCGGCTTGAAGTTATCATGTTCCACATCTAACTCATTCTCACAGCCAATCTATTCATTAAACTCTCAGGCCCACATCATCTACTCTTGCCCACTAATCTGCATCCGAATACCATAAGGAATGTATCGATCTCCATGCTCAATCGTTAACGTGCGTAAGACCTCCGCCGTTAAGTGGAAACAAGTCTCTCTCTTCATCTCCATAAACCGAGCAATACCCACTTGTTCGAACATTCAACGAATGTCGGTGAGAATGTTCATTTCCCTCATAGCATGATAATCCTGATACCACGACCTTGTGATATTTTGCGCTATTGCAGTCCAAAGATTCTTCTTCTCCTCCCTATCTGGAATTTTCAGCCCATAGACGGATGACCTCCTCTTCTCCATCCTTATTTTCTTGACCATCTCTCCAAGTGAAGGCAAGCTAGGTCCCTTCCTCTTGGATGATGAAGCAATCCCTTTTTGGTTATAGATTGGTGCTCGAGAAAAGGTGACGGGTGTATGTCGAACGGAATGAAAACTCACTTTTAAAAAACTGACTCCGGGCTCCGTTCGACTTGATAGGACTAGTGGAACAAGGGTTTTAAGTCGAGCAACCTAAAATTGGCATTTTTCGATATCCGTTCGACCAAAATTTGTTGGTCGAACAAGTGCTGGAAGTCGAGTAAACTGCCCAGTCGTTCCTCCTGTTCCCCTCTGTCTTGCTTGACCTTCGTTCGACTTCACACTTATGGTCGAGCAATAATGACTTGGTCGAACAAACTCTCTGGAAAAATTTGTACATTTTGTTCGACCGTTGCTCGACCACGACATTTTGGTCGAGCAGTAAAATCCAAGTTGAACAACCCTACCCGAAGATTTACGCATTTTGTTCAACCATTGCCGATCAAACAACATAGTCGAACAACCCTCCTGAAAGTTGAACAACCACTCGAACTTCATAAACTTCATACCCTTCTCGTATTTCCCTGCAACAATGAAACTATAGAACAACATCAAGTAATAAGATAGCAATTTGTAAGCACGAGAACCACTTACATACCAAATAACATCAAGTGTAACTCCGCAATGACACTAAAAAAATAAAACACCACTAAACACTAGGCAAATTATAAAAAAATCGATGCATCAAAACCGGCTAGAGTTTTAATATACCGCAAAAAATCAACTCCCCTAGAAGACGTTATAAAGAAAAGATCATACTCTCTGCGCCATGTGAGGCAAGTGCATCACACCCCCTAAACTTAGTAGAAACTATAGTCGAAACTAAGTTTGCAAAGAGATATAATTTTCGAATGATAAGCACGTCAAATATAAAAATTTCTTACTCACACCAATGAAAATAAAGCAATAAAATGGGAGGAAAAGCCCCCCAACAGGTGGTCATGTTTAATGTCGAAGAGTTACAATGGTACCAATTTAGCGCAAGGTATCTTCAAAGACGACACAAGCATCATCCGGCAACTTGTAATGCTTCTATCGATGCCAATTCACCACTATGATGTCTCCGTCTTTGTCCATCAACTCGAAACTCCCCCCTCCATAGGCTATATGGATAATGAACGGCCCCATCCACTTCAATTTTAATTTTTCTACGAAAAGCTTCAAACGAGAGTTAAAGAGTAATACCTCATCACCTTGCTTGAACTCCTTGTATGAGATCTTTGAATCATGCCATTTCTTCATTCTCTTCTTAAAGATCTCCGAGTTCTTGTAAGCACAGTTTCTGAACTCATCCAATTGATTGATATGAGTCATTCTCAACTCCTTTTGATCCTTGAGAGACAAGTTCAAACTCCTCAATGCCCAAAAAGCTTTGTGTTGAATCTCTACGGGTAAGTGGCATGGCTTCCCATAGACAATTTGGTACGATGACATATCCAACACCGTCTTATAAGTAGTCCTTCCTATTGGTTCCGACTACTTTTTCCAAAACTTGCTTCATTTGTCGGTTGGAGACTTCGGCTTGCCCATACGCTTGAGGATGATAGGGTGTAGTAACCCTATGCTTGACTCCATAATCCTTAAACACCTTTTCAAGAAGCTTATTAACGAAATGAGTACCTCAATCACTTAGTAATGCTCTAGGAGCTCTATAGCGGGCAAAGATATGTTTCTTCAAGAACGATAAAAGAGTCCTTGAATCATTCACGCGAGTAGGAATGGCTTCCACCCACTTAGAAACATAATCCACTGCTAAAACAATGTAGAGAAACCCATTAGATGGGGGAAAAGGCCCCATAAAATCGATCCCCCATACATCGAAGATCTCAACAATAATGCTTGGTCGAAGTGGCATCTCATCTCTCCTACTTATGTTCCCCATCCTTTGACATCTATTGCAGGATGCCACATAGGTTTCACAATCTTTAAACAAAGTAGGCTAATAAAGAGCAGATTGAAGTACCTTCGCTGCCGTCTTTTGAGCTCTGAAGTGCCCCCCATTTGGTTGTGCATGGCAAAAATCAAGCACGCTCTCTATCTCTATCTCAGGCACACACCTACAGACTATGGAATCCGTACATATCTTGTAGATAAATGGATCATACCATATGAATGTCTCAACATCCTTCTTGAATTTTGCAAGCTGATATCGATTGAGATCTTT
Source organism: Pogostemon cablin (assembly GCA_023678885.1). Taxonomy (NCBI): domain Eukaryota; kingdom Viridiplantae; phylum Streptophyta; class Magnoliopsida; order Lamiales; family Lamiaceae; genus Pogostemon; species Pogostemon cablin. The sequence goes on along the minus strand of CM042964.1, from coordinate 15,672,032 downwards.
CGAAATTTCTCCTACGGTACATAATCCGCATACCATGAATACATTCCTTGGGCAGTCACCACACATGCTCTTTCCGCTCCTTCAATAAACACCGCCATTATCTTCTCATTAGGGAACATCTCTTCAATGTAATCGAAAGAATCATCACAATGCTCCCTTGTCTCCAAACTTGATAGGTGATCCGCCAAAACGTTCTAGGTTCCTTTCTTATCTCGGATCTCCATATCGAAGTCGTGCAGAAAAAGGATCCATCTAATGATCATTGGCTTCATTTCCTTCTTCTCCATCAAGTATCGGATCGCAGAATGATCCGTATACACTATCGTCCTGATGCCAACCAAATACTGTCGAAACTTATTGAATGCGTACACCACATCAAAAAACTCCTTTTTAGTCACCGTGTATTTTTTTTTGCAGCGTCAAAAGTCTTACTCGCATAGTAAATGGCGCAGAACTTCTTTTTCCTTAACTGCCTAAGCACCACTCCAAGTGCTAAGTCACTTGCATCACACATAAGTACAAACGGCTGAGTCCAATCCGGTGTGATCAAGATAGGTGCAGTAATAAGCGCCTTTTTAAAACCTGAAAAGCTGTTAGACACTCTTCATAAAAATAAAAGGAACATTCTTTTCAAGTAAATGAGATAAGGGCTTGGAGTTTTTTGAGAAGTCTTTTATGAATCCTCTATAAAAACCGGCGTGTCCAAGGAAAGACCACACTCCCTTTTCATTAGTAGGCGGTGGAAGCTTCTCGATCGCCACCATTCTCGCTCTATCCACCTGCAATCTCTTGGCCGAAATATGATGGCCAAGAAAAATCCCATCTCTTACCATGAAGTGGCACTTCTCCCAATTCAAGACAAGATTAGTTTCTTGGCATCTCTTCAAAACAATAGCAAGGTTAGATAAACAAATATCAAAGGAGGAACTAAACACAGAAAAATCATCCATAAACACCTCCATGATCTTTTCTATCAACCTGTCAAATATGGTCATCATGCAACGCTGAAATATAGCAGGTGCATTACATAATCCAAAATGCATCTTTCTAAAGGCTAAAGTTCCATTGGGGCATGTGAAAGTAGTCTTTTCTTGATCCTCGAGTGCAATCATAATCTGATTATAACCCGAGTACCCATCCAAGAAATAATAATACTCATACCCTGCAAGACGATCAAGCATTTAATCCATGAAAGGAAGGGGAAAATGGTCTTTGCATGTGTTTTTATTCAGTTTCCTGTAACCCGTACACACACGCCATCCCGTAGGAATCCTAGTTGTTAATGTCTCACCATCCTCGACTTTCACAATAGTCATGCCCCCTTCTTAGCTACTACATGCAATGGACTTACATGGGGACTATCACTAATGGGATAAATAATTTCAGCATCTAGCCATATTAGGATTTGCTTCCTAATCACTTCTTGAATATTGAGATTCACCCTCCGCTGATTCTGAATACTGCTTTTGGCCTCATCTAACAATCTTATCCTATGCATGCAATATGAAGGACTAATATCTTTTAAATCATTAAGAGACCAACCAATCACAGACTTATAGTTTCTAAGGACATCTTACAATTCCTCAAGTTAATTATCATCAAGGGAAGAAGATACAATTACCGGATATTTTCCATTGTCCCCTAGATAGGCATACTTCAAGTGCTCCAGTAGCGGTTTCAACTCCTCTTTCTTCTCTTCTTGAGGTGCGCTCTCTCTATCTAATGGTAAGTATTTCCTAGTCCACTTGACCTCTTCAACCTTTGTCCTTTCCAATTGATACCTATCATCACCCAAAGCAAGCAAATTTTCAAGAAAATCATTAACAATCTCCTCCACCACATCAATGTTATTGAACTACGTCTCCATCGACATCTTCATTGCTTTGTCCAGGTTAAACAAGACCTCTTCTTTATCCATCCTCAGCCGTAGCTCACCCTTTTGCACATCAATCATATCTCCCGCATTCGTAATGAAATGTCTCCCCAAGATAAGAGGGACATTATCCTTGTCATCTTCCATCTCAAGCATAAGAAAGTCCACAGGAACGACAAGCTTCTCTACTTTGACAAGAGCATCTTCAATCACACCCTTCGGAAAGGTCACAGACCTATCCACTAGTTGTAGAGCCACTGATGTGGGAGTTAACTCCTCCAAACCAAGCCGTTTAAAGATAGACAGTGGCATCAAATTCAAACTTGCCCCAAGATCGCACAAGGCTCGTCGTGCCGGCCCTTTTTCAATTTCACATGAGATAGTGAAGCTTCCCGGATCTTTTAACTTAGCTGGCAGCTTCCTTTGTATGATTAAGCTGCAATTTTCCGACAGCTTCACAGTTTCAATTCCGTTCAAGCTTCTCTTCTTCAAAAGTATATCCTTTAGAAAATGGGCGTAATACGGCATCTCCAAGATCGCTTCAGAGAAAGGAATGTTCAAACTTTTCTTGTTTATGATATCTGAAAACCTCTTGAACTTTTCTTCCAATCCCTTTTTGACAAGCTTGAAAAGAAACGATGGAGGTATCTTTGTTTTGGGAATCCCCATTCATCACGTTCAACCTTCTCCACTTTATCCTTCTCGACTCTCAATCTCTTGGCTCTTTTCCACTTCTTTTCTACTACTGTTAACTCGGTATTCTGCTCTTGAGATGTAGCTGGAGTATTCCGATCAGCATGTGTTGCATTCGGTATCGAATCAGACTCTGATCTGCTCGACCTCCGCTCGACCAAGATGGTTTGGTCGAGCAGATAGGTTTTGGTCGAGTAACCTGCCTGATCGCGTACTTTATTCCTGGAAGTGTTGCTCGACTTTCGTTCGACCAAGATGGTTTGGTCGAGCAACCTACTTGATTGTGAGATCTCGTCACACTGCTGTTGTTCAACTTCCGTTCGACCTGGGTGGTCTGGTCGAACGGTGTTGTGCAAGTGGAACGGATTGTCAGAAAATAGAGTATCGTAATTCTATTTCTTCGGAAGTTGTTCGACCTCTGCTCGACCAGATGATCTGGTCAAGCAAATCCAGTCTGGTCGAGTAACTTCTCTACTCCTTTCGGTTTCACTTGCCGGCATCATCGGACCTTCATATTGTGTTCCCGCCTCAATGTGATGGCATGGCAAGACTTTGGATTCTCAATAATTTGAGATGGAAACTTCCCTTTCTCAATAGTTTGAATCAATTTGTTTACATTCTCAGCCATCTCCCCCATCAACAACGTAAGGTCTTTTACTCGAGTAGACAAATCCTTATGAGTATCATCAATCTTCTTCTCTAACTTGGCCTCAAGACGGTCTACTCTTGCATTATTCCTTGCCATGTACCTGTTCACCGTATCCTCAAAGCTAGGCTTTCCTTCTTCCACCTTTGCTCCCTAATCAACACCGATAGGAGGCTGCACCGCAATATTCGGATTGCTCCATGAAAACTCCTGGCTCCTTGGTTGTTGGTAATTACTCGGAGGACCACGATTGTTGTAATTTCCCTGATAATTCTAATTTTCCTGATTTGGGTACCTAGTTCCTTGAATACTTTGAACCATGGCGTAATTAGCTTTCTCGATCTCCTATTGGCTAGCTCCTTCATAGCCACCATCCTGCTGCATCATTGGTACTCTCTGAGATAAATCCGTTATCTGCTTCTGTTGCGACTCAAGTAGCCTGCTAATGTTTGCCAAGCTAGAGACGATCTCATAGTATGTTAACTTGTTCTACTTTACCAAGGACATAAGTGCCTCTCACTCTATTTGTCAGCCAATCTCTTGAATTCATCGAAATATCCTCGAAAAGCTTCTCGGCCTCATTGGATGATTTCGTAACCAATGCTCCATTAGAAGAAGCATCAAGTAAAACATGAGAATCGCAATCCAACCCATTGTAGAAAATACTGATGTATTGAGCTTTAGATAGCCCATGTCATGGACACTTACGAAGCATGTCCTTGAACTTGTCCCAAGCTTCATAAAATTTCTCATTACCATGGATAACAAATTGATTGATCTCTTGCTTCATCTTGAACACCTTTGAAGGTGGCATGTATTGCTCCAAGAATTTCACTTTCAACTTCTCCCATGTATCACATTCAGCAGCATCAAGATTATCGTACCAATCTCTCACTTTCTCATTCAACGAGAACTTAAACAATATTATCTTCCTCGCATCCTCTTGAGCTCCTGCATCATTTTGTGTACTTGCATATCCAAGGAACTTATTTAGATGTTGTTGAGGTTCTTCAAAGGTTCCCCCAGAGAAGGTACTCTATTCAACCATGGTGATAAAAGTAGGGTGTAAATCAAAATCGGCTCCGGTCCCTCTTGCTCCTAACAACCTAGCATTGCCCCCTCTGTTGTTCTTAAAAACTTCATGGATGGCAAGTGTATCGGGATTCGCTGCCATGTTGATTGTCTCTACTTCCAAATTATCTTCGATTGTAGCTTTAATCGTTTGCGAATTCAGCACGTCAACTTCAACTCCTAATTCAAGAGCCTCAGTTGGATCTGCTTTCTTATTCTTATTCTTCTTCTTCTTTGTCTTCCTCGACAATGCTCCAATCTCTGGATTATAAGGCTCTAATGTACTTGTTTTAGATCTCGTGAGCACGCACCTAAGAAAAATAAGTGTTAGAAATTAAAGACAAGAATAATAATCTCAATTAAACTAGAAATAATAAACTAATAATTAATTCTGTCCCCGGCAAACGGTGCCAAGAACTTGATGAGCGTTTTCTCAACATATAAAATTAATCCTCAAGTATAAGAATATCAAATGTAGTTTCGATAGGTGATCAAGTGATTATCGTACCCAAGAGGCGGATTATTATCAGTTTTATTATGTTCTAATTTACTAAGATTCTGTTTGGCAAAGTGGTTTTGAATTGTTACGAAATTAAATAGCAATTAACTTAAATAGTAAATCAAATAAATAATCAAGGAATAGAAAATACGGTTGTTATCAAGTAAGAAATTAGGTAGTTCTTTGGGCATCCAATTTTACTTATTAATTTCCTTTCCATGCGTTATTGTCTGATTCTACCTTGTGGTTTATGGACGCATCACTAAACCATGCAAGTTCACCCTATAGACACAAGTAAACATGCATATGCCACGTGTGAATATCCTTGAAGCAAGAGATATAATTCACCCTCCTTTCTAGGTACTATCAGTATTAATTATTTCCTGTGCACTTAGTACTCTAACCCGATATGATCTCCCTTTATAGGTACTACGACGTTATATTATTTATTCTACTTATTAACCCGAATAATATTCAATTAACAAGTATCTATATAAGATAGTTCCAATAAGACTTCGGAATCCCTTCACTTAGAATTATAAATGTAATCCTGCTCAACGGTGAACGCACTCAATCAATAACCAAGATATGTATTCGAACTCTACATAACAATTAATGATGCACAAAACGACCGTGGGTATGAATTGAAAAAGCACAATCTTTATAAAATAAATCACAAGTAGTGTTGTACGGAGTTTACCCATGGAAATTCAATTACCTTATAAAAATTTCATAACCCTAGAACTACCGGAGTGGTTCTAGCCCGTGATTGATCTAGGAACAATCATGGTTGTTTGGTATGATCTTACTTGACGTGCCAGACGAACCTCTCTTCACGACCCTTTTGGATGATGGTGGGGGGTTTTGGTAGTGGATGGATGATGAATGATGTGTGTGTCTCTCTTTTCTCCTTCGAAAGCTCTTCTTTCATACTGGTGGAACCTCCTTATGGGCTTAGGATGGGTTTTTGCTTGAAGCACACGTCAAATTTGGTAAAAGACATCCAGAATTACCATAAGTAGAAGCAGCGAGAATCCGTTTGACCAAGTCTGGACTGGTCGAGCAAGGCCTCCAACTCGAGCAATGGTCGAGCAAGCTCTCTGTAAGTTTTTGCACATTTTGTTCGACTTCACTCATCTGCTCGACCAAGATGATTCTGATCGAGCAACCTCTCTAGACGAATCTGCGTATTCTTCTCGACTTTGCCACCTTGTTCGACCAAAGTGATAATGGTCGAACAAGGTCTTAAGGTCGAACGGCCTTTGAAAATTGCTTCAAAATTTGTGTTTTCCAATTCCAAGCCCTTTCAAGCTGTTTTCCTATTCAAATATGCTCAAAAATCCCTTGTACCCTCTGATTCGTGACTTTTCCCTATACGTACCAATTCATCTCAATAAAAGACTCAATCGTACTCAATTTCCACGCAAATTAAAGCCCAAAATACGTGAATTTACACTCTCAAAGTGTGATCTGCATCCCCTTTTATACTTGTAAGCTCTCCTAATGGACCATGGATGAGCATTTTAAATGAAAACGCGTAGATACACACATTGGGAGTGTAAAAACCGCACAGATCTGAAAATCTGCGACCTAGTTCGACCAAAAGTGGTGGTCGAACTAGATAGGCCTTGGTCGAACTACGTTCAAATTGAATGTCTGTAAACAGAAATTTTATTTTCTGGTCCAGTTAGACTTGACTGCTGTAGCTCGACTAAATTGGCTTGATCGAACTACGGTCGAACTGCACGCACAGTGTAATCGTTTCGTGCATAAGTTTCACATCTAAACTCCAATTTGAATAATTCTTACGCCTACGCAATCCTCCATTCCTTTGATTTCTATCCAAATAAAGAACTTACAAAAACTCCAACATTTGAAGGTGTAACAAGCCATGGAAAGTGACATTATTATGCTGAGTAGGAGCAGCTCGCACGACATTACCACTTTGATCATAAATTTCTCGTTTGAATTCCGATCGAGGTGTTTCTTATGCCAAAACGATCCTCTCTTCTGTGGCTTTCCAACCATATTCAGACTTCCAGTTTTGATCTCCACACAAATGTAGAAATATTACACAAATTTGACGTGTGTTTTTCAGCATTCCTCCAACTTTGTGCTTTTGATCCTTTTTCTACCTAAAACATAATAAAACACCTCAAACGCACCTTTTTCTCTCATATATTGAATATAAGACATTTGTGCTAATATATGACAACGATTCCCTTCAAAAGGGTGTTAAATTGGACACTAAAAGAAGCTTATTTTCACTCTCATCATGCTTGTATGAGGATCTTGTGAATAACACTCTCTTGCTGTTGTTTTGATTTCGTTGCCTTGGGATGAGCAACACGTAAGTATGGGGGTTTGATGAGAGTGATATTTCACGTATTTTGAGCTCAGATTTGCGTGAAATTGAGTATGATTTGGCTATTATTAAGGCAAATCGGGATAATTATGTAAAATCCACGAATCAGATGTTATTGAGGTTATTCGAGCATATTTATGCAGGAAAATAGGACAGAAGTACTCAGAATCAGAAAATACGAGTTTCGAGATGCCGCTCGACCTTGGGAGGAGCCGCTCAACCAAGAGAGGTTGGTCGAGCGAAGGTGGTGATGCTCGAGCGGGACACTGTACAGAGTTTCGGCGCTCAGAGATGACGCTCAACTGCCGCTCAATCAAGGCCGAGTCCGCTTGACCTCGCTAGTTCTGGTTGAGCGGGGACACACCAATCTATTTTTGGTAATTCCAACCCTCATGTGCGTCAATTAACGTATTTTCCAAGAAAAAGCCCAGTAAAGGTCTTTAAGAAGAGTCTACAAGTATAAAAAGGGATGCAGATCACATCAAGGATAGAGTTAGATTCCACATCTATCCTACACCACATCAAAACCCTAACTTCATTTACGGAGCTATAGAGAGATATTCGTGCAGCGAATCATGTGAGAACCAAGTGAAGATTTAAGACGAAGTGAGAAGCGACGGCGCCCACATCTAGGGTTTACTTCGCAACTTAATCTTTCTTATAATTTTCAAGACTATGGGTAAGATCAATCCAATCACCATGAATGTTCTTTGAAGCGTCATAGGCTAGAACCGCTTTGGTAGTTATAGGGTTTATGAAGGTTTTTATCTAGTTAATTGAATTTCCGTGTGTAAACTTCGTACAACACTACTTGTGGATTTATTTTATATATGCCAATGTGTTCTTAATTCATACTTGATCGGTGTCATTTTCACCTAGATTTTAGTGTCTTTTATTATGTGTTTTGTGTGTTTTTATTGATTTTGTATATCATTTGGTGGTGCTATATGAAGATATGAAGATTTGTGCTTTGAAATGATAAATGTGTGATTTTCATGATTAAGTGCTTAAAATTGTGCTATATTTGTGAATATTTTGAGAACTAGTAAATTGGTGTAATTTGTGTGATTTCCAGGTGAAAATAGATTCCAGACACGATAAAGAATATGTGGAAAAAAATGGAGCTCAATTCGGAGTTGAAATGAGGAAGAACGAGTCAAAGCAAATATTAAAAACGCAAGTCTAACTTGTGTAATTTTTTTGTATTCTTGTGGAGCTCAAGAGAGGATCGCGTGAGTGCAAGAATCATTCAAATTGGAGATCAGATGTGAAAGTTATGCATGAAACGGTAGACTGCGCTGCACGCGATGACCCTACAAGGCCCGTGTGCTGCTACATGGCCCGTGTAGGTGAAAAAGGTTGTTTTATGATATCCACTTGTTCTAGAAGCTTCCATGGGGGTATAAATACATGTTTTGAACACAAAATCCGGGAGGAATCATTTTGGATCTGTTTCCACCCTTCACTTCATCCATTCAAACCACTTGATCTCTTCAAATCCATCCTTAAATCCATCCATCCACCAATCTAAGAAGAGGAATTCATCACTGGTTGAAGAATATAGCATGATCAAGGAGGAGAAAGTTCACCATCAAAGGGAAGGCAACTTACCTTTATTTTGTTATTTTCTTCATTATTTGGCTCAATTGGAGCATGCTATGGATTGTATTGATTTTACTATGATATGTAGTGGCTAGTCCTCATGTGAGGCTAGCAATATGAATGGATATGAATTATGTAGATTTTGCACACCACATGTTTGATGAATTGATTCTTATGAATATTTTCTATCATGAATGCTTATTCTCATTTTATGTATGATTTATGTGGTTAAATTCTCTATTCATAGTGTTAGGATGGCCATTCCAATATTATGCTTAGTGGTTTAATTGAATCATTGATTGTATGAGATGACTTAGTTAGTATGAGGAGAGGTAAGCCATACCCTTCAAGTGCTTAGAACCTCATGATAGGACATTAGTGATGAACTAGTGAGGGGAACCCAACTTATAATCATAGTACCTTCATGGGAATTAAGAGTAAGAACAATCCTAGGAGATTTAAACTTGTAAAAGAGTTGAGAACTTAATCACCTTGGTCATATGGGTTAGGGGTACAAACGTGATTGCCCTTAATATCATAACAAGAAAAGCATCAATGCATGTGTGTGTGTGAGTCTATATATGTCTTACCATGAATGTTGCTTGTCTTACATAATTCTTAGATTGTTCACCTTCACCCATCATCCATCTCATTTGTACATGTTCTATCTTTAATTGCTTTCCTAGTTGTTAGTGTGTAGCATAATCAACCCTCCTTCTTTGATTCGTCCTACTAGAGTAAATAATTTCTCAAACACGGCTACCCTCTTTTGCCCTTGGGTTCGATATTATATAAGTTTTGCACTTGGTCACTATGGTCTACTACGCGATAGAGTACACTTGCTCTAAATCAATTTAAACCAAAATTGAGACTAAGTTCAATTTTCAGAGTTGTTTTGTACATCATTAATTGTTATATAGAGTTTAAATATATATCTTGGTTATTGATTGAGTGCGTTCACTGCTGAGCAGGATTTTATGTTATAATTCTAAGTGAGGGGACTTCGAAGTTTCATTAGAACTATCTTATATAAATACTTATTAATTGAATTGAGTTTGAGTTAATAAGTAGGATAAAGAGGACAATTTCATAGTACATATAAAGGGAGATCATATCGGGTTAGAGTAATTAGTGCACGGGAAATAATTGATACTGATAGTACCTAGAAAGGGGGTCAAATTGCATTCTTGCTCCGCGGTAATTCACACGCATTACACGCTTGTCTTCTTGTGTCTATAGAGTAGATTGTATGGCTTAGTGATGCGTGCATAGTCAATAAGGCAGAGTCGGACATTGACATACGGAAGGGAGATTAATTAGTGAAACTGGATGGCTTGAAGAACTACCTATCTTCTCACTTGTTTAAATCTCGTTTATTCTCTATTGTCTCTATTTTCTTTGCTATTTTATTATTCGGTTTATTAGATTAATAACTACACTACACTTAAATTTCCAAACTATAGTTTCCATTAATTTGGATAATAATAAATTGATAAACACTCGTCCTTTGGGTTCGATATATAACTTGGTCGCTTATCTAAGTTACAATCACATCCTTCATACTTGGGGATAAATTGTGTGTTGAGAAAACACCTCTCAGATATGTCTAGACTTTCCATTGTATATATCACTAAGAGTTCTTCCAATTGTGGCTTAACTATCAAAATGTACCATCAACGTAGGGACTGGTTTTTTTCCAACATGGAATGTCCTCTGGGAAGTTTCTAAGCTATTCTGCTTCTTCCCCAGCATTGTCTAAAGCTATGAACTCAGATTCCATGTGGAACGGGCTATACAGGTCTGTTTTGTAGACCTCCAAGACACTGCTCCATCTCCACTAGTGAATACGTATCTACTTATGGAGAACGAGTCTTTTTTATCAGATATCCAGTTTGCATCACTATACCCTTCAAGTACTGCTAGATACTTAGGATAGTGTATTCCACATCAAGAGTGTATTTCAAGTATCTCAACACTCTTCTCTATGCTTTCCACTGCTCATTACTTGGGTTACTCGTGTATCAACTCACTTTGTTAACTAAACATGCTATGTCAGGATGCGTACAATTTGTTATGTACATAATACTTCCTATAACCATTGCGTACTTAGATTGAGCAACTGGTTCACCTTTATTTTTGCAAAGGTGCACGTTTGGATCCATGGAAGTCTTAGTCGGTGGATCATCAAATGCATTGAACTTCTTCAACACTTTATCAACATAATGAGATTATGACAATGCAATTCCATCAAATGTCTTTTGGATTTTAATTCCAAGTATCACATCCGTTATACCCAGTCCTTCATGTCAAAATTTTAACTCAACATCCTTTTAGTGCCAATGATTATGTCATGACTACTTCCCATGATAAGCATATCATCTATGTAGAGGCAGACAGTGACAAATCCCTATGGTGTATTTCTCACACACACGCATTTGTCACGCTCATTGATTCGAAAACCATTTGACATCATTGTGTTGTCAAACTTCAAATTTCATTGTTTTGGAGCTTGTTTAAGTCCATACAACGATCGAACGTGTTTGCACACTTTTTCTCATTATAGGTCTATAAAGACTTCAGGTTGGTCCATGTATATTCTTCCTCCAACTCACCATTTAAGAAAGCTGTCTTCATATCCATTTGATGGATCTCTAGATTGTGCAATGCAGCAATCGCTATAAGTACACGAATAGACGTGATTCATATCACTTGTGAGTAGGTATCAAAGAAATCATACCCTTCCTTTTGCCTGAAGCCTTTAGCCACCAACCTGGTTTTATATTTATCTATTGACCCATCAGCTTTATACTTTCTTTTTAGGATCCATTTGTATCCTAAGGTTTTACAACCCTTGGGTAAATCTACCAATTCCCAAGTGTGGTTTTGCATGATGGAGTCAATTTCACTGTTTATGTCTTTTTCCAGAACGGTTCATCTGGATGAGATAGAGCTTCAATTACAGATTTGGGCTCATCTTCAACCACATAGGTGAAGAAATATTGACCAAAGTCTTTTTCTACTCTAGCTCTTTTACTACGTCTTGGTTCTACACTTTCTTGGGTAGACTGAACTGTAGTACTATCTCTATCTTCAAGTTGTCTTTTGCAAAAAGCCATTGGTTCATTTCCTTTACTAGAAAATATATTTTCAAAGAATATTGCATTCATTGATTCTATCACTGTGCCTTCAGTCATGCCAGGTATTTCGGATTTGTGAATCAGAAGTTTGTAGGCACTACTGTTAAGTGCATAGCCAACAAATATGCAATCAACCATTTTAGGTCTAATTCTAACTTGTTTATGTAGTGACACTTCAACCTTGGCCAAACACCCCCACACTTTGAGGTATTTATATGACAGTTTACATCCCTTCCACATTTCATAAGGAGTTTGATCCTTAGATTTATGTGGAATCTTATTTAGAATGTGGTTAGCTGATAAGATAGCTTTCCCCTACAAGTTATGAGGCAACCCTAAACTAATTAACATTGCGCTCATCATTTCTTTCAGAGTTCAATTCTTGCGTTCAACAACGCCATTTGATTTAGGTAAATAAGGAGCCGTTGTTTGATGTATGATACCGTATTCGGCACATATTAGTTCAAAAGGTGCTATGTATTTGCCACCTTTGTCACTCTGAACTGCTTTAATTCGAGAGTTAAGTTGATTTTCAACTTCATTCTTGTAGAGTCGGAAAGCTTCTTAAGCTTCATCTTTACTCTTCAAGAGATATACATAGCAAAATCTTGTGCAATCATCAATAAAAGTAATGAAATACTTCCCCCCCTCTAGTTTGCACAAACTTTAAATCACACATATCAATGTGGATTAATTATAAAGGTTTAGTTCTCCTTTCCGTTGATGGAAATGGATGTTTTGTCATTTTTGCTTCTACACACACTTCACATTTATTTGAAGTCTCAACATTTGCTACTTTAAGCAAATCAAGATTATTTAATCTTTTGATCGATTTAAGATTTACATGTCCCAATCTTAAATGCCAAATTGAGGAGCACTCAACAATATAAGCAGAAGTAGAAGCACTTTTATTCATAGCATTCTTGCCTTCACGATTTAAAACCATTGCATTGAGCTTAAAAAGCCCATTATCAAGATAACCACGACCCAAGAATTGGTCAAACTTACTTAGCACTAGTTTATCAGACACAAATACAAGCTTAAACTGATGACTAACTAGTAAAGAGCCGGAGATCAGGTTCTTACGGATGTCTAGGACATGCAGCACATCCTTCAAATTCAGTTCTCTCCCGGAGGTGAGCTTCAGAGTTACGCTCCCAACATCGGCTACATCAGATGAGGCTTGATTCCCCATATGCAGCTTCCTCCCTTCAACAAATGCGTAAGTGGAGAAGGCATTTTTCTTAGAGCAGACGTGGCAGGTAGCGCTAGTGTTCATAAACCACTCCTTTGGATTTGCCGCCAAATTGGCTTCAAAAAACACAATAGCCAAGTCATCCTCAGTTTGAGCCCGTTCAACCATATTGGCATTGTGTTTCTTGCCTTTGTTCTTCTTATGCTGACGACAATCTTTGGCCTTGTGGTTGGGCTTGCCATAGTTGTAGCAATCCCCATTGAACTTGGGCTTTTGCACTGGCTTCTTGCCCATGTCGTTGGACATCTTCCTCTTTTTGAAGAGTCCCGCAAGATATTCAGTTAAGTTTACCTTTGCCTCCATTGAAGACTGGCCAAACTTCCCATCCATTTTCCTGTTGTCTTCTTTGATTCTTAATTTGACAATTAAGTCATCTAGAGACATCTCCTTTCGTTTGTATTTGAGATAGCATTTGAAGTAGTTCCACAATGGAGATAGCTTCTCAATCACAGTGCCGACAATGAATGCTTCTGGAAGTAAATCACTCAGAGAGGATTTCGTGCACTATCAGTTGGAACAGTTGCACTTATTCAAGCACAGATTTAGAGTCCACCCTCATAAATTCCAAGTACTTAACTATTACGTACTTCTTCATACCCGCATCTTCCGCCTTGTACATCTTCTCCAAAGATTCCCATAGCTCTTTGAAGGTTTTCGTGTTTAGATATACGTTGTACATTGCATCACTAAGTTCACCTAGGATATAGTTCTTGCACAAGTAATCAGCGGAGGTCCATTGATCAAGAGTTATATGCTTTTGCGTATCAGTCTCATTCTCATCCACCACTAGTGCAGACTCCTTTAAGAAGTTCACAGATTCAACGTGATGAGGTAGAACAGCATCTTTTGCTACCACCTCTTGAAGCCAACACCCGTGAAATTCTCGAGCTTCTCCGCTGGAGCCGGAGCCATGAATTTTCTCGACATCCCTAATGAGCATTTTCTATGCACGCAAAATTAATCCCAAGTATTAAGGATATCAATTACAACTTAAGCAAGCGACCAAGTTGAATATCGAACCCAAAGGACGGCGTATTATCAATTTAATTATTAAACAAATTAATTAAGACAAGATGACAATAAGATTTGAGAATTATTAACTACTCCCTCCATCCCGGACTTATGTTCTCCGACACTAAAGATACGGAGTTTAAGAAAAGTTATTTTTTGACCAACTTTATTGACTTTTTAGGGTAATGTGATATTTTTAGGTAATAAAAAAAATTATAAAGTATATTATGTGTGTTAGGTCGGAGTGGTATTTTTGAAATTAAGATAACTTTTGAGGTTGTTTGTTAATGTGAATTTTTTTTGGGTGGTGAAAATAAGTATGGAACGGATGAAAATAGAATGTGTGAACATAACTGTAGGACGGAGGGAATAATTAACTAAATTACTAAAAATTAAATAACAACCAAAATAAAATAAACACTAAAAGAATACAGATGTGACTTAAGAATGGAGAATAGGTAGCCCTAGGGTAATTTGGTTTCACTCATTACTTTTCCTTTCTTGTATCAATGTCCGACTCTGCCTTGCTGAATATGGACGCATCGAAAAACCATGCAAATCTACTCTATAAATACAAGTGAATATGCGTGTTACTCGAGTGAATAACCTTGGAGTAAGATATATAATTCACCCCCCCTTTCTAGGTAATATCAATATCAATTATTTCCCCCTAGGATTGGTACTTTAACCCAATATGATCTTTCTTTATAGTTACTATAAATAAAATTAACCTCTTTATCCTGCTTATTAACCCGAATTCAATTCAATTAATAAATATTCATATATGACAATTCTAATGAGTTTCGGAGTTCCCTCACTTAGAATCATAACATGGAATTTTGTTTAGAATTGAACGCGCTCAATCAAAAACCAAGATATATATTAAGACTCTATATAACAGTTGAAGATGCATAAAATGGCTTTGAATATGAATTAAAAATGCCTAATCATATATAAAATATTTCCACAAGTAGTGTTGTACGGTGTATACGCACGAAAGTTCAATTAATTTATAAAAACCTTCAAAATCCTAGTTCTACCAAAAAGGATTTAGCCCATGATGTTGTGAAGAACAATCATGGGGGTTGGATAGATCTTACCCATATGTCTGGAAAATACAAGATAAATTAGGAAAGATTACAGGGTCTCTGCTCGACCAAGAAGCATTCGCTCGACCAAACCATTTAGGTCGAGCGGAGGTCGAGCAGATGTCTGTGGATCTGAACATCTAGAAAAAGATTACAGGTACCCCGCTCGACCATTTTCACCCTGCTCGACTAGATGAATTAGGTCGAGCGGAGGTCGAGCAGCGTCGTTCAGTTCCAATTTCCATACAAAATGCTATACCTGATGTTCAGAGCACTCTAGTACCTTCACAGGAGCAGAATACAGAGCTTAGACTGCAGATAGATAATGAAGATGTGGTTTTCTCTCTTGATAAAGCAATGAAGATGCCCATGGAGATTCAATCATGCGAGAGCATAGATGTGGTTTCTAACTTGTTTAATATTTATTTTAATAGGACAGACAATTCTGAAATTAAGTGGAAGATTGACAAGGAGGTGTCTAGACAGCCATGGGAGGAAGGAAATTCTGAGGATATTTTGTGACCAAGAAAGGTGAGGTGCTGAGTCAGAGTGTGGACTAGAAGAGGGAAAGAAAGTACTTGAAGGTGAGGATGCGAGAAAACCGCCATCTGATCCAGTAGTTCAAAAAGCAGTATTCCATCATGACTCTCTGACGTTAAACATGAGCGCCTATTGGGGGCTTGACCCTTTCGTTTTATTGCTTGCATATTTCTTTTGTGTGAGGGAGGAGTTATTATATTTGAGGTACTGACATTTCAGCTATTACATCTCTTTACAAACTTAGTTTCGACTTACGTTTTTACTAAGGGTGTGATGTATTTACCTCGTCTTATGAGCACTAAGGGTATAATTTTTCATTTCGTTGGTTGTTTGTTAGTTAGGAGGCTGACTTTTTGCGGCATATTTACATTTTAACCGGTGTTGATATGTCGATTTTTTTGCAACTTACCTAATGTTTAGTGTGTTGTGTTGGTGTGTCTAGTGTGTGGAGTCGATTAGATAGTCAATTGAGTTTTTCTTATAGTTCTCTTATTTTAATTTTGATGAATCCTGTGATGATGAGTGTGTTCGAGCTTTGATGATAGAAAAGGTAACTAGGTGGCAAGACGAGTTCTACGTTGAGGCTTGACATGATCGAGTTGAACAACTCGAGGAGCTCGTGCATAATTTGAAGGATGAAAATCAAGTGCCCACATTTCCTTATTCTAATTTTTATCTATGCTTTAATTCATGGAGTGGAAGGATTGAGTTTCTTGTTTTGGTGATCCACATGAGCTTATATTTTTTAATTATGCCTGAATTCATATGCTCTTAAAATTGATGAAGGAAGTGTACTTGAGTTATATTATGATATGAAGTTTTATGTGTACTTATGAGATATTGCTTACTATGAAAGTGCTCTGTTACTTGTTAAATACCTGATGCGCGTTTTCTTTGCACACAAAATTAATCCCCAACTATGAAGGATATCAGTTGCAGCTTAAGAAAGCGACCAAGTGAAATATCGAACCCAAAGGACGGCGTATTATCAATTTAATTATTTACAGATGACAATAAGATTTGAGATTTAATTATTAAACTACTAAACAACTAATTAAAATAGCAAATAAAATAAAATATCACTCGAAGAATACGAAAGTGGATCAAGTAGGAGAATAGGTAGCCCTAGGATAATCCAGTTTCACGCATTAATTTCCCTTCCATGTGTTGATTTCCGACTCTGCCTTGTGGAATATGGACGCATCACTAAACCATGCATATCTACTCTATAGACACAAGTAAACATGTGTGTAATACGTGTGAATAACCTCGGAGCAAGAGATATAATTCCACCCCCCTTTTTAGGTACTATCAGTATCAATTATTTCCCTGGCCAATTGGTACTCTAACCCGATATGATCTCCCTTTATATGTACTATAAAATTATCCTCTTTATCCTACTTAATAACCCAAATTCAACTCAATTAATAAGTATTCATATATGATAGTTCTAATGAAGCTTCGGAGTCCCCTCACTTAGAATCATAACAAGGAATCCTGTTCGGCGGTGAACACACTCAATCTACAACCAAGATATATATTCAGACTCTATATACCAATTGAAGATGCACAAAACGACCGTGAATATGGATTAAGAAAGCACAATCATAAATAAAATAAATCCACAAGTAGTATTGCACGGAGTTTACACACGAAAGTTCAATTAATTCATAAAAACCTTCACAACCCTAGTTCTACCAAAAAGGCTCTAGCCCATGATGTTACGAAGAACAATCATGGGTATTGGATAGATCTTACCCGGATGTCCGGAAAAATACAAGATAAATTAGAAATGAATAAAACCCTAGATGTGGGAGTCCTCGCATCATTCTTTATAGGCGTTTTCTCAACACACAAAATTAATCCTCAAGTATAAGGATATCAGTTGTAGTTTCGAAAGGTGACCAAGTAATTATCGAATCCAAGGAATGGATTAATATTAATTCAATTATATTCTATTTAACTAAGATTATGTTGGCAAAATTGATTTGGTTTTTTTATTAAACAAAATAACATAAATTGAAATAGCAAAGTAATTAAACAAGCAAGAGAGAAACTTCGGTGGTGATCAAGTAATTAATAGAGTAGTTCGTCAGGTAATCCAGTTTTACTTATTAATTTTCTTTTCGTGTGTTGTTATCCGACTCTGCCTTGTAGTTTATAGACGCATCACTAAACCATACAAACATACTATATAGACACAAGTAAGCAAGCGTATGATACGTGTGAATATCCTTGGAGCAATATGTATACTTTACCCCCCCTTTCTAGTTACTATCATAATCAATTATTTCTCGTGCACCTAGTACTCTAACCCGATTTGATCTTCCTTTTTAGGTACTATAATGTTATAATTTTTATCCTACTTATCAACCCAAATGTGATTCAATTAACAAGTATCTATATAAGACAGTTCTAAAAAGACTTCGGAATTCCTTCATTTAGAATTGTAACATACAATCCTGCTCAGCGGTGAACACACTCAATCAATAACCAAGAGTTGTATTCAGACTCTACATAACAGTTAAAGATGCTCAAAACGACCGTGAGTATGAATTAAAAAGGCACAATCTTATATAGAATAAACCACAAGTAGTGTTGTACGAAGTTTACACATGAAAATTCAATTTACTCATAAAACTTTCATAACCCTAGAACTACCGGAGCGGTTCTAGCCCATGATTGATCTAGGAACAATCATGGCTAGTTAGTATGATCTTACTTGACTTGCCAGATGAACCTCTCCTTAGGACTCCTTCGAATGATAGTAGAGCTTGGTGATGGATGGATGATGAATGCTTGATCCCAATTCTCCTGAAAACTCTCCTTATGGGCCTTGGATGAGCTTCTTGAGCAAACACACACACTGAAGGTGTAAAAATATGAATTTGGTAAGTTTTCAAACATCTGTTCGACAAAACAAGTTGGTCGAACTCCTCCATGTTGGTCGAACTCCTCCGTAACTTGGCTTCTGATCTCGGATTCGACAGAGCGTTGGTCGAACTGGACATTTTCTGATCGAACCGACACTGCTTCTTTTAGGCTTTTAGTTCCACTGAGTGGTTTGGTCGAACTCGATTGTCGTGGTCGAACTCGACTTTTATGAGCTCAGTTCGACCAGAGGTGCTGGTCGAACTCCTTCCTTCTTGGTCGAATCCACCCCTGTGTGGTCGAATCCATCCCTGTTTCTTCCTCTTTTCGAATCCGATCACTTCCAACTCATTTTCCATCGAAAATCAGCTCAAATAGCCTTGTAAACCCCTGATTCGTGACTTTCCACCAAGTATAGCAATTCACATCGAATAACCATCATTAATTACACCATAAGTAAACGAATATGGGCTTAAAACTAATAAATTTACACACTCATCAAACCCCCAAACTTACATGTTGCTCGTTCCGAGGCAACGAAATCAAAACCAAGGAGTAGTATACAATTCACCAACCTCCAATACAATTCATACTCGCACATGCAATTCATCAATCGAACACAAGTACTACAAGCATCATATGCATCATTTATGTAAAACATCACTCAATTATAATACCTTTCGAAGTACTAAATCATCTAGCTCACAAGATAAATATTTACTCTTACTCTCAAGTGTAAAAGATGTACACTCAAACAAGTTAGTATTTACGCTCATGTTCAATTCATACTTCCGCGTAACCATAAGCTTGGCAAGGGTCTCAAAACTCAACTTATAACCAATTCCTTACTAGGATGACAAAGGACTTGTTTTTTGGTTGTAATGTTGGCTCTTTAGTAAAGGTAGAAAATTTGGGTAAAGTGACTAATTCACAAGTAGAGAATTATCTTGAAGTTGTGCTTTCCTTCATAGCTTCGTTTGTTCTCCATCTTCTTCTCATAAACTTTATACTTTGAATTATCCTTCTTTTTCCAAGCATCAACATTATCTTTCTTCAATGTGCAAGGGTACCAATTTCGGGCACTACCCCTCTAGGCAATCGGGGAACCATTTTTAGGCATTACCCCTAACAAGATTTAACCATACTTCTTTCTTTTTCATAATTCTTGACCAAAATTCTGCCTTATCATTCTTTCAAGCTTTTATGCACCTCAACTTCTCTACTAATGAATAGAGTATTCAACAAGGCTCAAGAAAAGGTTAAATAAGGCTTTTTTTTATCAAGGCTCGCCAAAGAAAAAGCTTTTTAAGGCTCAAAAGGGCTTACAATGATACATATATTAACAGGTAAGGTAAAATTTTGGCTAAGTAACTTGATTACACAATAATGGCTTAAGATCATGTCCTAGCAATTTCTCAATCATAAGTTTCATACAAGACGCCAAGCCAAGTTCTAGAATATGGTCATACGATCGATTCTCTTAAGAATAAATTATCATGAACTAGCATGATTTAATTGGCTCAAATCCTCACATAGGTAAATAGATTCCTAAGTACTCCTTCGAGCAAATAACCAAGATCAATTTCACAATAAATTCACATATTTATCAAGCATACATGCTTCTAATCAATAAAATTAACACATGAAACGTTATAATGCATCATACTACCAAGAATCCTCATAGCAAACAATCCATACAAGTATCAATCATCATCTCTCAATCCACATCAAATATCAATATAAGCACATGCCACTCACACCAAATACCTATCCTGTAAAGAGAAAAAGAGAAGGGAGATGAGATGAATCAAACAAAGACAAAAACTTGGTGCATCCTACTCCTCCGGAGCATCATCATCATCGCTCGCACCCTCTTCATCACCATTTATCTTCGAGCGCAATCGATCCACATCTCTATAAAGAGCAGTGATATTCCTATCCATCATGAGCTCATGAGCAAACAATCTCTCCAATCTCTGATCCATCTCCACATAATTTTCCTGCAGTGTGTTAAACTTCCTATCCAATGCTGCGTAGTTCGCCTTCGGCAACTCTAGCTGCCTATTCGTCTCTTGTTGGTTCGCATTCAGTGTAACGAACTGCTCATGAATCATCCTAAA
This sequence comes from Pogostemon cablin, assembly GCA_023678885.1. Taxonomy (NCBI): domain Eukaryota; kingdom Viridiplantae; phylum Streptophyta; class Magnoliopsida; order Lamiales; family Lamiaceae; genus Pogostemon; species Pogostemon cablin. The sequence goes on along the minus strand of CM042964.1, from coordinate 15,651,261 downwards.
CTGCTCCTGCAAATAGGCATCTGGACCAGCCCACTGCTGATGTTGTGGCACTGCTAGAATGGGTCGAGGTAGCCTCTCATGCGGCTATGGATCTCCCATCTCCGGATCCACATGATCCTCTCCAAGCTCCTGCTGCTGCTGTTGTGGCTGAAAACGCCCCTCGTCTACAATCCTCTGCAGCTCCACCATCATCCTCTCAGCATACATCTGAGCTACAGTCCTCCAATCTCCCTTTGTCAAGCAAATGATGGAGAGAGCAATGTGCCCGAAGGTATTCATCAACATGTTCCCCTCATTCCAAATAGTAGTCAATACACCCAAATCATAAGGGAACATGAAAGTGAGAGGGTTTGATCCCCTAGTAAAGAACCAATCTCCATCCTTCTGGGTGGCGAATCTTTCCTTCACACATGTGCTCATCTCCAAATCAGTATCCTCCAGGATAGGTGAAATGCCGGTGAAGTCCATATGATAATACTCAGCTATCGAGGTCAGCAACCCTCCTATGTTTACTCTCTAAAATGGAGAATACCTGAACCTATTAAGCTGATAGATCAAATACGATCCCATATTGAACCACACTCCATTGGGCATACAACAGAGGACGTACAGCTCTCCCTTAGACACACAGCTTCTCTCCGATCGAACAAACAGCGTGTTGCTCAACACTCGATCCATGCATCGGAGCACGGGGTTCTGAATCATCAAAGCACGAGCACTACTAGTCTTATAATCTACGTCCTCACCAGAAATTTCTCTCCAGAATCTGCTAGCATTAAAGTACCCATTCTCCGCTCTCGAAATCCCCCTAGGAGTCCGAAATAGGATATTCAATTCCTCAGCTGACCATGTCCTCTGCTCACCTCCAAGCTTAAACGAACACTCATACGGCATATTGCTCGACACTTTCTTCACAGTAATCGAACATGCTACCTCCGCAGTCACATGGAAGTAAGTAGGCTTCTTCAACTCCATAAAATGGCGAATACCCACTTGATCAAACATCCAGAAGATATCATCTCGGATGTTCATAGTAACTATTGCTCCATCATCTTGGTACCTTGTTTGAACAATCTTGTCCGACACGTCCACCCACTTCTCCTTGATCTCATCCGAATCATTCATTCGAATCTTGAAGTTCGAAGGCAACTGCTCTTGAACCCTTAGCTTTTTTGTCACCGCATCCTCATGAGACGGTCTATCTTGCCTCTTCTTTGATCTTAGCTCGGCCTCCTTTCCTTTACATGGGCTTGATTCGACCACTCCAGGTGATCGAATTGAATTGACGTGATCGAATCATTGGTCGAACTCCTCTATTGGATAATCAATTATCACGATTCGACCTCGGGTTCGACCAAGTGCTCTGGTTGAACTCCTCCGTCGTGGTCGAACTCGTCTGCTCAAAACTTTCATGTCTGCAATTCGACCTTGATTCGACCAAGCCGCTTGGTCGAACCGATCATGTTTTGGTTGAATCCATCTGTATAACGCTCTGATTGCCAGTTCGACTTACCCTTTTTGTTGAACTCCTAGTCAAACTCACTATTGCTTGGTCGAATCGACCTGTAACAAACTCTCTGATCCTCAATTCGACCAGGGCTCTCGTGTTCAACCAGCATGTCTGGTCAAACTCGACCCCTGATGCTTCAAACTCAAAATTTCTTCATGCCCTATACACTTTAAGCTAAAAAATAAACATTAGGTACCAAAATAGATCAAAACTAGCTCGAGAATCAATCTTAAACTTGACATCCTTGAGTAACTCCACATAACATACTAAAAAAAATAACACCAAACACCACAGAACATTAGGCAAATTGCAAAAAAAATGACACACCACAACTGATAAATGTTTTGATATGCCGCAAAAAATCAACTCCCCTAATAAACGGTACAAAGAAAAGATTATACTCTTAATACTTCAATGAGGTAAATACATCACACCCCCCCAAACTTAGTAGAAACTATAGTGAAACTAAGTTTGCAAAGAGATGTAATTGCCGATAAATAGCATATCAAATATAAATTTTTTTACTCACACAAAAGAAATAAAGCAAATAAACGGGAGGGAAAGCCCCCAACAGGCGCTCATGTTTAACGTCGGAGAGTCACGAGGATTCCAATCTAACGCAAGGTATCCTCAAAGACGACAAAAGCATCATCCGGCAACTTGTAATGCTTCAATCGATGCCCATTCGCCGTGGTAATGTCTCCATCTTTATCCATAAGCTTAAAACTACCCCCCTCCATAGGTTCTATGGATAATGAATGGCCCCGTCCACTTCGATTTCAATTTTCCTGTGAAAAGCTTCAAACGAGAGTTAAAAAGTAATACCTCATCACCTTGCTTGAACTCCTTGTAAGAGATATTTGAATCATGCCATTTCTTCATTCTCTCCTTGTAGATCTCCGAATTCTTATAAGCTCAATTTCTGACCTCATCCAATTAGTTGATATGAGTCATCCTCAACTTCTTTTGCTCCTTCAAAGATAAGTTCAAACTCCTCAAAGCCCAAAAAGCTTTATGTTGAATCTCTACGGGTAAGTGGCACGACTTCCCATAGACTATTTTATACAGTGACATATCCAACACCGTCTTGTAAGCAGTCTGGAACCCCCATAAAACATCATCGAGCTTCATAGCCCAATTCTTCCTATTGGCTCCGACTATCTTCTCCAAGATTTGCTTCACTTGGCGGTTGGAGACTTCCACTTGCCCATTTGCTTGAGGATGATAGGGTGTAGTGACCCTATGCTTAACTCCATAATCCTTAAGCACCTTCTCTAGAAGCTTGTTGACGAAGTGAGAACCTCCATCACTCACTAGTGCTCTATAAACTCCATAGCGGGAAAAGATATGTTTCTTCAAGAAAGATAAAACAGTCCTTGAATCATTCACACGAGTGGGAATGGCTTCCACCCACTTAGAAATATAATCCACAGCTAAAAGGATGTAAAGAAATCCATTAGATAGGGGAAAAGGCCCCATAAAATTGATCCCTCATACATCGAAGATCTCTACAACAATGCTCCGCTGAAGTGGCATTTCATCACGTCGACTTATATTTCCCATCCTTTGACATCTATTGCATGTCGCCACATAGGATTCATAATCTTTAAACAAAGTCAGCCAATAAAGAGCAAATTGAAGTACCGTTACTGCTGTCTTTTAAGCTCAGAAGTGCCCTCCGTTAGGTTGTGCATGGCAAAAATCGAGTACACTCACTCCATCTCGGGCACACACCTACGGACTATGGAATCCGTACATATCTTGTAGATAAATGGATCATACCATATAAAAGTCTCAACATCCCTCTTGAATTTCGCAAGTTGATATCGGTTGAGATCTCTTGGAATTTCACCTACGGCAATGTAGTTCACATAATTCGCATACCATGGATCCATCCCTTGAGCAGCTACCACACATGCTCTTTCAGCTCCTTCAACAAGCACTGCCTTAATCTTCTCATCAGGAAACATCTCTTCAATGTAATCGAAAGAATCATCACAATGCTCCCTTGTCTCCAACCATGATAGGTGACCCGCCAAAACATTCTCAGTACCCTTCTTATCTCGGATCTCTATATCAAATCCCTACAGAAGAAGAATCCATCTAATAATTCTGGGCTTTGTTTCATTCTTCTCCATCAAGTACTAGATCGCAGAATGATCCGTATACACTATCGTCTTCATGCCAACCAAATACTGTCGACACTTGTTGAATGCAATGGACTCACATGCAATGGATTCACATGCCCACTTTTAGCAACAACATGCAATGGACTCACATGGGGAGTATCACTAATAGGATAAATTATTCCTGCATCTAACCACATTAGGATTTGCTTCCTAATCACTTCTTGAATCGCGAGATTCACCCTCTGCTGATTATGAATGCTACTCTTAGCCTCATCTAACAACCTGATTCTATGCATGTAATAGGAATGACTAATACCCTTTAAATCATCAAAAGACCAACCAATCGCAGATTTATACTTCCTAAGCACATCCAATAATTCCTCAAGTTGATCAACATCAAGAGAAATGATACAATTATGGGATATTTTTCATTGTCACCTAGGTAGGCATACTTCAAGTGCTCCGGTAATGGTTTCAACTCCACTTTCTTCTCTTCTTGAGGTGCACTCTCTCGATCCAATGGCAAGTACTTCCTAGTCCACTTGACCTCTTCAACTTTGGTCCTTGTCGACTCATACCGGTCATCACCCAAAGCAAGTAAGTTTTCAAGAAATTCAATACATACCCCATTGGAGAGATCATCAAGCTCCATAGTGGAAAAAGCAAGAGACTCCGCCAAGCATGTCTCAAGAGGATCCTTCGACAGAATCAAAGACATGTCTTCATTCACAATCTCCTCCACTACATCAATACTGTGACATTGCATCTCCATTGGCATCTTCATTGCTTTATCATGGTTGAATAGGACCTCTTCTTTATCCATCCTTAGCCTCAACTCACCCTTTTGCACATCGATCATGGCTCCCGCAGTAGCAAGGAAAGGTCTCCCTAAGATAAGAGGGACATTATCCTTGTCATCTTCCATCTCCAGCACCATAAAATTCACAGGAAAGACTAACTTCTCTACTTTGACAAGAACGTCTTCGATCACACCCTTCGAAAAAGTCATGGACCTATCCGCTAGTTGTAGAGTAACTGTCGTGGGAGTCAACTCCCCCAAACCAAGCCTTTGAAAATTAGACAATGACATCAAATTGATGCTTGCCCCAAGATCACACAAGGCTCGATGTGCCGGCCTCTTTCCAATTTCACATAAAATTGTGAAGCTTCCCGGATCCTTAAGCTTCGCTGGCAGCTTCCTCTGAATGATTGAGCTGCAGTTTTCTAACAAATTCACTATTTCAATTCAGTTCAAAAGCTTCTTTTCTTCAAAAGAATATTCTTCAGAAAGCGGGCATAATACGGCATCTCCAAAATCGCTTCAAAGAAAGGAATGTTCAAGCTAATTTTGTTTATGATTTCTGAAAACTTCTTGAACTTCTCTTCCAATCCCTTTTTGACTAACTTGAAAGGAAAGTGCGGATGTATCTTCGTTTTGGGAATCCCCCATTCATCACGTTCAGCTTTCTCCACTTTATCCTTTTTTGCTCTCAATCTCTCTTCTATGTTATAATATCTGTACTCTGCTCTTTGGAAGACACTGGAGTAGTTTCAACATCATGCGGAGCATTCAGCACAGAAAACGGCACAGAACGAGAGAGTTTAACCTGACTTCGACCTGGGTAGGTGGTCGAACTTGGCGAGTAATGGTCGAACTGAACACTTGAAAGATTGTTCTCCCTCGTACAGTCAGATTTGACCACGGTTCGACCAACAGGTTTAGTCAAACTGTCATGATCGTGGTCGAATCGGGCATCAGACAAAATAGAGTGCACTGTATAGTCAAGTTCGACCAGCGGTTCTGGTCGAACTCATCTGATTTTGGTCGAACTGACCTTCTGACTCCTCCGGACGTTGCCCAGGTGCAGAGTTCGACCTCCCCTGTTGAGTTTGATCTGGCTGTCTGTCGAATCGGGGTTGAATCAAGCTTTTGTCACTTCAGACTTCAATTCTGGCTTCATCGGTCCCTCATACTGCGTTGCAGACCTCAGTGTAATTGCGTGACAGGACTTTGGATTCTCAATACTCTGAGATAGAAGCTTTCCTTTCTCTATAGTTTGAGTCAATTTGTTCACATTTCTTGCCATCTCCCCCATTAACAACGTAAGGTCCTTCACTTGTGTAGTCAAATCCTTATAATGATAATCAATCTTCTTTTCTAATTTGTTCTCAAGACGATCTACTCTTGCATCATTCCTCGCCACGTACCTATTCACAGTATCTTCAAAACTAGACTTCTTTTTTTTCCACTTTAGCTCCCGGATCAACGCCAATAGGAGGCTGCATCGCATTATTCGGATTACTCTATGAAAACTCTGACCTCCTTGGTTGTTGATAACCATCCGGGGGACCACGATTGTGGTAGTTCCCCTGATAGTTCTGGTTTCCTTGATTCGGGTACCTAGTTCCTTGGATACTCTATCCCATGACGTAGTTTGCACCCTTGATCTCCTCTTGTCTAGCTCCTTCATAGCCACCATCCTGCTGCATCATTGGTACTCTCTGCGATAAATCCATGATTTACTTTTGCTGAGACTCTAGTAGCTTGCAAATATTAGTCAAGCTAGAGACGATCTCATCATCTCTTCCCGACTTCACCATAGTATGTTCAACCTGTGCTACCTTACCAAGGATATAAGTGCCTCTCACTCTATCAGTCGGCCAATCTCTAGAATTCATTTAAATATCTACAAAAAGCTTCTCGGCCTCATTGGGTGACTTAGTAAGCAGTGCTCCATTAGAAGAAGCATCGAGTAAAATGCGAGAATCGCTGTCCAACCCATTGTAGAAAATAATGATATATTGAGCTTTAGATAGCCCATGCTGAGAACACTTCCGTAGCATGTCCTTGAACCTGTCCCAAGCTTCATGAAATTTTTCATTGCTATGGATAGAAAATTGATTGATTTCCTGCTTCATCTTGAACACCTTTGAAGGTGGCATGTATCACTCCAGGAATTTCACTTTCAACTTCTCCCATGTATCACATTCAGCAGCATCCAGATTATCGTACCAATCTCTTGTTTTTTCATTTAGCGAGAACTTAAACAGTATGATCTTCCTCGCATCCTCATGAGCTCCTGTATCTTTTTGTGTACTTGCATACCCAAGGAACTTATTTAGATATTGTTGAGGATCTTCAAATGTTCCCCAGAGAAGGGACTCCTTTCAATCATGGTTATAAGAGCAGGGTGTAGATCAAAATCAGTTCCAGTTCCTCTTGCTCCTAACAACCCACATTGCCTATTCCGTTGTTCTTAAAGACTTCCCAGATGGCAAGTGTATTCAGGTTCGCTGCCATATTGATTGCTTCTACTTCCAAATTAACTTTGGTTGCAGCTTCAATCGTTTGTGGATTCAGCACGTCAACTTCAACTCCTAAATCAAGAGCTGTAGTTGGATCAACTTTCTTGTTCTTATTCTTCTTCTTCTTCCTCGACGATGCTCCGATCTCTGGATTATATGGTTCTAATTCACCTTTCTTTGATCTTGTGAGCATACACCTAAGAAAAATAAGTATTAGAAATCAAAACGAGAATAATAATCTCAATTAAATTAGATATAATCAAAAGATATTTAATGCCGACCCCAGAAACGGTGTCAGAAACTTGATGGACGTTTTCTCAACACACAAAATTAATCCTCAAGTATAAGGATATCAGTTGTAGTTTCGAAAGGTGACAAGTAATTATCGAATCCAATGGACGGATTAATATCAATTCAATTATATTCTATTTAACTAAGATTATATTGGCAAAATTGATTTGGTTTGTTTATTAAACTAATTAACATAAATTGAAATAGCAAAGTAATTAAACAAGCAAGAGAGAAACTTCGGTGGTGATCAAGTAATTAATAGAGTAGTTCGTCAGGTGATCCAGTTTTACTTATTAATTTCCTTTCCATGTGTTGTTGTCCGACTCTGCCTTGTAGTTTATGGACGCATCACTAAACTATGCAAACATACTCTATAGACACAAGTAAGCAAGCGTATGACACATGTGAATATCCTTGGAGTAATACGTATACTTTACCCCCCTTTCTAGGTACTATCATAATCAATTATTTCCCGTGCACTTAGTACTCTAACCCGATTTGATCTCCCTTCTTCGGTATTATAAAGTTATACTCTTTATCCTACTTATCAACCCGAATATGATTCAATTAACAAGTATTTATATATGACAGTTCTAATAAGACTTCGGAATCTCTTCACTTAAAATTATAACATACAATCTTGCTCAGCGGTGAACGCACTCAATTAATAACCAAGAGATGTATTCAGACTCTACATAACAGTTAAAGATGCACAAAACGACAGAGAGTATGAATCAAAAAGTCACAATCTTATATAGACAAGTAGTGTTGTATGGAGTTTACACATGGAAATTCAATTAACTCATAAAACTTTCATAACCCTAGAACTACCAGAGTGGTTATAGCCTATGATTGATCTTGGAACAATCATGGTTAGTTGGTATGATCTTACTTGACTCGACAAACGAACCTCTCCTTACGACTCCTTCGGATGATGGTAGAACTTGGTGATGGATGGATGATGAATGCTTGATCCCATTTCTCTTGAAAACTCTTCTTTTATATTTGTAAACTCTCCTTATGGGCCTTGGATGGGCTTCTTGAGCAAACACAGGCACTGAAGGTGTAAAAATATGGATTTGGTAAGTTTCTGAATATCGGTTCGACCAAACAAGTTTGTCGAATTCCTCCATGCTGGTCGAATCCCTGGTCGAATATCTCTGTAACTTGGCTTCTGTTCTCGAATTTGACCAGAGCATTGGTTGAACTGGACATTTTCTAATCGAACCAGCACTGCTTCTGTTTAGGCTTTCAGATCGACCTCGAGTTCGACCGAGTGGTTTGGTTGAACTCGACTGTCATGGTCGAACTCGACTTTTTCGAGCTCAGTTCGACTAGAGGTGCTGGTCGCACTCCTTTCTTCTTGGTCGAATCCACCCCCTGTGTGGTCGAATCAATCCCTGTTTCTTCCTCTTTCCGTATCCGATCACTTCCAACTTGTTTTCCATCAAAAATCAGCTCAAATAGCCTTGTAAACCCCCGATTCATGACTTTCAACCAAGTATAGCAATTCACATCTAATTACCATCATTAATTACACCATAAGTACATGAATTCGGGCTCAAAACTAGTGAATTTACACACTCATCACTTCTCCATCTTGAATCCTCCTCTTGGTTCTCCTCTTGATTCCTCAGACGAATCTTCAAAGTGATGGATGGATGGAGAAAAGGATGTGGATGATGGTTGGGGGGGTGAACCACCCTTGTGGGGTGTAGGATGGTTGTGTTGTGTTGTATCCAATCCGTATACGTTCTTGGTGTGATCTACATCCCCTTTTATACTTGTAAGCTCTCCTTATGGACTTAGGATGGGCTATTTCTTGGAAAATACGCAAAAACACATACTTGGGGAGTAAAAATCAGATTCTGATGCGTCCCAGACATGTGGTTCGACCTAGTGTTCGACCTAGGGCTTGGTCAAACCCTAGTCGAATCTAAATCGACGATTTTTTATACTTACAGGCTTCTGGTTTGACCAAAATGGCTTTGGTTTGACCAAAATGTCTGGTCGAACAAAACAGTCGTGGTCGAATCACACTTACGCCGTCTCACTGTTTCGCGTATAACTTCCACAACCGAGCTCCGATATGAGTGATTCTTGTGCTCACGCGATCCACTCTTCCTTGGATTTCTATCTATATAAAGAAATCAATAAAAATTTAAGATTTTAATCTGTAACAAGCCATGGAAAATAGAACATCCGTTCTGCTCGGCACAGCTCGCGCGACTTTACCATTTTGCTCATAACTTTCTCGTTTAGAATCCAATTGGGGTGTTCTTTACGAAAAATAATCCTATTTTAGTGGCTTTCCAAAAATATACTACACCACCAGTTCTGATCTCCACACAAATACAGAAAAATTGCACAAGTTGGACATGCGTTTTTCAGCATTCATACACAAGTTGCACCTTTTCTCCAACTTTGCACTTTCGAACCTTTTTCCACCTAAAACACTACAAAACACCTCAAGTGCACCTTTTTCTCACATATATTGAATATAAGACACTTGTACTAATATATGACAACAATTCCAATCAAGAAGGTGTTAAATTGGACACTATAACACGCTTATTTTCACTCTTATCAATTCCCCAAACTTACTCGTTGCTCGTCCCGAGGCAACAAAATAAAAATAAAGAGAAAGAGAGTAAGAAAATTAGTGGGGAAAAAAGAACTATGACAAATACCCCATTCACAGTTTAATTGTCCTCAACTTAGGCCATGTAACTCTCATTACATGTAATAATCAATTCATAGCATACAAGATAAGACAATCATCACCAATCAAATGTTCTATTGACATGTTCTCAAGGAAAGTATATAACACTCGCACTCAAGTGTAAAAGATGTACACTTATAAGGTTAAGGTGTTTACGCTTAGATTCACTTCAAGTGCATGCGAAACCATAAGCTTGTCAAACGTCTCAAACTCTCCGCCACTTAAAAGTATGATTCGACAATGAGATCAAAAAGGACTTTTAATAGGATGTAATGTCAGCACTTTGATAAGGGTAGGAAACATATGGATAAAGTAACTCAATTAGTAGAGAATTAAACTAGAGATCTTTTGTACTGCAGATTTTTACACTTCAAAGTTATCCAGCTTCATGCTCTTCTAATTTTCTTCTCTCCTTTCCTTCACGCTCAACATTTTTTCCTTCTTTTTTTCTCAAGGTACCAGTTTTGGGCACTATCTCTAACATATCGGGGTACCAGTTTCAGGCACTACCCCTAAGCAACTTATTTTTCAGCTCATAATCACTTGTACAGCTTCAAATATTTTATTCCTTTTAAACTCCATAAAAATCAATTCACACTTTGACATCATTTAATTCTCCACTAAATATAGAAATTTAAGGCTCAAATAAGATATCAAAGTGGCTATCTTCGTAGGTTGCCAAAGAAATAAGGCTTTTGGGCTAAAAATGGCTAACTACGGATATAAAATTATTTAGTAGGAAATCATTTGGCAAAGTGACTCATAATTATCAAAGATGACCAAAAATCATCTCCCATTATCTAACATAACATGCGGTCTTAAGTAAGACAAGAGGCAAGTTCTAGAATACACACACAAAAACAATACTCACCAGAAAGAAATGTCATGTGTTTATGTACATGATAAACGAGGCTCAAAATCTCACATGGGTTTTTAACAAGTAACAGACCACTTTTCAAGGTAAGAAATATCTCATAAGTACACATAGAACTTCATATCACAATATAAGTCAAGTACACTTCCTTCATCAATTTCAAAAGCATAAGAATTCAGGCATAGTCCAAAAATTTAAGATCACATGTCCACAAAACCAAGATCTCAATCCTTCCACTCTCATGAATTTAAAGAACACATAAAAATTAGAATAAGGAAACGAGGGCACCAGATTTTTCTCCTTCAAAACATTTACGAGCTCCTCGAGTTGTTCAACTCGGTCAGGTCAAAGACTCAGTGTAGAACTCTTCTTTCCCCTCTTGTACCTTTTCCTATCATCAATACTCAACCACACATCATCATCACATGATTCATCAATAATAATATATGAGAACTATAAGAAAGACTCAATTGACTATATAATCGACCCCACATACTAGAAACACCACTGAACACTAGGCAAATTGCAAAATATCGACACATCAAAACCAATTAAAGTTTCAACATACAACAAAAATTAACTCCCCTAGCAAATATTACAAAGAAATGATTATACTCTTGGTGCTTCAATGAGGTAATAACATCACACCCCCAAACTTAGTAAAAACGTAAGTTGAAGCTAAGTTTGCAAAGAGATGTAATTGCCGATTAGTAAGCACCTTAAATATAAAAGTTTCTTACTCACATGAAGAAATAAAGCAATAAAACAGAAGGGAAAGCGCCCGACCGGCGCTCAAGTTTAACGTCGAAGAGTCACGACGGTAGAGGACGGTCTTCTCGCATTCTCACCTTCAAATACTTTATTTCCCTCTTCTTGTCTACACTAAACACCTCACTTTTCTTGGTAACAAGTATATGATCCTCAAAATTTCTTACCTCCCATGGCTGTCTGGACACCTCCTTGTCAATCTTTCACTCAAATTCAGAGTCATCTGTCTTATTAAAATCAAGATTAAGCAAGTTAGAAATCACATCTATGATATTGCACGATTGAGTCTTCATAGGCATCTTCATTGCTTGATCAAAAGAGAAAACCACATCTTCATTATTCATCTGTTGTCTAAGCTTCTCGTCTCTCAACCTCCCAGCTCTTTCCCATTTCTTCTCAACTATAAGCTCAGTATTCTGCCCTTGGGATGGTACTGGAGTAGCATCAATATCAAATAAAGCATCACGTGTGGAAAATGGTGTTGGACGAGATGGTTCAACCACGGTTCGATCAAGAGTGTTGGTCGAACCAGGTGTGTAGTGGTCGAATCAGAAATCATGTTCTCCACCGGACAGGTCGGTTCGACTACGGTTCGACCAACAGGGCTGGTCGAACCATGGTGATCATGGTCGAACCATGCTTTAGACAAAACAGAGTGTTCCTCACAGGGTGGTTCGACCACAGTTCGACCAATAGGGTTGGTCGAACCATGTTTGACGTGGTCGAATCGCACTTAAGATAAAACAGGGGTCACGAACAGGTTGGTTTGACCTCAGTTCGACCAACAGGGTTGGTCAAACCATGAGTGTCTTGGTCAAACCGATCGGCTAGAAGCTCCAGAGATTGCCCAAGTGCTTGGTTCGACCTCCAGAGTGTGGTTCAGCCTGCTGGCTTGGTCAAACCCTGGTCTAATCGAGCTCCTGGAGCTTCAAAATTCATTTCCGGCATCATCAGTCCCTCATACTGCATTACAGACCTCAATGTGATGGCATTATTCTCCAATGTCTGTGTCAATTGATTCACATTCGCGGCCATCTGCCCCATGATAAAGGTAAGGTCCATCAACTACTTAGATAAATCTGCATGCTTAGCATTCATAGTAGCCTCGATGCGGTCAACCCTTACATCATTCCTTGCCATATATCGATTGAAGGTATCTTCAACACCCTTCACTTCTTGTTGCTGGGTACTAGGCCCCCTTTGTGTCAACTCTGTAATCTGCCTCTGTTGGGACTCTAGTAGATTGTTGATGTTAGCTAAACTAGAGACAATCTCATCATCCCTATTCGGCTTCTCTACTTGATGTTCAACCTGCGCTACCTTGCCAAGTACATATGATCCTCTATCTCTCTCTGTAGGCCAGTCATGTGAATTCATAGAGATGTCTTCGAACAACTTTTCTGGTTCTATTGCTATTTTAGATAACAGCGTTCCACCTGATGATACATCAATAAAGACACGCGACTCACAATCCAATCCATAGTAGAAGGTACTTATGTATTGAGCTTTAGACATTCCATGCTGTGGGCACCTCCTGAGCATGTCTTGAAACCTATCCCACGCCTCATAAAATTTCTCACCCTGATTCATAACAAATTGGGTGATCTTTTGCTTCATTCTTAAGATCCTTGAGGGTGGCATGTATCTCTCCAAAAACTTTTGCTATAGTTGGTCCCATGTAGTGCAATCTGCTGGATCAATAGTCTCATACCAAGCTTCTGCCTTATCAATCAAAGAAAACTTGAATAGAGCGATCCGCCTAGCATTATCATTAGCTCCAGCGCCCTTTTGAGTGTTTGCATAACCAAGGAATCTTTTGATGTGTTGATATGGATCTTCAAAACAACCTCCAGAAAAGGGAATCTTCTCTACCATGTTAATAAGAGCGGGATGTATCTCAAAATCATCATCTTCCCCCTTGCTCCTATCAACCCCATGTTACCAATTCTATAGTTCGTGAAAATTTCACGTATGACAACATTGTCTGGATTTTGCCTTGCTCCGGAAATATTTAGCACAATGTGTTATTCCTTTCTTTCGTTCCTATCCTTTTCCTAGTGCACAAGTACCTCAGAAAATTCATGGTTAGATAGAAAATAAATAATAACAAATAAAAGTCTTAATCAAACTAGAAATAATAAACTAATAATAACAGTCATCCCGGCAACAGAGCCAAGAACTTGATACGAATTTTCTTTGCATGCAAAATTAATCCCCAAGTATGAAGGATATCAGTTGTAGCTTAAGCAAGCGACGAATTGAATTATCGAACCCAAAGGACGGCGTATTATCAATTTAATTATTTACTAAATTACTTAAGACAATATGACAATAAGATTTGAGATTTAATTATTAAACTACTAAACAAGTAATTAAAATAGAAAATAAAATAAAATATATCTCGAAGAATACGAAAGTGGATCAAGTAGGAGAATAGGTAACCCTAGGATAATCTAGTTTCACGCATTAATTTCTCTTCTGTGTGTTGATGTCCGACTCTGCCTTGTGGAATATGGACGCATCACTAAACCATGCATATCTACTCTACAGACATAAGTAAGCATGTGTGTAACACGTGTGAATAACCTTGGAGCAAGAGATATAATTCCACACCCCTTTCTAGGTACTATCTATATCAATTATTTTCCTGGCCAATTAGTACTCTAACCTGATATGATCTCCCTTTATAGGTACTATAAAATTATCCTCTTTATCCTACTTAAGAACCCTAATTCAATTCAATTAATAAGTATTCATATATGATAGTTCTAATGAAGTTTTGGATTGCTCAATTGATACAATTAACACTATCACAAGGAAACATAAATTTCTAATTAAGCACAAACGGGTTATTCCATTCTTGGAATTAAAAAGCTCAAAGGAATGACTAAGGACTAAACAATTCAGATTAAGTGTAGGAAAAAAGGGGGCCATAAATCAAAAATGGTCTAAGATCATTTCTATAATCTACTAGTTTATTCTACAATATTCAAGGAGGCGTAGACTAAGTTCTAGAAACAATTCCACAATTAGTCAAGAGACTTACAAGGATTAAACGATTATCATGCTTTAAAATATTAATGATTTCAATAGGCTCAAAACTCACAAAGTATAAATCAATTCCAATAACCAAGTTTATCCATCAATTCATGATTCGTGAAATAATATAATTTTATCCAGTTAATCAATAAGAAATTTCAAGTAAAGCATAAAAGCATTTGTATCATAAACCAAAGTCATGCCACAAAATTAAAATTTTACAAGAAGTGTTAATGTTCGTGACGCATTCAATAGAATAACTTTGGTTTTCAAACACCCTAGCATGCACATCACTGAACATAAACAATCAACTAATAACATAGCAAGCAATATCTCAATATAACTAAAAACTCTTCATGCAATCAACTCAAGCACTTAACAAAAAAGAACTCGACTCAACTCAAAATATTTTAAACTTGCGTACCTTAGCTGAAATTTCTCTTCGGCACCTCATCCAATCACAACATTAAAAGAATAATTTAAAGTGTCCAACCTCTCCCTCCCAAACTTATTTTCAATAAAATATTAAAATAAGATCAAGAAAGAGTATATGGGTCTTAAAATTTAGAAAATATAAAATAGGTAACGCGAAGAGAAAAGAAGAGAGTTAACTTATCTTGCATGAGGGTTGCAGCCGATGATTCCCTGTTTTATCCACTTATTAAGAGAATAAGATTAAGGGGATTCACAATTTACATGTATTATATTGTTCATATTGGTCAGCCTAATTTTTTTAAAATATTTAATATATGTATAGTCATTTTTGAAGTGGTGTTGTAGCCGTAAGCTTATCTTATTTCCTTATCTCACACACACACACAAACACACACACACACACACACACATATATATATATATATATATATATATATATATATATATATATATATATATATATATATATATATATATATATATGAGAAAATACAAATCTAGCAACAACACTAGTTAGGAACATTAAAGCATCCTCCGTTCGGGATGCCCGACTAGGGAATCCCTCTCTCACATAGTGTTCAATGCTTAAATTTCCTATAAATCAATAAGTGACAGTCGAGAAAACCTTATCTTGGTAGGATACACCCTGGGAAAGGCAACAAGAAGGCGGTTGTTAAGCCTATTGTAATGCCCCGTAAGTTTCACCTACGATTTTTTCTGCCATGGCCCAAAATCATTGAAGCCCACGTCCTCACTCAGCCCATTCATCAACCGTGAGTTTGAGAACTAAAATAGATAAGTTTCTTACTCCCCAAGAAATAAATATATGTGATCTCCTTATCCATTAAGGAAGATAATATCTTCTACTTATCAGCACCCTATATCTTAGGAAAGTAGTTAAATCCTATTAAAGCATATCTTGTACCAACCGTAGAAGTATAAGTCTATACCTCTACTGCAATCTTACTCCACACACGCACGATACACTTTCATACGGCTGCACATAGTAAGAGGTAACGCACAGACTGACTTTCTATTCTCTTTTCTTTTTCTTCTCCTTTTCTTTCTTCTTCCTTCGATCAAACACTTGTTTCCCTTCTCTAATTGTTTCTGCAAACTTAAAACTGCCACCCTAACATTCTCATTTTTGCAAGCCTTGCGTGAATAAGTGGATAGATTAGTTGTGCAATAGTTTATCGAAGTCATGTAGTAATGGTCGAACATGATGATGTAGGTGACGAAGGAGACTCTGATATTGTCATTAGTACTTGAACGTTGAACATCACTCGGTTGAAGGTGGGGATTCTTTCATACTTATATGTGTTAGATGATTACGTATGTGCCAATTGAATTAAACTTGAAATTTTCGTCACTTATGAGTTAATGAACATACTTGAATGTTATGAAATTATATGGCATGGGTATGGGCTGCATAAGTGCCATACTATAACACGGGTATGGGCTGTAATGGTGCCATACTATAGCATGGGTAAGGGCTGTGAAGGAGTGCCTTACCAACGAATCGCGATATCGTAAAGTTACACGGATAAGGGCCGAAAGGTGCCTTATTATGACATGATAAGTTTGCATTGTAAGTGAATTTCAATTCTCGTATATGGATTATTTGATGTATATAAGCATGTTTAGATCTTCACTGAGCGTGTGGTTGCTCACCCCGATAATTATTCTTATCGTAGGTTGAGCGTGGCAAAGCGTACGAGCCGGGGGGGCGCGTAGACGGAGAGGCTAAATAAAACGATTGATAAGCTGCCACTTATGGGCTGCTACTTTCATATTTAATTCTTAGAATTTTTCGTGATTTGAACAACTACGTCCTGTTACTTGGAGTATTTATTGTTTGAAATTTGTGAACCTTAATGCTTCTGGTAGTGAAAGAATCGTTATGCGTTGTCTGTTTTCAATTGGGTTCTGTCGCATATGAAATCCATGAAGTATTAATGTAGGTTAGTGGAAATTTTAACATGATTCCTCTTATGGGTGACATTAGGTAGTCAAGATGAATTTTGCTACTTTTCCTTTATGTTTGGCAGTGAGTATGCATTATATGTATAGGTGTCAAAATTTTTCTTAGTAAGGTTCAATTTTTATTGCATGTTTGCAAAGGGTTAGATGGTTATAAGATGTAGTACAGTGCCTTTCCTAAATTTAAATTCTGAGAAATTAATTCCTTTTCTTGAAAAAAAAATTGATTAGAGGGTTTAAGTACAAGAGGTAGAAATTTTTAGGTCTAATGTCAGTCTGACTGTTCCTTTTTGTAAAAATTTATCTGAAGGACCTTAAGTTAATTCGTTTGTGTGGCAGGTTGTTTTATTTTTTTTAATAAGTTTTTATCATAGTTGTATTTTGTAAAATAGTAAGTCCTGTATGTTTATGGATTTCAAATTTGGTAATCTAACTTACAGCTCCTTTTCTTACTAAATGACCGTTTTTGCATTAGACACCCTTCAAAATTTGGTTGCTGTAACGTAAAGGACTTAGCCTTCGTTTAACTCCTTTTTACCTTGAAATGCTCGTTCAAGAAATTTCGTGGGTCTTATGTTTTAAAATATTTGCTTCCTTTCATATTTACTTACTGATTCAAAATAAAATAAATTGGCCATGCCCCTTTTTTTATTTTATGTAAATTGTATAGGAGTATTATGAAAACTTCTTTCTATAAAATTTGGGGTGTGACAGATTGGTATCAGAGCAGGTATGCGATTCTGTATACTTGCTTAAAAATTTTTAAATTTTTATTTCCGCACATAAGTAAATTTCGTGGCTTGAATGACATGATTTTGCAATTGTATAAAAGTTTAAATAAAGTCTCTTGCTACGCATCCACCGAGTACGACGCCCGCTTCAACCAAGGTATGAAAGTATAAATTGCATAAATTGATGACATGCGAGATATAAATGAAAGTTTATGTTATATGAATAATGTGGGATTTTCTTTATGATAAATGATGAATGTTTTAGAATTTTATTGCGAACCTATATGATTAGTAAAGATATTATCGCATTAGATGGGTGACTTGGCTAGACGACAAGCCTACATGAATTATCACCGGGACGTCAGACATGACTTGCCCACCCACATTGCTCACATGCTACAATTATGGAGACAAGTTAAGGATGTAGGTGAAGGTATTACAGACTATTGGGCTGGATTAAAGCTCATCAGCACGTTACCGTGGGCTTGGAAAGACATGGCCGATTCCATACATGCTGACCTTATGCATCACTCGGTTCAACACCAAGTTCCGCAAGTGGACCACGTGCAGTTCACAGCCGTTTTGTTCATGAGAGTCGCAAGATGGTATCCGCCAAACCCCCCTCCTGGACATCATATCTGGGACATTCATAATGAGCAAGAAGAGCGATTGGTAGGTTACCTTGCAGAGCCGGCACCGGAACCCAATAACGAGCCAAATGGAGCCATGAATGAAGGAGAAATGGATGAAAATTTCGAGTCAGACCCGTCCGAGGACTCGGGAGTATATGGAGACTAAATCACTTAAATTTTAAATTCCATTTTTTTTTTTAAAACTAAAGACAATATCCCTTATGTTAGGGACTTGAAATTTATTTCATTATTTAGTATTCATTATTTCATTATTTAGCATTTGATTCTAATTTAATTTGCAAGTTTAAGATAAAATTTTTTTTTATCAATGATCAAAAATTTTATTATTATGATGCTTATATCGTACATTGGCTACCTTGTACAATAATATGATTTGCATTAGAATTTCATTCATTAACTTGAATAAATGCTAAAATTATTTTTATGGTGGAATTGAAGGATGCCTCCAAGAAGGGATGTTCAAAACCCTCCAAACGCACCAAATGCTCCAAATGCTGATGCGGACGCTCATACAAGAATAGTACATGAGTTTCGCCAAAACCATCCACCCTTCTTCAAGGGAAGTGAAGGGCCCGAGTACGTGGAAGAGTGGCTACGAGCACTTGAGAGAATTTTTCGTCTCTTAAGGTGCAATGATGAGCAGCGTGTGATCTGCGCATCCTACCAATTTACTGAAGATGCCGATCATTGGTGGGACGGATACTGGGAGATGAGACCTAATGAGAACCGGGAAGCTATTACCTGGGCAGAATTCAAAGATATAGTAATGGCCAATTACTATCCTCAAGTTTACCGCAATAATATGGAGCATGAATTTTACAACCTCCAACAAGGGAACATGACCGTAATTGAGTATGAACGGCGGTTCAATAAGCTGCGTCGATCAGCTCCACAGCTGGTCAATACCGAAGAGAAACGAGCCAAGAAGTTCCTGGATGGATTGCACCAGGATATACAAGAGAGAATGTCTTCCCTGCCCGACATGAGCTACGCCGACACGTTCATGAGGGCCCAGAAGGTTGAAGCTTGCTTACTGAAAGGGCGAGCGAACAGAAAGCCGATGGAGAACCCAAATAAACGGAAATGGGAAAATTCTAGCCAAGGCAGAAACAACAATCAAAGGCAAGCTAGAACGAACAACAACCCGCCGGCCAACGCACAAGGACCAAAGCCTCTATGTACACAGTGCGGGAAGAATCATTATGGAGAGTGTCTCATGGGACAAAACAAATGCTTTAGGTGCTATGAGGTTGGCCATCAAGCACAGAACTGCCCAAAGCCGTCCAACGTTAAACCTGATCGTAAGGGACCACCTCCGGGGGGAAACACAAGGCAAGGCACTGGAGGAAGAGGGAGAGTTTTCGCTATGAACCAAGCTGAAGGGGACAATGAACCTAATGTTATGACAGGTACGTTAGCAGTGGGTAAATCCCGAGCTTTCACTTTGTTTGACACTGGTGCATCACATTCATTTATTTCCGCAAAGTATTGTAATAAGGTTAACTGTAAATGAGTCAAGAGCGATGAACCTCTTGAGATTAGTCTACCTTCGGGAGAGAGAGTTGTTGTGAATACCTTAATAGAAAGTGTGAGCGTACACATTGAAGGAGTAGACTTTAGCGTCAAGCCGTATGTTATGGATATGCATGGATTTGATTTGATTCTAGGAATGGATTGGCTTACCTATCATCAAGCGAATATAAAGTGCAAGGAACGAGTAATGATCTTAAGGGAACCAAAATTTGAGAAAGAAGTGGTACACAAGCTCAAGAGTGGTGTAGTACCGAGAATATTATCTGCTGCAAAAGCTGCCAAGATGCTTAGAAAGAAGTCCTGCCAGGGATTCCTAGTCAACGTTGTAGACACCATGACCACAGAAGTACCACCTAGTGACATACCTATTGTCCGAGAGTATCTTGATGTCTTTCCGGAAGATTTACCAGGCGTGCCTCCACATCGTCAAGTAGAATTTTCAATAGACTTGATACCAGGATCAGCACCAGTATCCAAAGCTCCGTATCGAATGGCACCCGTGGAACTACAAGAGTTGAAAGTTCAGCTACAAGAGCTCTTGCACTTGGGGTTCATCCGCCCAAGCGTATCTCCATGGGGAGCGCCAATCCTATTTGTTAAGAAGAAAGATGGATCCATGCGGATGTGTATTGACTACCGAGAGCTTAACAAGTTGACGATAAAGAACAAGTATCCTCTACCTCGAATTGAAGACTTGTTTGACCAATTAGAAGGAGCAAGCGTATTTTCCAAAATTGATTTAAGATCCGGGTACCATCAATTGAGAGTAAAGGAGTCAGACATTTCTAAGACTGCTTTTAGAACGCGTTATGGGCACTATGAATTCGTTGTCATGCCTTTTGGGTTGAGTAATGCGCCTGCAGTGTTCATGGATCTGATGAATCGAGTTTTTCACCCATATCTCGATCAGTTCGTTATAGTCTTCATCGACGACATTTTGGTGTACTCCAAAGATGAAGCACAACATGAGGAGCACTTGAGATTAGTATTCGAGACACTTCGGAAGGAGAGGTTATACGCGAAGTTCAAGAAGTGTGAGTTTTGGTTGAAGCAAGTCACATTCCTTGGACATGTGGTGACATCACAAGGTATTGAAGTAGATCCATCTAAAATAGAAGCAGTAAATCAGTGGAGGGCACCTACAAATGTTCAAGAAGTTCGTAGTTTCTTGGGATTAGCTGGCTATTATCGAAGGTTCATAGAAGGATTCTCCAAGATAGCTGGTCCAATGACACGATTAATTCGTAAAGGAGAGAAGTTTATTTGGTCTGACAGGTGTGAAGAGAGCTTTCAAAGGTTAAAGCACGATTTGACTTCAGCACCCGTGTTGACAATCCCAAATCCGAATGAAGAGTTCACGATCTACAGTGATGCATCAAAGCAAGGACTCGGATGTGTATTGATGCAACGTGGAAAGGTTATTGCATATGCTTCTAGACAGCTGAGACCGCACGAAGTGAACTACCCTACTCATGACTTGGAGTTAGCGGCCGTAGTTCATGCTTTGAAGATTTGGCGACACTACCTTTATGGTGGGAGATGTACGATCTTCACGGACCACAAGAGTTTGAAGTATCTGTTCACGCAGAAGGAGCTCAACATGAGACAACGGAGATGGTTAGAGTTGGTGAATGATTATGACTGCACCATTGAGTACCATCCAGGCAAGGCTAACGTAGTGGCCGACGCTTTGAGTCGAAAAACCAAAATGGAGCTGAATAGTCTGTATACTAAGCAAGAAGAGCTGGTCGAAGAGTTCGCCAAGATGCAAATTGAATTGGTGGCATCATCCTCCGGCACGAAGGCGATCATTGCGACATTAGAAATTCAGCCTATTCTGAAAATGGAAATAAAAGAAGCTCAGGAACAAGATCATTTCTTGCAAGGAATGATGAAGAAGGCACTAGCTGGAGGCGAATACAATGGCTTCAAAGTAGACGAAGAGGGAGTTTTGACTCTAAATGGAAGATTATGTGTTCCAATGGTTGAGAAGTTGAGAGAAAAGATTTTAAGTGAAGCGCATGGAGCGCCATACACCGCTCATCCTGGAGGAACGAAGATGTACCATGACTTAAAGGAAAGATTTTGGTGGCGAAGTATGAAACGAGATATTGGATACTTTGTTGAAAGATGTTTAACTTGCCAACAAGTTAAAATTGAACACCAGCGACCAGCCGGAAAGCTTAAACCACTTGAGATCCCCGAGTGGAAATGGGAGCAAATTGCCATGGATTTTGTCGTAGGTTTACCAAGGTCTTCGAAGGGAAATCATGCCATATGGGTCATCGTCGATCGATTGACCAAGTCAGCTCATTTCTTGCCCATAAAGATGACATTCAAGATGGAGCAGTATGCGCAATTGTATATTCAAGAGATAGTGAGGCTACACGGCATACCAATGTCAATAGTGTCTGATAGAGATACGCGTTTCACCTCGAGATTTTGGGTAAGTCTGCACAAAGCGATGGGGACTAAACTAAATTTCAGCACAGCTTATCACCCACAAACGGATGGGCAATCCGAAAGAACAATCCAGATTTTGGAAGACATGTTAAGAGCCTGCACTGTTAACATGGGAGAAGCATGGGAGAAGTTCCTACCTCTTGTAGAATTTGCCTACAATAACAGCTATCAAGCAACTATCAAGATGGCTCCTTACGAGGCGCTTTATGGAAGGAAGTGTAGGTCACCATTATATTGGGATGATGTTGGTGAGAAAGCTATTCTAGGCCCCAAACTAATAGAAGAAGCAGTGGACAAGGTCAGAATGATTCGAGAAAGAATCAAGACTGCTCAAGATAGACAAAAGTCCTATGCTGATCAACGAAGAAAGGATTTACATTTTGAAGTCGGAGATCATGTCTTTCTGAAGGTGGCTCCCACGAAGGGTGTCATACGATTTGGAAGGAGAGAAAAGCTTAGACCTCGTTTCGTTGGTCCATTTCAAATTCTTGATAGAGTTGGAGATCTAGCCTATCGTTTGGCGTTGCCACCCGAGTTATCCTCCGTGCACAATGTTTTTCACATTTCGATGTTGAGAAAATACGTTCATGATCCTAATCATGTTGTGGATTTCTCGACATTGGAGATGGGAAAGGACCTGACATATGAAGAAGAACCTGTGTCCATTTTGGATCAAAAGGTCCAAAGGATTCGAAATCATGACGTGCCACTCGTCAAAGTTCAATGGAGTCGACATACGGAAGATGAGGCTACGTGGGAAAAGAAAGATGAAATTCAAGCAAGATACCCCTGTTTTATTACGGGTAAGATATTTATATAATTATGAAATTTCGAGGACGAAATTCTTATTAGGAGGGTAGGATGTAATGCCCCGTAAGTTTCACCTACGATTTTTTCTGCCATGGCCCAAAATCGTTGAAGCCCACGTCCTCACTCAGCCCATTCATCAACCGTGAGTTTGAGAACTAAAATAGATAAGTTTCTTACTCCCCAAGAAATAAATATATGTGATCTCCTTATCCATTAAGGAAGATAATATCTTCTACTTATCAGCACCCTATATCTTAGGAAAGTAGTTAAATCCTATTAAAGCATATCTTGTACCAACCGTAGAAGTATAAGTCTATACCTCTACTGCAATCTTACTCCACACACGCACGATACACTTTCATACGGCTGCACATAGTAAGAGGTAACGCACAGACTGACTTTCTATTCTCTTTTCTTTTTCTTCTCCTTTTCTTTCTTCTTCCTTCGATCAAACACTTGTTTCCCTTCTCTAATTGTTTCTGCAAACTTAAAACTGCCACCCTAACATTCTCATTTTTGCAAGCCTTGCGTGAATAAGTGGATAGATTAGTTGTGCAATAGTTTATCGAAGTCATGTAGTAATGGTCGAACATGATGATGTAGGTGACGAAGGAGACTCTGATATTGTCATTAGTACTTGAACGTTGAACATCACTCGGTTGAAGGTGGGGATTCTTTCATACTTATATGTGTTAGATGATTACGTATGTGCCAATTGAATTAAACTTGAAATTTTCGTCACTTATGAGTTAATGAACATACTTGAATGTTATGAAATTATATGGCATGGGTATGGGCTGCATAAGTGCCATACTATAACACGGGTATGGGCTGTAATGGTGCCATACTATAGCATGGGTAAGGGCTGTGAAGGAGTGCCTTACCAACGAATCGCGATATCGTAAAGTTACACGGATAAGGGCCGAAAGGTGCCTTATTATGACATGATAAGTTTGCATTGTAAGTGAATTTCAATTCTCGTATATGGATTATTTGATGTATATAAGCATGTTTAGATCTTCACTGAGCGTGTGGTTGCTCACCCCGATAATTATTCTTATCGTAGGTTGAGCGTGGCAAAGCGTACGAGCCGGGGGGGCGCGTAGACGGAGAGGCTAAATAAAACGATTGATAAGCTGCCACTTATGGGCTGCTACTTTCATATTTAATTCTTAGAATTTTTCGTGATTTGAACAACTACGTCCTGTTACTTGGAGTATTTATTGTTTGAAATTTGTGAACCTTAATGCTTCTGGTAGTGAAAGAATCGTTATGCGTTGTCTGTTTTCAATTGGGTTCTGTCGCATATGAAATCCATGAAGTATTAATGTAGGTTAGTGGAAATTTTAACATGATTCCTCTTATGGGTGACATTAGGTAGTCAAGATGAATTTTGCTACTTTTCCTTTATGTTTGGCAGTGAGTATGCATTATATGTATAGGTGTCAAAATTTTTCTTAGTAAGGTTCAATTTTTATTGCATGTTTGCAAAGGGTTAGATGGTTATAAGATGTAGTACAGTGCCTTTCCTAAATTTAAATTCTGAGAAATTAATTCCTTTTCTTGAAAAAAAAATTGATTAGAGGGTTTAAGTACAAGAGGTAGAAATTTTTAGGTCTAATGTCAGTCTGACTGTTCCTTTTTGTAAAAATTTATCTGAAGGACCTTAAGTTAATTCGTTTGTGTGGCAGGTTGTTTTATTTTTTTTAATAAGTTTTTATCATAGTTGTATTTTGTAAAATAGTAAGTCCTGTATGTTTATGGATTTCAAATTTGGTAATCTAACTTACAGCTCCTTTTCTTACTAAATGACCGTTTTTGCATTAGACACCCTTCAAAATTTGGTTGCTGTAACGTAAAGGACTTAGCCTTCGTTTAACTCCTTTTTACCTTGAAATGCTCGTTCAAGAAATTTCGTGGGTCTTATGTTTTAAAATATTTGCTTCCTTTCATATTTACTTACTGATTCAAAATAAAATAAATTGGCCATGCCCCTTTTTTTATTTTATGTAAATTGTATAGGAGTATTATGAAAACTTCTTTCTATAAAATTTGGGGTGTGACACCTATACAAAGGAGCAAGAATGCCGAGGGTATCTACTCCAGCAAGACATAATAGTCTGCTTATGGGCAAGTCAGTAAGGGAAAGGCCCTTCCTGACTTGCTATGATGGAAACAACGGCTCCATACTGAAGAATTAATCGATTATATATATATAATCACCCCTAGGGATGGGAAAATACGACATACCAAAAATACTGATACGTACCAAATTTTTGTCGATACCAAAATTTCGGTATTCCAAAATTTTGGTATACCAAAATTTTGATATCTAAAAATGTATACCGTTGCCAAACCGTAATTTATATTGTACCGGTTTTTTGGTATATATCGAATTATATTGAAATGCCAAAAATTTATTACATTTTGAAATTTTTTTATATTGAGTCATACTTAATATTATCACCCATACCGATTCATACCGAGGAACAAAAATCATGAATAGGGATAGAGATGACAGGATGAGATTGAGAGCATGGAAAATACAAATGCATTTCATGAAACATGATAAATATGCATTTCAACAAATGGAACTGAGACACAATTGGAAGAAGGATTACACTAACCACAAATAGAGACGAGTTTGCAAAATATCAGGACTCATATAATCCAATATATTGTACTAAAGTTTAAATTCATCAAAGATCAACACTTCAAAAAATAAATATATTCATTGCCAAATAATTCTTAATATCTCACAATTTCTAATTACAAAAAAATAAGGGATGACCAAGTGGGAGAAGCAGCAGGAGTGGTGTGTGAGGGAATCAGCGAAACCGCCTCCGAAGCTGAAGCTAGTGACGAGGAAAGGGGTGTCGAAAATTGATGAGAAGGATCTGAATGGGACTGGGTTTGTGATAATTGGAAAAGAAAACTCTCCTAGTTAGATTCGGCGGCGTTGGAGGTGGGGAGAGTTGTGGAGGGAATGGATGTGGTGGAGAAGTTTTAGCAGGTGAGGAGTACAAAAAATTATTTACTGCTAGGGTTTGAAGAGAAGATTGTTGCGGCGTGTATTGTTTTTGGGATTTGTAATGAATTATCAGGATTGGAATATTGGTAATTATTAAATGGGCTAGGCCCAATTGAGTATTATTTTTGGGTTTAGTTAATTAATAATCTTTGGGTTGAGGCAGGTTGGGCTTTAAATAAAATTACATATAAATATAAAATAACAGAATATATATATAATTTTTCGGTATACCGAAATATCGAAATTCTAGCTCGGTAGATACTGATACCGAACCTATTTTTCGGTACGGCGACTATACCGTACCGAAAATTTTGATATACCTAAATTTTGATTTTTTTTTATATTCATCGGTACGACAAGTTCGGCATACCGGGTTTTCAGTTTTTTTTCCAACCCCTAATCACCCCCACATACATTCCATAGCCCACTACACATATCTGACGCACCATCACCATTCGCCATCCATCATATTCTCTTTGTTGATTTACTTATTTTCATTTCCTTTAACTTTCTCTTTATTTCTCTTATAATTATTAGATTTTTTTCTCTTTTAATTTCTTTATTACATCACTAAATTATGATAATTTATTATTAGGGTAGACGATGTATTACCTTTTTTTAATAGTTTCCATTTTTTTTAATAATGAATTTCACATCTTCATTTATAAATTATTGATAATTGTTCCCATATAAACATATAATTTTACTAGTGTTATATTATAATTAATGTATTTATTTTTAGAATATATATACTCCATCCCGCCTTAATTTCAACTTCACACTTTCCTTTTGAATCCGTCTCAATTTCAACTTCACACATTTATAAAAGGAAAATAAACTTAACTAATATTCATGTAAAACATTTTAATTTTTGGAAATTATAATTATGGACTTTGGTCTGTAGTCCGTGTAAAGGATTAAGGATTGGAGGAATGTATAATTTTGTGAGACAGTTGCACAGAACATTTTTCATTAATAATTACTTTTATGTAAAAAATATTACTACTATTATGTTACTTACATGTTATGAGTTCAACCCATTATTTCTTGTTTTGCTCTCTCCCTCTCTATTTTTTATGGCAACCAAGGGGTGATTATTTATACCAACTATTCCATTGTGCCTTGTCCAAAATAAATCATTAGGTACAAAAATATAAACTAGAGCATGTACTAGTTAGTGGTATTCTTTGTATATACAAGATGATAGAAACAATCCATCATCCCCTCCTTGTAAAAAACACATAATTTTATCTTCTTTCATTCACACCATTTATGTCTTCCGTTGCGTTGTGTAACGAAAGTTAATGAAAGAGTGTTGAGATTCTATTTTTTTGTGAAGAAGGGTGTATCTATCTCATTTTTTTATACTCTCGAGTGCTTTTCAATTTCTATCCTTCAAAATAATTTTAAATTAAATCTTTAATTAAATAGATTTAAGTTAAAATAAAAACGAATTGATTGATTAATTTCGATTCATTTTCAGAGACAATGCAACCATAATCTTCTATCAATGTCTCTCCCATATAACTTGCCCACTGATCGGCGTGAAATTCACCTAGAATTATGGGTTTAATTGCATGAATTTACTTGAATTTAGGTGGCTTTAATTCAATAATTAAGCATGATTTTTATGGAAGATACAACTAATTGCTTAATTACTTTGAAAAAGGTATTTTGTGATTTTTGGAGAAAATGGGTGATTTTGAGGTTAAAATGGATTCTAAAAGTAAAGAGGAAGATGTGGGAGAAAATAGAACTCAATTCGGAGTTAAAACGAGCAAGAATGAGCCAACACAGTGAAGCTGCGAGCGTGCTGTCACAAAAATTCGACCATAAGCATAAAAATTCTAGCGAATATTTGTGACAAATTCTGCTAGCGAATTTTTAAATCCAAATTTTCGTATTTTGGCCCTTGAACCAAAGTATCACACATTGAATAATCATCCCAACACTCCTCACACCCTACTACGTCTATAAATATCCTTTTATATGAAAGCCATCAAAAACAAATTCTCCATTTAGGTTGATTCAAGTATATTCATTTCACATTTTAGATTAGAATTTGGGGAGCTCTTGAAAGAGAAATCTCAAATAGTTGAGATTCCTCCCCTTTTGGGAGAGGGATGCTTTCTAAGATTAGGATTTTAATGCTTTCCAAGAAGGTGGAGACACCAAGGAGAGAATGATCTTCATGAATGTAAAACTGTATTAGGTGAAATCTAATCCTACTTATTATCTATCTGTTTTCTGTGTTTTGGTGGTTGATTGATAGCATGTATATCGATTAAATTATGAAAACGTGTTGATTGAATTTTCGGCTTTGATTATGTTTCATTTATGCAATTCACATGCTTGTAATATGGGATTCATGCCTTTGGTATTAGTGCATTGTGATTAAGTTTTGTATTATATATCAGCATGTCTTGTTGTTGCATTACCCTTAGTTGCTTTGCATGATTTACATATGTGAGTTTCTTCCATTTATTACATGAGGGTTTAATATAAGGGGAGCCCAGCCAAGGAGTCCTTATATTTAGAACAACGTAAATGAGCACTAGGGAGATCGCTCAGGCCCGAGGACTAAACTAGTGAAGGGAACCCTATCCATAAGAACATATTAAACCTTGAAGGGAAATGCAAGTAGGATCGATCCTAGGTGTTGTTTCGGGATTGTCACAACATTCCATATCTTATTCACCAGGGCCATTGGGGTAAGTGTAAATCGTGATCGCCCTAACCAAGATTAGCCTAAAAATGGAAAACAATTAAAGATGTTGAATGACTGAATATTTGATTGCATCGTGAAAGCTACCTTCACGTTAAATAACCAGAAATATTGTAATTAGATTTATTTTTCCATGCATTTTATTTTCTTTTGCTTTTAAACCTCCTATTCGATCATCCCTGACTAATTACGATGTTATACCTAAAGGCCACGAATTTTAAATTCCCATGGTTCGATAATGTAACATGGTCACTCGTGCCTACATGACAAGAGTACACTTGCTCTTTATTTCGCATAAATAAAATTACGATAACTTGCCAATCTTTGTCAACATTTCATTTTCAAGTTATTCCCATGTTCTGACCCTCTTCACTACCATTCTAAGAAAGCTACTTCTTCTTCACTGAGATATGCATTCTTTAACTAATTAGAGGGAGTGGGGACCACAAGTTCTACCAACCAAAGTTGCTATCAAAAATTAATAACCACGAAAATATAGTAAAGCCTTAATAAGTATCACATAATTAAACATAAAGATTAAACTCTTGTATCTTTTTTTTTAACATAGAATCATGATTTGAATTTGGTGAAAGTAATATGGAATAAAAAAAATTTACACACAGATTTTAACTGAAATTAAAATGAGAGGAACACAGGAGACTGATTCAACACACATTAATCATATATTATGTTGATAATAAGTTTATAACATTAGCTTTGGTGTCAATAGAGATTGATTAAACACCATGGATTTTCAAAATGGTTAGTGAAGCTGTTGATCAGTTAGGGTGAGGAATAGGAGAATTAGCATGGTGTCTACTACTTTGTAATTTTTTCAATTAATTCTCATGTATTTAAGGTGGGGGCTATTTATAGACAAAAAGGCATAGTGAGTGTAATCATTAGGGATATAGCCATAGACCTATAGCCTCTACGAATCAACACTCTCAGGAGATGCCATACCAGCCAACTACCATAAACATCTAGACATGTGGTGCGATGGTATTCAGCATAGCATGCATGATTCAACTGAGCTAATTCAGGTAATTCTGATCATTGCACCGACGAGTAATGTGATAGAATATTGCGGTAATACAAGGATAGAGGCGGAACTAAACTAGAAAAGTTGAACCACCTAAGTTGTTCTAAACTAGCCGAGTTGTAACACTTGAGTTGAGGTCGATTGAGTTGAATCAATGGAGCTGAATCAGCTGAGCTGAACCAGCCAAGCCCCGAGTTGAAGTTGATTGAGTTGAACCAGTAGAACTAAGCCAGCCAAGCTGAACCAATCGAGCAAGACCACCTGAACTAAGGTCGAATTAGTTGAACTAGTGGAGCTGAACTAGCAGAATTGGATTACCAGAGCTAAGCCAGCTAATAATAATATTATGAATATACTTTTTACTCAAATGGTAACTCATTTCATGTACATATATTTATTAATGAAACCAACACTTTATTATTTCTATATAAGTAGCAATTCTCCTACACACACTCTATAATATCACTTAATAAATTACATATCAGAAGAGTAGCAAAAACAAAATAAGCTCACGGCCTAACCCAATAGGTCATCATCTATGTACATCCACTCATAACTCTGAAGGAACTCCACAACTTGCTTAGAATCACCATATAAAAAGGCAATAGGGTTACCTATACAATGCATAAACTAGTGAGATAGATCTCAGTAAGTAGAAATCATGCATGACAGTGTCTAAAAATTCATTTCTCAAGGCCAATGCCTCTTCCAAGCCTTTCGAGTTAGTCACTTTTATATTAAAAATCATTCACATTGCGGGAAGACACATTTATGATGTGCGTTGGAAATGAGTACATATCACTCGATTTATTCAATTTCATAATATAAATATGGAATTGATGTGAAGGCTATCATCTTGTAGCCCAACAAGCTTTCTGCCGATCGTCACTTATTGCCACCCAGAATCATCTCCCATCACTAACTGACCCCGGTTGAGAGTGAAAATCAGCATGTTTTAGTTTTCAATTTAACAAATTATTTTCATATATTAGCACAAGTGTATTATATTCAATATATGTGAGAAAAAGGTAAATTTGAGGTCTTTTATTGTGTTTTTGGTGGAAAAATGATCAAAAGTGCAAAGTTGGAGAAAAGGAGAAACTTGTGTAAGATGCTGAAAAACACACATCCAAATTGTGTAATTTTTTTGTATTTTTATTGACGTCCATACTCGGCATGTGATATAGCTTTGGAAAGACACTGAAGAGAGGGTCGTTTTGGAGTAAGAATCACCGAAATCAGAAGTTTGATGTAGAAGTAATGCGCGAAACAGTGAGACTGCACAAGGCTGTTCGACCTTGACCCTCCCATTCGACCAGTCATTCGACCAGCCCGTTCAGGTTGAACGGGGATGCGCTTTTTTGCCCAGATTCATATTTTTACACCCTAATTTCGTGTAAGTTTGTGCTTTGATGTGAAAAGGCCCGAAACATCAATTTGGAGGTCCAAAGAGTATAAAAAGGAATCATTAGAAGGGTTAGAGGAGGCGACAATCATCCTACACCACCCACAAGAGGGATCACCCCCCATACCATCATCCACATCCATTCCTTCCTCCATCCATCACTGTGAAGATTCATCTATGGAATCATGAATTGATTTTGAGCGTATATATTAACCCTTAAAATGTACATCTTTTACACTTGAGAGCGAGAGTAAACACTTACCTAGTGAGCTAGATGACTTTGCACTCGTAGAAGTATTGTGATTGATTGATATTTTTGTATGGATGAAAGGGATGATGGATGAATGCATGTTTTGAGTTAATACAATTGCATGTGTTAGAGTAGGTTGTGCTTATTATAAGGATCTCGTGATTAGACTCTCTTACCTTTGTTTGGTTTCGTTACCTTGGGATGAGTAACATGGATGTTTGGGGGTTTGATGAGAATGATAATTCAAGTATTTTGAGCTCCAATTTGTGTGGAAATTGAGTACAATTTGATCGATTATAAAGACAAATTGGGTTGTCTATGGAAAATCCACGAATCAGGTGCTACTGAGGCTATTTGAGCACATTTGTACAGGAAAATAGGTCAGAAGTGTTCGGAATTGGGAAATACATTTTTCGAGGTGTAGCTCGACCAAACTTAGTCTGGTCGAGCTACACGAGGGAAGTCCAGCTGGAGAGTTTCAATGGACAGAGAGGTGGTTCGACCAAGGTCGTTCAGCTCGACCAAGAGAAATTTGGTCAAGCTGCAGAATTCTGGTCGAGCTGGGCATGAAGGCGAAGTTCAGTTTACAGACACGCAGCTCGACCGTAGCTCGACTAAGGGGGTCTAGCTCGACCAAGCTCAGTCTGGTCGAGCTGGGACACGTCAGCACCGAAACATCAGGATTTCTCCTCCAGTGCGTGCATGTGTGTATTTTCCACAAAATAGCCCAGTAAAGGTTCATAAGGAGGAGTTACAAGTATAAAAAGGGATGCAGATAACATTGAAAAGAGAGTTAGATTCCACATCCATCCTACACCACATCCAAACCCTAACTCCATTCTACATAGTTGTAGAGAGAGATTCATGCAGCGAATCAAGTGAGAACTAAGTGAAGATTCAAGATGGAGCGAGAAGCGATGGCGACCTCACCTTGGGTTTATTTCGCATCTTAATCTTTCTTGTAATTTTCAAGACTATGAGTAAGATCTATCCAATCACCATGAACGTTCTCCGAAATGTCATGGGTTTATAAAGATTTTATTTAGTTAATTGAACTTCCGTGTGTATACTCCGTACAACACTACTTGTTGATTTATTTTATATAAAACTATGCGTTTATAATTAATATTCAAAGTTGTTTTGTGCATCATTAACTGTTATGTAGAGTCTGGATACATATCTTGGTTATTGATTGAGTGCGTTCACTGCTGAGCAGGATTCCATGTTATGATTCTAAGTGAGAGGATTCTGAAGTTTCATTAGAACTATCTTATAAAAATAATTATTAATTGAATTGAATTCGGGTTAATAAGTAGGATACATGAAATTTGATAAATGGTGACAACAAAATTCGTCATGAAAAATAAATTTTTCGTCATAAAAAATTTTTAATAACGAAATTTGAGCGTCATAAAGATCGTCACAGTATGTGCGTCGTATTAGGTACATGCGACGATATTTTAAATTCGTCACCAAATTTTATATTTGATGACAAAAATATCTTCCGTCATCATACGTTTTAGTCTAAAGTGACGAATAAGTCGTCATAATTTGCATCTCATTTTCATCGTAAAATGTATTATTTTGTCAATAAAAGTTGAATTTAACATGACTGTAGCGTATTATTGTCACTAAAAGTTAGATTATTGTGAAAATTTTCTCTATATTATCATTCTCATTAATTATTTATGACGCTTTTATTGTCATATTTAAACCTACTTTTTTGTCATCTCAAAAATATTTCGTCATAAAAGTTTAACAAACAATGACAAAATGAAAGCTTATATGATGACGACATAATTTGTCACTAGGAGTAAGATATTAAGATGAAATATTTATTGTCGTTAAAATGTGCAGAAATGGTGTCAACTTATTTTCGTTGTGAACATATATTATTAATGACGTTATGAAAATTTGTCATTAGAAAATTTAAGTACAATAACGAAAAATTTTTTCATTGTTAATAATATATGATGACAAATTATAATATTTATTATTTCATTAATTAATCGTACGATGACAAAAAAATTTGTCGCAACGTGACGAATAAATGCTCATTATGCTATTATTTTAGTGATGAATGAATCGTCATTAAAGAATATATTTACTAACAAATTTATTTATTTTTCATTATAGAATTAATAAAATAATAAATATTTATTGATATTTTTAGTTATTTTTACTCACTACTTTAAGAAAATAGTAAATATTTTTCAGAATTTAAAAGCACAAAGTATAATAATATATCTAAAGTACAAATTATCAAATAAGTCGATGCATGGTGCCATGGTGAATTGAAACAAAGTAAATTACATTATTGTTTAATTAATAAGTTATGGGTGGTAAAAATTGCAGTCGAATTGGAAAAAATAGAGGCTTGCCTTCTGATCTCTTCTTTCAAAAGAAAATTCTTCATAGCAAATCTTGTCACCTACTAATTATGATCAACGAACAAGTAATACCACTATTTCCTTTAAATGTTCCTCTCTTTCGTTGAGCAAGTGAGTTTCGATTGAGATCTTTCCTGAAGTAATAGCTTCCAGTCTCTTTATGTTTGCTTGTCTGAACAATCTCAAACATTGAATCTCATCCACTCTTTGTTTTGCCTGAAGATGCACAAGCAAATTATCAAATCAATAATTTTTTACACACTTGGATATTTAATCACTCATTATGAGATCAGAGAGCGCCAACATTTTGTGTACATTCCGATAATACTGAAATATAAAGCAATATGATGCTGCAATGACTTTTTCAGCAAATACATTAAAATGTTCAATTCAGATTTTCATACTCCATGTCAAATAACATACAATCTGAAAATGAAAAAAATAAAAAGGAATGTTATACAGTTACATTTCGCAATTCGGAATTCCCTACACTTTCTTATTTCTAGATTTCCTCGATAGATGCTATGAAATTTTTATTTACTTTATAAGTAGTTTGAAAGTAATATGAATATTACATCTATAAGAATCCTACTAGACTAATGTTTCAAAAAACAACAAACAAGTCAGCCTATCTGAAAGAATAACGTCAAAGAGATGAACATGTCCAAAGGAAATATCCTCATAAATAAAGCCTAAGTATATAGAATTCCTGGTTATATTTTCTGGATCAAAATCATAATTGGAAATTATGTTCTTATTAGTGTCCAAGAATAAGTTGTTTTTTAGTCTCGTGTGCTCTCAAATCTTCTTTAGCATTTTGTTTTGCAAATAAAAACTAGCCAAATTTGAATGAACTAAAATCTCATGCAATTGATAACGTAGAGATAAAACTAGTTATGATTCGCAATCTGATATTTACAAATAAGAAACATGGTTGCACTAGTCAAATTTTATTAATGCAGAAAAACAAGAATCATATCTGATTAGTAGTTATAATTTTTTATTCATTTCAAACACAATAACTAACTTAATGGCAAAACCAATTGCTTTTGACTATGCATGCCGTGAAAATTGATTCAAAACCAAAGTAACATCAAAACCTAAGTAAGTTTGAAATTTTGACTTTAAAGAAGAAAACACATAAGTTTTCATCCCAAACATCATACCTAAGTTTTAAATCATCTCGTAATAAAAATACAGAACTATATCTCATTAAAAAAAAATAATAGCAAAGACTTGTTGCTTTCTATTATTGCACAGTGGCGTACCAAGTGTTCCAGCGAATAACAAGAAGTAACTATAATCTTAGATAATCCCATAATTATAAGTTGCTAAAGATCTTAAATTTAACAACAATGTGTACTTGGAAATCAAGAAACTACCTCAAAGTGCCTTGCAGACACCCTCATCCAACATAGACATGTCCGTACCTGCAAGAAAGTTTGTCTCTGTTAATTCATTATTGACAAGCAAGAATTCTTGCTTCAAAAAAATAGACATGACCGTACCTGCAATCAAGGGTCCAAGCAATCATACAAGCACAATAATTTCTTATGAAAGATGTCCCCTTTAATTTGTTCACAGAGAACAAGACAGTGACAAAAAATAAATACATAGCAATTACAAAAAAGAATCCTTATTGCTTACTCAGCGATACTCCTTAATCCAGTGAAAACCTGCAAGCATTAAGATGGCGAAGACTCCGTGTCAAGAATTTTAATCTATTTAGAAGTGTTATAACTTTGTAATTTCAAGAACACATAAAAAGGTGTAAGATAAAAACAATGGTCAGATCTACACAAACTAAAATAATCGAATTCTTTAAAAATATACATCAATTCTTGGCTAGTTGTTCTATTTTATTGATATAGTGCTCATAAAAAGCCAATCATTTCAACACCCACCAATTTGAATCACATGAATCCATTCCCGCACATTCACATCCACAAAAACGGTGAAATAATAAAAGTTGATTAAGTTGTAAAAGAGTCCTCTTTTTTGTTGTCATTCCTTCTCCCGCTACATAACAACATCAATCCGAGCACGGTGCGCCAAACACCACGAACGTCGCCGCCGCCGCCACAAACTATACAACCATGAGGGTCGCCGCCACTATAAACCCTTACACATGTGAATTATAATATACTCCTATTTTCTAATTTAGGAGAGAAAGGCAAAGAATAGGGGGAATTGAAAATGAAACGAAAATGAGGTGCGGAAAATGGAGGCGAGAAGGGCAAATAATATCGAAATTGATAAGAGAAAAAAAAAAGAGGGAAATGAGCCGGGAATACTGAATAGGGCTTTAATTTTCTAAAAATTTGGATTTATTTGAAGGTTAGGTCACAAGTTTCACGTGAGATCATTTTTTACTTTTTAAAATCGTTATCACTTTTGTTATAAATCGCTATCACTTTCGTTATAAAATATTATCATTTTTTATTTATATTATAAATTGTTTATGAAAGAATATTAGCACTTTTCGTTAATTTATTATCACTCCATTTTATAAAAGTTATCGCTTTCTGATCGTCTCACGTAAGCTCATATGTGAAACGATCTCACAAAAGTCTTTGCCTTATTTAAATTATTTTTATTTTTCCACAATTTTTTATGTATTACTCCATGTACCTACAAAGTCAACTTGTTTTCGTAAATTCCACAAACTCTTTTCAACTGGAATAAATAAAAAATAATGGAGTTATTGTTTTCTAAAATTAATATTAAATTTTACAATAAATATTAAATTCTTAGAATAAAATATATATGAGCTATACAAAATAAATATTATATAAACTATAAATTTAAAATTTCAACGATTTAAATTAAAATTTTATATTAAATCATATAAATGAAAACGAAAAAAAGCCACGAACTACAAAATTAAGATAAATTATAAAGTCTATATATATGAAGACAAAATAAATTATGAATCCACTAATTAAATTACTTATTTACATATATAATAATTTACCTATTTTAAAAATAAATATTCATAAGTTTTTATAATGAATTCATAAAAATCCGTCATCATTATAAATTTATGAAATTTGTTTAAACAAAAAAAATTTATAATTCACTCTCATGTGAGACGAATATAAGCAGTACGAATGATAAAATGGTTGATCCATTATTAAAGTATGATTATTATATATATATGAATATTATTATTAGTATTAATAATTAAAATATGTTTATGTAAAATATGTGAATGATGAATTAAAATAAGAGAAATTTACTTTAATTCATAATTCACTATACTCTAGAAAATACATGATTTAATTATCAATAAGAATAATTTTCTTATATACTATAGTCATATCTTAATAATACCCGTCATCAGTTAGAATGCTATGTATTGTTAAAAAAAAGAAGCAAACACTTAGAATCGATTCACGCATGAACTATAATTTATTAATTTTATTTTAGCATGTGAAAAATTACTTTTTAAAATTTTGAACTACTCAATAACAAATTGTATAAGTTTAATTTAGGATCACTTACTATTGGATACATAAAATAATGCATAATTATTATAAACTACATGACTCAAATCACTATTACTCATAACTACACAATTATGATTGTGATATCAAAAATACCCCTATGTGTTTGCACAAATTTGTTTTGCACAATTTGGTTTGCACAATTTCGTTTTGCACAATTTGTTTGCACATTTTAAGTTCCGGCAGAGATCCGACGGCGAAGGCCAGGCGAATTTTTTTTCCACAATTTGTTTGCATAATTTGTTTTTGCACATTTTGTTTGCACAGTTTAAGTTCCAGAGGAGGTCAGACGGTGGTCCGTCGAATTTTTTTTGCACAATTTATTTTTGCACATTTTAAGTTTAGGCGAAGATCCGGCAGCCGGCGATGGCGGTCAGGCGGTGGTCCGACGAATTTTTTTTGCACAATTAGTTTTTACACATTTTGTTTGCACATTTTAAGTTCCGGCGGAGGTCCGGAACCGACGGCGGTCCGATGAATTTTTTTTCACAATTTGTTTTTACTAGTACTAGATCAGACAATTAATGGCAAACCAATGCAATACTCATTCACCCTTGTTAATTCATCACATTACAGAACCCTAATTAGTAATTAGGCCAAAGAAATTAACTCATAAACATATACTAAATCCAACTGAAAAATTATTATTCAAATTGAATTAATTAGTACCAGAAGCAGAATTTCAGTCAGTGGATATTCTCATGAATCCTCATGCCACGATCAACACAATTTTTCAAGTAACTTCACACCTGATTATTTATACACACAAATAAGTAAGGCTCATGCCACAATTGTCACACCCCTGTTGAGGATCTGTAGCTCTTTGTTTCTCCCACCTTCATGCCCTTTGGCATCTCTAGCGGAACTCTCTGGATTTATTTATATATCATTAGTAATATTGCACTACCTAAACTCAATTTTATTCTACTAATATTATTATGTAACCTAGATTTTATGGTCCTTTAGAAGAGGATGATCTACAGCAGGCTGTCTTCTTTTATTAACACAATCTATAATATCTCCATCTGGGCTCTACAAATTCACCAAACATTACTACTTTCATTAATTAATATGCACACATTACATTAATTGTTACATACACACCTCAATGCTGAACACAGCAGGTTTGTTAATCTTCCTCAAATGTTTCTCAATCCTTGTTAATCTCAACCTGCTAACTTGTGTGTAGTTTAAACAACCTTGCCATTACAACCCCCAAATTAACATGCTCCTTCCCACTTTCTATCCCAATCCCCAGATTCAAGGTTTTCTCTAAGATTGATGATGCCTCTGCCGAACAGTTTTTGCGCAACAATTCCATTGCTGATTTCATGAGGTTTAGAGGGATGATCATGCCCAATTACAAACTGCTATTGTTTCCTACCGCAAGAAGTTCCCCTGGTCCATTCTTCAACCCTTTCTGCAAGTAAGTTTCCATTTCGCTTTTGTTTGCTCTTCTTCTTTTTCTAATTGCTGAGTTTTATTTTAATAAAATTTACATACATCTTCAACTTTGGGGATTGTTGGAGCCTTCTTGCAGCGCAGTCGGACCATCTTCGATGAATTATGTAAATTCTGAAAGCCAATAATATAACAGATTAATTGCAAAACAATTAATCAAATTGTGCACTGCAAATAAAGACGATTCAATTTCTAGTTCGGATTAATTTTCAAATTTAATTTCGACTCTGAAACAAACAGTGAAGGTAGTAATTAATTCGTGTATGGTATCAAGATTCACCAGAAACTAACAACTTCAATAAAAATAAGATTAGTCATCACCAAGAAAGAAAATTGGAAAACCTAATTGGAGAATGAAATTGCAGGAAGAAGTTGGAGATGGTGAATCTAAAAATTGAAAGAAAACGTAGGGAGTGTAATCCACCTCCATTGCCGTAAGACACTCTGGATGCTCCTTAGCCACGGAGGAGACACCGGCGCCGCTAAGAGAAGGCTGAATTCGTGCTGCGATGATGGATTGCCCGATCAGAGGGAAAGAAGTGACGAACACCACTCGCCGAAGAAGGAAAGAGAACTGCCCATCAGGCACAAGTTGAAGGATTTGTTCGTTTAGTCGCCATCGTCGTTCGCCGAAAGGGCATCAGAAAATGTGGGGGAAGGGTTGCTGCAATCGGTAGGAGGAGGATCTGATTTATTGGATCTGCAAGATTAACAAAATGGGTTCAGCTTTGGGAGCGTTTTGGTGGACACGAAGGAGATGTTTGAGGAGCTAAACTTGAATATGCTTCTATGGATGGTGGTCGGAAAAAGATGCATGGCGGCGATTGGACAGAGGAGAGGCGGAGATTGGACGGAGGAGAGGCGACGATTGCGTGAGGTCATGCGAGAGAGGAGAGACGAAATTAAAATATGATTTGTTAAGGGTAATTTGGTTCTTATAGTGTTAATTTGTATAGTGGAGAATAATTTTTCTTTCCCTTTGTATTTGAGAGTGTTTTAGCTCTAAAGTGTATACCTTACAATAATAAACCCTTTATTTTATTAGTATGTACTTTTTTAATTAATAAATATATTTTGAATGTGAGCGCATATACTAGCTTTCGTGCACTTGAATTTGATATTATGCATTTTTTCTTATTTACCTAAAACTTTAACTTAAAATAATATAACTAATCTATATATTGTATCTCAAATAAAAAATCCTAGCTCCAAAAATCTCTATAAATTAATATTGTTGGGATCGAAGAATTTTATTAATTTAGAGAGGTTATATATATATATATATATATATATATATATATATATATATATATATATATATATATATATATATATATATATATATATATATATATATATATAAGAAATGTTTCATAAATTTATATTATTAAGAAAGTGTTGATGAGAAATATGTATATATATAAATTGTTCATAAAATAGTTCACTGCACCATTATCATTTTTCATTAATTGAGTATCACTTTTCGTTATTGATCTTATTATTTTTATCTATCTCACGTAAGAGTTTACGTAAGACGGTTTCGCATATCCTAAAAACTTAGTATATTTTAATTTTCTAAAAAATAATAATAATTTCTTAATAAAATATTAATACATTACATTGTTAATTAAAATATAGTATGCTATTTCATAAATAAAATTTAAAATCCTTCGACTCGTGGTGCATAAGAAAAAACTCTTCATTTAATTAATATATAATTTAATCAATCTTTACTCAAATAAAGAAATAAATATTAATTCAAAAGTTGGTCTCTTGTGTTCTAAGTGCACAAAGTATGTAAGAGTATAACATTTTGTTTTAAAGAGCATACAC
Source organism: Pogostemon cablin (assembly GCA_023678885.1). NCBI lineage: Eukaryota > Viridiplantae > Streptophyta > Magnoliopsida > Lamiales > Lamiaceae > Pogostemon > Pogostemon cablin. The sequence goes on along the minus strand of CM042964.1, from coordinate 15,610,371 downwards.
TTTTACTGATAAGGGTACAATATTTTATTTTTATTTTTTTTCAAAAAACAAAGGATACACGTCTTTATACTAAAAGGTATACAAATTAATATTAAAAGGTACCTAGGCTCACGGTGCCTCTAACATACAAGTTTTAGGCATAATTAAATACTATTAATATACTCCATCCGTCTCATCCTAATAGTTACATATTTACATTTTAGGCGTCTCATCCTAATAGTTACATTTTCCTTTTTAGCATATGAGACCCATACAAATTAATTACTTCTCTCTCCATGGGTCCACACATCCCACTAATACACCTACCCACTTTACATTAAATTATTATTTCTATCACCTCAATACACATTAAATACTATATTCATTAATCCCCGTACAAAAAGCAAACGTAACTATAAGGACAGGACGGAGGGAGTATACATTTATAAACAATCTAATAAGCGGGAAAAAAATCGATAACAGAGAGTTTTATTAACAAAAAGAATAATAAAGAATAAATGGAGGGAAGAAGCGCCTCCAAATACCGCCAACTCTAAAAATTCCCGCAATCTTGAAATTTCTGAAATCCTAAAATTTTCATCCAATTAATCTTCCCCTGAATCCCTTTTACTTGAGATTTCTCACTTTAAGACATCTCTGCATTGCTATCGTCATCCCTATGTTGTGGATTTTTTTCATCTCCTCGTGCCACTAAGCCACCAACAACGAATTCACGCCTCTCGCACCCGCCGCCTACTCCCGTCACCTGTTCGCGCTGTGCTAACCAATTGCCCACTCATGCCGTCCCGTATCTACTGCCCGCTCGCGCCGACCAGTTCACTCTCGCCCTCTTACACTTGGTATTTTTCTATCTCTATTTCTTTTACGTGTGGGTTTAAAATCGACCAGTTTTGTATTATATTTTCATCAATTATCCTGTTTGCTATTGATTTTTATAACATCCTGCATTTGGGTGATTGTATTCTATTTTATTGGCTCAACTAAGGCTAAGCAAATTACTTAATATGGTATATTAGTTATGTTAACATCAAGTATCTATTATCATTTTCTCTCTTCAAGTGTGTGTATCCATTTTTCTTTAGCAACGGAAAGCCACAATATATGTTTATTTCATTTTAATGGCCTTGAGTTCTTTCTCCTTTTTTTACAGGATACAGAATATTCATATTCTGTTTCCTCTGATATACCTTCGGGTATTTAAATTATTGCTCACTTTGAACTTTAGATGCAACGATCTAGTAATGTGGTACTTTTCAGTAGATTTAACTTCGAATATTAAAAAAATGATTGTCAATTAAGTCATTGGGATTTCATAAGTTAATGTTAAGAGCCATTTTTTATCATCTTGTATTTTTTAGATATGTTTTGATATATACTTCAGTAATAAATTTTCAGAATGGTTATCCTTGCAATCGATACCATGTTAAATTTAATAATATTATACCCTGCTAAGGTCTTAATAGAACTGCTGTTTATTTTAAGAGTATAAGATCATGAGCAATGATAAATTAACCTAGTGATATTAAATTTATCGTTGGTTCATTAGTCCCACAGTATATGTTTTGATGTTAGTTCATAAGTTCTATGGTGTAGATTCTTTTACTCACTTTTAAATTTCTTCTTATATCACATAGATATTGAAGAAACCAGCTTTTCAAATAAAAGACCTTGTTACCTCTCCCGAAAATATATTATTTGGTAGAGGCACAATGCTTGTGTATTCAACGACATGATGTTCTGTGTCAGGTTAGTTGGCTTCTAATTGTATGATTTACACATCGTAATAATTTCAGTACAAAGCAAGTCACATCTTGTTTTATGAATTAAAAAATTAATTAGGCCAAACTTCCAAAGAAATGAATAACCACAAATTGCTAAGGGAATTTAGTCACTACAACGAGATACAGTAAATTCTCTTGGAAAACTTTAGGTGTTTTTGATGTGACAAACAATTTATTAGAAGTTTATGATTTTGTCATTGTGATTTGGATGATATACTTTGACATGATGAGTATGACCTTTTAACTGGAATATTTTGAAGCAATATCTCTCTTGACTCAGGCTTAGTTTTCAGTTTTTCTAGGGAAAATATTTGCAGGTTAAATGTCTTATGAGGCTAAATCTTAACATTAATCAAGCTTTAACATCCAGGAACACTATGTTTTTAGTAATATATGCACACTAATTTTTATTTTTTTGGTTGGGAAGGCATGTTTGGTATTTTGAATCAGACTCAAAACATAGAGTTAAGTTTCTTAATTAGAGTAAACAGACAGATCTTCTGCTGAAGCTATGGGTTATGCAGTGAAGAATTGTTCTTACTGAAATTATGTTCCTAACTAGTCATTATGTCCTTGTGAAAATGATACAGACTCAGTAATGTAAGTCAGGTTAAAGGATAGATCTCCAGAGCTTCACTACATCTACCAACTTGGTTTAAGGATGGCAGCTAATGGAGTTTTTAGCATGTGGAAGCAATCTTCTTCAGTCTAAACTTCAGTATGATATGAATTATATTATAGATAAAATATTGCTTGACTTTATTTTTTTTGTTTCTTTTTTCTCCTTCCACTCGCCACCCCTAATCAAAATTCTGCCCATTGGGAAAGAAGGCATATAGAAGTGAAGATTTTGGATGATTATAAGTTCTTATATTTTGCAATGCAGATAACTACGAAATTTGTGAGATTGATTGCTCAGTTGAATAATGGATAAATATTTAAGTGGAAAACAATAGCACCATCACACACAAAGGAATTGATAAACTTTAGTTACTTAGAATCATAACATGGAATCATGTTCAGCGGTGAACGCACTCAATCTACAACCAAGATATATATTCAGACTCTATATACCAATTGAAGTTGCACAAAAGGACCGTGAATATGGATTAAGAAAGCACAATCATATATAAAATAAATCCACAAGTAGTGTTGTATGGAGTTTAAACACGGAAGTTCAATTAATTCATAAAAACCTTCACAACACTAGTTCTACCAAAAAGGCTCTAGCCCATGATGTTATGAAGAACTATCATGGGTGTTGGATAATCTTACCCGAATGTCTGGAAAATACAAGATAAATTAGAAAACAAATAAAACCCTCGATGTGGGAGTCGTCCCGTCATTCTCCGTCTTGAATCCTCCTCTTGGTTCTCCTCATAATTCCACAGACGTATCTTCAAAGTGATGGATGGATGGAGGAAAGGATGTGGATGATGGTTGGAGGGTGAACCCCTCTTGTGGGGTGTATGATGGTTGTGTTGTGTTGTATCCAATGCGTATGCATTCTTGGTGTGATCTACATCTCCTTTTATACTTGTAAGCTCTCCTTATGGTCTTAGGATGTGTTTTTTCTTGGAAAATAGGCAAAAACATGCACTTGGGGTGTAAAAATCGGATTCGGACGCGTCCCAGGCATGTGGTTCGACCTAGGGCTTGGTCGAACCCTGGTCGAATCGAAATCTGTGATTTTTTGCACTTGCAGGCTTCTGGTTCGACCAAAAAGTCTGGTCGAACTAAACTGTCGTGGTCGAATTACACTTGCGCCGTCTCACTATTTTGCGTATAACTTCCATAACCAAGCTCCGATTTGAGTGATTCTTGTGCTCACGAGATCCTATCTTCCTTAGATTTTTATCCATACAAAGAACTCAAGAAAAATCTAAGATTTGAATTTGTAACAAGCCATGGAAAGTAGAACATCCGTTCTGCTCGGCACAGCTCGTGCGACGTCACCATTTTGCTCATAACTTCCTCGTTTGGAATCCAATTGGGATGCTCTTTATGCCAAAACGATCCTATTTTCAGTGGCTTTCCAACCACGTATTACACCATCAGTTCTGATCTCTACAAAAATATAAAAAAATTACACAAGTTAGACGTGCGTTTTTCAGTATTCATACACAAGTTGCACCTTTTCTCCAACTTTGTACTTTTGATCCTTTTTCCACCTAAATCACAATAAAAAACCTCAAGTGTACCTTTTTCTCACATATATTAAATATAAGACACTTGTGCTAATATATGACAACAATTCCAATCAAGAAGGTGATTAATTGGACACTATAACAAGCTTATTTTAACTCTTATCAAGACCCATGTGAGATTTTAAGCCTCGTTGATCATGTGCATAATAACATGATAATTCTTTGTGGTGAGTATCGTTCTTGTGTGTGTATTCTAGAACTTGCCTCTTGTCTTACTTGAAACTACATGTGTGTTAGATGATGGGAGATGATTTAATGCCATCCTTGAACTTATGTGTCACTTAGCCAAATAATTTCCTACCAAATGATGTTTATCCGTAGTTAGCCCTGTTGAGCCTAAAAACCTCATTCTTTGGCAGCCCACAAGAAATAAACACTTTGAGCATCTGAATTTTTTTAACCTTGATTGCCCTATCTAGTGGAGAATTAATGGCTTTTCAAAGTGTGTTATTGGGGTTTGATAACTATTTGGGAAGGAATGAATTGGTGTTGAAGCAGTGATTGAGCTTGAAAATGCATCTAAGGAAAATCATGGAGTAGTGCTTAAATCTAGTACTCCATTGAATCAAACACCCTAGGGTAATGCTTAAATCTAGTACCCTATGGAGGATGCGCGAGGTAGTGCCCGAAACTTGTACCTCAAGAAAAAAAAAGAGAAGGAAAGAATGTTGTGCTAGAAAGAAAAAGAAAAGAAAAAGAGTTAAGGAGGATGTTGTGCTTAATTGAAGTGAGTAAGAAGAATGAAAGATCATGATGGAATGCGCACTTGATTGATCCGAGTTTTGAGTCACTTATCCATATATATTTCCTACCTTAACCAAAGAGCCAACATTACATCCAAAAGAAAAGTCCTTTTTGATCCTATTGTCGAATCATACTTTTAGTGGTGGAGAGTTTGAGACTTTTGAAAACTTATGGTTACGCATGCACTTGAATTGAATCTGAGCATAAACACCATAACCCATAAGTGTACATCTTTTATACTTGAGTGCGAGTGATATATACTTCCCGTGAGAACATGTCGATGGAGCATTTTAATTGGTGGTGATTGTCATATCTTGTATTCTATGAATTGATTATTACATGTAATGAGAGTTGCATGACCTAAGATGAAAAACAATTGTATTTTGAATGGGGTATTGGTCATAGTCCTTGTTTCCCCACTAATTTTCTTACTCTCTTTCTCTTTATTTTTATTTTGTTGTCTCGGGACGAGTAACGGGTAAGTTTGAGGGATTGATGAGAGTGAAAATAAGTGTGCTTTAGTGTCCAATTTAACATCTTTTTGATGAGAATTATTGTCTTATATTAGCACAAGTGTCTTATATTCAATATATTTGATAAAAAAGTGCATTTGAGGTGTTTTATTGTGTTTTAGGTGGAAAAAGGATCAAAAGTGTAAAGTTGGAGAAAAAGTGCAACTTGTGCAAGAATGCTGAAAAACGCACGTCCAAATTGTGTAATTTTTTTGTGTTTTTGTGGAGCTGAAAACTAGAAGTTTGATAGATGGTTGGAAAGCCACAGAGGAGAGGGTCGTTTTGGCATAAGAAAAACCTCAATTGGAATCTAAACGATAATGTTATGATCAAAATGGTGATGCCGCGCAAGCTGTTCCTATTCAGCACAGCTATGTCAGTTGCATGACTTGTTACACCTTCAAATGTTGGTATTTTTGTGAGTTCCTTATATGGATACAAAGCCAAGGAAGATAGGATTAAGTGAGTGCAATAATCACTCAAATCAGAATTTTAAAGAGGAAGTTATACTCAAAATCGTGAAGTCGCGCATCTGCCAGCGAGAATTTTCGAGAATTTCTGAAAATTTTCGAAAATTACCTGTTTCTTAGAGCACAATTAATCTCCTTATCACATAATCCTCTATGATTCACCCATATCTTTTATTTCCTTATTTAATTCCCTTCTCACACCTATATATATTTTACATCATTATTCATGTGAGGAACCACAACACAATCATCCTATACCCCACAAGGGGGGATCACCCCAACCATCATCCACATCCTTTCGTTCATCCATCCATCCATCCATCACTTTGAAGATTCATCTATGGAATCAAGAGGAGAACCAAGAGGAGAATTCAAGACGGAGAAGGACGCGACAACACCCACATCTAGGGTTTTATTCATTTTCTAATTTATCTTTGTATTCCAGACATATGGGTAAGATATATCCAACACCCATGATTGTTCTTCGCAACATCATGGGCTAGAACCATTTTGGTAGATTTAGGGTTTTAAAAGTTTTATGAATTATTTAAACTCTCTTGTGTGTCCTCCGTACAACTACTTGTGGATTGATTTTATATATGATTATGCTTTTTTAATCCATATTCACGGTCATTTTGTACATCTTCAACTGTTATATAGAGTCTGAATATATATCTTGATTGTAGATTGAGTGCGTTCACCGCTGAAGAGGATTCTATATTATGATTCTATGTGAGGGGACTCCGAAGCTTCATTAGAACTATCATCATATATGAATGTTTATTAATTGAATTAAACTTGGGTTAGTAAGTTGGATAAAGAGGGTAATTTTATAGTACCTACAAAGGGAGATCATATCGGGTTAGGTTCCAGACGTGGGGAATATTTGATACTGATAGTACCTAGAAAGGGAGGGTGAAATTACATCTCTTGCTCTGAGGTTATTCACACGTGTTACACACATATTTACTTGTGTCTATAGAGTAGAGTTGCATAGTTTAGTGATGCTTCCATAGTCCACAAGGCAGAGTCGGCCTACACTTGAGAGGAAAGTTTAGTAGTAAAACTGGATTACCATAGAACTACCTATTCTCCTACTTGATCCACTTTCGTATTCTTCTAGTGGTATTTTATTTTAATTGTTATTTTAATTAATTCGTTTGTAGTTTAATCATCAAATCACAACCTTATTGTCATAATTCATCTTAATTAATTTAGTAAACACTTAAATTGATAATACGCCGTCCTTTGGGTTCGATATTTTACTTGGTCGCTTGCTTAAGCTGCAATTGATATCCTTAATACTTGGAGATTAATTTTACGTACAAAAAAATGCGCATCATACACAATCGTAACATGCACCGTTGAAGCCATAATCACTTAATTAACTAAGCATATCCTCCCTGCCATGGATAACTGATTGGTCGTATATAGTTGGGATGATCAATTAAAGAATTTATCGAATCACAGGGAGGTAGACACTAGAGTTTAAGCGATCTCAAGTTTATCGTGATTTTATAAGGAAGACGGAATGAGAGGATAAGATTCAAACAAATGCAATTATACTAATGCAAGAAATAAAGATAAAATGGATGCAAAGATAAGATGGGTTCCAAATAATGCAAGGATGAGATTAACAACAATCATGACATAGATAATTAAGTAATCATGCAACTAATTCTAATCTTTCATGGACATGGCATAGGATCAATCACTAATTCCACCTAAACATCTCTCTAGATGGATATGATGTAGGTCCTCAATAAGGCTCCTAAAAGCACATAGGATCGAGACCAAAGTGAACACCTCCCACTAGGTACTAATTACTCTATGAGTTCCCTAATGAGGTACTAAATCATAGGCAATATTCCCTTTTAAGGTGCTATGAATTCACTAATGGCTTGGTTCTCCTCACCTAATCAACCAATCTCTCGATTAAGCCAATCAAATGTTCTATCAAAGGGTCCTAAATCTAGAAGAATATCTCTATCTCATTCTAAATTAATGCACATGAAATGTATGATGAAATGATTCAATGAACTATCCTAAACACATAATTGATTTCTCAATCTAATCACATGTCCATGACAATTAATCACACATATCATCATATAGATCAAACAATCAACAATCAATGATAGAAATAACACAAAGCCCATTCAAGATTAAAACCAATTTGGATAAAAACTAAATTATCCAACACCAATCATAGAGCTAATCTCATAAAGGAGATTAGCCTACATGGTCTTAGAGAAATCAACATAGACAATTGAATATATAAATTACATGACAAATCGATAAAGAATTTCACAAAAATTAGAATTAGATTCCCCCTTTGAAGTGTTTCAATGGAAATCTCCTTCTTCTTCTTGTGATCTTCACTCTTGATCCTTTTTCTACCTAAAACACAATAAAACACCTCAAGTGCGCCTTTTTCTCACATATATTGAATATAAGATACTTGTGCTAATATATGACAATAATTCTAATAAAAAAGATGTTAAATTGGATATTATAACAAGATTATTTTCACTCTCATCAATCCCCCAAACTTACCCGTTGCTCGTCCCGAGGAAACAAAATAAAAATAAAGAGAAAGAGAATAGGAAAATTAGCGGGGAAACAAGGACTATGACCAATACCCCATTTAAAATACAATTGTCCTCAACTTAGGCCATGCAACTCTCATTACATGTAATAATCAATTTATAGCAAACAAGATAAGACAATCACCACCAATCAAATGCTCAATTCACATGCTCTCTCGGGAAGTACATATCAATCGCACTCAAGTGTAAAAGATGTACACCTATGGGTTAAGGTGTTTACGGTCATATTCAATTCAAGTGCATGCGTAACCATAATCTTGCCAAAAATCTCAAACTCTCCACCACTAAAAGTATGATTCGACAATGGGATCAAAAAGGACTTTTAATAGGATGTAATGTCAGCTCTTTGGTAAGGGTAGGAACATATGGTTAAAGTAACTCAATTAATAGGATGTACTGCAGATTTTACACTTTAAGGCTATCCAGCTTCATGCTCTTCTAATTTTCTTTTCTCTCATTTCCTTCAAGCTCAACATACTTTTTCTTTCCTTCTTTTTTTTCTCGAGGTACCAATTTCAGGCACTACCTCTAACATCTCGGGGTACCAGTTTCGGGCAGTACCCCTAAGCAACTTATTTTTCAACTCATATTTTTTAACTCATAATCACTTGTACAACTCTAAATATTTTATGCCTTCCAAACTCAATGAAAATCAATTCACACACTTTGACAGAATTTTATTCTCCATTAAATATAGGAATTTAAGGCTCAAATAGGATATCAAAGTGGCTATTTACATAGGTTGCCAAAGAAATAAGGCTTTCAGGCTCAAAAGGGCTAACTATGGATATATAATTATTTGGTAGGAAATTATTTGGCAAAGTGACTCATAATTATCAAAGATGGCCTAAAATCATCTCTCATTATCTAACATAACATGTGGTCTCAAGTAAGACAAGAGACAAGTTCTAGAATACACACAAGAACGATACTCACCAGAAAGAAATATCATGTGATTATGTAACATGAATAAGACTCAAAATCTCACATGGGGTTTTAACAAGTAACATAGCATTTTTCATGGTAAGCAATATCCCACAAGTACACATAGAACTTCATATCACAATATAACTCAAGTACACTTTAAGCACAATTTAAAAATATAAGCTCATGTGGATCACCAAAACCAAAAACACAATCCTTTCACTCCTATGAATTAAAAGCACACATAAAAATTAGAATAAGAAAACGAGGGCACCTGATTTTTTTTTCAAGATGCATGCACGAGCTCCTCGAGTTGTTCAACTCTGCTAGGTCAAAGCCTCAATGTAAAACTCGTCTTTCCCCCTCTTTTACTTTTTTCTATCATCAAAGCTCAAACACTCATCATCACAGGGTTCATCAATAATAGAATTGGAGAACTAGAAAAAAGAATCAATTGACTATCTAATCGACTCCACACACTAGAAACACCACTGAACACTAGGCAAATTGCAAAAAATCGACACATCAAAACAGATTAAAGTTTCAACATACCGCAAAAAATCAACTCCTCTAGCAAACATTATAAAGAAAAGATTATACTCTTGGTGCTTCAATGAGGTAAGAACATCACACCCCCCTAAACTTAGTAAAAACGTAAGTTGAAACTAAGTTTGCAAAGAGATGTAATTGCCGATTAGTAAGCACCTTAAATATAAAAATTTCTTACTCACATGAAAGAAATAAGACAATAAAATGGAAAGGCAAGCCCCCAATAGGTGCTCATGCTTAACGTCGGAGAGTCGCAACAAATTTACCCTTTTGAACTACTGGATCAGAGGACGGTCTTCTCGCATCCTTACATTCAAATACTTACTTTCCCTCTTCTTGTCTACACTCAACACCTCACCTTTCTTGGTCACAAGTATATGTTCCTTGAAATTTTCTTCCTCCCATGGCTGTCTAGACACTTTCTTGTCAATCTTCCAGTTAAATTCAGAATCATCTTTCTTAGAAAAATTAAGATTAAATAAGTTAGAAACCACATCTATGCTCTTTCATGAGTGAGTCTCCATGGGCATCTTCATTGCTTGATCAAAAGAGAAAATCACATCTTCATTATCCATCTGCAGTCTAAACTTCTCGGCTCTCAATCTCTTTGCTCTTTCCCACTTCTTCTCAACTATAAGCTTAGTACGGGAGTAGCATCAACATCATGCAAAGCATTTGGCGCAGAAAATGGTTCTGGATGAGGTGGTTCGACCTTGGGTGTTGGTCAAACCAGGTGTGTCATGGTCAAATTGAGAATCTAAAAGTGTGCTCTCTTCCGAACAGGCTAGTTCGACCATGGTTCAACCAACAGGATTGGTCAAACCATGATGGTCATGGTCGAACTGTGCTTCAGATAAAATAAGGTGCTCTGAAGAGGCTGGTTCGACCACTGTTCGACCAACTAGGTTTGTAGAACCATTCTTGACGTGGTCGAATCGCACTTCAGATAAAATAGGGTCGCGAACAAGTTGGTTCGACCTCTGGTCGAACCATGAGGGTCTTGGTCGAGTCGATTGGCTGGAAGCTTCGGAGGTTGCCCAGGTGCTTGGTTCGACCTCCAGAGTGTGGTTCGACCTACTCGCTTGGTCGAACCCTAGTCGAATCGAGCTTCTAGAGCTTCAAAATTCATTTTTGGCGTTATCTATCCCTCATACTGCGTTCCAGACCTCAATATGATGACATTATTCCCCAACGTTTGTGTCAATTGATTCACATTCACGGCCATTTGTCCCATGATAAAGGTAAGGTCCTTCAACCCTTTAGATAAATCCGCATGCTTAGCATTCATAGTAGCCTCGATGCGGTCAACCCTTACATCATTCCTAGCCATGTATCGATTGAAGGTATCTTCAACACTCTTCACTTTGTGCAGCTTCATACTAGGCCCCTTTAGTGTCAACTCTGTAATCTGCTTCTGCTGGGACTCTAGTAGCTTGTTGATGTTAGCTAAACTAGAGATGATCTCATCATCCCTATTCGGTTTCTCCACTTGATGTTCAACTTGCGCCACCTTGCCAAGTACATATGATCTTCTATCTCTCTCTACAGGCCAGTCACTTGAATTATAGAGATGTTTTCAAACAACTTTTCTGCTTCAAGTGCTGTCTTAGATAACAACGCACCTCCTGATGATGCATCAGTAAGAATACGCGACTCACAATTCAATCTATAGTAGAAGATACTTATGTATTGCGCCTTAGACATTCCATGTTGTGGGCACCTACTGAGCATGTCTTTAAACCTGTCCCATCCCTCATGAAATTTCTCACCCTGATTCATAACAAATTGGGTGATCTCTTGCCTCATTCTTAAGATCCTTGAGGGTTGCATATATCTCTCAAAGAACTTCTGCTGCAGTTGGTTACATGTAGTGCAATCTGTGGCATCAAGAGTCTCATACCAAGCTTCTACCTTATAAATTAATGAAAACTTGAATAGGGTAATCCGCCTAGCATTATCATTAGCTCCAGCTTCCTTTTGAGTGTTTGCATAACCAAGAAATCTTTTGAGGTGCTAACAACCTCCAGAAAAAGATTCTTCTCCACCATGTTAATAAGAGCGAGATGTATCTCAAAATCATCATCTTCCCTCCTTGCTCCTATCAACCACATGTTGCCAATCTCATAGTTCGTGAAAATTTCACGTATGGCAACATTATCCGGATTCTGCCTTGCTCCGGCCATGTTTAGCTCAATGTGTTATTCCTTCCTTTCTTTCCTCTACTTTTCCTAGTGCACAAGTACCTCAGAAAAATTCAAGGTTATATGAAATAAATAATCACAAATAAAAGTCTTACTCAAACTAGAAATAATAAAATCAATAATAACTGCCGTCCCCAAGAACTTGATGCGCGTTTTCTTTGCATGCAAAATTAATCCCCAAGTATTAAGGGTATCAGTTGCAGCTTAAGCAAGCGACCAAATGAATTATCGAACCCAAAGGACGACGTATTATCAACTTAATTATTTACTAAATTAATTAAGACAAGTTGGAAATAAGACTTGAGATTTAATTATTAAACTATTAAACAAGTAATTAAAATAGCAAATAAAATAAAATATCACTCGAAGAATACGAAAGTGGATCAAGTAGGAGAATAGGTAGCCCTAGGATAATCCAGTTTCATGCATTAATTTCTCTTCCATGTGTTGATGTCTGACTCTGCCTTGTGGAATATGGACGCATCACTAAACCATGCAAATCTACTCTACAGACACAAGTAAATATGCGTGTAGCACATGTGAATAACCTCGGAGCAAGAGACATAATTCCACCCCCCCTTTCTAGGTACTATCAATATCAATTATTTCCCACGTCTAGAATCTAACCCGATATGATCTCCCTTGATAGGTATTATAAAATTACCCTCTTTATCCTGCTTACTAACCCGAATTCAATTATATTAATAAACATTCATATATGATAGTTCTAATGAAGTTTCGGAGTCCCCTCACTTAGAATCATAACATGGAATCCTCTTCAGCGGTGAACGCACTCCATCTACAACCTAGATATATATTCAGACTCTATACACCAATTGAAGATGCATAAAACAACCGTGAATATGGTTTAAAAAAATATAATCATATATAAAATAAATACACAAGTAGTTTTGTATGGAGTTTACACACGAAAGTTCAATTAATTCGTAAAAATCTTCATAACCCTAGTTCTACCAAAAATGCTCTAGCCCATGATGTTACGAAGAACAATCATGGGTGTTGGATAGATCTTACTCGGATGTCTGAAAAGTACAAGATAAATTAGGAAACAAATAAAATCCTAGATGTTGGAGTCGTCGCGTCATTCTCCGTATTGAATCCTTCTCTTGGTTATCCTCTTGATTTCACAGATGAATCTTCAAAGTGATGGATGGATGGAGGAAAGAATGTGGATGATGGTTGGAGGGTGAACCCCCCTTGTGGGGTGTAGGATGGTTGTGTTGTATCCAATCCGTATGTCTTCTTGGTGTGATCTACATCCCATTTTATACTTGTAAGCTCTCCTTATGGACCTAGGATGGGCTTTTTCTTGGAAAATATGCAAAAACACGCACTTGGGGTGTAAAAATATGGATCTGGCGCTGTTCAGGCATGTGGTTCGACCTAGGGTTCGACCTAAGGATTGGTTGAGCCATGGTCGAATCGAAATCGATGATTTAACACACTTCATGCATATGATTTGACCAAAACAACGTGGTCGAACCATCTTGCGCCAGCTTTTACCGTTTCGCGTATAACTTCCACATTCGGATTTCGATTTGAGTGATTCTTGCACTCACGCGATCCTCTCTTCCTTGAATTTCTATCCATATAAAGAACTCATAGAAACTCTAAGATTTGAAGTTGTAACAAGCCATACAAAATAACACAGCTGTTCTGTTCGGCACAACTCGCACCACCACTTTGATAATAACTTTCTTGTTTGGAATCCAATTGGGGTGTTCTTTATGCCAAGACGACCCTCTCTTCTGTGGTGTTCCAACCATATATCATACTTCCAATTCAGATCTCCACACAAATACAGAAAAATTACACAATTTGGACGTGTATTTTCCGCATCATTGCACAAATTGCACCTTTTCTCCAACTTTGCACTTTTAATCCTTTTTCCTCCTAAAACACAATAAAACACCTCAAGTGCATCTTTTTCTAACATATATTGAATATAAGATACTTGTGCTAATATATGAAAATAATTCTAATCAGGAAGGTGTTAAATTGGACACTATAACACGCTTATTTTCACTCTCATCAAAGTGCTCTATCAATAGAAGTCCATTATTATAATCCCCCATTGCCCAATTCAAAATTTTCCGAGTGTTGGATTGTATACTAAAAATCTAGCTTTTTATATGAACAATATTATAACAATTAATTTGAAATGAGAATCATATGATCAAATGATTGCGTCTTATAATTTATTTATATGCACGATGCAATAGTCCACTTACTTTATACTGTAGATAATATGTTGTGCGACAACACGCGGAAGATCATATTATCAATTTCCTTATAAAGTATAAACAGATGCTCACAACCGAGATAGACGGGGACTCTCTATCGGGAAGGTTGTAGTGTGGTTTGGTATTAGCTTATCTTGGCTATAGAATCACATTAGTGCACTTTTGTGTATTGAGAAGGACCGCTTGAGATCGTTTGACTTATACTGACTTATAGAAGAACTTGATCTCTATTATTATGGAAGTTCGTGCTCTTAATCCCTGTACAATAACCTCGACACGTAGAGCAGTATGTATTTCTTTGATTCATTAATGGGTGAGATTTACATGTAATTAAATCAACAAACTCGATGAGTTGGGAAGTAGTGTTGTCTCTATGGTGTGCTGTTGATTGTAGAAGGAATCCGTGTCCGTCATAGGTTGATGATGTCCCCTTGAGGAGCTTATAAGGATTATCATGTAAACCCTGCAGGTGGAATTTATTCCGGCATGATAATGAGGTTGAGTGATACTACTCTTGGATGAGATATTAATTAATTGAGTTGTCAGTAACTTAAATTAATTAATGGACATTGTATATCTTAAACATGGGGAGACTAACAGGCTCATTATAAGAAGGAGCCCAAAACATAATTTTGGGATTAGAAAGGCAGTGCAGTAATAATATATTAGTGGAATATATTATTATTATTGGACTTAAGTATAAGCTTTGAGCTAAGCTTGGATACTTAAGCCCAATGGAGGCCCAACACAATTTCTCCTCCTGGTCCCTGCTGTAGCCCATGTATATAAGTCACCTCAACTTATCTGGAACCCTAATCTAATCTAATTCATTATTCACATGTGATGAGGGTTGAGAGCAGATTGAGGAGGTCTCGTAGATCGTCGCCCACATGACGTCGAGATTGGACTTGGGGCATACGGCAGAAGATTAGAAGGTAGTTTGCTGCTGCTGTCTGCCACCTTGCGAAATTTATATAAAATCGTAAAGTGATCAGAATTCGATGATCAATATACTGAAGGTAAGCCGTTGAAGAGAGGATCGTCTGTGCACAAATATTATTCAATTCCGACATCAGACGAGGAAGTTATGGCCATTCTCGTGGGACTGCACAGTCTGCCAGCGTGAATCAACTTTCTTCACCATACCCTGGTGAACGGTATTACGTTTCATATTTTATTGCTTCCGCTGATATTAGAAACGTATGGAACCCTAACGGGTCATGTTAACCAAACGATCCAAGTGCCAACAATTGGTATCAGAGCTTCGGTTTCGTGGTGACCGTGACACGTTAGGCTAGGGTTTATGTGATTAATTTTTCGAAATTAGGATCGCATGTTTAGGGTTTTGGTTTTACTGTGCAAACCATGAATATCCCTATGTGAAATATACCCTATATCATATCTGTTCATCGATGGTTGTGTGTGAGAGGATTCGACAAAAACTGTTCGTCAATTTGACATGGAAGGAAGAAATTGAGAGAAAATCCAGCGCAGTGATATTGCAGAGGCAATAACCGAGTTTCAACTGTCGGATCAGCCTGAATTTTGGTCAGCACGTTTGGATTTTGAGGATGTACATTCTGAACGGTGAAGATTGTATTTGAAGTTTTGTGTTGTCGGGAATACGCTGAAAACTGAAGCAGTTTTTGAGCGATTCTGTTCTGCGCAGTCGAGGGAATAGAGCTGTTTCTCTGAAACTAACTGTTGGATCGACCTGTAATTTGGACAACATGTTCAAAACTCAGAGGAGTAGATTCTGGACGGTGGAGATTGGATTCCCTGCTTCCTAGAGTTACGAACCCTGAACGACAGTTGGTGTAGTTTGATGTTGCGCGTTGGGCTGAACTTGGTACCGTGCAAGTAGGCCCTTGGACGAGCGACAAATCGAGCAGATTTGCATCAGGTTTGATTGGTCTGCATCAGGTTCGATCGATGCTGCACCAGGTTCGAGCAGATTTACATCAGGTTCGATTGGTCTGCATCAGGTTCGATCGATGCTGCACCAGGTTCGAGCAGATTTGCATCAGGTTCGATTGGTCTGCATCAGGTTCGATCGATGTTGCACCAGGTTCGAGCAGATTTGCATCAGGTTCGATTGGTCTGCATCAGGTTCGATCGATGCTGCACCAGGTTCGAGCGGATTTGCATCAGGGTTGATTGATCTGCATCAGGTTCGATCAATGCTGTACCAGGTTTGAGCAGATTCACATCAGGTTCGATTAGTCTGCATCAGGTTCGATCGACTCTGCACTAGGTTCGAGCGAGTTTGCATCAAGTTCGACTGGTCTGTATCAGATTCTGCATGAGTCTTCACAATATGATCGGGCAGGGTGCCGGAGTGGTGGAGCAGGCTGCGGGGAGGTCAATCCCCGTCGCAGTTGTCCGCATTCGTGATTGGTGGCGAACAATCGAATTCACTGTTATATAACTGTCATAATTGATTTATTAATTGATTATTGTTATATATGTATGCATGATTATCTATGATTTATTGCCTTAAATAGAAGCATGCTAGATTGCGTATTATATTTGGTATATTATATGCATGTATGTTGGAGTGTTGATCAAGTCAACTTATTTTTGGCAATTTATTTCCTTATATATAACTTCTATAATTGTTTTATTGGTCAATTATTGTTATATATTTGGAAGTTTGAGCATGCTAGGTTGCGTATATTATTCTGAATATTATATGCATGTAAAAACCCTTGGTTTTAAATAACTAAGTGGGAGAGGGGATTGATAATTAATTCCCGCGGCCTCCATTATTGGTTTGTTAGCAATGTGAATAAACTTGCGCGTCGGCATTAGAGCCTTCCTCCCCATCGGATGAGTTTATTCATGGATATTGCTGGAACAGACTTCTTTAAAATTATGTTTGTAATGTGATGTACATGAACTTGCGTGTTGGCATAGACCTTCCTCCCTATCGGATGAGTTCATGTGCGGATCACTGTACAGACTTATAATTGATGATTGTAGGAAGTTATCCAAGCGCGTGTGTATTTTTTTATGATTCTCTGAATTTCAAATTGTTTTATTTCACTTATGGTTGACTAAAAGAAATTATATTTACTGGTCCAAAATTAGATGATTAGAAAAGAATCTTGGATTCTAATTTTATTGCTTAAGAAATACATGTGTGTTCTCACAAAAGACTTATCAAGATGCATATTAAAGTCTCTGGTGAAGAGATAAGAGATTCATAGAAATATGATGGTCTCATGTAACTCTTCGGATACTTGAGTAAGTTAAAAGGCGGTAGGTCATGATTGAATTTGATGAATAAATTGGAAATACATGGAATAGAAGTTGTAGGGGAAACCTAAGTCAATTTTATTCTTCATGTTTGCCTAAATGTTTTAAGCAAGTTCCACCTGAATTACAAAGAGGTTGTATATGGTGGGGAATTTCTGACAAAACATGTGGCAAAGGAAATCCATTTTCATCGAGATGTGAACAAAGTTAGTATCTCATTCACTAGTTGTTGAAGCATGAATATTGATGGCATCTACTGACACGTTGTGTGTAGATACCGGAATCACTAAAAGCGTGTAACTTAGTGATGATGAGATTATTATGGACATGGGTAATACTACGAGAGTAGTGGCTGTTGCAGTGGGAGTTGTTTATTTATCTTACGATATGAATAGACGTTTGATTATGAGAAATTATCTTTACGTACGTTTTCATAGAAAGCATTTTATTTCAGTTTCTATGCATTTACGGATAGATACTCCATTTCATTTAAATGACATGGTCATAGTAATGAAGGATGGAGCTATAATCTGTTAAGGTACGTTATTGACAATTTGTATACTCTTAAATCATGTATATTCCTCAGATGCAACAAATAATTATTAATAATGCATCTTCTGATCTTAGTAAGAGAAAGGAACCTTCGGAGATGAACTAAACATGCATTTGACGTCTAAGACTAGATCATTTTACTTGAGTAGGACTCAAAAGTTGATAGCAGATGGACCATAAGGTTTATCTGAAGTGGAAACTATCGGACTTGCGAGTCTTACTTGGAAGTAAAAATGATTAATTACCTTTTCAAGGTAAAGGGGTGTAGAGCCAAAGATATATATGTTGGAATTGATTCATTCTGATTCAAGCAGACCTAATATTTTCCAGGCGAGAGGTGGTAATGAATAATCGAAAATTATTCTAGATACCGATATATTTATTTGATGCACTGCATGTCTAAGTTCTTTGATTTATTCAAGAATTGCAAGGTTGGTACAGTAAAGCATCATGAAAAATATATCAAGTAATGACGATTTAATCGTCATTACGAGTACCTCTTAGGATAATTAGGAGCTATTAATCAGAAGTTGAGATTAAATCTCAAGTGGTCTACACCGGGCAAGCCCCAGCTGAATGGTGTGGTGGATAGAAGGAATAAGACTCTTATGGTAATGATTAGATGGATGATGAATTATTTGGAATTACTTAATTCATTTTATGGATAAGCCCTATAAACAGTAATTCATTTGAATGTTTGTCTGTTTGTGGGATATGCTATAAAAATGAAGGTAATTTATTTAGTCTAAAAGATTGAAGAGTGATTTTTAACACAAACACTAGATTTTTGGAAAGGGACTATGTAATAAATCACATACCCATTTATAAATTGTCCTAAAGGATGTGAGAAGAAAACACAAAGTATTAGTACCAATTGTGCAAGAGGATATACCACAAGGTAAACTGCAGCGCATGTCACGTCTGATATACAATTGCATGTAATGCCTTGTCGTAGTGGGAGGGATGTTCGACAACCTGTTTAATACATGTTTTGAGAGATTCCTAAGACTTAATCCCTAGTATACATGGATTGAACCCACGGATATGACGAAGCACTACAAGATCGAAATGCGATATCTTAGCTAGTGCAATGATGTTGAAATAGAATTGATGAATTCTAAATTAAATTTGGAAGTCTGTAAGACCACTAAATGGTGTAAAAGCCATTGGAAGTGGTCATACAAAATAAAAGAGGATCATATGGTAAGGTGAAAACCTTGGAAGGAAAGCTTGTTGCGAAAAATGTATACTCAGAAAGAAAGGGTTCGATTATGAGATAACCTGTTCGCCGGTAGCTATGCCTAAGTCGATCCGGATTCTTTTACCTGTTGCTACTCATATGGAATATGAGGGATAACAAATAGATGTCAAGACAACTTTCCTGATTGGAAGTCTTGAGGAAAACATCTATCTTAAGCAACCAGAGTGATTCATTACAAAGAGCTAAGAGCATTTTGATATTAAGCTTAAAAGTCTCCATCAATGGACTAAAGCAAGCTTCAAAATTATAGAACATCCGTTTTGATGAAGAAATCTAGTGATATGGATTTTATCAATGCTCGGATATGTCTTGTGTATTGAAAAGAGTGACGGTAATGTGGTGGTATTTCTTGTACTATACGTAGATAGTATCTTGCTCATTGGAGACAATGAAAGAGTATTGTCGGGCGTATGGGTATGGTTGATAAAGCGGTATGAAATGAAGGACTTAAGAAGAGCAAAAATATCCTTTTGATCACGGTAATACGGATTACAAGAAAGGATGTTATGCTTATCTCAAACTTCATAAGATGATACGATCCTTACTTATTTTAGCATGTGAATTTATCTAAGTGAATGTGTCTTGTGACACAAAAGTAAATAAAGAAGATGAAAGCGGTTCCTTATGCTTCGGCAAATGAGGAAGCTTAATCTAAGGAATGCTATGCACGAGATTGGATAACTGTTTTGCTGATGGCATGAACATCGGCAAAACAGTGGCTATCAACGTAACCCAAAACAAGAATGATGAATTGTTGTAAGACATATATGAAGTGCCTGAGAAGGACTGGAAATTATATGTAGGCTTACAGGGCAGATTACTGCTTCTAATGGATTACGTAGATTCGTATTTTTTAGTCGGATTGGACGGCAGTAAATCCACCTCAAGGTTATGTGTTTAATTTTAAGAAGTTGAGTCATAGTGTGGAGGAGTGTTATATAGAAATATATTTCACTCCGGATTCCATCATGGAAAGATGATAAATTGCAGCCTATGAGGCAGCCAAAGTATCTGTATGACTCTAGAAACTTCATGATGGACCTTGATGTGATTCTAAGTTTGCCCAAGATTATCACAATTTATATTGATGATATTGGTGCAGTTGCAAACTTGAAGGAATCACAAGTCCATAAGGAAATTAAACACATGGAGCGCGAGTACCACCTGTTACGAGAAATCGTATGATGAGGGGAAGGTTGTTGTCACCTAGATTGCATCGGATGATAACCTAGTAAATCCATTTACAAGGACCTTAAGGCGAGAGCTTTTGATGGTCGTGTAGTGAGAGTGGAAATCAGATGTATGGCAGAAGACATGACATCATAGTCTTTTAGTATAAGTGGGAGATTGTTGGATTGTATACTAAAAGTCTAACTTTTTGTATGAACAATATTATAACAATTAATTTGAAATGAGAATCATATGATCAAATGATTGCGTCTTATAATTTATTTATATGCACGATGCAATAGTCCACTTACTTTATACTGTAGATAATATGTTGTGCGACAACACGCAGAAGATCATATTATCGGTTTCCTTATAAAGTATAAACAGATGCTCACAACGGAGATAGACGAGGACTCTCTATCGGGATGGTTGTAGTTTGGTTTGGTATTAGCTTATCTTGACTATAGAATCACATTAGTGCACTTGTGTGTATTGAGCAGGACCGCTTGAGATCGTTTGACTTATACTGACTTATAGAAGAACTTGATCTCTGTTATTATGGAAGTTCGTGCTCTTAATCCCTGTATAATAACCTCGACACGTAGAGCAGTATGTATTTCTTTGATTCATCAATGGGTGAGATTTACATGTAATTAAATCAACAAACTCGATGAATTGGGAAGTAGTGTTGTCTCTATAGTATGCTGTTGATTGTAGAAGGAATCCATGTCCGTCATAGGTTGATGATGTCCCCTTGAGGAGCTCATAAGGATTATCATGTAAACCTTGCAGGTGGAATTTATTCCGGCATGATAATGAGGTTGAGTGATACTACTCTTGGATGAGATATTAATTAATTGAGTTGTCAGTAACTTAAATTAATTAATTGACATGTATATCTTAAACATGGGGAGACTAATGGGCTCATAATAAGAAGGAGCCCAAAACGTAATTTTGGGATTGGAAAGGCAGTGCAGTAATAATATTTTAGTGGAATATATTATTATTATTGGACTTAAGTATAAGCTTTGGGCTAAGCTTGGATACTTAAGCCCAATGGAGGCCCAACCCAATTTCTCCTCCTGGTCCCTGCTGTAGCCCATGTATATAAGTCACCTCAGCTTATCTGGAACCCTAATCTAATCTAATTCATTATTCAAATGTGATGAGGGTTGAGAGCAGATTGAGGAGGTCTCGTAGATCGTCGCCCACACGACGTCGAGATCGGATTTGGGACATACGGCAGAAGATTAGAAGGTAGTTTGCTGCTGCTGTCCGCCACCTTACGAAATTTATATAAAATCGTACAGTGATTAGAATTCGATGATCAATATAATAAAGGAAAGCCGTTGAAGAGAGGATCGTCTGAGCGCAAAGATTATTCAATTCCGACATCAGACGAGGAAGTTATGGCCATTCTTGTGGGACTGCACAGTCTGCCAGCGTGAATCAACTTTCTTCAACATACCCTGGTGAACGGTAATACGTTTCATGTTTTATTGCTTCCGCTGATATTAGAAACGTATGGAACTCTAACGGGTCATGTTAACCAAATGATCCAAGCGCCAACACCGAGTGGTTTCAAGGAGGGAAGCGAGAACAATGTTCGCGCCTTCTTGTCTAAGAAATAATTCCTTAATAACATCTGCAACCCAATTAAAATCCTCACCCATATTTACTGGTATCTAGGACGAAATCCAACACCAATAAATTTTAGGGTGTCATTTGATACACATAAATGATTCAAGTTGAGACTGGTCAAGCATTATTCAGTCTCATGCATATAATGCACGAACACATAAATGTACCAAATTAAGAGTCTAATATGAAGAAATATATAGTACTTAAACTTTGCACTGGTAATAATTTCTCTTGTGGACGAGCAAGGATTTTATACCTAATGAAATAGGATACTTTCCCTTTCTTACGCATCCAATTAGCAACGTGTTGCCTCAAAGGAGTACCCAGTGCCTCACGGATCACATTTTTATTCTTTCTATCGATGAAAATAACTTGAACAAAATTTCTTTGAGTCACATTGAAATAATGATAATACGATTTATTTATACTAGTGCAAACATAAATTGGCAGACCTGTATCGCACTGTTGGCCGAGGTGAGTACCATCATCATTATCATACATCACCTGACCCTCCATCTTAAGTAAGACCATATTTCAACAACTCACGAAAGTGGTATCCCGGTTCAGCAACTCGCAAGAGTGGCATCGAGATTGTGCTTGTGCTTGTGGCTGAAGAGTGGAGCAAGGATCTGAGCTTCATGTTGCCATCTCTCGTGTAAAGTGTATAGACAAGCAGAAAACCCAGTTGGGAGAACCCATTGTTTTTTTAATAATGGATAGGCCCAATCCATATCATTTTTAAATGTTTGTATGTTTCTTAATATTTTATTTTTGAAAGACCTGGCCAATTCAATAACATTCCCATTTATTGGTAGTTTATAACTTACTTTATTTTATTTTATTTTATTTTATTTTATTTATTTTTATTTTATTTCCTAGATACAAAAAATTAAGATCAATAGGGATGGCAATGGGTAGGGTAGGGTACGGGTATGACAAACCCACATCCTACCCTATACCCTACCCTCCCTAGCCATACTCTACCCTATTACCCTAAAATAGAGCTTCGGATAGGGTATGGGTATATCCACTGGGTATACGGATAATCCACAGGTAAATGGATACCCACAATCTTGGTAGATTTTGCGGATAATCAACAGTTACCCGAACCCACCCGACCCTACCCGCCCCAATTTTTTAAAATTAAAATCCACCAAAAAATAATCATGATACATAAATAAATAACCTAAAATAAAACATGCAAATTAAGAAACATAGTCAATAACAAAAACTTTTAAGTCCATGTGCGTTAACAAGAAAACATCATAAATTCATATTTAGTCAAATAAAATCATAAAACAAACATCATAATCCAACAATTGCTTTCATAGTTTGTGAGAACATTTTAAAAGAAAGTGATAACATTTTTAGTAAAAATTGATAACTTATTATGAAAACGGAAAGCATAATATGGTTTCTCCTCGAAACGGTCTAAAACAAGACAGTTCCTTTCTTAAATAGCTATTACTACTTTTTATCAAAGAAATTAATATAATTTTTCATTAAAAATCTTTTATTTATACACATAGATTATTCATAAAATATTTAACCGAATCACTATCATTTTTATTAATTCGAATATCATTTTTTTGTTAAAATATTAAAAAATTTTTTATAATTCTCAATTAATATAAAAAAGTATAATTATATTATTTTTAATTAAAAATAATTATAAATAACACATAATATTATAACATAGAACATGGTTTATTATAATTCTTAATTACTTATATTTACATTAGGACAAGAATATAAATTTTAATTAAAAATATTAAACATATTATAATAAATAAATATTATATAAATCATAATTTTTACATCAACAATATTATTATATTAAAAATAAAATATTAGATTTAGACATTTAATTAAATATATAATACTATTATATAAATATATATATATATATACATATATATTCGGGTAAAATTCGGGTCGGGTATGGGGAAAAATAAGAGAATCCATACCCTACCCTTAACCGCATAGTTTTCTTTTGGGTTCGGGTACTAACCGACCCGTTACCCTATTTTATCCGATTTTTCACACCCGATATGCGGGTACCCGTCGGGTAACCCGACCTGATGGGTAAAATTGCCAACCTTAGATCAATTTCCTAATATACCCTCAACTTAATATGACCTAACAACTTTTATGCTGCATATACATAACATTATTTTTGCTGAACATAACATTTACTGCTTTTTTGCTGCAAATAACACATATTTTTTTTCCCATAATATTTATTGTTGGAAGTAATATTTTTGCTTCACATAAAATTTTTTGCTGCACATAAATTATCGTTAGATATTCATCCTAAAGATTTTATTCACTTTAAAATGGTAAATTTTCGATTCCATGTTTTATTACCTAAAATATGTTTTAAATGAATAAAAATAGTTAAAATGGTAGGTCATTTATAACATTTGATTCGCTAGCTGATGGGCAGTTTTATAAATTTTTTTAGCGAAACACTATATTTGTTCAGAATAACATGGGTAAATAAGTAAAATTTTTGCTGAAACCCCAATTTGAAAAAAAATGATGCAACATAAGCTAGTAACCTAGTGAAAATGAGTAATATGAAATAAATCAATAAATAAATTGTAATGAAACTAGTTTGTGGGAAGTAAAAATGCATGAAATCAAGAAAATAAGCTATAAATAAAAAGGTGAAGTTCACTAAAAAAGACGTAGCTCTATCATTCCCTCTTTGCGTTTTGGAGAATACCAGGCAACTACTTTCCCTGAGAAAAGGAGCCTTAACGAGTAATTCATGTTGCATATCAAATCTTCCAATTGGGATCCATGTTTGACAGAGAAGGAGTCGATGGCGAACTTGGAATCTATTCGGAACACATTAAACCCCATAACCTGAATCAAACGTTCGAATGAGGAATAGAGGAATTTTTTGAATTCCAATTTCACCAAATTAAAGACATCTTTCTGACACATTCAAGTTAAAAAAAAGAATTTTATTATTATATGGCTCACCGGTTGCTGAAAGATTAGATTGAGTCTTGGGGAGGAGAGTTCCAATGGTTGTTAGTTGCTTTGCGCACCCTGGAAATGGTTGGACATCTTTTTCACTATAGATGAACTTGAGGCAATATCCAAGCGAGCATCTAACCTGGTGAGGTTCCCAAATATGTTTCTGAATTTACCATTTTGGAAAGTATAGCACAGTGAACCAAATAAGTCAGCACCAAAACGACCTCTATTCTTAATTCCTGATGAACTCTAAGATACATCATGTGTTCCATTAACAAATAAGGAGCTTTTTCACTATTAATCCACGCCTCAAAAGTACCCTTGATGGGCTTTTTCTCAACACATAATTAATCCCCAAGTATGAAGGATGTTATTGTAGTTTGATAAGCAACCAAGTTATATTATCGAACCCAAAGGACGGATGATTATCAATATATTATTAACTAAATTAATTGAAGTATTGTTTCGAAATTTATTTAGAGAATGCTTATTAGACTAATTACTAGAATAATTAAATAATGAATAATATAGAAAATAGTAGAGAATTAACGAGAGTTGAACAAGTGAGAAGATAGGTAGCTCTTCTGACAATATAGTTTCACTAATTAATCTCCATTCCGTATATCAATGTCAGACTCTGTCTTGTTGAATATGGACGCATCACTAAACCATGCAAATCTACTTAATAGACACAAGTAGACAAGCGTGTAATACGTGTGAATTACTTCAGAGCAAGAACATAATTTCACCCCTCTTTCTAGGTTCTATCAATATCAATTATTTCCCGTGCACTAAGCACTCTAACTCAATATGATCTCCCTTTATAGGTACTATGAAATCATCCTCTTTATCCTACTTACTAATCCGAGTTCAATTAAATTAACAAGTACTTATATAAGATAGTTCTAATGAAGTTTCGGAGTCCTCTTACATAGAATCATAACATAAAATCCTACTCAGCAGTGAAAACACTCAATCAATAACCAAGATATTTATTCAGACTCTATAAAATAGTTAATGATGTATAAAATAACTCTGACTAAGAATTAAAAATGCATAATCATATATAAAATAATTCCACAAGCAGTGTTGTACGGAGTATAAAAACGGAAGTTTAATTAAATAGTAAAACCTTCATGAACCCTAGAACAACTGGAGCGGTCCTAGCCTATGACGCTTCGAAGAACGTTCATGGTGAATGGATAGATCATACCCATAGTCTTGAAAATTACAAGAAAGATTAACTTGCGAAATAAACCTTAGATTTGGGCGCCGTCGCTTCTCGCTCCATCTTGAATCTTCACTTGGTTCTCACTTGATTCGCTGCACGAATCACTCTCTAAAGATCCTGCGGATAGAGTTAGAATTTGGATGTGATGTAGGATGGATGTAGAATCTAACTCTCTTATTGATGTGATCTGTTTCCCTTTTTATACTTGTAAACCCTCCTTATGGACTTTTACTGCGCTTTTTTTGGAAAACATGCCAAAACACGCACCGGAGGTTTGGAATTACCAAAAATAGAATAGCGTGTCCCCGCTTGACCAGAATGGGATTGGTCAAGGGGCCTCAACCTTGGTCGAACGACAGTTGAGCGACTTCTCTATAAGCTGGAGCTCTATCCGGTGTCTCGCTCGACCAACATGTCCAGGTCGAGCGGCTCCTTCTGAGGTCAAGCGGCACCTCGAAAATTGTGTTTTCTGATTTTGAACACTTTTGACCTATTTTCCTGCATGAATATGCTCAAATAGCCTCAGTAGCATCTGATTCATGACTTTTCCATAAACAACCCAATTTGCCTCGATAATAGACCAAATCGTACTCAATTTCCACCTAAATCAGAGCTCAAAATAGGTGAATTATCACTCTCATCAAACCCCAAACTTCCATGTTGCTCGTCCAGAGGCAACGGAATCAAAATAAAGATAAGAAAGTGTGATTCACAAGATTCGCATAACATGCACCACTCATAATAACACATGCAATTTCATCAAGTCAAACATGCATCTATCATACCGTTCATCTATGCAAAAACATCAATCAATCACAATATTCCTACGAGTGCAAAGTCATCTAGCTCACTAGTCAAGTGTTTACTCTCGCTCTCAAGTGTAAAAGATATACACTTAAAGGGTTAGTATATATGCTCATGATCAATTCATACGTTCGCGTAACCATAAGCTTGGAAAGAGTCTCAAAAATCAATTTATAATCTTGTCCACACTAGGATCACAAAGGACTTGTTCTTGGGTTGTAATGTTGGCTCTTTGGTAAAGGTAGGAAAATATAGATAAAGTGACTAATTCACTAGTAGAGAATTACTTTGAAATTTTGCTTTTCATCAAACAGCTTCATACTCTTACTCCATTCTTTTCTCATGATCTTTTTTAATCTTCTTTCCTCCATTTTACATGGAATCAACATATTCTTCTTCTTTTCCATCACAAGGGTACCAATTTCGGGCACTACCTTCTAAGTAGTTGGGGTACCGGTTTCTGGCACTACCCCTAAACAATATTTAACCATGAATTTCTTCACTACTACCACCATTGGTAGTGGTAATGAAGAAATTCATGGTTAAATCTTATTTAATTTGTCCTTTATTTTCCTTTCAAAATCATCACTTAGCATTTATTCACCTCAACTCTCTACTAGTAAATAGGATATTTAAAAGGCTCAAGTCAAGGTAATAAGTTTTATATCAACGTACCAAAGAAAAAGCTTAAAAGGCTCAACGTGGCTTCCAATGATATACACATTATAAGGTAAGGAAAAATTTGGCTAAGTTGCTCAATTAAACAATAATGGCCTAAGTCATGTCCTAGCATCTAACAATCATAAATCTCACACTGGACTCCAAGCCAAGTTCTAGAATACAAACATAAGAACGATACTCTCAAGAATAAACTATCATGCATTCATGTAGCATGATTAATAGGCTCAAAATCTCACATGGGTAATAGATTTCTTAAGAACTCTTAAAAGCATGTAATCAACATCAATCTTTACATAAACTACACGTAATCAAGTATCACACATGCTTTTCATCAACAAAGCCAACATATATTAAATACAAGCGCACATGCATGCCAAAGAGTCAACATCTCTACTCAATTATCAATTTCCACATCAAGTAAACAAATATCCATCATCACCAATATTTCAATATGGCACATACCACTCACGCATGAATCATCAACAACACAAATCACCACTCACACAATACCCATACTGTAAACTAAAAAATAGAAGGGAGGCGAGAGAAAACAGACAAAGATAGAAAAACTGGCGCACTCTACTCCTCCGGAGCATCTTCATCACTGTTCTCATTACGCCAATCATCGAAATCCCTTTAAGGAATCGATCTTCATATCCTATGCCTCGTAGTTCTCGTTCAAATCTCCTAACCTCCTCTCCGTGGCATCATACCTGAGGTTGAGCGCAACATAGTTCGTGTTCGCCAATGCTAACTTGCGGTTCATCTGCTGCTGATTTGTGTTTAGAGTATTAAAATGCTCATGCATTAGCATGAAATGCTCTCGATAGAAGCGATCCTGAGACTACTAGAAATCATACTGCTGCTGCTGTGGTGACGGTGGCTGCATCGGAGGAACTCCCATCTCTGGAAAATCGTAAGGCATCTCCATATGTACCTCAGGAATCGGCTGCTGCGGCTGTGACTCATATGGCTCATCCTCATCATACTCCTATGGCTCTCTTACAAAAATCATATCGAGATCTAGATAGACCCCGTCTAAATGCATCTGAGCCAATGTTCGCGAATCTCTATTAGCACAAGTAGTAGAGATCGTGATATGAGGAGTAGTGTTCATCAATAAGTTTGCGTTGATCTGAATACAAGTAAGATTAACAAGAGAGAAAGGCATCTTAAAAGAAATCGGGTTAATCCCTCAGATGAACATCTATACACCATCCTCACTTCGAGCCAAATTCATCCTTACACATGCTGACATAATCAAGTCTGAATCTCCTAGGGCTAGCCGATGTCCCAAAAAATCAACATTAAAGTGCTCTGCTATCGGCGTGATCAGCCCCCATATGTTGACCTTCTGAAAAGTGTGTGAAGTAAACTAATGCAGCTGCTGAAATTGATACGTACCAAGGCTGAAGTGGACCCCGTTCATCATACACAAAGCACGTACAACTCTCCTCTTGGAATACACCCACCCTCAACTCGAGTAAATATGGTGTTTCAGAGGATCCGATCTTTGTAAGCAATCACTGGGCTGCGAATGAAGGCAGCACTTGATTGTTGAGGATTATAGGCCCCTTGCATTAAACGCAGGAGTAGAGATGCCATGTACATGTAATGCAGTTTTCCTCCAATCTGAAGACAAGCACTCTACGAAAGAAAGTGCTCTCCATGAATCACCTCCAAAGTGCATAGCATCTCCGCCATGATGTGGAAGTAGGTCTATCTCTTCAAATCCATGAAACCGCTTATTCCTACTTGGTTAAATATCCACCGAATATCATGATGATGTTCATCTCGATCATGGCTTGATCGTCCTGATAATGAATCAGAGCAATCTTTCTTGAAATTACTCTACATAGCTCCTCTCTTTCCACTCTGGTATTTGTATATCGAAATCGGACGGCATTCTTTTTTTTCTTCAATTTCTTAGTCGTCTCTCTCTTCTTCGGTATCCCACTGCCCTTCTTCTTGAAAGAAGTAGCAATTCTTTTACCTACAAAAATTGTACTTTAATACACAACATAGGCAAGAAACAAATATACCCAACCTAGGACTTTTAATCACATAGATTCTACTCAAGATTTCTAATCATATGCACAACCAATTCAACGTCAACTTTTCCATAACTTCACATGTATATAGGAATGAAAAACGATTAAACTCAACAAGTTAAATCATGGAAAAAAAATCAACTTAATAAATCCTAAGGAATACAAGAAGTTCAATCTAATTCAATAAATACAAATCATGCTTGAAATTAAAAAAATATTCAACAATTAAGCTTAATTCAAAAGCAATCAACAAATCCACCATTCCAATTACTTATAACTGTCACTCAAAATCAACGAGCCCATGCATAAATTCAACAATTAAACTCAAGCCCTTAACATATGCATAATCAGTTTCACAAAATTCCATCAATCCAACGTAAAATTGAACTCATGCAAATTCATGTAATATTTCAACAAAACATCCAAAATTCAAATTCAATCCTAAACAAAAGCATGATTGAACAACTTACCTAACTAAACTAAAAATATAACAATCTAATTCAAGGGTAATGAGTCAAAAAAACATACATGTATCTCCAGTCATGGATGTCTATGAGCGACGAAGAATGAAAACTTAAAGTTGAGAAGAAAAATGCCCTAAATATGACGTGAATCTCCCAAAATATATATGGAATGTGTGTGGTTTTGGGTAAAGAAGAGTATACGAAGTGTTTGGAGTGAAAATCTTACAGTTCGGGAGGAGTGCTCGAGAAAGGGTGGAGAGAAAATGTCGAGCGGCGCGCAAAACTGACCTTATATTCGCAAAAATTCTCCTTTGCTCGGGTCGAGCGGCCTGGTCGAGTGGCGGTCGGTATGGTCGAGTGCCAACTCTATAAGCTGAACTGTCGCCTCCTTACGTACTCGACCTCCCACTCGACCAACTTAGCTTGGTCGAGCAGCTTCTATTTGGTCGAGCGGCCACTCTTTAATCTGAAACTTTTAAACCAGACATCGGGGATGTCACTCGACCACCGCTCGACCTCATTGACTGGTCGAGCGGCAAAATCTTGGTCGAGCGGCATTCAGACACTCCATTTTCCGTGATTTCCTTCATCCCCTACAAAAGACAGACTCTAAAACAACATTAAGCATCATATCAAGCCAAAACAATTGCTAGAGAACCACTACTTAGACTATATAAAACAGACATATAACTCCACTCACACTACAAAATAAAACAAAACACTACTGAACATTAGGCAAATTGAAAAAATTGACTTATCAAAACCGGTTAAAGTTTCAGTATACCGCAAAAAATCAACTCCCCTAACAAATGTTACAAAAAAGATTATACTCTTGGTGC
The DNA here is from genome assembly GCA_023678885.1 of Pogostemon cablin. Classification (NCBI taxonomy): domain Eukaryota; kingdom Viridiplantae; phylum Streptophyta; class Magnoliopsida; order Lamiales; family Lamiaceae; genus Pogostemon; species Pogostemon cablin. Next base: position 15,579,170 of record CM042964.1, on the reverse strand, counting down.
TAAGATGAGGTAAGAACATCACACCCCCAAACTTAGTGGAAACTATAGTCGAAACTAAGTTTGCAAAGAGATGTAATTTCCGATTAGTAAACACATTAAATATAAAATTTTCTTACTCACATGAAATAAATAAAGCAATAAAATAGGAGAGAAATCCCCCAACAGGAGCTCATGTTTAACGTCGGAGAGTCACGACCGTACCACTTTAATGCAAGGTATCTCAAAGACGACACAAGCATCATCCAACGATTTAAAGTACTTAAATTGATGCTCATTCGTCACTATGATATCTCCGTCTTTGTCCATCAACTCAAAACTCCCCCTCCGCAGGATTTATGGATAATGAACGGTCGCGTCCACTTCGATTTTAATTTTCCTGCAAAAAGCTTCAAATGAAAGTTAAAGAGTAATACCTCATCTCCTTGCTTGAACTCCTTAAAAGTGATCTTTGAATCATGCTACTTTTTCATTTTCTCCTTATAGATCACCGAGTTATTAAAATCTTGATTTCTGAACTCATCCAATTGATTGATGTGAGTCATCCTCAACTCATTTTGCTCCTTAAGAGACAAGTTCAAACTTCTCACGGCCCAAAAAGACTTGTGCTGAATCTCTATGGGTAAGTGGCACGGCTTCCCATAGACAATTTGATAAGGTGACACATTAAGCACAATCTTGTATGTCGTTCGAAACCCCCCACAAAACATCATCGAGCTTCATAGCCCAATCCTTTCTATTGGTTTTGACTACCTTCTCCAGGATTTTCTTAACTTGGAGGTTAGAGACTTCGGCTTGCCATTCTCTTGAGAATGATAAGGTGTAGTAACCCTATGCTTAACACCATAATCCTTGAGAACTCTTTCAATAAACTTATTGACGAAGTACGTACCTCCATCACTCACAAGTGCTCTAGGAACTCCATAGAGGGAAAAAATATGCTTCTATAAGAATGACAAAACCATCTTTGCTTCATTCATGCGAATAGGAATTGCTTACACCCACTTAGAAACATAGTTAACAACAAGAATTATATTGAGAAATCCATTAGATTGGGGAAAAGGCTCTATACAATCGATACCCCATACATAAAAAATCTCTACCACAATGCTGGGCTGAAGTGGCATTTCATCCCTTTTGCTTATGTTTCCCATCCTTTGACAATTATCGCATGTCGCTACATATGATTCACAATTTTTAAACAAGGAAGGCAAAAACAAAGCGGATTGAAGTACCTTCGCTGCAGTCTTTTGGGCTCCGAAGTGTCCTCCGTTAGGTTGTGCATGGCAAAAGTCAAGAACATTCTCCATCTCCATCTCGGGCACACACCTACGGATGATAGAATCCGTACAAATCTTGTACACAAATGGATCATACCATATGAAAGTCTCAACATCACTCTTAAACTTAACAAGTTGATACCTATTGAGACCTTTAGGAATTTCACCTGATGCAATGTAATTGACATAATCAGCGTACCATAGATCCATTCCTTGAGCAACGACTGCATAAGCTTTCTCCACTTCTTCAGCAAATACCGCCATAATATTCTCATCCGGGAACATCTCTTCAATGTACTCGAATAAGTCATCACAATTCTCCATTGTATATAACCAGAGTGATAGGTGATCTACCAACACATTCTCTGTTCCTTTCTTATCCCAGATCTCCATATCAAACTCTTACAAAATAAGGATCCATCTAATGATCCAAGACATCACATCCTTCTTCTCCATCAAGTACCGGATCGCAGAATGATCCGTATATACTATAGTCTTCATGCCAACCAAATACTGTCGAAACTTATTGAATGCATTCACAACAGCTAAAAACCCTTTTTCAGTGACAGTGTAGTTCTTTTGTCCTGCATCAAAAGTCTTACTCGCATAGTAGATGGTGCAGAACTTCTTCTCTTTCAACTGCCCTAGCACCACTCCAAGTGCTAGGTCACTTGCATCACACATAAGTACAAATGGTTGAGTCAAATTTGGTGTAATCAAGATAGGTACAGTTATAAATGCCTCCATCAAAACCTGAAAAGCTGTTAGACATTCATTATCAAATTTAAAAGGAACATCCTTTTCAAGTAAGTAAGACAACGACTTAGAGTACTTTGAGAAGTCTTTGATGAATCTCCTATAAAATTTGACGTGTCCAAGAAAAGACCGCACTCCTTTCTTATTAGTTGGTGGTGGAAATTTCTCAATGGCCACTACCTTGGCTCTATCCATCTGCAATCCTTTGGCCAAAATATGATGATCAAGAACAATCTCATCTCTCACTATGAAGTGGCACTTCACCCAATTCAAGACAACATTAGTTTCTTGACATCTCTTCAAAACAGTAGATAGGTTAGACAAATAAATATCAAAGGAGGAACCAAACGCAAAAAAATCATCCATAAATACCTCCATGAATTTCTCTATCAATTCGTCAAATATGGCCATCATGCACCTTTGGAAAGTAGCAGGTGCATTACACAATCCAAAAGGCATCTTTCAAAAAGCAAAGGTTCCATAAGGGCAAGTAAAGGTGGTCTTTTCTTGATCTTCAGGTGCAATCATGATTTGATTTTAACCTGAGTACCCGTCCAAGAAACAATAAAACTCATACTCTACAAAACGATCTAACATTTGATCCGTGAAAGGAAGAGAGAAGTGGTCTTTGCATGTATTTTCATTCAGTTTCCTGTAATCCTTACACACATGCCATCCTGTTGGAATCATAGTGGCAAATGTCTCTCCATCATCAGCTTTCACAATAGTCATGCCCTAATTCTTAGCTATAACATGCAATGTACTCACATGGGGATTATCACTAATGGGATAAATAATTCCTATATATAACCACGTTAAGATTTGCTTCCTAATCACTTTTTGAATCGTGGGGTTAACCTTCTGCTGATTTTGAATACATCCTTTAGCTTTATCCAGCAACCTTATTTTATACATGCAATACAATGGATTAATTCCTTTCAAATCATCAAGAGACCAACCAATAGCAGGCTTATACTTTCGAAGCACATCTAACAACTCTTCAAGTTGATCATCAGTAAGGGAAGAAGATACAATTACCGGATATGTTTTATTCTCGCCTAGATGGCATACTTCAAGTGTTCCGGTAGTGGCTTCAACTCCTCCTTCTTTTCTTCCTTTGGTGTGCTCTCTCTATCCAATGGAAGGTATTGCCTAGTCCACTTGACCTCTTCAATCTTGGTTCTTTTTGGTTCATACCTATCATCACCCGCCCAAAGCAAGTAAGTTTTCAAGAAATTCAATACATACCTCGTTGGAGAGCTCTTCTAGCTCCGTGTTGGGAAAAGTAAGAGACTCCGCCAAGCATGTCTCCAAAGGATCCTTTGAAAGGATTAAGGACATGTATTCTTTCACAATATCCTCCACAACGTTAATACCATAGCACTGTGTCTCCATAGACATCTTCTTTATCCATTCGCAGTCTAAGCTCCCCCTTTTGGAGATCAATCATAGCTCCAGCAGTAGCAAGGAATGGTCTTCCAAAAATAAGAGGGACATTATCCTTAACATCTTCCATCTCAAACACAAGAAAATTCACGGGAAAGACTAGCTTCTCTACTTTCACAAGTACATCTTCTATAACACTCTTCGGAAAGGCCATGGACCTATCCACCAATTACAGAGCCACTATTGTAGGAGCAAGCTCCCCTAAACTTAGTTTCTTGAATATAGACAGGGGCATCAAATTTATGCTTGCTCCTAGATCGCACAAAACTTTTCTCGCCGGCCATTTTTTCAATTTTATATAGAATAGTGAAGCTTCCCGGATCCTTCAACTTTACTGGCAGCTTCCTCTGAATGATAAAGCTGCAGTTCTCAGATAGATTAACAGTCTCAACTCCGTTCAAGCTCCTCTTTTTCAATATGATGTCCTTTAAGAATCGGGCATAGTAAGGCATCTCCATGATTGCTTCGGAGAATGGAATGTTCAAGCTAATTTTATTCATGATATCTAAAAACCTCTTGAACTTTTCTTCCAATCCCTTCTTTATTAACCTTAAGGAAATGGAGGAGGTATCTTTATTTTAGGGATTCCCCACTCATCACGCTCAACTTCCTTCACTTTATCCTTCTCGGCTCTCAATCTTTTGATTCTTTCCCACTTCTTCTCAACTATCTGTTCAGTATTCTGCTCTTGTGATGGTAGTAAAGTGTTCAGAACAGCAGTGTAACGTTCTGTATGGAAATTAGTGTTGACTAACCTTGCTTGACCTCCACTCGACCAGAAAGTTGTGGTTGAGCAAGGTGAAAATGGTTGAGCAAGGTACCTATAATCGGAGTATGACTGTCCAGATGTATAGATGTCCGCTCAACCTCAACTCGACCAGAAGGGTCTGTTCGAGCGGCCTCCTTTTGATCGAGCGAGGTACATGTAAACTGAGCATGACAATTCGAAACCTCAGAGTGTTGCTTGACCGTTGCTTGATCAATAGAGTTGGTCGAGCGACGATCGAGTGGAGACACGTCTTTTCTATTTTTACCGACTAGTAGGATTGGACCATCATACTGCGTTCCTGACCTTAAAGTAATGGCATTACAAGATTTTGGGTTCGTTATGCTTTGAGATGGAACTTTCCCTTCTCAATTGTTTGCATAAGCTTGTTAACATTCCCCGTCATCTCTCCCATCAACAACGTAAAGTCCTTCATCTGCTTGGTCAACTAATCATGATTAAAATATATCTTGTTTTCCAAATGATCCACCCTTGCATCATGCCTAGCCATATCACAGTTCACTGTATCCTTGAAATCAGTTTTCCTTCTTCGATCTTCACTCCAGGATCAACACCAATAGGTGGGGGCATCGCTACATTCGGATTGCTCCATGAAAATTCCAGTCTTCTTGGTTGTTGATAATTACCCAGGGGACCACGATTGTTGTAGTTCCCTTGGTAATTACTGTTTCCTTGATACCTAGTTCCTTAAATACTTTGACCCATAGCATAGTTTGCCTCTTCTAATTCCACTTGGATCGATCTCTATTCCCCAACATCCTGATGCTGCTGTTGGCATTTGATCATTTGGTTAACGTGACCCGTTACGGTTCCATATGTTTCTAACATGCAGCGGAAGCAAGAAAATAAGAAACGTATTACCTTTCACCAGAGTATGTTGAAGACGATGAATTCTCGCCACTAGCCTGCGCAGCCTCACCGTTTTGGGCATAACTCTCTCCTCCAATATCGGATTTGAGTGATCTATGCGCCAAAATGATCCTCTCTTCAGTGACTTTCCGTCAGTATATCACATGTCCTATTCAGATATATGTACGCTTTTATAAAAATCGTAGAAAGTTGTAGACAGCGGCAGCAAACAACCTTCCAGTCTTTTGCTGTATTCCCAAGTCCAATCTCGATGTCGTGTGGGCGACGATCCTCAAGATCTTCTCATTCTTCTATTCCCTCACCCTCCTCACAGTGTTAGGCATTATTAATCTCATGGATTAGGGTTTTCAGACAGCTGAGACGACTTATTTATGGGCTACAACAGGGACTAGGAGGAGAAATTAGAGTTGGGCCTCCATTGGGCTTAAGTATCTAAGCTTAGCCTAAAGCTTATACTTAAGTCCAATAATAATAATATATACCACTAAAATATTCTAATCCCATAATTACGTTATGGGCTCCTTCTTATTATGAGCTCGTTAGTCTCCCCATGTTTAAGATATACAATGCACATTAATTAATTAAGTTACTGACAACTCCATTAATTAATATCTCATCCGAGAATAGTACCACTCAACCTCACTATCATGCCGGAATAAATCCACCTGCAGGGTTTACATGATAATCCTTATGAGCTCCTCAAGGGGACATCATCAACCTATGACAGACATGGATTCCTTCTACAATCAACAACACACCATAGAGACAGCACTATTTCCCAACTCACCGAGTTTGTTGATTTAATAATATGTAAATATCACCCATTGATGAATCAAAGTAATACATACTGCCCTACGTATCGAGGTTATTGTACAGGGATTAAGAGCACGAACATCCATAGTAACAGAGATCAAGTTCTCCTATATAGTCAGTATAAATCGAACGATCTCAAACGGTCCTGCTCAATACACACAAATGCACTAATGTGATTCTATAGTCAAGACAAACAAATACCAAATCAAACTACAACCATCCCGATAGAGAGTCCTCGTCTATCTCGGTTGTGAGCATCTGTTTATACTTTATAAGAAAACCGATAATATGATCTTCCGTATGTTGTCGCACAACATATTATCTATAGTATAAAGTAAGTGGACTATTGTATCGAACATATAAATAAATTATAAGATGCAATCATTTGATCATATGATTCTCATTTCAAATAAATTGTTATAACATTGTTCATACAAAAAGCTAGACTTTTAATATACAATCCAATAATCTCTCACTTATATTAAAAGATTATGTTGTCATGTCTTCTGCCATACATCCGATTCCCACTCCCACTACACGACCATCAAAAGCTCTTGCATTAAGGTCCTTGTAAATAGATTTACTAGGTTATCATCCGATGCAATCTGGGCGACAACAACCTTTTCCTCATCATACGATTTCTCGTAACAGGTGGTATTCGCGCTCCATGTGTTTAATTTCCTTATGGGCTTGTGATTCCTTCAAGTTTGCAACTGCACCATTATCATCAAAATAAATTATGATAACCTTGGGTAAACTTAAAAACACTTCAGAGACCATCATGAAGTTTCTAGAGTCATACAGATACTTTGGTTGCCTCATAGGCTCCAATTTATCATCTTTCCATGATGGAGTCCGGAGTCCGAAATATATTTCTATATAACACTCCTCTATATTATGACTCAACTTCCTAAAATTACACGCATAACCTTTGAGGTGGATTTATTGCCGTCCCTATCTGATTTGAAAAATCTGAATCTATGTAACCCATAAGAAGCAGCGAATCTGTCTGGTAAGCCCACATATAATTTCTAGTCCTTTTCAGGTACATAAATATATATCTTACCACAGTTCAAAATTCTTATTTCGAGTTACCTTGATACACATTGTTCATGCCATTGGCTATACAGTTATCCATTTTCGTACATAGCATTTCTTAGATTAAGCTTCCTTATTCGCCGAAGCATAAAGAACTTCTTTCATCACCTTTATCTTCTTTTGTATCTAACGACACATTTCCTTAGATAAAATCACATGCTAAAACAAATAAGGATCGTATCATCTCATGAAGTTTGAGACAAGCATAACATCCTTTCTTGTGATCCGTATTACCATAATCAAAAGGATATTTTTTCTCTTCTTAAGTCCTTCATTTCAAACTGCTTTATTAAACATACCCCATACGCCCGACAATACTCTTTCATTGTCTCCAATGAGCAATATATCATCTACGTATAAAACAAGAAATACCACCACATTTTCGTCACTCTTTTCAATACACAAGACTCATCTGTGCATTGATTAAATCCATATACCTGGTTTTCCTCATCAAAAAGAATGTTTTATGTTCTTGAAGCTTGCTTTAGTCCATCGATGGACACTTTTAAGCTTACTACCAAAATGCTCTTATTAACTCTTTCCAATGAATAACTCTGGTTGCTTCACATAGATGTTTTCCTCAAGACTTCCAATCAGAAAAGCTATCTTGACATCTATTGCTATCCCTCATATTCCATATGAGTAGCAACAGATAAAGAGTTCGGCAACAGATAAAAGAGTCCGGATCGACTTAGGCATAGCTACCGGCGAACAAGTTATCTCATAATCAAATCCTTTCTTTCTGAGTATACCTTTTCGTAACAAGCTTTGCTTCCAAGATTTTCACCTTACCGTATGATCCTCTTATATTTCGTATGACCACTTCCTATGGCTTTAACACCATCGGTGGTTCTACAAGCTCCCACAATTGATTTAGAATCCATTGATTCTATTTCAACATTCATTGCACTTTGCTAAGATTCTGCATTTCTATCTTGCAGTACTTCGTCGTATCTGTGGGTCCATTCTATGTTTTCTAGGGACCAAGTCTCACGACTTTCCCAAAACATATATCTTACAGGTTGATGAACAACCCTCCTACTACGACAAGGCACTACACGCTATTGTGTATCAAACGTGACACGCGTTGCAGTTTACCTTGTGGTATATCCTCTTGTACACTTGGTACTAATACTTTGTGATTTGCCTCTCACTTCCTTTAGAACAATTTATACATAGGTTTATGATTTAATACATAGACTTTTTTCAAAAATCTAGTGTTTATGTTAACAATCACCCTTTGATCTTTTTGGACTAAATAAATCATCACTCTTCATTTTTCTAGGATATCCCACAAATAGATAAACATTCATACGAATTACTGTTTCTAGGGCATATCCATAAAATGAATTTAATAATTCCAAATAACTCATCATCTATCTAACCATTTCCATAAGAGTCTTTCTCTTATTAGGATTAGAAAACAAATTATTAATTAATATTTCCTGCATCCATGAGATAAACATGATTCAAGAGTTTACAAATTGTCACTAACATACCTTAACAGATTATAGCTCCATCCTTCATTTTGTATGACCATGTCATTTAAATGAAATGGAGTATCCATCCGTAATTGCATAGAAACTGAAATAAAATTCTTTCTATGAAAAACGTACGTTAAGACAATTTCTCATAATCAAACGTTTATTCATATCGTGAGATAAATAAACAAATCCCACTACAACAGTCACTACTCTCGAAGCATTACCCATGTATATTACAATCTCATCATCTCTTAGTTGCAGGCTTTTAGTGATTCCGGTATCTACACACAACGTGTCAGTAGATGCCATCCCTAATCATGCTTCAACAACTAGTGAATGAGATACTAACCTTGTTTATATCTTGATGAAATTGGATTTCCTTTGCCACATGTTTTGTCAGAAGTTCCCCACCATATAGAACCTATCGTATTTCAGGTAGAACTTGCTCAAAACATCTAGACAAATTATGAAGAATAAATTGATCTAGGTTTCCCTTTCAATTACTATTCCAAGCTTTCCCAATTCATTCATCAACTTATCCATGATCTCTTGCCTATCTAACTTACTCAAGTATCTGAAGAGTCGCATGAGACCATCATATTTCTATGAATCTCTCACCTCTTCACTAGAGACTTTAAAAGTCATCATGGGATATCCTTAGTGAGAAAACATTTATATTTTCCTAAGCAGTAATATTCCAAACCAAGATTCTTTTCTAATCATCTAACTTTGGACCAGTAAATATGTTTTCTTTTAGTTAACAATAAGTAAAATGAAACCATTTGAAATTACAGAGAATCACAAATAAATACACCGATCAAAACTTCGAATTTTATCTATTTATATTGGTTTTCTCAAAATAATATAAAAATAAAATTCACCGACATCTCAACCACCGTGAGTCTGCAAGCCACGATAGTGTGGACATTTACAAACCCAAACATTTATAAGAGAATATTTTACCCATTAATTTCATTTGTCAACCTAACCTCATGATAAAATAATTAATAGTCGGTTCCACTTTAGCTATGCAAATAAAAGCAGTGACTCCGATGGGGAGGATATTTAATATTTACATCTAAGTGTACACCATTATTTGACTGTAAGTCCGCGGTCTAAGCTTATGGGCCTTACAGATAGAGAAGTACACACGTGCTCGGATAACTTCCTACAGTCATCAATTATAAGTTTGTACAGTGATCTGCAAATAAACTCATCTGATGGGGAGGAAGGTCTATGCCAACACGCAAGTTCATGTGCATCACATTTCAAACAATAATTGTTTAATGAAGTCTGTACAAGTGATCCGTGAATAAACTCATCCGATGGGGAGGAGGGTCTATGCCAACACGCAAGTTTACTCACATCACTTACAAACCAATAATGAAGGCCGCGGGAATTAATAACCAATCCCATCTCCCACTTAGTTATTTAATACTGAGGGTTTTTACATGCATATAATATTCAGAATAATATACGCAACCTGACATGCTCCTATTACGGCAAATAATGCAGTAAATCAAGGAGAAACATGCATACATATATAACAATAATCAGATAATTAAATCAATTATAAATAGTTATATATCGGTGAATTCGATTGTACGCCAACAAGCACGAATCCGGGCAACGCACAGGGGGATCGACTCGATCTTAGTCTCAAGTCAAAGCTCGACTCGAGCTCTCCGCCGTGCCAACTTCTGTGTGTGCCTTCGAGCTTCCAAACTCCCGTCGTGCATTATATCCTGCACCTAGCACTCATCGTGTGTGCCACCAAGTTTACCTCCGTTCCATACTCTGTGCACCGCCGTGCAGGTATCCGCGTGCCAGCCGTGTACCTCGGCAGCTTGTGGTATCACATGGCAGCCTCCGAGCATCTGCTGCTCACCACCGTACGAACTGCTGGCATCCGTGCGGGCTGTACCCAGCAACCATGTGATCTACCCAACGACAAGTCTGCCGTCGTGCGCCACACGCGACCTTCCACTTGGCAATCTATCCAGAAGTTCTCACAGCAATCTGCTCAAAACGTGCGTGCTGGCGAGCGCCAACGCCCTTCATTCCGCATGCCCGTTCACTGCAAACGCGTGCCACCAGCCTGCAAAACGTGCGCCACCAGCCTGCACGTCTAGCTTAGCCTGCCGCGCTGATGTTCGTTGCACTCTTCCAGCAGTCCGCCCGTCGTGGCCCAATAGCTGCCCATGACGTCTTCCAACCGCACGCCATGCCGCCACAGTGAATTCTCGCTGGTGCCAAGCTTCTCCAGCCCAGCAGCTTCGTCCGGTACCACCAAACGGCAATAACAGCATTAAGTTGAAGACTCACCCGAAACAGCGACGACTCACCCCAGCCATCAGCCAACTCGCTCTAGCCTCAATAGGGACCCACCCGAAAGTTCTCAGACCCGCCCAGAAGGGCTGTCCAACTCATCCGGAATGTCGCCTGTTAACGCCCACGAGTCGCTTGGATTCGCGCATGCTTTTCCAAGCCTTCGGGTGCATCACCGTGCACCTTTCGCGTGTAATTTCTCTGCAAGTCTTCTTCTCGCACTATTATCTGTTGGGCTTCAAAGTAGTAATCGTGCGAAACACGCCAGTTTTCGTGCGCCCGTCGAGTGTGCCCTGCTCGTCAACGGACTTGCATGCGTGGTACCAAGTACCAAGTGTCCAACCCACCGAGCGCTAGGCACTCCAACACGCACGGCAGCCTATTCGAATCATGTGCACAACCATGTGTAGCAAGCCTATGAGCGATGTATGGGTTGTCCGGCGCCTCATCATTAGCCTCTCTGTTCCGCGTCAGCCTCGCCATGCCAGTACGCCTCAAGGCTGCCTGCGTGCAAAGGCATGCCTCTAGCCCTTCACATCCGCATGGGTAGCGGTGTGTTCCTGCCTGGCCCAACCCTTCATGATGTGCGTTGTTTGCAACCTCGACACTCATCAGCCCGTCAGTGGACGCACAACATCACCGTTGAATCATCATTTGGTGATTGTGTGCTCGTGTACAATTAGAGTATTCAACTAGAAATTTAATTCTAAACCCTAATCCATGTACACCACACAAACCCTAGCCTAATGTTTCACGCTTCACCACGAAACCGAAGCTCTAATACCAATTGTTGGCGTTTAATCATTTGGTTAACGTGACCCGTTAGGGTTCCATATGTTTCTAACATGCAGCAGAAGCAAGAAAATAAGAAATGTATTACCTTTCAGCAGGGTATGTTGAAGACGATGAATTCTCGCCACTAGCCTGTGCAGCCTCACCGTTTTGGGCATAACTCTCTCATCCGATATCAGAATTGAGTGATCTACACGTCCTGTTGAGATGTCTGTACGATTTTATAAAAATCATAGAAAGTGGAGGACAGCAGCAGCAAACAACCTTCCAGTCTTTTGCTGTATTCCCAAGTCCAATCTCGACATCGTGTGGGCGACGATCCTCAAGATCTTCTCGTTCTGCTGTTCTCTCACCCTCCTCACAGTGTTAGGCATGATTAATCTCATGGATTAAGGTTTTCAGACAGCTGAGACGACTTATATATGGGCTACAGTAGGGACCAGGAGGAGAAATTAGAGTTGGGCCTCCATTGGGCTTAAGTATCCAAGCTTATCCCAAAGCTTACACTTAAGTCCAATAATAATAATAATATATACCACTAAAATATTATTACTGCACTACCGTTCTAATCCCATAATTATGTTATGAGCTCCTTCTTATTATGAGCCCATTAGTCTCCCCATGTTTAAGATATACAATGTACATTAATTAATTAAGTTATAGACAACTCCATTAATTAATATCTCATCCGAGAGTTATAATATCTTAGCCCAACTAGATTTTTTTTTGAAAGCCCAAACTTATTTATTTATTTATTTATTTATTTATTTATTTTGTGGTCCAAAGTTTCAGCCCACTTAAATGGCCTAATATATAATTATTAAGGCTAAAATTTAAAAAAAAAGTAAAGAAAGAAGAACGCGAGAAGAAAACAAAAGAGGGGAAAGAAGAGAGTGAAGAGGAGAAACCCTTGTTGATCAAATTCTCCCTTACAACCCTCATCCTAGGTGGTTTCTAAGTTGTTTTGAGGTAAGTGATGTGTGAATTAAGCTTCCTCCTTCCATGGTTTTGTAATTTTGTGGGGTTTTTCTTTTTGGTATGTGGGTAATTCGCAGATTGTTCGAACTGATTTTTACATAGCTATTGCCTTCAAAAGTTTTCAAAACATAATTTCTATACGTATCTGAACTCGTTAGCTTTCTGTAGCCACTTGAAAAGCCTCAATCCGATTATTCTACAATTAGTTATGATTTTTCTTGTAAACTGCCGCAAGCTGGAAAATTTCAGAATTTTTAGGTCGAATTCAAATTTATTTTCTATCGTTTCGTTTAGTTAACGTATTGAAATGGGTTATGTGGGATTGAGAACTGATGTTAAGGAGTTACATGCCATTTTTATTTAATATCGACTCGTTCGAACTCGATTAGGATTTATTTTTAGCAATGAAAGATGATGTTACCGCTAATAGTTAGTTATATTTGATTTGTCTTTAATTGCTCATCTCCTTTCTAGGTATAGAACCATCGATGAAGGGCATGGGATCGACTTCAGATTCCGGAGAGAGTTAATCACTTCTTTGTGAGTTGATAATTCGGGAACGCCTTCTCTTGTGGGAAGTGTGGACCTTCGATAAATGTGCATTTATTTTAGTTTTAGTTAATTGATAAGAAAATTATTTGGTATTGTGTTATGTGGTAAAGAGCCTGATTGACTCAATTGCTCTGGTTAGAGTCCTGTTAGCCATTTTATGAGTATTATTGATTTTAACTTATGTTGAAGAGCCTTGCCGGCTTGATATCTGATAGCATTTATTGTGAATTATTTGAGAATTGATTTCTGGTTATTCTTGTGTGCCAATTAAGACACTAAGTTGAGTCGTTATTCATCTTATGGTGCATATGCATATGTATGCCTGGTACCAAGGTTAAGTAGCCCGAATTGGTCACGGTTTGGGTGAGTTGGAGCGACATTGATTAAGTAGCCCGAATTGTCGCGGTTCAGGTGAGTTAGAGTGACAACCAAGTTGCCCGTTGCTTGGCAAACCTGGGTGAGTTTAATCTAACGGGGCACCTGTCCATTTGCCAAATACTGATACTCTGGAGGGTGTTCGTTAGATGGATCAGTCTATTATAAGCTCAGTCAACGTCACCAGTGTGGAACATGCATGTCATATATGTTTATATGTTTGATCATATCAAGTATTCACATCGATATTGAATTGTGAACTTTAGCACTTGGCGTGTTGAGAAAGAATATTAATGTGCATTTTATCTAGAGTAACGGTGACGGGCTTGGACTGTCTCTCGACGGAGAGCTCAGTTCGAGGAGGATATTGACTACCCACGCGTCTTTTATGTGATAACATGTTGTTTGAACTAATTGTGTTATTCGTGAATGTGTACTAAGGTTTTTATTTTCATTAATATGTATACTGAGTGAGAAATTGATATTGTGGGACGAAATGTTGGATTTTATGTTATGAACCGCGAGTGGGAATACTTGCTTCGTATAAGGGTCGGGGTGACCGACTTATCACCTCACTGAGCTAATGGTTTTGCTCACCTCCATCATTCTTTCCTTTTCAGACTGTTGATATCGTTTTGGTTGGAGGTTTGCCTATCGTTTGCTCGTCATCCAATCAGTGTTTTGGGCACTTTCTCTTTTATGTAAATTGACAGATTCATTGGCGAGATTGTATAGTTTATATTTGGTGACCCCCTTGATGTTCTTATTGTACCTTCGCGATGTTATATCGTTCATGTATATTTTCTTTAAACTAAGTTACATCGTTGTATTTTGTACCTTTGTGGAGTGGAGTGCACCCATTTCGCAAAATTTATGGTTAACGTCGCTGTTGTCGCGTTCTGTCTGGGGTCGGGGCGTGACAACTTTCTTGGTATCTGAGCCTGGTTTTATGATTCTCATTCTTTTTTAGTCGAGCCAATGGGTCCATCTTTGTTTCTATGTCATCCTAAGGTATCGTATTGCCTTGATGTTGACCTAGCATTTTCTTTTCTTTCTTCCTTTCAGTCATTATGGCATCTCCAGTTCGTCGTCGAGGTCAAGGACACGCTCCTCGTGATCCTCCGAGTCCTCTACTCTCTTCTGTTCCTTGTGGACCTCGAGGACATGTTTCTTCTGATCATGTCGTTCCTCCGACGGTTATGGACCCTATCAATTCTGATCATAGGGTGTCGGTTTTCCAGGTAGAGCAACCACGGGCCCAGTTGCGGGTTAAGCACATGATGACACCCGAGCAGTACCAATTGTATTATGATCACATTCGAATAATGGTGTTCCACCACCTACAACGGCTCATACAACTACGAATATCACTGAAGAGGTTCTTCGTGCTAATGAACCAATTCGACCTACAACTAATGTACCAGTTTTTACTCCAGAAATGACTTTAGGAGGTTCTACTTCTCGAGGTGCACTTTTTATACCTGATTTGGTGAAAGCAGTTGAAAACATGTGGACTTCAAAATTTGACGATGCAAGAGATGCTTCTAAAGCGGGGGCATGGTTAAAAGAGATTCCAGAGACCTTTGACACCTTGATGATTGAAGAATGTTATCGTGTGGTCATTGCGACCAAGCTGTTAAGCCCAGATGCACGACGATGGTGGCAGAATTTAAAAGAGACATCTTCGGTTACTATTACGTGGGTTATCTTTGTGGAACGATTCAAAGATCGATACTTCTCTCAGTACATCAAGGATCAAAAGAGAAAGGAGTTCTTCAACCTCTTTCAAGGCATTATGTCGGTCGTGGAGTACGAAAGCAAATTTTTAGAATTGCGAGAATTCGCTCCTGAGTTATATACGACGAGAGACTTATGCAAGAGATTTGAAGATGGTCTTAACTTAATTATTCGAGATTGCATCAAGTCCGGAGACAAGTACGAGAGTCTTGACGATCTCGTAGAAGAAGCCCTGAGGGTAGAAAGTTTAGTTCAGGCGAGACATAAGCTTGCAGAACGATCTCAAAAGAAAAGGCAAGGGAGCGCATTTCTAGGAAATGCATCGAAGGTGTATAGGGGTGTGAGATCTTCGCGTGGTGCACCAAGTTCGGTATCTATTAGTTTTCCTCAACCTCGGGAGCAGTTTAGTAGAGGCGGGAGCAATGTCTCAGGATCGGTTGGTGAAAATTGCAAGTGCCAGAATTGCTTAAAATATCACGACTGCCCCTGTAAGGCTCCTCAAGTATGTTTTCAGTGTCGACAGCCGGGGTATATGCGAAGTTCATGTCCTCAGCTTATGGGAGCGAGCAGTCAGTGTTCTGGTCAGCTTCGTGGTAAACTAACATATTCTACACCCAGAGATACTCGATCTGCAGTTACCAGAGTGCCCGATGCCTCAAGTGGCCCTAGTACTCAATCACCTATGCAAGGAAGGAAGCAAACTAGAGTATTTCATATTTCCTAGGAAGAGGCTCGCTTAGATCCAGAGGTTGTGATAGGTAATTTATAATCTGAGTATTTTCACATGCTAGATCTAACCCCGCCTTGTTATGCCACTTGATTACGAATAAAATATTCGCAAGAAATTCTATCTTTCCGAATTTTGAAATCACAATCTCACCTAATTTGCTTCTTTAGACATGTGTTTGTGGGAGACCATCAGGTCTACGCTTTATTTGACCCAGGTTCTGATAGGTCTTATATCCGGGATGATCTTACTGCTATCTTAGATTATCCTATCTCTCATTTGTCACCTGGAATCATCGTTCATACCCCTCTTGAAGAGCGTCTAATTCGTCATTAGATATTCCTTGGTTGTCCATTGAAAATCAAAGATGTCATTCTAGAGGCTGAATTGATATCATTGCCTTTGATTGATCTTGATGTTATTCTTGGCATGGATTGGCTTTCTTCTCATCATGCAATTCTCGACTGCCACGAGAAGCTTGTTATTTTTCTTAGACCAAGATTCTCAGAACTTGTTTTTGAAGGTAAACTTCAAACGAGATCCCTCTCTTTTATTTCAATGTTGACTGTGCATAAATTAATGCGTAAGGGTTGTGAGGCATTCTTGGCATTTGTCATCGATACTGCTCTTTCTAAAACTATACTAGATGACATCCCGATCGTGAATGAATTTCCTGATGTCTTTCCCGAAGACTTACCAGGACAACCTCCGAATCGAGAGATTGATTTTTCCTTTGACGTACTTCCTGGAATCACACCTATATCGATTACTCCATATCGAATGTCGTCTGCTGAGCTCAAGAAACTCCAGACACAACTTGGGGAATTATTGGAGAAGGGGTTCATACGACCTAACACATCTCCGTGGGGTGCTCCAGTTCTTTTTTTCAAGAAGAAAGATGGATCATTTCGCCTATGTGTCGACTACCATCAATTGAACAAGGTGACAATCAAGAACAAATATCCTCTTCCAAGAATCGATGATCTGTTTGATCAATTGCAAGGAGCAACTGTGTTCTTAAAAATTGATTTGCGATCTGGTTATCACCAACTCAAGATTACGGAATCTAATATCCCTAAGTCTGCTTTTCGAACCAGATACGATCATTTTGAATTATGTGTTATGCCTTTTGGACTCACAAATGCTCCTGCAGCTTTTATGGATCTTATGAATCGGGTCTTTAAGCCGTACTTAGATAAGTTTGTCAATCTAGTGAAGATTCAAAATATACTAGATTGGGAGCGTCCAAAGAATGTGACAGAGATTCGTAGTTTTCTGGGATTAGCTGGATATTATCGACGGTTTGTCAAAGACTTTTCGTTATTGGCTTCATCTTTGACTAAATTGACTCGGAAAGGGGTAAAATTTGAATGGAGTGAAGAATGCGAGGAAGCATTTCAAGAATTGAAAAGACGACTCGTTTCAGCTCCTATTCTTGCTTTGCCAGACCCAGCGATTGGAGAATTTACCATTTATAGCGACGCCTCGAGATAAGGATTAGGATGCGTTCTCATGCAAGAAGGAAAGGTTATTGCCTACGCTTCAAGGCAATTGAAGAAGAATGAAGAAAATTATCCTACACATGATTTAGAGTTAGCTACAATCGTCTTTGCATTGAAGATCTGGAGGCACTATCTGTACGGTACAACTTG
Source organism: Pogostemon cablin (assembly GCA_023678885.1). Lineage (NCBI taxonomy): Eukaryota > Viridiplantae > Streptophyta > Magnoliopsida > Lamiales > Lamiaceae > Pogostemon > Pogostemon cablin. The sequence continues at coordinate 15,561,498 of CM042964.1, read as the reverse complement.
TCGGGTTTTCACTAATCACAAGAGCTTATAGTATATCACCACACAAAAGGAGCTCAACCTCAGGCAAAGGCTATGGATGGAGTTGATTAGTGACAATGACTTAGTTATTGATTATCATCCTGGCAAGGCGAACGTTGTTGCAGATGCTCTGAGTAGAAAGTCTTCTACCTCACTTGCTTCGATTCAATCTTCTTATCTTCCTATGTTGGAGCAATTTAAATCTTTACACATTTCGCTCGATTGTGAAAAGTCTAATGATTCTGCCTTAATCGCCAAATTCGAGGTTAGACCTACATTGTTCGAGCAAATTCGAGAAAGACAGTCACATGATGTTTATTTACAACAGAAGATGGCGAAGCTAAATCAAGGAAAAGAAATAGAATTTCAAATTCGGGATGATGGACTTCTTACTTTTAAAAATCGTGTTTGTGTTCCATCAGAACTTGATGTTCGTAGAGCTATTCTTGAGGAAGCCCATTCTTCAGCCTATTCAATGCATCCTGGTAGTACCAAAATGTAGAGAACACTTCAAGAGCATTATTAGTGGCCAGGTATAAAATGGGACATTGCTGAATTTGTATCAAAGTGCTTATCATGCCAACAGATTAAAGCGAACACCAAAAACCAGCCGGCATGCTTCAACCACTACCTATTCCTGATGGAAATGGGAAAACGTCACAATGGATTTTGTTTCTGGTTTACCTCTAACCCAAAAGGGTCATGACTCAATTTGGGTCATTGTCGATCGTCTGACGAAATCGGCACATTTCCTTCCATTGCATACCAACGAATCTTTAGAGAAACTAGCCAAGTTATATGTCCATGAGATCGTGAGATTGCATGGAGTACCAGTGTCAATCATATCTGATCGTGATCCAAGATTTACTTCCCATTTTTGACCTAGTTTGTAGAAAACGTTAGGTACAAAATTACTATTCAGTACCTCGTTTCATACACAGACTGATGGACAGTCAGAGAGAACTATACAGACACTAGAAGACATGCTACGTGCAGTGGTGTTGAATTTGGGAGGTAGCTGGGATAAGTACGTGACTTTGGTGGAGTTCGCTTATAACAACAGTTATCATTCAAGCATTGGAATGTCCCCGTACGAAGCTCTGTATGGCCGAAAGTGTCGAACACCGCTCTTTTGGATGTGGTTTACGAGAGACGAATCGAAAAAGTAGAGCTTATCGAAGATGGAAAGGCAAAAATACAACTTATTCGAGACAGACTTAAGACTTAAGGCAAGATCGACAGAAAAGCTACGCAGATAATAGGAGGCGCGATTTGGAGTTTAATGAAGGAGACAAAGTTTTTCTGAAAGTTTCTCCATGGAAAGGCGTGTTGCGATTCCGCCGTCGAGGAAAGTTGAGTCCAAGGTATATTGGCCCATTTACGATCGTGCAAAGGATTGGTCGTGTCGCGTATCGACTTGAGCTACCATCGGAATTGTCGAAGATTCACAATGTCTTCCATGTCTCTATGCTTAGAAAATATGAACCAGATCCTTCGTACGTGCTCAAATATCCCCAGTTGTATTAAAGGAAAATCTATCGTACGAAGTACAACCTGTTCAAATTGTAGATCGCCGAGAGAAAATGCTTCGTAACAAATCCATTCCTATGGTGAGAGTTCTATGGAGAAGTGATCAAATTGAAGAAGAAACATGGGAACCAGAGTCAGTCATGCATCAACAACATCCAAATCTCTTTTCATCTCTAGGTACGTTTATGTTTCGAGGACAAAATTTTTTAGAGGAGGGGATACTTTATAATATCTTAGCCCAACTAGATTTTTTTAGAAAGCCCAAAACCTAATTATTTATTTTTATGGCCCAAAAGGCCAGCCCTATCTTAGCCCAACTAGATTTTTTTAGAAAGCCCAAAACCAATTTATTTATTTTTATGGCCCAAAAGGCCAGCCCTATCTTAGCCCAACTAGATTTTTTTAGAAAGCCCAAACTTATTTATTTATTTATTTATTTTGTGGTCCAAAGTTTCAGCCCACTTAAATGGCCTGATATATAATTATTAAGGCTAAAGTTAAAAAAAAAAAAAAGAAAGAAGAACGGGAGAAGAAAAACAAAATAGGGGAAAGAAGAGAGTGAAGAGGAGAAACCCTTGTTTATCAATTTCTCCCTTTCAACCCTCATCCTAGGTGGTTTTTAAGTTGTTTTGAGGTAAGTGATGTGTGAATTAAGCTTCCTCCTTCCATGGTTTTGTAATTTTGTGGGGTTTTTCTTTTTAGTATGTGGGTAATTCGCAGATTGTTCGAACTGATTTTGACATAGCTATTGCCCTCGAAAGTTAGCAAATTTAATTTTTTTATGTAGCTGAACTCGTTATCTTTCCATAGCCACTTGAAACGCCTCAATCCGATTATTCTACAATTAATTATGATTTTTCTTGTAAACTGCCGCTAGCTGGAAAATTTCAGAATTTTTAGGTTGAATTCAAATTTATTTTCTATCGTTTCATTTAGTTAACGTAATGAAACGGGTTATGTGGGATTGAGAACTGATGTTAAGGAGTTATATGTCATTTTTATTTAATATCGACTCGATCGAACTCGATTAGGATTTATTTTTAGCAATGAAAGGTGATGTTACCGCTAATAGTTAGTTATATTTGATTTGTCTTTAATTGCTCATCTCCTTTCTAGGTAAAGAACCATCGATGAAGGGCAAGAGATCGACTTCAGATTCCGGAGAGAGTTAATCACTTCCTTGTGAGTTGATAATTCAGGAACGCCTTCTCTTGTGGGAAGTGTGGACCCTCGATAAATGTGCATTTATTTTAATTTTAGTTAATTGATAAGAAAATTATTTGGTATTGTGTTATTTGGTAAAGAGCCTGATTGGCTCGATTGCTCTGGTTAGAGTCATGTTAGCCATTTTATGAGTATTATTGATTTTAACTTATGTTGAAGAGTCTTGCCGGCTCGATATCTGATAGCATTTATTGTGAATTATTTGAGAATTTATTTCTGGTTATTCTTGTGAGCCAATTAAGACTCTAACTTGAGTCGTTATTCATCTTATGATGCATATGCATATGTATGCCTGGTACCAAGGTTAAGTAGGCCGAATTGGTCACGGTTTGGGTGAGTTGGAGCGACATTGATTAAGTAGCCCGAATTGTCGCGGTTCGGGTGAGTTAGAGTGACAACCAAGTTGCCCGTTGCTTGGCAAACCAGGGTGAGTTTAATCTAACGGGGCACCTGTCCATTTGCCAAATATTGTTACTCTGGAGGGTGATTGTTAGATGGATCAGTCTATTATAGGCTCAGTCAACGTCACCGGTGTGGGACATGCATGTCATATATGTTTATATGTTTGATCATTTTAAGTATTCACGTCGATATTGAATTGTGAACTTTAGCACTTGGCGTGTTGAGAAAGAATATTAATGTGCATTTTATCTAGAGTAATGGTGACGGGCTTGGATTGTCTCTCGACGGAGAGCTCAGTTCGAGGAGGATATTGACTACCCACGCGTCTTTTATGTGATTTTTTGAACTAATTGTGTTATTCGTAAATGTGCACTAAGGTTTTTATTTTCATTAATATGTATACTGAGTAAGAAATTGATATTGTGGGACGAAATGTTAAATTTTATGTTATGAACCGCGAGTGGGAATACATGCTTCGTATCTCACTGAGCTAGAGTTTTTCTCACCCCCATCATTCTTTCCTTTTCAGGCTGTTGATAGCGTTTTGGTTGGAGGTTTGCCTATCGTTTGCTCGTCATCCAATCAGTGTTTTGGGTACTTTCTCTTTTATGTAAATTGATGGATTCATTGGCGAGATTGTATAGTTTATATTTGGTGACCCCCTTGATGTTCTTTTTGTACATTCGCGATGCTATATCGTTCATGTATATTTTCTTTAAACTAAGTTACATCGTTGTATTTTGTACCTTTGTAAATCCTTGTTGATACTTTATGAGATGATGTCCTCGGGTTGTACCCGTAGTTATCAGTTGTTCAGTTCTACAGGTACTTGATAGCAAGCCTTACGTTTTCTATAAACTTTGTGGTGTGGAGTGCACCCATTTCGCGAAATTTATGGTTAACGTGGCGGTTGTCGGGTTCTGTCTGGGGTCCGGGCGTGACAAGAGTAGTACCATTCAATGTCATTATCATGCTGGAATAAATCCACCTGCAGGGTTTACGTGATAATCCTTATGAGCTCCTCAAGGGACATCATCAACCTATGACAGACATGGATTCCTTCTACAATCAACAGTACACCATAGAGACAGCACAACTTCCCAACTCACCGAGTTTGTTGATTTAATAACATGTAAATCTCACCCATTGATGAATAAAATAAATACATACTGCCCTATGTGTCGATGTTATTGTATAGGGATTAAGAGCACCAACATACATAATAACAGAGATCAAGTTCTCCTATATAGTCAGTATAAATCGAACGATCTCAAGCGGTCCTACTCGATACACACAAGTGTACTAATGTGGTTCTATAGTTGAGACAAACTAATACCAAATCACACTACAACCATCCCGATAGAGAGTCCCCGTCTATCTCAGCTGTGAGCATCTATTTATACTTTATAAGGAAACCGATAATATGATCTTCCGCATGTTGTCACACAACATATTATCTATAGTATAAAGTAAGTGGACTATTGCATCGAACATATAAATAAATTATAAGATGAAATCATTTGATCATATGATTCTCATTTCAAATAAATTGTTATAACATTGTTCATACAAAAAGCTAGACTTTTAGTATACAATCCAATAGCTGCATCATTGGTACTCTGTGTGAGAACTCTGTAATCTGCTTCTACTGAGACTCGAGTAACTTGTTGATATTAACCAAGCTAGAGACGATCTCATCTTCTCTACTTTACTTCACCATAGTGTGTTCAACCTGTGCTACTTTTCCATGAACATAAGTACCCCTCACTCTATCAGTCGGCCAACTTCTTGAATTCAATGAAATATTCAAAGAGCTTTTCGGCCTCAACGGGCGTCTTCGCAAGTAATGCTCCACTTGATGATGCATCAAGTTAAACACGAGAATCACAATCCAACCCATTGTACAATACACTGATTTATTGAGCTTTTGACATTCCATGTTGTGGGCACTTTCTGAGCATGTCCTTGAATCTATCCCAAGCTTCATGGAACTTCTCCCCTTGACCGATAACAAATTTATGAATATCTTGCTTCATCTTAAACACCTTTGATGGTGGCATGTACTGCTTCAAGAATTTCATCTTTAATTGGTCCCACATAGTGCAATCAGCTGCACTAAGATTGTCATACCAATCTTTCGCTCTTTAGTAACGAGAATTTAACCAAAACAATCCTCCTTGCATCCTCATGATCTCCTGCGCTCTTTTTTGTACTAGCATAACCAAGGAATTTATTCAGATGCTGTTGAGGATCCTAGAAAGTCCCCCAGAGAAAGGGTTTCTTAAATCATGCTGATAAGAGTAGGGTGAAGATCAAAATTTGCATCGGCTCTCCACGCTCCTAACACCCCCAAGTTGCCCCCTCTATTGTTCTTAAACACTTCATGGATGGAAACATTGTCCAGATTTGCTCTATCTTGAGCCATGTTCACTGCTTCTGCTTTCGATTTGTCTTCGGTTGCAGCTTCAATCGTTTCCGAGTTTGGTACTTCAACTTTAAATCCTAGATCAAGAGTTTCGATTGGTTCCTGATGAGCGTTTTCTCAACACACAATATTAATCTCCAAGTATGAAGGATGCTATTGTAGCTTTGATAAGCGACCAAGTGATTATGGAACCCAAGGGACGTATTATTATCAATTTAATTATAATCTAACTTATTAAGACTAGGTTGGCAATATAGTTATCATGAATTAAGTAACTAGTAAACAAATAATTAAAATAGCAATTAAAATAAACAAGCAGTAGAGATTAAACGAAAGTGAATAAATGAGAAATTAGGTAGTTCTTCGGGCCATCCAGTTTAACTCATTAACTTCCCTTCCGTGTATCAATGTTCGACTCTGCCTTGTGGAGTAAGGACTCATCAATAAACCTCGCAAATATACTCGATAGACATAAGTAAATAAGCGTGTGACATGGGTGAATATCCTTGGAACAAGAGATATAACTCACCCCCCTTTCTAGGTACTATCAGTATCAATTATTTCCCGTGCACTAAGTACTCTAACCCGATATGATCTCCCTTTATAGGTACAATATATGAAATTATTCTCTTTGTCCTACTTATTAACCCGAATCAGATTCAATTAATAAGTGTTTATATAAGATAGTTGTAATGAGATTTCAGAGTTCCCTCACTTAGAATCATAACATGTAATCCTGCTCAGCAATGAATGCACTCAATCAATAATCAAGATATGTATTCAGACTCTACATAATAAATAATGATGCACAAAACAACTCTGAGTATGAATTAAAAACACATAGTCTTATATAAAATAAACCACAAGTAGTGTTGTACTGAGTATACACACGGAAGTTCAATTAACTCATAAAACCTTCATAAATCCTAGAACTACCGAAGCGGTTCTAGCCCATGATTGATCGAAGAACAATCATGGTGGTTGGATAGATCTTACCCACAGTCTTGAAAATTACAAGATAAATTAAGATGCGAAGTAAACCCTAGATGCGGGTGCCGTCACATCTCCCTCTATCTTGAATCATCACTTGGTTCTCACTTGATTCGATAGAAGAATCTCTCTCCACAGCTCCGTGGATGATGGTAGGGTTTCAGATGTTGTGTAGAATGAAGGTGGTGAATGATGTCCCTTTATGCTGCGTAAGGTCTTCCTTTTATACCTTTATCTTCTCCAATGGACATCTAATGCGCTTTTTTTAGCGAGAACACGTACTGAAAGAGTAAAAATACAGATCCGAAAGCTTCCCGCGTATCGGTTCGACCAAGGCCATTGGTCGAACCACTAAGTGCTTGGTCGAACCGGCCTGTAATGCACTGGTAGGTGACTGGTTTGATCCGAACAGCCGGTCGAACCAGAAGCTTCATGGTCGAATCACTTCTGCAAAACTTCAGGCATTTGGTTCGACCATTGTTCAACCATAGTGCCTGGTCGAACCACATCATCATTGTCGAACCGTGCTATAACACGATTTTAATATGCTGGTTCGACCCGAACCGGTGGTCGAACGGGTGGAACTAGGCGCTTTCATGCCCCTCTTCCGGTTCTGAGTACTTATATTCTATTTTCCTTCGAAATTCCATTTAAACTGCCTCACATGCACCTGATTTGTGACTTTCCACTACATATCTCGATTTATATTGACTTAATATCAAATCATACATCATTATCTCAGAAATTAGAGTTCAAATTATATGAATTTACACTCTCATCAAACCCCAAACTTACATGTTGCTCGTCCCGAGGCAACGAAATCAAAACCATAAGAGTAAGTGTAAAATTCACAAGGCCATCAATTCAAGTACAATACATACCTACACATTTAATTCTATCAATTTAAAACAAGTACTACTCTCATCATACATTTCATTCATGTAAAACATCGCTCAATTATAATACGCTTCTGAGTACCAAGTCATCTATCTCACAAGATTAGTGTTTACTCTAGCTCTCAAGTGTAAAGTACACTTAAACAGGTTAATATATACGCTCATATTCAATTCATATTTCCGCGTAACCATAAGCTTGTCAAGGGTCTCAAAAATCAACTTATAATCACTTCATTACTAGGATCACAAAGGACTTGCTTTTGGGTTGTAATGTTGGCTCTTTGGTAAATGTTGGAAAGTATAGATAAACTGACTAATTCACTAGTAGAGAATTACCTTGGAGTTTTACTTTTATCCAACAGCTTCCTCTTCTCCATCTTATTCTTATGATTTTTGCAATTCAACTTCTCCTCCTTTTCCTTGGCATCAACAACTTCTTTCTTTTAAGTACAAGGGTACCAATTTCGAGCACTATTCTTCTAAGCAGTCTGGGTACCAGTTTTAAGCACTATCCCTAAACAAGATTTAACCACATTTTTTTCTTCATATCGCTCAACCAATATTTTTTTTCTTCCTTTTCTTCTCACATTCAAGCTAGCATATATTCACCTCAACTATCTACTAATAAATAGGGTAGTCAACAAGGCTCAAGTAAATGATGAATAAGGCTTTTTATCAAGGCCTGCCAAACGAAAAGCTTTTAAAGGCTCAACAGGGCTTCCAATGATTTAAATAGTATATGGGAAGATAAAATTTGGCTAAGTAACTCAAATACACAAAAATGACCTAAGATCATGTCCTAATAACTAATCAATCATAAGTCTCACACAAGACTCCAAGCCAAGTTCTAGAATAGGGTCATATGAACGATTCTCACAAGAATAAACTATCATGCATGGATGTAGTATGATTTCATAAGGCTCAAATTCTCACATGGGTAAATAGAATCCTAAGCACTCCTCATAGCATATAATCAAGATCAATTCCACAATGAACTCCACATATTTAACAAGTTATACATGCTTCTCATCAACAAAATCAACACATGCAAAATATGAATGCAACATACTAATTAAGAACCCATCATATCAATCCAAATAAAGTATCACCAACAATCCAACATTAGAATCAATATCAAATATCAGTACAAGCCACTCACAACACCAAATACTCATCCTGTAAAGAGAAAAGAGAAGGGGAATGAGATGAAGCAAATAAGATGAAAACCTGGCGCCCTCTACTCCTGTGGATCATAATCATCACTATCACCCCTATGCAATTTATCGAAATCTCTCTGTAGGGTATCCACCTTCATATCCAGAGCTTCATAGTTGTCATTCAAATATCCCAATTTCTGATCCATCACCACATAGTTGGCATGCAGCGCGTTGTTTCACATTTCGAGCGCGGCATAGCTTGTCGTCAACATGCCCAATTGGCGGTTCGTCTCCTTCTAATTGTTATTTAGGTTGACAAGGTGCTCATTCATCAACCTAAACTGCTCCCTGTATAACTCATCCGGACCATCCCAATGCTGCTGTTGTGGATGTGGTGGTGGTGGCATCTCATGCTGCTGCGGCTACTGAATCTCTAACTCAGGATAAACATGCTCCTCTCCATGCATCTCATCATCATGCTCTTTGTGCTGGGCTGCTGCTGCTGCTGTTGATGTCCTTGATCGACTATCCTTTGTAGCTCCTGATACATCCCTGCGGCGTATAAATCAGCCACAGTCCTCCAATTTTCTCTCCTCAAACACGTTGTTGATATAACCTCATGCGCCAGAGTGTTCATCAACCTATTGTCATCATTTCGGATGGTTAGCAAAGCTCTCACATCATATGGAAACATAAAAGAATAAGGGTCAGAACCCCTAGTGTAAAACCAGTCTCCATCTCAATGCAAAGCAAATCCAGATCGAACACAAGCACTCATCACTAGATCTGGATCCTCAGTAATAGGTGTAATGCCAGTAAAATCCATGTGCTACGACTCAGCCACAGGAGTAAGCAATCCTCCAATGTTCACTTTTTGAAAAGTGAAACTCCTGAATCTGTAGAGCTACTGAATCAGGTATGAACCCATATTGAACTGCAGTCCATTCATCATACACCAAAGAGCCTACAACTCTCCCCTAGATACGTAACTTCCCTCAGATCGAGCAAACAATGAGTTGCCCAAAACTCTATCCATATATCTAAGGACCGGGTTGCGAATCAAAGCAGCACGAGCTTCCTTTGTCTTGAAATCCCCCTTGGAGTCCCTAGCGACACATTGAAATTCTCAGCTGTCCATGTTCTCTTCTCGCCTCCCAACTGGAATGAACACTCAAAGGGAAGAGAACTAGACCCCTTCTTGATTGTGATCGAACACAATACCTCGGTAGTCGCATCAAAATACGTAGGCCTCTTCAGCTCCATGAAGTGACGGATGCCCACTTGTTCAAACATCCACATTATGTCATCACGGATATTCATCGTCCTCATTACATCATCATCCTGGTACCTTGTACAAGCAATCTTATCAGACATCACACCCCATCTATTCTTTATCTCTTCTCAATTCTCCATTCGAATATGAAATTTCCTAGGCAGCCTCTCCTTAAGCCGTAACTTCTTTGTAACCTCGTCTTCACGAGGTTGCCTATCCTCCCTCTTCTTGGAGCGGATTTCAATTGATTTCCCTTTTCCTACAAGAATAATACTTCAATACCAAACAAATACACGAAAAACAACCAATCCTAGTTCAAAACTAAGTATACGTGAAACTCTACTCAAAAGTTCAAGCTATTCATGTATAAACATGCTCCCAACTCCATGTGTTCATAAAATTTAGCAACGAGTCCATACACATGCTAAACCAATTTCACTTCACCTTCAACTCTTCAACAAGAATTATCAACAATTTCTCCATTCACTTCACTTTCTTCACCTAAGCACGCAATTCATCACATTTCACAAATTCTCAAAAATTCTAACATGCTTCACTACACCAGTCAAATTGCTCAACAACTTCAAGTAAGCATCAAGGTCTAACAACAAATTACAATAAAAATCTGACCCATTTCTTATTAAAATGAAATTTCCAACAAAAATTCAAATTATACCATGAATCCACATAAAAATGAGTTCAATCAACTTACCCACTTAAAATCAAGTAATAGAACTTCAATCCTAGGGTAATAGAGTCAAGAGAACATACATTTCCAACCATAGTGTAGTATGAGCAAAATACGAAAATTCCCAAAATTGGATGAGAAACCCTAGTTTTTCAACTAAAATTCTTCGAATCCATGAGAATTAGTGTGTGGGAGAGTGGAAAGTGGTTTAATCAGAGTAGAATAAAGTAAAATCAATATTTGGAAGAGAGGGTTTTTTGTCCAGAGAGGATTCGAGTGCGGGTGGTGTGAAAAGTGTACAGAACAGGGGCAAAAATTACATTTAAACACGACTTACCTGGGCTGGTTTGACTTGAACCAGGTGTTCGAACCACCTCGTCGTAGTCGAACCACGCTTCTGGAAAACTTCAGCATTTGGTTCGACTCGAACCATCGGTCAAACCGACAGGTTGAGGTCGAACCAGCCTGTATCAAACTTTCAGGTGGTTGGTTCCACTAGAACCCTTGGTCGAACCATAAGCCCCTTGGTCGAACTGGCCTGTAAAAATTTTTCTGATTGCCGGTTCGACTTGAACCTATCTGGTTCGACTTCATCCTATGGTCGAACCATGCTCCTATTCCTTCAAACTCGATTCTTCTTCATCCCCTACAAACTTCAAGCTTAAAAACGATCATTAGGTACCAAACAGAGCAAAACTAAAGCTAGAGAACCACCATTAAGACTCAATAATAATTGTATATATACTCCACGTATGACACAATAAATAAAACACCACTAAAATTAGGTAAATTGCAAAAAATCGACACATCAACACAGATTAAAGTTTTAATATGCCGCAAAAAATCAACTCCCCTAACAAACATTACAAAGAAATGATTATACTCTCGATGCTATGATGAAGTAAGCACATCACACCCCCCAAACTTAGTAGAAACTATAGTTGAAACTAAGTTTGCAAAGAGATGTAATTTTCGATAAGTAAGCACGTCAAATATAAAAATTTCTTACTCACACTAATGAAATAAAGCAATAAAACAGGAGGCAAAAACCCCCAACAGGTGCTCATGTTTAACGTCGGAGAGTCATGACAGTTCCAAATCAATGCAAGGTATCCTCAAAGATGACACAAGTATCGTTCGACGACTTATAGTGCTTCAATCGATGCTCATTCGCTGATATGATGTCTCCGTTCTTGTCCATGATCTCAAAACTCCCCCATTCGCAGGCTCTATGGATAATGAACGGTCCCATCCAATTTGATTTCAATTTTCCTGCAAAGAGCTTCAAACGAGAGTTAAAGAGTAATACATCATCACCTTGCTAGAATTCCTTGTAAGTGATCTTCGAATCATGTCATTTCTTCATTCTTTCCTTATAGATCACCGAATTCTTATAAGCTTGATTTCTGAACTCGTCCAGTTGATTGATTTGAGTCAACCTCAACTCCTTTGGATCCTTAAGACATAAGTTCAAACTTCTCAATGCCCAAAAAGCCTTATGTTGAAGCTCTACGGGTAAGTGGCACTGCTTTCCATAGATAATTTGATAAGGTGACATGTCAAGCACAAATTTGTATGCAGTTCAGAACCCCCACAAAATATTAGCCCAATCTTTCCTATTAGTTCCGACTACCCTCCCCAAAATTTATTTCACTTGTCAGTTGGAGACTTCAGCTTGCCCATTAGCTTGAGGATGATAGGGTTTAGTAACCCTATGCTTAACACCATATTCCTTGAGAACTCTTTCAAGAAATTTGTTGACGAAGTGAGAGCCTTCATCACTTACAAGTGCTCTAGGAACTCCATTGCGGGGCAAAGATATGTTTCTTCAAGAACGATAACACGGTCTTTGAATCACTCATGCGAGTAGGAATGGCTTCCACCCACTTAGAAACATAATCCATTGCTAGAAGGATGTAGAGAAATCCATTAGATGGGGGAAACGACCCAATAAATCGATTCCCCATACATCAAAGATTTCAACAACAATTCTCGTCTGAAGTGGCATCTCATCTCTTCTACTTATGTTTTCCATCCTTTGACATCTATCGCATGTCGCCACATAGGATTCACAATCTTTAAACAAAGTAGACCAATAAAGAGCAGATTGAAGTACCTTCGCTGTAGTCTTTTGAGCTCCGAAGTGCCCCGTTAGGTTGTGCATGGCAAAAATCAAGAACACTCTCCATCTCTATCTCGGACACACACCTACGGACGATAGAATCCGTACAAATCTTGTAGACGAACGGATCATACCATATGAAAGTCTCAACATCCCTCTTAAACTTCACAAGTTGATACCTATTGAATCTCTTGGAATTTTTCCTACGGCAATGTAATTGACATAGTTCACGTACCATGGATCCATTCCTTGAGTAGCAAGTACACAAGCTCTCTCCGCTCTTCAGCAAACACCGTCATAATCTTCTCATCAGGGAACATCTCCTCTATGTAATCGAAAGAATCATCACAATGCTCCCTTGTATCCAACCTTGATAATGTTGGCGTTCGATCATTTGGTTAACATGAACCGTTAGAGTTCCATATGTTTTTAACAGTCAGCGGAAGCATGAAAACAAGAAATGTATTATCTTTCACCAGGGTATATTGGAGAAGATGAATTCTCGCCGGCAGCCTCCGCAGCCTCACCGTTTTGGGCATAACTCTCTCATCCGATATCGGATTTGAGTGATCTATGAGCCAAAATGATCCACTCTTCCATGGCTTTCTGTTAGTATATTACACGTCCAGTTATCAGTACTGTACGATTTTATAAAAATCATACAAGTTGGCGGACAACAGCAGCAAATGACCTTTTGATCTTCTACTGTATTCCCAAGTCCAATCTCGACGTCGTGTGGGCAACGATCTTCGAGATCTTCTCAATCTACTCTTCCCTCACCCTACTCATATGTTAAGCGTGATTAATCTCTTAGATTAGGGTTTTTGGACAGCTGAGATGACTTATATATGAGCTACAATAGGGACCAGGAGGAGAAATTAGAGTTGGGCCTCCATTGGCAAGCTTAGCCCAAAGCTAATACTTAAGACCAATAATAATAATATATACCACTAAAATATTATTACTGCACTTCCGTTCTAATCCCATAATTACGATATGGGCTCCTTCTTTTTATGAGCTTGTTAGTCTCCCCATGTTTAAGATATACAATGTCCATTAATTAATTAAATTACTGACAACTCCATTAATTAATATTTCATCCAAGAGTAGTACCACTCAACCTCATGCCGGAATAAATCCACCTGCAGGGTTTACATGATAATCCTTATGAGCTCCTCAAGGGGACATCATCAACCTATGACGGACACGGATTCCTTCTACAATCAACAGCGCACTATAGAGACATCACTACTTCCTAACTCACCGTGTTTATTGATTTAATTACATATAAATCTCACCCATTGATGAATCAAAGGAACACATATGTCTTACGTGTCGAGGTTATTGTATAGGGATTAAGAGCACGAACATCCATAATAACTGAAATCAAGTTCTTCTATTAGTTAGTATAAATTGAACGATCTCAAGCGGTCCTGCTCAATACACACATAGTGCAATAATGTGATTCTATAGTCAAGACAAACTAATACCAAATCACACTACATCTATCCCGATAGAGAGTCCCCGTCTATCTTGGTTGTGAACATCTGTTTATACTTTATAAGGAAACCGATAATATGATCTTCCACGTGTTGTCGTACAACATATTATCTACAGTATAAAGTAAGTGGACTATTGCATCAAACATATAAATAAATTATAAGATGCAATCATTTGATCATATGATTCTCATTTCAAATTAATTGTTTAAACATTGTTCATACAAAAAGCTAGACTTTTAGTATACAATCCAACAGATAAATGATCCGCCAATACATTTTTTGTATCCTTCTTATCCCGGATCTCCATATCAAACTCCTGTAGAAGAAGGATCCATCTAATGATCTTTGGCTTCAATTCCTTCTTCTCCATCAAGTACCGGATCGCAGAATGATCCGTGTACACTATAGTCTTCATGCCAACCAAATACTGTCAAAACTTATTAAATGCATACACAACAGCTAAAAACTCATTTTCAGTGACCGTGTAGTTCTTTTGTGCTGCATCAAAAGTCTTACTCGCGTATTAAATGATGTAAAACTTCTTCTCGCTCATCTGCCCAAGCACCACTCCAAGTGCTAAATCACTTGCATCACACATAGGTACAAATGGCTGAGTCTAATCCGGTGTGATCAAGATAGGTCCAGTAATAAGTGCCTCCTTCAAAACCTGAAAAGCTGTTAGACATTTATCATCAAAAACAAAAGGAACATTCTTTTCATGTAAGTGAGACAACGGTTTGGAGTATTTTGAGAAGTCTTTGATAAATCTTCTATAAAATCCTGCGTGTCCAAGAAAGGACCGCACTCCCTTCTCATTAGTTGGTTGTGGAAGCTTCTCAATCGCCACAACTTTTGATATCCACCTGCAATCCTTTTGCTAAAATATGTTGTCCTAATACAATCTCATCTCTTACCATGAAGTGACACTTCTCCCAATTCAAAACTAGGTTAGTATCAACACATCTCTTCAAAATAATAGACAAGTTAGTCAAACAGATATCAAAGGAGAAACCAAAAACAGAAAAATCATGCATAAACACCTCTATAATCTTTTCTATCAAGCCATCAAATATTGCCATCATGCAATGCTGAATGTAGCAGGCACATTACACAACCCAAAATGCAACTTCCTAAAGGCAAAAGTTCCATAAGGGCAAGTAAAAGTAGTCTTTTCCTGGTCCTCAGGTGCAATCATGATTTGATTATAACCCGAGTACCATCCAAGAAATAATAAAAATCATACCTCGCAAGACGATCAACCATTTGATCCATGAAAGGAATAGGGAAGTGCTCTTTGCATGTATTTTCATTCAGTTTCCTGTAATCAGTATACACGCCATCCCGTAGGAATCCTAGTAGTTAATATGCCTCTCCATCATCTGACTTAACAATAGTCATGCCCCCTTTTTTAGCTACAACATGCAGTGGACTCACATGGTGTCAGGAACTCGCATTCATTGGAAAATATTATAGTAATCGTTGGATAAATAAATCTTTAATTTATAAATATGGGCGTTATTAAAAATTTCTTTATTAAATATTCACTTTTAGTAGCACTTGAAACCTTTAAATTTAATGAAATCAATAAATAATGAAAAGTTATTTAAGCACTCGAATTATTTTAAATTTTAAGGGAATAGTTCGTCAAATATTTAAAGGCAAAAAGTAATATAAAAATAATTTTGGAATAAATATAAGTTAAAAAGAATCGTGAAGTTGGGAAATCCCATAGTTTTACTTAATTATATTTGACGTGATTTATTAGAAAATTTACAGTCGAATTAATTATTAAAAGAAGGATAATAATTTTTAGTTAGAACTTACTCAAATTTTAGAAAATTATTATTCAGTTAAAAATATAATATATGATTTTTAATGAAGATCAAAGTTAACTTGCAGCGGAAAATAAAAATGTATCTTGTGTGCTATAATGCTTATAAAAATATCATTTACGAATTAAATTATTTTAGTTAAATCATCTATAATTGATCTTTCTTGGAAGCTTCCTTCACTCAATCTCCGCCGCTTCCAGCTATGTACTTTATTTGTAAAAGAAAAAAGATGTGGGGGTGAGCACACATGGGGGTATACTCAGTGGGGGATTTACTGTAGGATTGCACAATTGAAAATGACTTCATATCATGAGAAATGAATATCATGTACTGTAAAAGTAAAGGGAATTAACCCATAGTCAAAGTTAAGTTAACGGGTTCGCCTTTCCTTATTGGCAATAATGCCAAATATACATACAGGTTCCCAGTCCACCGGTCTTAGGTAACTTGTGCATGCACATCCATAAACATCAATCAATGTAATCAAGTTCAATACATAAATCGTAACAATAAGACCACCTTGTAGCAGTGAAGGCAATGATACGTAATAAGTGATGATGATGTTGATAATAAAAATGAGTGATGTTGTTCCTACATTTCCTTAAAATCCTTGATGCCTCCATAGATTTTGTTTCTATTTCATAAGAAGTTATGACCTTAACTTCTATGGTAAAAATGTAATGTTCTAATCTTGATGATTGTTGATCCTTCAAGGATTTTATATTAAGAATATTTTGAGGGATATATTCAAGATTTAAAGTAGTTGAAGTGAGACCTTATATCATGAACTATGATTAATAAGTGATCTTTGAGTGATATTATATCACATAATGTTACCCTTTACATAGGTGAACATAATTTCTTTTGCTAATTAACTTTAAGAATGATTCAAATTAAATTTATCAAAAATGACTTCAAGACTGTAAATTTTGTGTTTGCAAATGATTTCTCAAAATGAGTTAAAAATAATTTATGTAAAAATTATTTCATAAGTACTAAGAATAACTTATGAGTAATTTAAGATATCTCTATCCTCTTAACTATAATTTTTACAAGAAAATAAATCAATGTAATATTTTTATATGAGTTCAAAAAATATTTTAATGGACATATTTTACTTGGACTGTAGGCAAAAGATCTTGCTACTCAAATGGTCATAAAATGCATAAAGTTCATGACATGTTTACAAAATATCTTGCTGCCATAGTTTTGTAAAACAAGTATATCTCTCAAACTACTTCACGGACTAAAAATCGGTTTTACATGCATAAACTACACACATTTATAAGCATTTACATATCTTTCCCTACTCAAAAATCATTTATCTTATTAGTGTAAAAGACTTGTAAAGTTTCAGCAGTGTTTGTGTGAAACAGTGTGGCAGCAGTTTAGAAAATCAACAATATCTCTTAAAAGAATAAATGGATTTCAAAAATATTTTACATGAGTATAAAGGACTCGTATATGAACAACTCCTGTCTCTAGTGGTTGGCTGAAATTCGTTCATTTTATATGCGAAATAAAAAGATCAAATTTAGCTTTTATTTCTCTCATGCACTCTGTCAAAGTTTAGTAAAATGCCCATAACTTTTATTTGGGTGAATATTTTACTATGACATTTTATAGATAGTTAGTTAACTTCATAATGGACGTTTTTCATTATTTGTGGGTAGCCAAAATCTTAACATAAACAGGTCATTTTCTAACTTGAAAAACGGGGACAGATTCTGAAATTTTTGAAGTTTAGTCGCATTTGCTAGAACTTGAGTCATATTTTAGCATGTAAGTTAAAATGTCATTTTTTACATTAAACAACCTTCCATTTTTACATAATATACACCAAAAATCCACAAAACCATCATGCATTATCCCCTTCCCCTTCTTATTTACATAAATATCATACATATATATAAGAAATAGTGGAGAAGATTACCTTGAAAGCTTAGAAAAGGTTAAAGTCTTGTGGTGGTTTTGATGGTGTTTGTAGGATGATTTCACCACCTCCACTTGGTAGTTGTTTCATGTATATTGAGACATAAATGTTGAAGTAACGAATGGATGTTGATTTAAGAATAAAAGAAAGTATGAAGATTAATATTGTTATGGATTTACTTACCTTGTGGTGGGATTCTTAAGCAAATCTTTATTTCTTGAGAAGGATGTCTTGAGCAACTTTGAGAGTTGTCTCCAACAATTTTGAAAGATAGTATTTTAATGGAGGGGTGTTATGTGTTGTAAGATGCTAACATTGTTGCAAAAATATGGAAGAAGAGAGTTCTTCTCTCTTTGATTTTTCTTGGCTTTGGAAATGTGGTTTAAGCTCTACCAAGAGAGAAGAGCTTTTCATGGAGGTGAAATACACGTTGGGCATACGGATGTTATGTCCTCTTTATACCAACTTAATCACTCATAGTGAGAGAGTTAGCTCTTTTGGCATTTTCCTCTTGTACCTTTTCCGTATGTCTTTTATTGTTTGTCTTATTTTAGTTGTCTTATTAGTCATGAATCTCATCATTTGGAGCATGTATGTAGTATATATTGGATTGATCATGAGAATAATGAGTGTATCATGTATTTGATTTGATCACAAAAGTGTATTATATCTCTAATATATGTAGCTATATATAGAGTTTAATTGTCTTATTAGTGATAGGATACATTGTGATATGTATCATATTGATTTTAAAATGCATTTTAATTATTATGAAGTATGTTCTATTCAAGTTTTAATGATGATATATATATATATATATATATATATATATATATATATATATATATATATATATATATATATATATATATATATATATATATATATATATATATATACACATATATCTTGTAAAATCATATACTCATGAACTCCAACTATAACGTATCTATAAATAAATGTTATAGAAACTTTTTGATCACCGCCGAAATTAAAATCTGTATGACATATAACATTAATTTCTATATAATAATATACCTATATTTAATAAAAGCCTATTTTAGATTGGGGTGTTATACTCTCCCCCCCTCAAAATAATTTCGTCCTTGAAATTAAAGTATACTAACCTTTGCTTCCAAAATAATACATGATGTTCTCATTCTAATATAACTTTTTTCCTTTTGGCTTAAAAACTTCAACTCATGAACAAGTATAAGGTTTCTACTCTCCTTTCCTTTAATTTCTGTCACGAACTAACCATACTTATAATTAATAACACGTCTCGTGTCACGCATATATTATAGAAACTTATATAGTTTCTAACCCATCGATTACTAATGTTGATTAGAGTACTTAATTCCTTTTTGAATTTATCTTGGACCAATAGTTCAACTCTTTTCAAGCTTTACTTATTCTCAATCACGTGTAACATTTGCCATTTTACTATATAAAAACTTGTAATCAAAATGGAATTCTAGTTCCAACAATCCTTTTATCCTCTACCATGTATATCATTTATTTTCTCTTAGAAAATAAAACTCCATCACTCCTATTTAATGAACTCTTTTCCTTTTTCATCTTGTCCACTATGTTTGAATGGTTGGACCATCTCGATAATATTTAACTTGTGAGTGATTTTCCATCTTCACTAGCCAAATGACCTTATATGTCATATTAATTATATTTTCATTCATGCTTAGTGCCTCAAGTAACAATTTTCCTTTCTAAGTTAGTAGTGGATCATAAGATTGTAATCCATTAGAAGCACCAACTATTTTTATTGTCATTTGTTGTATATTCTACTTACTAAAGAGAATTTGAGCTTTGTGCTTGGTCCATGCCTTTGGCACACATCTTAAGTTTCTATATAATGATATCCAACAAATGAGGGTTGATTATAAAGAAAAAGGAATACAACAAAAGATGAAGCTATATACTAATTCCAAACTAGGATCGATAAGAAAATGAAAATCCTATTCTCAATCATGACCAATGTTTCATAAAGTATTCAAAATCTTCCTATAATCCATGAAGAAGAAGCTATTAATAGTATATAAGGACAAAGAGATTCAATGAATGATGAGATTTCTTTTCAACCCCCAAATTAATAACTTCCAGGTTTCTGGACCTGAATTTGAATGGTCATATCTCTTTGAATACATTGAATATGACAGCCTATAAAATATATTTGGAAAGGAGATCGAGTTGGCTTTCTAATGCCATGAACGAGATATTAATCTGAGTCTTGTAGAAAAAGTTATGACGTGAATACTAAACTATGGCAGGTTGAGAGAATTTTGTCCCACATTACCAATATCAGGGTACAAGCCACTAGATTTAGCACAAAACTTTAAACGAAGTAGTTTAGTGCATGAGGTTCAATGTATCGAGTAAATTAGATGATTTATCTTCTTTACCTTAAAAGGATTGTGGTCCCTATTATGGTGCATCACAATGAATTTTTTAACCTTATTAGTGATGTTTTTGTAAACTCATTTCTACTCATGACTATTAAATCCTTTACAATCCTTTATGATTGTTGTTTTAATAGGCTAGCTACTTAGAGAATCATATTCCTAAATGAATTTCCAATAGAAATCCAACTAACCCGAAGTAACCCTTTTTTTGTATACTATATGTAGTCTTTCAATCATCCACATCTTATAATCACTTTTTTGTTCAACCTTCAGACCTCGTATCTTCATAATATGTTCCAATAATATAATTTTATCAAGTCAAAACTTACACTCATTGAACACTTTGAATATGACATAAATGTTTTCTTCTTATGGTGTCAACTACTATTCCCCAAAAAGTTCCTCTTTGTGTTTTCTTTATTTGGAAAGTAGATTGAAATACCTTGAATAATCATAGCCTAATCCATGGATCAAATATTCTTCAAAAGATCAAGCTTATAATAGAGACATATTTAAGTAAACACTATAAAGTCTTTGTGTCATCTGTACTCCCTTTGAAATATTCGTCTCTTTATACTTATTTAGTAATATTCTTCTAAATGATAATTCTACAATATCCTAAAAACATTTAATTAGTCAAGAAGATCTTCAATTCGTAGCAATAATACTTGTCCTTATTGAATGAGCTTGTCTAGTTTCCTTAGTCATAGGAATTTTATACTTCACGAATAACAAAAATTTTCTATAAGAGTATCTTGGTCTATTTAATCATACCTTATGTAGTCCTTGAATTGAGCATATAATTCAAAGAAAACTCCATGTCATTCAATAGAGTATTTCCATAAAACAAACGTTAACTCAATTATCATATCATTGATAAACTTTCTTGCCCATTGAGTGTAATACTAGGAAACTCTTCTAAAATTGCACCATTTCTAGTTGTATTTCCTAAGAAAACACGACTTTTACATATGTGATGTTCTTATTCAAAATTAATATTTATAAAAAGTATACTTCTTATTACTTTAAAATAATTTTTACATTTAAAATATTAATCAAGAACATAAATTAATCTTTAGATGCAAAAAATTCAAATATTGGCTATTGTGAATTTTAGAAAAGTATCTTTGATAAAATATTAAAAACACACTATATTTTTGTATATTAAAATTTAATAAATTATGATGGAATACCTTTAACATTGAACGTTACTAAATTTTATCTTTACAAAATATATAAAATTGTGAAAAATGGATCATGATTTTAAACTTTAATAAACAACAAAATAATTTATAAATGAAAGAGGGATAAGATGAATGGAAATTTGAATAATTTATATACTAAAAACTTGTAGCATAATATGATGAATCACGATTATAAAATATAAATATAATCCAAATCATTTTAAAAAGTATGTATTAGTTTAAATTAAAATTGATAAATAATTTCATTAAAATTAGAAATTTAAGCTTTTATGAAAAATAACTTAAAGTGGAATATTAAATGCAATATATCAATATAAAAGTGATGCCCCTTTTTTTTCTTTTTTTTTGAAAACATAGGATAATGTTATATACACATTTCGAAATTTTTATTTTTGGCAAACACTTCAAAATTATAGTATTAAAGATATTTCTTATTATTAGTGCATCATTAATATCCTAACACTTATCATGCATTGGTTGCACTTTATAACTTTTTCAAGGTCGACTAAATTATCCTCATAATTATAATGATCATAACATTACTCTCGTTTCACTTCCTTGGAATGCAATATTCTTCATCATGACTACACAAATCTATTCCTCATAAGACATCAAATCATTTTGGTTTATGACATGTAAATCGATCTTCAAAATATTGTCCTCACACTTGATTTTCATGTCTTTAAGTAGCTCTAATCTATCTCATATTCATTGATAACATGCTTATCTAAGATATTAGTATAGTTTGTGCCCTTGCACACTAAAATCATATAATATCGGGGAAAAGAAAGAGTACGTAACTTACTCACAATAACATTTAGGGAATGGTAGTAACTTCTTCAAAGTTCTCATTGAACAAGTATTTGAAAGCCTATGAGGTGGTCTATCTCTTAGTTGAGTTAACAAGTAAACTCAACCATGATATATATATCAAGGATGTTACATATATCCTTGAAACTTCTAACCTTCTTATTTCAATATTAATATATAGAAATATTTATGTCATTAAATTCAAACTAGATATAGAAGTATTCTATTTTCATACTCTTACTAAAAGTTTCTCGTTGAATCTAAACTTGATGGATTTCTAAGGAATGTATGTGAAACTTATTCACAAAATGTGCAAGTAAATCACATATTTCACAATTAAATCCACATATGATATAAACAATTAAGGCAATCATCATATAATGCACATAGTCATCATCACTGAAAATTCATATAATTCAAGTTCAATACACATATAATGCAATCATCACTTAAAATTCACACAATTCAAGTTCATTTCATGTCACTCCATAACTTCATATGGCAATCCTAATATCCACCCTCTTTAAAATGTTTACCTTGCAAAAGCTTTAGCCGACGTCGAATGAGGAGGGTTTGGAACTTGGAATTTTTCATAAGTAAAAATATATTTTTCTACTTCAAAATCATCTTAACAAGTCTATAGGGTCGTAGACCTGCTCTGATACCACTCTGTCATGAACTCGCGTTCATTGGAAAATATTATAGTAATCATTGGATAAATAAATCTTTAATTTATAAATGAGGGCGCTATTAAAAATTTCTTTAATACATATTCAATTTAGTAGCACTTGAAACCCTTTAAATTTAATGAAATCAAAAAATAATGAAACGTTATTTGAGAACTCAAATTATTTTAAATTTTAAGTGAATAGTTCGACAAATACTTAAAGACAAAAGTAGTATAAAAATAAGTTTGGAATAAATATAAGTTAAAAAGAATCGTGAAGTTGAAAAATCCCATAGTTTTACTTAATTATATTTGACGTGATTCATTTGAAAATTTAAAGTCGAATTAATTATTAAAAGAAAGATAATAATTTTAAGGTAGAACTTATTCAAAGTTTAGAAAATAATTATTCAGTTAAAAATATAATATATAATTTTTAATGAAGATCAAAGTTAATTTGCAGCAGAAAATAAAAATGTATCTCGTATACTATAATAAGCTTATAAAAATATCATTTATGAATTAAATTACTTTAGTTAAATCATTTATAATAGATCTTTCTTTGAAACTTCCCTCGACTCAATCTCCGCCGCTTCCAGCTATGCACTTTATCTGTAATAGGAAAAGGATGTGGGGGTGAGCACACGTGGGAGTGTACTCAGTGAGGGATTTACTATCGGATTACACAATTGAAAATGATGAGAAATGAACATCATGTACTGTAAAAGTAAAGGGAATTAACCCATAGTCAAAGTTATGAGAACGCGTCTGTCTTTCCATATTGGTAATAATGCCAACTGTACGTACAGGTTCCCAGCCCACCGGTCTTAGGTAACTTGTATATGCACATCCATAAACATCTATCAATTTAATCAAATTCAATATAGAAATCGTAACAGTAAGCCCACCTTGTCGCAGTGAAGGCAATGATACGTAACAAGTGATGATGATGATGATGATGATAAAAATGAGTGATGTTGTTGCTACATTTCCTTGAAATCCTTGATACCTCCATAGATTTGGTCTCTATTTGGCATTCCCAATCATAAGGAGCATATCATAAGAAGTTATGACCTTAACTTCTATGGTAAAAATATAATGTCCTAATCTCAATGATTGTTGATCCTTTAAGGATTTTATACTAAGAATATTTTTGAGGGATATATTCAAGATTTAAAGTAGTTGAAGTGAGACCTCATGTCATGAATTATGATTAAGAATTGATCTTTGAGTGATATTATATCACGTATGTTACCCTTTACATAGGTGAACTTAATTTCTTTTGTTAATTAACTTTAAGAATGATTCAAATTAAATTTTGAAAAATGACTTCAAGGCTGTAAATTTTGTGTTTGCAAATAATTTCTTAAAATGAGTTAAAAACAATTTAAGTAAAAATTGTTTCATAAGTACTCAGAATAACTTTAGAGTAATTTAAGAAATCTCTATCCTCTTACCTATAATTTTTATAAGAAAATAAATCAATGTAACCTTTTTATATGAGTTTAGAAAATATTTTAATGAACATATTTTACTTGGACGGTAGGCAAAAGATCTTGCTTCTCAAATGGTCATAAAATACATAAAGTTCATAACATGTTTACAAAATATCATGCTGCTATAGTTTTGTAAAACATGTATATCTCTCAAACTACTTCATGGACTAAAAATCAATTTTACATGCATAAACTACACACATATATGAGCATTTACATGTCTTTCCCTACTAAAAAATCGTATATCTTATTAGTGTGAAAGACATGTAAAGTTTCAGCAGTGTTTATTTGAAACAGTGTGGCAGAATTTTAGAAAATCAACAATATCTCATAAAATAATGAATGGATTTCAAAGAAATTTTACATGAGTATAAAGGACTCGTAGATGAACAACTCTTATCTCTAGTGGTTTGCTGAAATTCGTTCATTTTATATGTGAAATAAAGAGATCAAGTTTAGCTTTTGTTTCTCGCACGCATTCTGTCACAGTTTAGTAAAATGCCCATAACTTTCATTTGAGTGAATATTTTGCTATGAAATTTTACAGATAGTATTTAACCTCATAATGAACGTTTTTCATTAGTTTTGGATAGCCGAAATCTTAACATAAACAGGTCATTTTCTAGCTTGAAAAAGTTGACAGATTCTGGAAATTTTGAAGTTTAGTCGCATTTGCTAGAACGTGAGTCATATTTTAGCATGTAAGTTAAAATGTCATTTCTTACATTAAACAACCTTCCATTTTCACATAATATACACCAAAAATCCACAAATCCATCATGCATTATCCCTCCCCCTTTTCATTTACATAAATATCATACATATAAGAAATAGTGGAGAATATTACCTTGAAAGCTTAGAAAAGCTTAAAGTCTTGTGGTGGTTTTGGCAGTGTTGGAAGGATGATTTCACCACCTCTACTTGGTAGTAGTTTCATGTATATTGAGACATAAATGTTGAAGTAAGGAATGGATGTTGATTTAAGATTAAAAGAAAGTATGAAGATTAATATTGTTCTGGATAAACTTACCTTGGTGGTGGGATTCTTAAGTAAATCTTTATTTCTTGAGAAGGATGTCTTGAGCAACTTTAAGAGTTGCCTCCAACAATTTTGAAAGATGGTATTTTAATGGAGGGGTGTTATGCGTTGTAAGATACTAACATTGTTGCTAAAAATGTGGAAGAAGAGAGTTCTTCTCTCTTTGATTTTTCTTGGCCTTGAAAATGTGGTTTAAGCTCTACAAAGAGAGGAGAGCTTTTCATGGAGGTGAGATACACTTTGGGCATACGGACGTTGTGTTCTCTTTACACCAACTTAATCACTCATAGTGAGAGAGTTAGCTCTTTTGGCATTTTCCTCTTGTACCTTTTCCATATGTCTTTTATTATTTGTCGTATTTTAGTTGTCTTATTAGTCATGAATCTCATCATTAGGAGCATGTATACAGTACATGTAGGATTGCTCATGAGCATAATGAGTGTATCATGTATTTAATTTGATCACAAAACTGTATTATATCTCTAATATATGTAGGTATATGTAGAGTTTAATTGCCTTATTAGTGATAGGATACATTGTGATATGTATCATATTGATTTTTAAATGCATTTTAATTATTATGAAGTATGTTCTATTCAAGTTTTAATGATATATATATATATATATATATATATATATATATATATATATATATATATATATATATATATATATATATATATATATATATATATATATATATATATATATATATATATCTTGCAAAATCATATACTCATGAACTCCAACTATAACATATTTATAAATAAATGTTATTGAAACTCTTTGATCACCACCGAAATTAAAATCTCTATGACATGTAACATTAATTCCTATAAAATAATATCTCTATATTTAACAAAAGCCTATTTTAGATTGGGGTGTTACACATGGGGACTATCACTAGTTGGATATATAATTCTTGCATCTATCCACGTTAGGATTTGCTTCCAAATCACTTCTTGAATAGCGGGATTCATCCTTCGCTGATTCTGAATGCTACTCTTAGCCTCATCTAACAATCTTATCTTATGCATGCAATACGATGGATTAATGTTTTTCAAATCATCTAGAGACCAACCAATCACAGACTTGTAATTCTTAAGCACATTTAATAACTCATCAGTTGATCATCAGTTTAAGAAGAAGACACAATTACCGGATATGTTTTATTGTCACCTAAACAGGCATACTTCAAGTGCTCCGGTGGTGGTTTCAACTCCTCTTTCTTCTCTTCTTTTGCTGTGCTTTCCCTATCCAACGACAAGTACTTCCTAGTCCATTTCACCTCTTCAAACTTAGTTCTTTTTTATTCGTACATGTCATCACCCAAAGAAAGTAGATTTCCAAGAAATTCAATACATACCTCGTTAGAGAGCTCATCTAGCTCTGTGGTGGGAAAAGTAAGAGACTCTGCCAAGCATGTCTCCAAAGGATCCTTGAAAAGGATCAAGGACATATCTTCCTTCACGATCTCCTCCTCCACATCAATGTTGTGACACTGTGTCTCCATCGACATCTTCATTGATTTATCAAGATTGAACAGAACCTCTTTTTTATCCATCCGCAGCTTAAGCTCACTCTTTTAAACATCAATTATCGCTCTAGCAGTGGCAAGGAATTGTCTCCCTATGATAAGGGGAACATTATCCTTATTATCTTCCATCTCAAGTACAAGAAAGTCCACAGGAAAGACCAGTTTCTCTACTTTTACCAGAACATCTTCAATCACACCCTTTGGAAAAATCAAAGACCTATCGCCAATTGTAGAGCAACTGTTGTGGGAGTTAACTCCCCCAAATCAAGCCTTTGAAAAATTGACAATGGCATCAAATTGATGTTTGCCCCAAGATCACATAAGGCTCGTCGTGCCGGCTCCTTTCCAATTTCATAAAGAATAGTGAAGCTTCCCAGATCTTTTAACTTAGCTGGCAGCTTCCTCTAAATGATCGAGCTGCAGTTCTCTAACAAATTCACCGTTTCAATTCCATTCATGCTTCTCTTCTTCAAAAGTATATCATTCAGAAAGCGGGCATAATGTGGCATCTCTAAGATTGTTTCAGAGAAAGGAATGCTCAACCTTATCTTATTTATGATATCTGAAAACTTCTTGAATTTTTCTTCCAATCCCTTCTTGACTAACTTGACAGGAAATGGAGGAGGTATCTTCGTCTTGGGAATCCTCCATTCATCACGTTCAACCTTCTCCGCTTTGTCCTTCTCGGCTCTCAATCTATTTACACTTTCCCATTTTTTCTCCGCTATAAGCTCATTATTCTGCCCTTGGATTGGTATTAGAGTAGCATTAACATCAGGTACAACATTATGCACGAAAAATGGTGCTGGACGAGGCGGTTCGGCCTCGGTTCGACTATGAGTGCTGGTTGAACCAAGTGTGTAGTGGTCGAACCATGCTTCAAAAAGTATGTCATCTCCCGGACAGGTCAGTTTGACCTTGGTTCAACCATCAGGGTTGGTCGAACCAGGTAGGTTTTGGTCGAACCCGACATCAGAAGAAACAGAGGTTCTCGGACAGGCTAGTTCGACTATGGTTCGACCTTCAGGGGTTGGTCAAACCAGGTTGGT
This sequence comes from Pogostemon cablin, assembly GCA_023678885.1. Lineage (NCBI taxonomy): Eukaryota > Viridiplantae > Streptophyta > Magnoliopsida > Lamiales > Lamiaceae > Pogostemon > Pogostemon cablin. The sequence continues at coordinate 15,533,286 of CM042964.1, read as the reverse complement.
CTTGGTCGAACAGTCTGTCTGGATGCTTTGGAGGTTGTCCAGGTGCTTGGTTCGACCTCCAGGATGTGGTTCGATCTGCTGTCTTGGTCGAACCCTGGCCGAATCGAGCTCCTGGAGCTCCAAAATTCATTTCCAACATCATCGGTCCTTATATTGCATTCCAGACCTCAACATGATGGCGTTACACTGCTTCGGGTTTGTTATACTTTGAGATGGGAATTTTCCCTTCTCTACGGTTTGCGTAAGCTGATTTACATTCCCGGCCATCTGCCCCATCAACAACGTCAAGTCCTTCATATGCTTAGATATATCCTCATAATTAGCATCAATCTTTGCCTCTAGACGATCCACTCTTACATCATTCCTTGCCATGTACATGTTCACTGTATCCTCAAAACTAGATTTTCCTTCTTCGACCTTCGCACCCGGATTAACTCCAATAGGAGGTTGTACTGCTGTATTAGGATTACTCCATGAAAACTCCGGCCTCCTTGGTTGTTGATAATTACCAGGGGGACCAAGATTATTGAAATTCCCTTGGTAATTTTGGTTTCCTTGATTTTGGAATCTCGTTCCTTAAATACTTTGACCCATGGCGTAGTTTGTCTCTTCTAGTTCCACTTGGCTAGCTCCTTCATTACCAAAATCCTGCTGCATAATTGGTACTCGTTGTGCTATATCAGTGATCTACTTTTGCCGAGACTCAAGTAACTTGTTGTTATTAGCCAAACAAGAGACGATCTCAACTTCTCTACTCGACTTAAACATAGTGTGCTCAACCTACGCTACTTTTCCAAGAATAAAAGTACCTCTAACTCTATCAGTTGGCCAACCTCTTGAATTCATCAAAATATCCTCAAAGAGCTTTTCGGCCTCAACGGATGACTTTGAAAGCAGTGCTCCATTTGACAAAGCATCTAGTAAAACTCGAGAATCACAGTCCTATCCACTATAGAAAATACTGATTTATTGAGCTTTAGATAACTCATGCTGTGGACGCTTTCTAAGCATGTCCTTGAATCTGTCCCAAGCCTCATGAAATTTCTCTCCACTCCCGACAGCAAATTGATTGATGTCTTGCTTCATCTTAAACACCTTGGAAGATGGAATGTATCGCTCCAAGAACTTCAATTTCAATTGCTCCCAGGTAGTGCATTTAGTAGGATTAAGAGTATCCTACCAATCTCTCGCTCTTTCAGTAAGCGAGAACTTAAATAAGATAATCCTCCTCGCATCTTCATGAGTTCCTGCATCCTTTTGTGTACTTGCATAACCAAGGAACTAATTATGATATTGTTGATGATCCTCGAAAGTTTCCCCTGAGAAGGGACTCTTTCTATCATGCTGATCAAAGTAGGGTGAAGATCAAAATCCACATCGGCCCCTCTTGCTCCAAACAGCCCCAAGTTGCCTCCTCCGTTGTTCTTAGAGACTTCATGGATTACAAGATTATCCGAATTCGCCATATCTTGGGCCATGTTGACTGCTTCTACCTCCGACTTGTCTCCGGTCGCAGCTTCAATCGTTTCTGAGTTCAGCTCTTCAACTTCAACTCCTAAATTAAGAGCTGTAGTTGGTTCTATGTTCTTGTTCTTCTTCTTCATCGCCTTCTTCTTCCTCGACAATGCACCAATTTCTGGATTATAAGGCGGCAACTCTCCTGCCTTTGATCTAGTGTGCATACATCTAAGAAAAATAAATGTTAGCTAATAAATACAAGAATAAATTAGTCTCAATTAAACTAGAAATAATAAACCCATAATTAATGACGTCCCTGGAAACGGCGCCAAGAACTTGATGAGCATTTTCTCAACACAGAATATTAATCCCCGAGTATGAAGGATGCTATTATAGCTTTGATAAGCGACCAAGTAATTACCAAACCCAAGGAACGTATTATTATCAATTTAATTATAATCTAACTTATTAAGACTAGGATGGTAATATAGTTGTGATGAATTAAGTAACTAGTAATCAAATAATTAAAATAGAAATTAAAATAAACAAGCAGTAGAGATTAAACGAAAGTGAATAAGTGAGAAATTAGGTAGTTCTTCGGGCCATCCAGTTTTACTCAATAACTTCCCTTCCGTGTATCAATGTCCGACTCTATCTTGTGGAGTATAGACGCATCACTAAACCATGCAAATCTACTCTATAGACACAAGTAAATTAGCATGTGACACGTGTGAATATCCTTGGAGCAAGAGATATAACTCACCCCCCTTTCTAGGTACTATCAGTATCAATTATTTCCTGTGCACTAAGTACTCTAACCTAATATGATCACCCTTTATAGGTACTATGAAATTATTTTCTTTGTCCTACTTATTAACTCGAATCAGATTTAATTAACAAGTATTTATATAAGATAGTTCTATGGACTACGGAGTCCCCTCACTTAGAATCATAATATGTAATTCTGCTCAGCAGTGAACGCACTCAATCAATATTCAAGATATGCATTCAGACTCTACATAACAAATAATGATGCACAAAACAACTCTGAGTATGAATTAAAAATGCATAGTCTTTTATAAAATAAACCACAAGTAGTGTTGTACGGAGTATACACATGAAAGTTCAATTAACTTATAAAATCTTCATAAACCCTAGAACTATCGAAGCGGTTCTAGCCCATGATTGATCGAAGAACAATCATGGTGGTTGGATAGATCTTACCTATAGTCTTGAAAATTACAAGATAAATTAAGATGTGAAGTAAACCCTAGATTCGGGTGCTGTCGCATCTCTATCCATCTTGAATCTTCACTTGGTTCTCACTTGATTCGACAGAAGAATCTCTCTCCACAGGTCCATGGATGATGGTAGGGTTTCGGATATTGTGTAGAATGAAGGTGATGAATGATGTTCCTTTCTACTACGTGGGTTATCCTTTTATACCTTTAGCTTCTCCAATGGACCTCTAATGGGCTTTTTTGAGTGACAAAACGTAATGAAGGTGTAAAAATACAGATTCAGAAGCTTTCTGCGTATCGATTCGACCAAGGCCATTGGTTGAACCACTAAGTGCTTTGTCGAATCGGCCTGTAATGCACGGGCAGGTGACTGGTTCGACCACATCATCACCATTGGTCAAACCAGAAGCTTCGTGGTCGAATCACTTCAGCAAAACTTCATGCATTTGGTTCGACCATCATGCCTAGTCGAACCACATCATCGTGGTCAAACCGTGCTGTAACACGATTTTTGTATGTTGGTTCGACCTGAATCGATGGTCGAACCACTCGTGTTCTTGGTCGAACCAGGTGCTTTCATGCCCCTCTTCTGGTTCTGAGCACTTCTATCCTGTTTTCCTTTGAAAATCCGCTTAAACTGCCTCACACGCACCTGATTCCTGACTTTCCACTATATATCTCGATTCATCTTGACTTAAGATCAAATCATACGTCATTATCACAGAAATCAGAGCTCAAATGTAAATTTACACTCTCATCACTTCCACGTTCTTATTCTTCTTCTTTTCTTTCTTCTTCCTCGATGGCGCTCCGATCTCCGGATCAAAAGGCCCTAGTGTTGCTCCCTTCGACCTAGTGTGCATATACCTACGAAAAATCCAGCGTGAGAAAATAAAGACAAGTATGGAATAGTTTCAATTAAACTAGAAATAATAAAATTGATAATGACCACCGTCCCCGGCAACGGCGCCAGAAACATGATGGGCATTTTTTCAATGGACAATTATTCCCCAAGTATGAAGGATGCGATTGTAGCTTGATAAGCGACCAAGTTATATTATCGAACCCAAAGGATGTATGATTACCAATCTATTATTAACGAAATTAACTGAACTATTGGTTGGCAATTTACATGGAGAATGATTATTAAACTAATTACTAGAATAATTAAATAATGAATAAAATAGAAAATAGTAGAGAATTAACGAGAGTTGAATAAGTGAGAAGATAGGTAGCTCTTCTGGCCATCCAGTTTCACTAATTAATCTCCCTTCCGTATATCAATGTCCGACTCTGCCTTGTGGAATATGGACGCATCACTAAGCCATGCAAATCTATTTTGTAGTCACAAGTAGACAAGCGTGTAAAACGTGTGGATTATCTCAGAGCAAGAACATAATTTCATCCCCCCTTTTTAGGTACTATCTATTAGCGTTTGTTCATTTGGTTAACGTGAACTGTTAGGGTTCCATATGTTTTTAATTTAGCAGAAGCAAGAAATCAAAGAAACGTATTACCTTTCACCAGAGTATGTTGAAGATGATGGATTCTCGCAGGCAGCTTGCGCAGCGTCACCGTTTTGGGCATAACTCTCTCATCTAATCTCCGAATTGAGTGATCTATATGCCAAAACGATTCTCTTTTCAATGACTTTTTGTTAGTATATCACATGTTGAATTCTGAGGTCTATAAGATTTTATAAAAATCGTGAAACTTGGCGAACAGCAGCAGCAAATGACCTCTTGATCTTCTGTTGTATTCCCAAGTCCAATCTCGACGTCATGTGGGCGACGATCTTTGAGATCTTCTCAATCTGATGTTCAGTCTACCCTTTTCATGTGTTAGGCGTGTCTCATCTAGGGTTAGAACAGTTGAGATAACTTATATATGGACTACAGCAGGGACCAGGAGAAGAAATTAGAGTTGGGCCTCGATTGGGCTTAAGTATCCAAGTTAAGCCCAAAGCTTATACTTAAGTCCAATAATAATAATATATACCATTAAAATAGGGCAAAAGGTCAACCTGGCCCCTCAACTTATTGGTGAGGATCAAATGCACCCTCAATCTATTGTTTTTAGCATCTAAACCCTTCAACTTTTATTAATGAATCAAATTTACCCTTTAACTATTGTTGGCAGAGCAAATCTACATTTTGTGAATTAAAAAATTAAAAAAAAACACTAGTTACACCACATAATAGGTGGGGCCATGGTTAAGAATTAAAAATTTCAGCCGGAATTGTCATGTACACTAAAATGAGTTGGCCTCCGGTTTGATCTCTCTTCCGGTGGACCTGCTGAACGCTGTTCTACGGGGCAATAAAAGCATCCAATTTTATTAGGAAAGAGCTGGTTAAGCTCATCAAACAACTGAAAATTAAACTGAAGAAGTGAGAGCATCGCCGACGTAGGATATCCTGTCGCACCTCTTCTGAATTTCTCAAATTAACAATTCTTACACTGAACTTGAACTACATCGGAGGAGATAAAGAAGGATGTCTGCAACGCCGTAGATGCTGACAACATCGTAGAAATACAGCAACAGTTCTGAACGTGGGAGACGACAGTTATGTTCCGGATATTAAGAATTGATATTCTTCTTCCTCGCTTCGAAGCAGCGAACCTCCCTACCTATTCCATCACTATCTATTACCACCAGTGAACGCCTGAGATCCGCCGTTGCATCTCCAACGTATGCTGTCGGAATCCGTCGACATCGCGATGCCAGCTAGCCCCGTCTCTTGCCGACGACCACCAATCCCGCTGCATCTCCACGGTCACACATTGTCTGCACTGATCATCAAGACGCGAACCCTCCATCAGCACTACTTTCCACGGGTACCACTGTCCATCGAAAACTGCTACTGTGAGTCGACATCGCCGCCATGATCATTCCTGCCATTGAAGCTTCTGGCGATACTCAGCCGTGGAGAATCCACCAAAAATGCTCTGCCTTCGAGCCCATGCCGTCAGTACCACTTTCTTTACCAGAAAAGTTTGTCTGTCGTCAGTGTCATTTTACTCGCCAGATGCCTGCATCTGTTGCATAGCCGCCGCCCGTTGAAGGAATGTCGCTGCTACAACAAATTCGTTTAGATCCTCCGGCAAACTTTTTATTTCTTTTTTATTTTTAATCATGGACCCCACATATGGAATGTGTTTATTTTTTTGATTAACTAAATGCAGATTTGCTCTACCAACAATAGCAATTTGATTCATTAATAAAAGTTGAAGGGTTTGGATTCTAAAATCAATATATTGAGGGTGCATTTGATCCTCACCAATAAGTTGAGGGGCCAAGATGACCTTTTGCCCATTAAAATATTATTACTCCACTACCATTCTAATCTCATAATTACGTTATGGGCTCTTTCTTATTATGAGCCCGACAGTCTTCCCATGTTTAAGATATACAATGCCCATTAATTAAGTAAGTTACTGACAACTCCATTAATTAATATCTCATCCGAGAGTAGTACCACTCAACCTCATTATTATGCCGAAATTAATCCACCTGTAGGGTTTACATGATAATCCTTATAAGCTCCTCAAGGGGACATCATCAACCTATAACGGAACGGATTCCTTCTACAATCAACAGCACATTATAAAAACAACACTATTTTCTAACTCACCGAGTTTGTTGATTTAATTACATGTAAATCTCACCCATTGATTAATCAAAACAAATACATACTGCCCTACGTGTCGAGGTTATTGTATAGGGATTAAGAGCATGAACATCCAAAATAACAGAGATCAAGTTCTTTTATAAGTCAATATAAGTCGAACGATCTCAAGTGGTCCTGCTCAATACACACAAATCATACTAATGTGATTCTATAGTCAAGACAAACTAATACCAAATCACACTACAACATCCCGATAGAGAGTCCCCGTCTATCTCGGTTGTGAGCATATGTTTATACTTTATAAGGAAAACAATAATATAATCTTCCGCGTGTTGTCACACAACATATTATCTACAGTATAAAGTAAGTGGATTATTGCATCGAACATATACATAAATTATAAGATGCAATCATTTGATCATATGATTCTTATTTCAAATAAATTGTTATAACATTGTTCATACTAAAACTAAACTTTTAGTATATAATCCAACACTATCAGTATCAATTATTTCTCGTGCACTAAATACTCTATCCTGATATGATATCCCTTTATAGTTACTATAAAATTATCCTCTTTATCTTACTTACCAATCTGAATTCAATTAAATTAATAAGTATTTATATAAGATAGTTCTAATGAAGCTTCATAGTCCCCTCACTTAGAATCATAACATAAAATCTTGCTCAGCAGTGAACGCACTCAATCAATAACTAAGATATATATTCAGACTCTATATAACAGTTAATGATGCACAAAACAACTTTGAGAATGAATTAAAAATGATTAATCATATATAAAATAATTCCACAAGTAGTGTTGTATGGAGTGTACACATGGAAGTATAATTAAATAGTAAAACCTTCATGAACCCTAGAACTACAAGAGCGGTTCTAGCCCATGATGCTTCGAAGAACGTTCATGGTAATTGGATAGATCTTATCCATAGTCTTGAAAATTACAAGAAATATTAAGTTGCAAAATAAACCCTATATGTGGGCGCTGTCGCTTCTCGCTCCGTCTTGAATCTTCACTTGGTTCTTACTTGATTTGTTGCATGACTATCTCTCTACAGCTCCTGCGGATGGAGTTAGGGTTTGGATGTGGTGTAGGATAGATGTGGAATCTAACTGTCTTCTTGATGTAATCTGCTTCCCTTTTTATAATTGTAAACCCTCCTTAAGGACCTTTATCGGGCTTTTTCTTGGAAAACACACCAAAACACGTACTGGAGGTTCAGAATTACCAAAAATAGAACAGCGCGTCCCAACTCGACCAGAATTGGCTTGGTCGAGCAGCAGTCAAGCGGCTACTCTATAAGTTGAAGCTCTATCCGGCGTCTCGCTCGGTCATTGATGCACATTTTTTTGCATGCAAAATTAATCCCCAAGTATTAAGGATGTCAGTTGCAGCTTAAGCAAGCGACCAAGTTAAATATCGAACCCAAAGGACGGCGTATTATCAATTTAATTATTTACTAAATTAATTAAGACGAAAAACAATAACGTTTGAGGATTTAATTATTAACTAAAAAATAATTAATTTAAAATAACAAATAAAATAAATAACATTGGAAGAATACGAAAGTGGCTCAAGAATGGAGAATAGATAGCTTTAAGGTAATCCAGTTTTACTACTTAACTTCCCTCTCAAGTTCAGGCTGACTCTGCCATGTGGACTATGGACGCATAACTGTTGAGAGTGAAAATAAGCGTGTTATATTGTCCAATTTAACACCTTCTTGATTGGAATTATTGTCATATATTAGTACAAGTATCCTATATTCAATATATGTGAGAAAAAGGTGCACTTGAGGTGTTTTATTGTATTTTAGGTGGAAAAATGACCAAAAGTGCCAAGTTGAAGAAAAGGGTGCAATTTGTGCAATTATGCTGAAAAATGCACGTCCAACTTGTGTAATTATTCTGTGTTTTTATGGAGCTCTGAACTGGTTTTGTGATACATGGTTGGAAAGACACTGAAAAGAGGATCGTTTTGGCATAAAGAACACCTCAATCGAGTTCCAAACGAGGAAGTTATGAGCAAAATGGTGACTTCGCGTGAGCTGTACCGAATAGAACGGATGTTCTGCTTTCCATGGCTTTTTACAGAGTCAAATCTTAGAGTTTTTCTGACATCTTTATATGGATAGAAAGCCAAGGAAGAGAGGATCGCATGAGCACAAGAATCACTTAAATCGGAGCTCGGATGTAGAAGTTATACGCGAAACAGTGAGACGGCGTAAGTGTGATTCGACCACGATTGTCCAGTTCGACCAGACTCCTTGGTCGACCTGCAGCCATTTTGGTCAATTCGAATGCCTGAAGTGCGAATTATTGCCGATTTTAATTCGACCAGGGTTAGACCAAGCCCTAGGTCAAACCCCATTTCGAACTCCATGCCTGAGACGCGTCTGGATCCGATTTTTACACCCCAAGTGCATGTTTCTGTGTGTTTTCAAGAAAAAGCCTATCCTAGGTCCATAAGGAGAGCTTATAAGTATAAAAGGGGATGTAGATCACACCAAGAAGATAACACAATAGAGAATAGAGATTGGATTAGAGAGAGGCCACAACACAATATCAAACCCCACAAGGGGGGTTCACCCCCCCCCAACCATCATCCACATCCTTTCCTCCATTCATCCATCACTTTAAAGATTCATTTGTGGAATCAAAAGGAGAACCAAGAGGAGGATTCAAGACGGAGAAGGATGCGACGACGCCCACATCTAGGGTTTCCTTCGTTTTCTAATTTATCTTGTATTTTCCCAACATATGGGTAAGATCTATCCAACCCCCATGATTGTTCTTCGTAACATCATGGCTAGAGCCTTTTTGGTAGAACTAGGGTTGTGAAGGTTTTTACCAATTAATTGAGCTTTCGTGTGTATCTGCGTACAACACTACTTGTGGATTTATTTTATATATGATTGTGCTTTCTTAATCCATATTCATGGTCGTTTTGTGCATCTTCAATTGGTATATAAAGTCTGAATATATATCTTGGTTGTAGATTGAGTGCGTTCACCGCTGAACAGGATTCCATGTTATGATGCTAAGTAAGGGGATTCCAAAGCTTCATTAGAACTATCATATATGAATACTTTTTAATTGAATTGAATTCGGGTTATTAAGTAGGATAAAAAGGATAATTTTATAGTACCTATAAAGGGAGATCATATCGGGTTAGAGTACCAATTGGCCAGGGAAATAATTGATACTGATAGTACCTAGAAAGGGGGGTGGAATTATATCTCTTGCTCTGAGGTTATTCACTCGTGTTACACGCATGTTTACTTGTGTCTATAGAGTAGATATGCATGGTTTAGTCATGCGTCCATATTCCACAAGGCAGAGTCGGACATCAACACACGAAAGGGAAATTAATAAGTGAAATTGTATTATCCTAGGGCTACCTATTCTCCTACTTGATCCACTTTCGTATTCTTCTAGTGATATTTTATTTTATTTGTTATTTTAATTAATTATTTTGTAGTTGATAATTCAAACCTCAATCTTAATTGCTATCTTGTCTTAATTAATTTAGATAATAATTAAATTGATAATACGCCGTCCTTTGGGTTCGATATTCACTTGGTCACTTGCTTAAGCTACAATTGATATCCTTAATACTTGGGGATTAATTTTTTGTGCAAAGAAAACACGTATCAATCACTAAACCATGCAAATCTACTCTATAGACACAAGTAAATATGCGTGTAACACGTGTGAATAACGTCGAAGCAAGAGACATAATTTCAACCCCTTTCTAGGTAATATCAGTATCAATTATTTCACATATCTGGAATCTAACCCGATATGATCTCCCTTTATAGGTACTATAAAATTACCCTCTCTATCCTGCTTACTAACCTGAATTTAATTCAATTAATAAACATTCATATATGATAGTTCAAATGAAGCTTCAGATTCCCCTCACTTAAAATCACAACATGGAATCCTGTTCAGCGATGAACGCACTTAATCTACAACCAAGATATATATTCAGACTATATATACCAATTGAAGATGCACAAAACGAACGTGAATATGGATTAAGAAAGTATAATCATTGAAGTTCTGTCGCCGGCACCCAAAAATAATACTTACAAAATTTCCGAACAAATCCACTAAAATATAGTAGGATGAGTACTGGTCGAACTCAAGGGAGTAATTAAATTTTAAATTGAATCAATCGTGTTTCTAAAGTAACCGGAAGGGGGTGAATTGGATTGAATCTAATAACTACTAGAATTCAAAATTAAATAAATTAAAGAACAAAAATAACAAAATTAGATAAGAGGACAAATAAAATTTAAACCTAGTTCAAGGATTTGATCCCCTCTCATATCCTAATTCATAAAATAGCAAAAATTAAACATGCAAACAATAATACAAACTCAAATCCCTAGGCTAATTGTACGATCAAATTAACTCGAATGTTCTTAAGATCATCAATTAGGATACGACCACTAAATTGTACTATTCCCAAGTTACCCTATGGATTCGAACTCGAAAATGTATTAAGACTCTAAACATAGAATTATTAGGCTACGAAAACTGGCTAGTAATCATACAACCTAGATCCTATTACACCTAGAGGGAATTATCTCTATTTGCTACTAAATTCACTCCTCACAACAATTACGGATTGTGGATCACGAAATAGCATTAAGCATTTAAATAATTAAATTAGATGGCCAGATTAAAATAATTATCAAAGCGCTATTAAGAACATCAAAGCATGTAATAGAATAAATTCATATAAAAGTTTGCAATATAAAATTCCTAACAATCAAATAAATAATTCATGGGAGGTTCACAACCCTCGGACTAAAAACGAAATTACATAATCAAAATTAAATTAAACAGATAAAACTGATAACACCGATGTTCTTCGTGGTGGAACTTCCTCCTCCAATGGCTGTCTTCTAACGTCCCGAAGTGATGAACGTGTGTAGCATAGAGAATATATCCTACTTATTTATCTTCTTGTCCCCCAAGAAACCTAATTGTTTTCTTTCCTATTTGAAGAGTGTCCAGATTCATTGCATCACATCTTTGGTAAGTTTTTATTTATTGTTAATCACCAAATCCTTATTTTCCTTAATTATCTTGGTCAACTCTTTAATTTCTTGCAATAAAAATTATTGTATCAGTCACAAAAATAAATTATTGTGACTGTACAATTTATCTCAATTTTGGCTTATTTCAATAAGAAATAAAATAATTAAAGTTCAAGTGCGAAAAATATAAATAAGTTGTAATTAGACTAAATAATTCACAACGCACGCGTAAAGAAGTGAATTTCATCCAAAATAATCATGTAAAATTACGACTTATCAAACTACCCACACCTAAACCTTTTCTTGTCCTCAAGCAAAACAAGACCAAAAACACAGTATATGAAAAATGACAACCATATGCAAGTGATAGCAAAACAATGACACTTTCAAAAGTGATTAAATAAGGTGCACCAAATACAAATGAGTGATAGAATGCCTCACAAAAATTTGCAACTTATGTAGAATACAAAAATTCATGGCCTCACAATAGTTTCACTCAATAACGCTCAAGTATATGTAATGGATAGCAAAACACTCAAACTTAAACAAGACAAGTCATTACCATAGGCTTGCTCCCAAATCAAATCTCTACAAAGTTCAATGAGCGTTATGCAAATGTCAAAAGGACTTTAAAATGGTTGTAATGGAGCCTGTGATAAGGTGGGATAAAAAGGATTAGAAAGGCTAAATATACCACTTTGCAAATTGTGTTAATCATATAAAACGTACATCAAAGTGATGTATCTTGTCATTCTCAACATTTTCCACATCCACTTCCTCATTTTCTTTTGACAAAATCTGATTTTTATTAGTATGCAAATACCCACACCCGTTTCTTTCATATTTTCGGAAAAAACAGGGTAACACTGAAGGGTTTAGTGTCTGTTCTGTTGCAGAATTTTTTTAATAGATCACAGTCCCTCGATTCTGCCAATTCTCTTCAATTCCAAAATTCATTCTTTTCTTTTCTGGAGTTCTCACTCTTCTTTTCTCTTTTTCCACTCCAAAATTTTTTTCAACCATTTCTTTTTTTTTTCAATTTTTTTCCGTCATCCTTTCTCCATTTTTTTCTTTTCCTACAACCACGAAATCCCTTCATCTTCAATTCATCCTCCAAATAATTTCAATGATTTTCACAATATGCAAAATAGTAGGGGGTTCAAATGGAAGAGTTCAAGAAAGAAACGAAATATGACTAAATTGATATGCTCATTCATCAAAGAAAGGCTAGGCTCAAGTTGGCTCTCTTAAAGGTTTTAATATGATCAGGTAGATAAAAAGAAGGCCAAATTATGGGTTGCCTAGGCGCCTTTATCATTTAATTACACATGCTCAAATGTAAGATCTCAAAATGCATTTAAGGAGCAAGTTCTAGAATGTATATATCAAGTTCAATTTACCCTCAATCAAGAAAATAATAGAGCTTATATAGATGATAGCTCTTCAAGGCTCAAAGCTTACAAGAATAGGGTAATTTTGCCATGAATTCCCAAACAAAAATTATTCCACATTTGTCAAAAAATAATAAGACAAAACCAACAACTCACAAGTATCGGTACATCAAATTTAACTCTCTTGTCATGCCAAAAATTTCACATATCAAAGCACAATTTCGCCATAAATCCAACACCACCTCCACATGTGCACAAGTATGAAAATATGATATCAAATGAAATACTATATGCACATTCACTAATAAAAAAAATATTGCAATTTCAAATACCACTTAATACACCAAACCTACCCACACTTATTATTTTGCTTGCCCTCAAGCAAACAAAATACAATAAAATTCAAGGAAAAATTATAAGTGCAAGAGTAGAAAGAAGTCACCGAATTAAGCTCCATTTAATTGACCACATGTTGAGATTTTTTTTCTTCTCCAAAAACGTCATCAACACCATTGCTACTTCACTTCATAGCCTATAATAAGCACACACCAAAAGAACAAGATTATTTATTAAGAATAAATAAATAAATAAAAATCTAAGTTGGGTTGCCTCCCAACAAGCGCCTTTTCTTAACGTCGTTGGCTCGACGTTCAGTTCCCTTTCACGTGATAGGAGTAAAATGTTCAAACCAATATAATGATCTTATTGGTTTGCGAGAAGTGTTCTCTCCCTTCAAAATTATATGGTTCTTGGTCAGCCTTAACATGTCAAGCTCCACAAAAAAATTGTTTGATCGCCTCAAGAAAAGGGTCATGAATTTCATCAATCCTAAATACAACAATTGTCTCATTTTCTTGAGAGATATCGGCAACTTTTTCCAACCTGTATGAGATGAAAAAGAATCAAAACTGATGGAAATTAATTCGAATGAATTCACTTCGTTTTCGTTTTCAGCAGAACTGACACTAAAGGCTCATTGTCAGTTTCTGCTTTCAGAATTTTCTACACAGAATTTGCAGAATTTTCAGCACACTCTCCCTCTCTTCAATTTCTACATCAATCTCGAATTTTTCTCCATGGATGGACTCCTCAATACATTCCTCATGATTTGCACTTTGTTGTGCCACCAAACGATCAACCTCTAACTTTAATTGACTACATTGGCGCTCCAAATTCCAAAGACTCAATTGGGTTCCTTATTGAAATATTAAATTACTAATTTCCATCCGTCTCAGCAAGGACTCTAATGAAGCATTCGAACTTTGTTCATCCCCATAATATCCGTCATCCTCATAATCGCATTCACCATTATTGAAGGATTGAGATCTTTCCTCATAGTAGCCATGACTTTGAAAATTGTGGGGTTGATTATGATAGTGGTCCACATATCGGGGACTATGAGGGTTATGCCATCCTTGATTGAAAGTGTTAACATATGGTTGATCATTCCAATGCCTTTGTTGATTAGCCCTCCAATATTCATCTCTTCTTCTCACCGCTAATCTATCAATCAAGGATGGATAATCATGAGTGGAATGGAGTGTGGTTGTACAAACTCTACATGGCTGAATATTTTGATCATAATAACCATGATATCAATCCATTAGAAGAAAGCTTAAAAGGGGAGAAAGTGATTAAACTCTAAAAATTAGAAAAATAAAAACAGGGCAGACCTGAGACTGAAGGATTCAGTGTCAGTGCACTGCTGGGTAAAATTCGAAAATAAATAAAATAAAAATAGAAAAGTACAATAAAATTCGGGATTACTCCCAGGAAACGGCGCCAAAATTTGATGTGCTGTCGTCGGCACTCAAAAATAATACTTATAAAATTTCCAAACAAATCCACTAAAATATAGTAGGATGATTACAGGTCGAACCCAAGAGAATATTTGAATTTTAAATGAATCAATCGTGTTTCTAAAGTAACGGGAGGGGGTGAATTGGATTGAATCTAATAACTACTAGAATTCAAAATTAAATAAATTAAAGAAGAAAAATAACAAAATTAGATAAGAGGACAAATAAAATTTAAACCTAGTCTAAGGATTTGATCCCCTCTCATATCCTAATTCATAAAATAGCAAGAATTAAACATGCAAACAATAATACAAACTCAAATTCCTAGGCTAATGGTACAACCAAATTAACCCGAATATTCTTAAGATCATCAATTAGGATACGACCACTAAATTGAACTATTCCCAAGTGACCCTATGGATTCGAACTCGAAAACGCATTAAGACTCTAAACATAGAATTACTAGGCTACGAAAACTGGCTAGGAATCATACAACCTAGATCCTATTACACCTAGAGGGAATTATCTTTATTTGCTGTTAAATTCACTCCTCACAACAATTACGGATTGTGGATCACGAAATAGCGTTAAGCATTTAAATAATTAAATTAGATGGCCAGACTAAAATAATTATCAAAGCGCTATTAAGAACATCAAAGCATGTAATACAATAAATTCATATAAAAGTTTGTAATATAAAATTCGTAACAATCAAATAAATAATTCATGGGAGGTTCACAACCCTCGTACTAGAAACGAAATTACATAATCGAAATTAAATTAAACAGATAAAACTGATAACACTGATGTTATTCGTGGTGGAACTTCCTCCTCCAATGGCTGCCTTCTAACGTCCCGAATTGATGAACGTGTGTAGCTAGAGAATATATCCTCCTTATTTATCTTCTTGTCCCCCAAGAAACCTAATTGATTTCTTTCCTGTTTGAAGAGTGTCCAGATTCATTACATCTCATCTTTGGTAAGTTTTTATTTATTGTTGATCACCAAATCCTTCTTTTCCTTAATTATCTTGGTCAACTCTTTAATTTTCCTACAATAAAAATTATTGTATCAGTCACAAAAATAAATTATTGTTACTGTACAATTTATCTCAATTTTGGCTTGTTTCAATAAGAAATAAAATAATTAAAGTTCAAGTGTGAAAAATATAAATAAGTTGTAATTACACTAAATAATTCACAACTCACGCGTAAAGAAGTGAATTTTATCCAAAATAATCATGTAAAATTACGACTTATCAATCATATATAAAATAAATCCACAAGTAGTGTTGTACAGAAAACACACAAGAGAGTTTAATTAATTCATAAAACCTTCATAAACCCTAGATCTACCAAAACAGTTCTAGCCCATAATGTTGCGAAGAACAATCATGGGGGGTTGGATAGATCTTATCCATATGTCTGGAAAATACAAGATAAATTGTGAAACGAATAAAACCCTAGATGCAGGAGTCGTCACGTCATTCTCCATCTTGATTCCTCCTCTTGATTCTCATCTTGATTCCACAGACGAATCTTCAAAGTGATGGATGAGAGGAAATGATGTGGATGATGGTTGGGGGGTGATCCCCCCTTGTGGGATGTACGATGATTGTGTTGCTCTCTCCAATGAATAATGATGTGATCTACATCCCCTTTTATACTTGTAAGCAACCTTATGGACCTTGGATGGGTTTTTTTTTGGAAAATACAAAAATACACGCACAGGGGGTGTAAAACACGTCGAAATCAGAATTTTGCGTCCCCATTCGACCAAAGTGGTGTTGGTTGAACTACGGTCGAACTGCATGCGCAGTCTAATGGTTTCACACATAACTTCCACAATCGAGCTCCGATTTGAGTGATTCTTACGTTCACGCAATCCTCTTTTCCTTGGATTTCTATACAAATATAGAACTTACAGAAACTCCAACATTTGAAAGTGTAAAAATCCATGAAAATTGACACAGCTGTTCTGTTTGGCACATCTTGCACGATGTCACCATTTTGATCATAATTTTCTCATTTGGACTCCGATTGAAGCGTTCCTTATGTCAAAATGATCCTCTCTTATGTGGGTTTCCAACTATTTATCACACTTTAAGTTCAGAGCTCCACACAAACACAGAAAAATTACATAATTTGGACGTGCGTTTTTCAGCATTCCTACACAAATTGCACCTTTTCTCTAACTTTACACTTTTGATCATTTTTCCACCTAAAACACAATAAAACACCTCAAGTGCACCTTTTTCTTAAATATATTGAATATAAGACACTTGTGATATTATATAACAACAATTTCTATCGAAAAGGTGTTAAATGGACACTAAAACACGCTTATTTTCACTCTCATCAACCATTCCTGACCTCGCTCGACCAACATGTTCTGGTCGAGCGGCTCCTCTTGAGGTCGAGCAGTACCTCAAAAACCGTTACTTCCGATTCTAACACTTTTGACCTATTTTCCTGCATAAATATGCTTAAATAGCCTCTGTAGCATCTGATTAATGACTTTTTCATAAACAACCCGATTTGCCTCGTTAATTGACCAAATCGTACTCAATTTTCACCTAAATCAGAGCTCAAAAACACGTGAATTACCACACTCACCAACCCCCTGCATGTCAATACAGTATAGCGAATTAAATTATTTGAAATACGCATTATGTCATGGAGACCGTCCAAGGAAAATTATATAATACTCGAGGGAACAAAGAAACATGCATCAATAAATTTGCTAATCAATAAACCATACAGACATTATCAATTCATATTATGAAGTTTAAAAGTTGGATTCCTAGGGTCACGCAACTACACCAGCAGCAAAATTGCAAATGAATGCATTGCATGAAAGATGATATATATACAATGAAAATGAAAAGGATTGATACATAAAAATATAAGAAAAATTCTTAACCCCAGAAATTACCTATATTTTTTTCTGCACATAAGAAGTACGCTGCACACAAAACATGGAATCAAGAACACCTAAGAGATACGCTGCACACAAAACATAGAAACGTGGATAAGTTTCGGGTTTATGCTAAACATATCCCTGCTGCACATAAAACATACAGTACATGATACCCTAAATTAGCGCTGAATTCAAAAAAAAAATAATAATGATTTAAATAAGTGCTGCAAAGCAATCAAATTAGTGCGGTAAATTGGGGCTCATAATTAGGGCTCGACATTTTGCAGCACATGCCAATGATTTTAGGAATCAATATTAAAATCTCACAGAATTCAGCACACCAATGAACTTAGGTATCAAATTAGGGCTCGAAATTATAATTTGATTGAGTGCAGCACCCAATGCCATTAGACATCAATATTAGAATCACGACGACTTCATCACACGAACGAAATTAGGCCTAAAAAAATAGGGCTTGAATAGAAACACTCACTTTATTACCGTCGTGAACTTACAAATGGATAAAAAAATCGGCCGAGCGAATGGGCCACTGAAATCGGCGAGTTGTCTGTGGTGTCGAATTCATGCGGCGGCGGCTGTGAACTTTCGCGTGCATAAAAATCGTTGATCCGGTGGAGGAGGAAAACACTCTTAGGGCTGCACAAGTTGAATGACAAAGACAATTGTTTCTTGTGTTTGCTGCAATTGTCGAGATTTATCTCTTTGAAAATAAATTCCCCTAATTTTGGGGATTAGAGTGATTTGCCACGCAATTTTGAGGAAATCACTGCACGTAAAATTAATTGTTGTTGAGGGATAATCTCGAAAATTCATATTAAAAAATATATCCAGTAGTAATATTTTTAGTTGTGTGTATCTAGTAGTAAAATTTAGAAATACAGAATGTACATAGTAGTAACTACCCCATAAATAAATGATATGTAAAACTAAACATTATAAAATAAAAAATGATGCATTATAAGAGACGAGTAAATTCAAGTCAAAATAAATTTTCAGTGATAATATTCTAGGGCAAAGACTTGTGTGAGACCGTCTCACATAAAGGCTTACGTGAGATGGATAAAAAGTGTTAACTTTTATAGTAAAGAGTGATACTCAATTATTGAAATGTGATAATGTTATTTCATGAACAATTTATAATATAAATGAAAAGTGGTAACATTTTATATGAAAGTGATAATAATATTTTATAACGAAAGTGATAACTAATTTAAAAAGTGTAAAATTATATTATGTGAGATGGTCTCGTACAAGACTCGCGCATATTATAATAAACAACCTATTTATATTTTGAATAATTAATGAATATATGGGGAAAATATTAAAAAATAATTTTGTAAGATCACATATAAATATTAAAGTTATAAACAACAATAATAGTATGGACTAAATTTTTTACAGTCAAATATCATACATATTTAAATGTCAAAAATAAAATTTTAAATCTTTGTTTTATGGGTTAATTGCAAAACAAAAAAAAAACCTCCAACTTTTATTTTTATTGCAAATAAATCTTAATATTTGAGAAATTGCAAAAAAAACATTGACCTTTAAGTTTCGTGCAAAACGCACCCAACGAGAAAGAGAGGGTTTCTCGACATCCGACATGGTGTTGACCTTTACCACGTCAACTTCCACGTCAGATTTGAGTTTATTGCAGAAAAAACCCCAACTTTTACTTAAAATGCGATTTAATTCCACCTTTGAGATTTGGCAAAAAAAGACCATTAGATTTTTTTTATTTTTTAAATTGCACCCATTATATTTTATATTTAAAATTTAAATTCTAAAAAATTATTAAATTAAAAAATAAATTTACTTTAGTTTTTAAAATATTTTATGCATTATAAAATTGTTATAATTTATAAAATCAAAGTATTCTTAACATGTCTAAATTTTTTTCGTAATTGTATGTTATACAATTTAATATGACAAAAAAATATATTTAGATGACTAAAAAATTATAAAAAAATAATTTATAATGCATGTATACTTAATTTATAAACTCATAGTTTTATACGGACAAAAAATAGTATTAGTCAAGTTTTAATTTATACAAACCAAATTATCATACAAGGCAAGATAATTACGGGACCGAGCGAGTAATAAAAAAATAATAAATAAAAACTTTAAAAACCTTGTAAGAAAAAAAAAATTAACTATGAAAATTTTATAATGTATAAAATATTTTTAAAATTAAAACCTTTGATTTATTATTTTTTTCATCTAATGCTCAATTGGAGAAATCTACCACCTGGATTGAACTTGTAATGGAAATTATTGGCTAGTCCTCTTTGTGAGGTTAGCAAAATGATTGTATAAGGATAATATATATTTGCACTCCACATGTTTGACTAATTGATTGTGATGGATATTTTCTATCATGAAAGCTTATTTCTCAATGAATGCAATGATTAGTGTGGTTGATTATTAGTTGCCTGTATGCAAAAGTGTGAACATGTATGTATGTGATGAGTAGTTAATTGAATCATTTTATTGCATGAGTTGTTCTACTAGTAGGTGTTGAGTGAGTTTGTGAAGACCACAATATGCCTAGAGTCATCATGATAGAACATATATGATAAATAAGGTGTGAACAAGCTTAGAGTATGTGAAAGGACTTCAATATAGGTAACTAGTGTGTTGTAAGGAAATGATGATAATAGTGAAACTCTCTTATGATTTTTTCGGGATTGCTTAGGTGCTAAGTAATTCACATCTGCTAGGCATGTGTGAACAACCAAGTAGTGTTATAAGTAATATAAAATTGTAATATAATAATAAATGTTAATATGTAATAACAAAAAAAATTAAAAGATTATATACGTAGTATTAAAATATAAAATATAATAATTAACCACGTCGCGACAGATCTTATTTTCAAAAAGTTATTTAAGGTAATGAATTCGCAATTAGTTTTATTGAATATATTATAATATTTAAATATATGTATTATTAAAATAATTAATTAAATAATAACTTACAAAATATTTTATAGACAAGAATAAATATTTTGGAGATATATAATAGCAATATAATAATAAATGTTAATATATAATAATTAAAAATAAAAATATTATATATGTAATATTAAAATAAAAAATATAAAAAAATAATAATTAACCACGTCGCGACACATAATATTTTTACATTTAAGACATTATATTCGCAATTAGTATAATTATCATATATATATATATATATATATATATATATATATATATATATATATATATATATATATATATATATATACTAGTATGAAATCCGCGTACAACGCGGGATCATTTAATTATTACTCTTATTTTTTATAATTAAATAATCCGTGTTATATAACGTAACAAAATTAATTAAGGAGATTTCTTTTTCTTATAGCTAGACAATTTCTTTCATCAATGTAAAGAATTTGCAACGAATTATAACATTTGACTTTTGATAATATAACGTATAACTAAATCATGTAAAAAGTTAATATACATGTACATATATTCTAATTATTTGAATGAATCTTGACTTGTAATTTTTTAAAATGTTACTTTATAACATAATATAATTGAAAAATATTTATTACTCCTCCCGTCTCTCTAAAAAAAATGTGCAACCACATAGGACTATTTTGTCTCTTTGCTGTATATTTATGTAGTTGTTAGTATTTTATTTTTTTCATTGTATTTAAGTGCAATTATGATCAAAGTATGTAACTTTTAGTAATAAATCATTAATTTTACTGTTGTCTAAAATAAATATCAATTATATATACAAAAATTTCAATTTATTCTTTTTTTTTCTATACATGATTTGAATGATTTATTTATTAATTGCAATTAATGATACTAAAGTAAATAAGTTATAGTAAGTGTATAGGAAAAATAAATAAATAATAAGACTATACATGAACAACACATTAGCAAAAAAAGAGTTTACTATACTATACTTAATATATATATATATATATATATATATATATATATATATATATATATATATATCTATGAAAAATAAGGTCAAACATTTTATAATTAATTAAAACAAAATTATTAAAATATTTTAAATAGTTGTTATATATATGTTTTTAAAAATACACGTAATATTATAAATAATATTTAAATGGAGTATTACTTTTTACTCACGATTATGGTTTAGTATTTCTTAATTAACTATATAATAATAATAATAATAATCCTATTTTCATTAATTGTTATTTTAAAAACACTAATGTAATATATATATATATATATATATATATATATATATATATATATATATATATATATATATATATATATATATATATATATATTAGTAAGGATCCCGTGTTTTACACGAGTTATAAAGTTACAAATTAAAAAAATATAATTCAAGTTTAATACAACTATTTATTAAATTATAATTTAGTATAAGATTTTATGCACTCAAATGTGAATTTACTTTCATTGATAAAAGCTGATTTCGTTGTTCAATTAATTTATCAATTTTTTTTAATCATTGAATTAATCATTCCAAAAACATTAGGAATTCCCTTATAAACACATCTCCAAGCTAAAATAAATTTATTATATGTCTAATTTAAAGAAATAACAAAATATAAATTTAATTTACGCAAAAAAAAAACAGAATGAAAAAATATAAATTAATATAGTATGAAATTAACTATTATAAAAAAATGAATATCTTTATTTAGAATTTAAAAAAAAAGTGTTCATCTTGGTGAATAATTTATGTGCTTATACTATTATATATGTGGAGGAAAAACAGACTAAAGAAATTTATATATTTATCATTAAACTTTTATTAGTAATTATTAAAAGTTCATGTATTTATCACTAAATTTAATTAGTAATTATTAAGATCTTATTTATAAATTATAGATGGAAAAAGAATTTTTTTTGGTAATATTAATTATAAATAATATTTAATTTGTTATCTGATCCGATCACATGTTTGAAATTAAATTGTATTTATCAAAAAAAAATTATTAGAAATTATTAAAAGTGGGCAAAAACAATGTAAAGTGTAAAATTGGGCCAAATGAGAGATGTCATACTCTTTACTTTTGACTTTTAAGAAAAGGAATTTTCTACTCCAAATTAAGATAAAAAGACATATCGCAATCAAAATCCAATTGTTTCGAAATTCATCATTGTCTCATATAGAAGAAATAAAAAAATAGAAAAAATAATCTAAAGATAAATCATAAAAATTTTAATTGAAAATAATAATAAAATTAACCATGAAAAAAATATTATATTAAAAAAAATAAAAGATTAATTTCATACAAATAAAAAATTAAAAACAAAATAATAGAATTAAAACAAAAATTAATCGAAAGAGAATTTAAAAATATAAAAAAAAGAAAAAAATATAAAAATAAAAAAATATATCACATCCATATTTCATCTTAAAAAAATAAACTTATTTATATATTATTAAATTTTAATGTTGGTGAAAATATATTAAAAAAAATAATTAAAAAAGAACTTGAAAAATAATAAAAGAAAAACTATAATAAAATTAATATATTCTTAAAAAATAAAAAATAAATTTATTTTAAAAATATTTGAAGAAATAAGAAAAAGAAATCATAACAAAATTAATTAAATAAATTTGTAAAACCCTCTGAAAAAAATAACTTAAAAAATATTAAAAAACTACATACTAATAATTTGGAATTAAAACAAAAAAAAAATTAAATAAAAAAATTTAATCAAAAGTGAAACCATAACAAAATTAATTAAAAAAAAGTTGTAAAATTAACCATGCGTAAAAAAAATAAAAAAAATTACATTCTAACCATTAAAAAAACGGAACTAACAACTAAAAAAAATTAAATAAAAACAAAAATAATCAAAAGACAATATAAAAAATATGAAAGAAATAATAAATAAATAATAATCAAAATTAAAATCATAAAAAAATTAATTAAAAAAATTTGTAAAATTAACAATGAAAAAAAAATTAGTTAAGTAAAAAAATTATAAAATTACAAATTAACAATAAAAAAAAACAAAACTATAACAACAAAAATATATAAATAATGAATAAAAATATAAAATAAACAATAAAAATTAATGAATAATAATAATAATGAACGGATACCTTTCTTTAGAATTTGAAAAAAGTTTTTGCTCGTCATGATGAATAAATTATATGTGTAGAACTAATGAATAAAGAGTTTTATTTATTGATGGAGAGGGGATAAATTTTTTAACTATTAAAGTAAATATATGTATTTATCTATGTTAATTTTTAATTCTGATTTGATAATATCATATTAAAATCTTAAAATAATATATGTATTTATCTACATTTAATTTTAATTAATAATTAAAATAATTAAGATTTTTAATTTTAATTAAAAATTAAAATAATTGAGATTAATTCTGGTGGCGACACCTCATCAAAAATAAATTCTCCTTTAGTATATTAAAGATATATATATAAATATATATATATAATATAAATATAAATAATTTAAATATAATATTCTTTTAAATATTCATAAATTTGTAATGAATTTATTAATTTCATTTTTTATTTAATTTTATTAGTTTCAAATTATATAAACAACTAAAGAAAACAAATTTTATAATTCATATGTCATAATTGAATAATTAAGATATATGTAAATAAATAAATATTAACATACTTACTTTAAAAAATTAACAAATATTTACAAACTCAATTTTAATGTTATTTGATATGAAATAATGATTTAACTTAAAGAACTTAAGCTTTCAATTCAATACATGAATTATTTTTTCAACCTCTTATTCTTTAGAGGTAAATCGATTCAAGAGTACTTGAATCATCGATACTCTAGAAGAATACTTGAATCAATATTTTAGAGGTAAATTTTAAAGAATACTTGAATCGATTCTTTAGAGTTAGTACCGATTTTTTTCATCTTGAAGGATCGATTCTTAAGATGTAAATCGATTCAAAAATACTTGAATCTATCCTCTTACTCTTGAAAAATCGCTTTTTGAACTTTGAATCTATTCAAGAATACTTGAATTAATTCTCTTCCTATTGAAAAATCGATTCTTAAGAGGTAAATCGATTCTTAAGAATACTTGAATCAGTTCTCTTCCTCTTGAAGAACACTTGAATCGATTTTTTAGAGGTAAATCGATTTAAGAATACTTGAATCAGTTCTCTTCCTCTTGAAGAATACTTGAATTAATTTTTTAGAGGTAGAACGAATATCTACTTGATTCTCTGTATCGAAATAAAATTTTATACTTTCATAAATCAAGTTCTCTAGAGGAACTTGAAGAAAGCTCATATTACTCTTGAAAAATCGAATGTGTATAATTAGAATGAATAACAAAAAGTCTTATTTATAGGTGTGGTGAGACAGAATATTATATGAAATATTCTTTTTCCCTTCATATATATGATTTAATTTGATATTTATTAATTTATTGCATTAAATTAAAAGATTTAGTAATTAATTAATGATACTCAAATAAATAAAATATTACAAATTTAGTCATTATTAAAGATAAGAAACACATTATTTAAAAAATATTAAATAAGGAAGTTAATTAAAAGTAAATAAGGAAAATATTAAAAAATATATTAAAATATCAAAACAATTGAGAAAATTACACGTCAGCAAGAAAAGTTTTTGCTATAATACTTAATATATATATATATATAATTAATTTATATATAATATTATTTTAAATTTTTATAAATTTGTAATAAGTTTATTATTTTATTTTTTATTTAATTTTATTAGTTTCAAATTATATAAACAATTAAAGAAAATAAATTTTATAATTCATATGTCATAATTGAATAATTAAAATATATATAAATAAATCAATATTAAATAATATACTAAATTTAAAAATTAATAAATATTTACAAACTTAATTTTAATGTTATTTGATATGAAATAATGATTTAACTTAAAAAAACTTAATTTTTCGATTCTATACATGAATTAATTTTTCAAGCTCTTATTTTATAGAGGTAAATCGATTTAAGAGTACTTGAATAATCGATCCTCTTTCACTTGAAAAATACTTAAATCAATACTTTAGAGGTAGATCTTAAAAAATACTTGGATCGATTCTCTCGCAATGAAGAATCGATTCTTAAGAGGTAAATCGATTCAAGAACACTTGAATCAGTTCTCTTCCTCTTGAAGAATATTTGAATAAATTTTTTAGAGGTAGATCGAATTTCTACTAAATTCACTCTATCGAAATAAATTTTTATACTTTCATAAATCAATTCTCTAGAGGAACTTAAAGAAAGCTCATATTCCTCTTGAAGAATCGAATGTGTGTATTTAGAATGTCTACCAAAAAGTCTTATTTATAGGCGGGGTGAGAGAAAATATTATATGGAATATTCTTTTTTCTCTTTATACATATGATTTAATTTTATATAAATTAATTTATTGCATTAAAAGGTTTAGTAATTAATTAATGATACCCAAATAAATAAATAAAATATTAAAAATTTAATCATTATTAAAAATAAGAAACCCATTATTTAAAAAAGAAAATATTAAATAAGGAAGTTAAATAAAAGTAAATAAGAAAAATATTAAAAAAGTATTAAAAATCCAAAAAATTAAGAAAATTACACGTCAGAATGGAGCGCTCTGGAGACGACACGTCAGCAAGAAAAGTTTCTGCTATAGTATACTTAAAAAATATATATACAATTAAATAATAATATTTTTAATTAATATTTTGTTCTTAATTTCTATAAATTTTTTTAAAAATTTATTACATAATTAAGATTCATTATTAAAAATAAAAAACAAATTATTTAAAAAAGAAAATATTAAGTAAAGATATTAATTAAAAGTAAATAAGGAAAATATTAAAAAGAGTATTAAAAATAAAAAAAAAATTGAGAAAATTACACGTCATTTTCGAGCGCTCTGGAGACGACACGTAAGCGAGAAAAGTTTCTGCTATAGTATATACTTAAGATATATATATATAAAGTATCTTAAAATATGTTATAATTTTTAGTAAACGTAATATATTTTATATTTTGTTTATTATTCATAAATATTAAATTTTTCTTTAAAAGTCGATATATAGGACTAGTAAAAGTTGCACAACAATTAAAAATATGTAATTTATAGGAGTTAGTCTCCTACTCTTATTTATAATTTAAGAAGATAATTATATCCTTTAGTGTTTTATCCTCTAAAAATAAACATTAAATCCCAAGGTGCTATTTGTCTTGGAGTTTTGTAGATAGATAGATGAGAGAAGAGAAGAGAAATAATAGAGAGAAAATATATGTACGTTGGTATATATATGAATGATTTTTAAAATTTTAGTGTGGAATTTGAAAATCAAAACATGTGTTTTAAAATTGGAAACGAACATCACCACTATAATAAGACATTAACCAAAAGGGTACAAGACCCGATGTAAGAAATACTTTGCCATTTTATAGTGCTATTTTTAGCCCTTTAGTTCGATTCTTGATTCCGTCATTTAAATATATTCTTACAAATCACTTTGCATGCATGTTATGGTGTAATTCGATTTCACAATTCCGAATAGTGCTTAGCTACAAAGACATTTGAAGCAATAGCAAATATCATTAATTTTTTAGTTTGCATTGCTTACAATAAGATTGATGCTTTAATTAATTAATATACAAAAGACAAATACGTCGAAGAGGATGGTACCGTTATTTTGGATCGTCTATCTAGGATCGATGGACTTTGCCCATCTGCCATCACCTAAGTACACACACACTACATATTATATATATATAACATGTGTGTGTTCACCAAATGTTAGTAGGGTCCGCTGAATAAGGTGTAATTTGGTCTGGTGGGACTGTATTTAACGTTGCAGAGGTAGAGCCAGCTTGCATCATGTTGAAACCTGCATTTCCATTTCCAGTGTATAGCTGGTCAATATTACTGATGTGCCCAGGGGTAAAAGAGTAATTATCAGTGGTTCCGTGTGCGTGGCGTAGTGCTGTGAGGAGTAAAGAGTTGATAGACAGATTAGTAGTGGTCAACAATGGCCAACTCAGCGACGGCAAAGAGCTCTGATCTGCTGCGGCAAGGCTGTTCCAATTCCAGTTATTCATCATCATCGCGCTGTTAACGTGATCATTACTGTTGTAATTTTGGACAGCTGTTGATGGAGATGCCAATGTCATCAAATTTGGTAGATCCATCTGATCCACGGTAGTAGTTGGGTCGTAATTAGGAGATTCATCAGCTTGGGATGCTGGTGATGAAACCGTTGGTTGGCTCCTTTTTATTGTCGAGCTCTTTTGGAAAACTCTACAAACCACCCATTCCTCCTGAAATATATGTGCAAAATCTTTATAAATATTCAAAAAACCATTTCTTTGGTTGTAATAACAATGAATACATGTACGTTGTAATAATTTAGTGGCATATATATGGAGTGGAAAATTGCTACGTTAGTAAATTAGTAATCTCATCTTCGCTTGGGCAAGTTAGAGTAAGAAGTGTCTATTCCAAACCCATGTTCCATCTTGTGTTCCATGGTTTTGGATAGGTGACACATCAAGTTATGGGGGATATCGAATCATTCTTGAGATTATTTTATTTGAGTGCACACGTGCATTCATAGGTATAATTTTTTATTCAATAATGTATATATATTTTTAATAATTGTATATTATTTTTACATTCAGTTTTTCATTAAAAAAGTTAATAAAAAATTTGCTAACAAAAAAAAAAAAAAAATATATATATATATATATATATATATATATATATATATATATATATATATATATATATAAAAGAAAAATAGCTTCATGTGACATTGATAAGTGTTATGCAAAAGCTATTTATATTACATTTTACGTATAATGACACTTTCATAAGATGTCATATATTATAATGTAGCAATAAGTCATTAGCATATTAATACATTTTTAAATGTCACCATAAAATAATTTAGAGTACACTTAATTATCCACGAATTATTTTAAAAAAATCAAATTATCTTTTAAATGAAAATAAAAATTTATTGAATTACTACATCCCACACGATTCGTGATCGTATAGTACAAAAAACTGTTTTTTACTTACGGAATATTCTGTTGGTAAAAGCCTTAATTCCATTGTTAAATTGCCTTACCAACGGATTAGCAACGGAATCCGTTGGTGAAATTCCTTTGGTAAAGTGGTGGTTGGTAAATTTTTAGCTATGAAAAATCAATTTTGTTGCTAGTAATTGCGCTGGTAATTTATATAATGATTCCCCTGATAATCCGTTGGAAATTACCAACGAATTGAATTTCTTGCTAAAATAGAGAATTTCTGTTGGCATTCCATTACTAAAACAAAAATGCCATTTTTGTTGTTGATCCATTGGTAATTACCAACGGATTGAATCACCTTGGCAAATTCGATTGCTAATATATATATATATATATATATATATATATATATATATATATATATATATATATATATATATATATATATATATATATATATATATATTTTAGTACTTATAGCATTGAACATAAACATTTACCAATTAATCTTTGATTAAATTTTATAAGTTTTCACTAGTTTATTTATATATAAATATAATTTATTAATTTTATTATTAATATGGCTAATTAATTTATAAATTTTATATTATGATAATAATTATAATAATACAAATAATAATATTTAAAATTTCTTAATTAATTTTTTTGAATTTATAATAATCATAATAATTTATTAATTTTTGTGTTATTTATTAATTCGAAATATATAATTTTATTTTAAAAAGTCGTTATTATTTTTATTTTTATTTTAAATACATATAATTACTTTAATTTTATTATTTATAAAATTTATTATATTAATTAATCTTCAATACATTGTATGAAAGTAAATCTTATAAATTTATAAACTTTTAATTTATTTATGCATGAAATTTGTAATAAACAACTATATGTTTTAAAGAAATATATATATATATATATATATATATATATATATATATATATATATATATATATATATATAACTATTATTACACCACTAGTAAAATTTTAAAAGAGAAATATTGCAACATTTATATAAAATAGTGTATTAATATATGTATAAAAGTGTACTTATAAACTTTTGATAACCGAATGTATTAATAGTATATAGTTATAATGACATTTTAAGAAGAATGTATTAAATTTAGTATAGTAAAAAGGGATTCTTCTATCATTTTTGTATATATCTTTATTCACAAGTGTATTATAAGTTTTTTGAAAGAAAATGTACATGATAATTTGCCATTTTATTTTTGAGGCATTATCTTTGGAGATGAATATACGTGAGTTCATTCATTATTAAAATATGTTTATGTTAATTATATATATATATAGTAGGTTAATTGATAGATAAAATATATTTATAGTGAATCACATTATAATATATTATGATTATATTTTGTGCATCATTAATTATTTTTTAAAAAAATATACTTTAACAACCAATAGACCTATTTTACCATCATATTTAAAATACTTTATAACCTGTCTCACATAATTACCGTCTAATAAGAGACTTTGTCTTCACCATTTTATACAATTTTTATTAAAAATTCTTTTCAGTTTTCATTTATTTTATGAATGGTTTGTGAAATAGTTCAATTTTATATACGTTAAAAATGTTTACTATTTCTTCTTCTTCTCACGGATGAAAATATTTGATAAGATTTCATACAAATTTCTACAGTGCATTTAGATTGATTAATTCGCAGTTGATTAAAAGATTTTAATAATAAAAAGATTATGAAATTATAATTAAATTATAAAAATGAAATTCGTGAGTCGAAATAGATATATAAAAGAATGATCAAATATTTGATTTCTTATTAGAAATTTTGTAGGACCAATGAATCTAGAAAGGAGGATTGATTTCAAATATTTGATTTCTTATTAGAAATTTTGTAGGACCAATGTATAGGTCAAATTAAGGTAGGAAAAATGTACTAACTAATATATATGATGAAATGTAAAATAAAATAAATTAAGTACCTTAGTGGGTGTGAAAGCAAGCTTGTTTTGCATTCGATACTCATGCATAACCCAGTTGGTTTTCTCACCCTTGGGAGCTCTACCTCTATAGAAAACAAGTGTTTTTTTCATCCCAACCAAAATACTACCCCGGAAGATTTCCTTGTCTTTGCCCGTCGTTTTCCAGTACCCCGCTTCCGTTGCTCGGTTTGTCCTCAACCCCGTCGGGTACTTTCGATCTCTTAGGCTGAAGAAATACCATTCTTTTTCTCCCATGGACGCTTTCCCTATAACACATATTAATTTATCAGTTTCATCATGTATATTAGGAGAAGCTGGAATAAGATTAAAAACATGCATATGCTATTTGATATTTCAATGATATATAAACTGAAGTTGAAAGAAAAGGAATATCCTAAATAAAATTATAGTGCACCTGGGAGGTCCCAAGGTTCAGATTTATTGAGATCAACATCAGTAACAGCTTTTGTGGTAAACTCGAAATCAGAAACTTTGTTAGTGAGATAATAAGTAATGAGCTCTTCATCAGTGGGATGGAATCGGAATCCAGGAGGAAGCTGAGTTTCGTCCATTGTGAGGGAGGTGGGTGTAGGGGTGGGGCTTATTTATGGCCCTACACCTCCTCCATTCCTCCATTTTGCTACTCTGATACTTCAACTACAAGCTCCCATTACCCATTCTCTAAAGTCTTTATTTATTCTGATAATTACAGCTAACACTTTGACAAAGATAGTGTTGTATCTACCTTTTCATTTTATTATTCATTAATAATTTTAGATTTATTTTTTTATTATATATATAGAGAGAGGCTAAGACTAGTCCGTCTAAACAAATCATTACTTTCCAGTTTCTTATGGATTGGACTAAAACACAGGAGATACCTTAATTTGTAGACTAGTTCCCAATCTTAAATTAATTACATTTTAATTTTATATTTTCCAGAAAAAATAAACCCTAAGGCTATAAATGTTTTAAATTCATAGATTTGGTTTAAATTTTTAAACTTCATAACTATATTTTAAAAATCACCTTATAATGTATCCTATAGATTATACTCCCTCCGTCCCACCCAAAAAATAATTTTTGCTTTGTACACGTGAATTAAGAAGTATTACTCCCTCCATCCCACACTTATATTCACACTTTCCGTTTTCGTCCGTCCCATACTATGTTCACCACCCAAAAAATAAAACTTTACATTAACCAAAAACCTCAAAAGTTATCTTAATTTCAAAAATTTCACTCTCACCTAACACACATAACATACTTTATAATTTATTTATTACCTAAAAATACCACAATACCCCTAAAAGTCAATAAAGTTGGTCAAAAAGTAATTTTTTTAAACTCCGTATCTACAGTGTCGGTGAACTTAACTATGGGACGGAGAGAGTATTATTTAATGCGTAGTGAGTAGTTGTATAAGTGGAATAGTGAGTGTGTGTGGGTCTTATGTGTGTAAAAAATGAAAGAAGACTCTTTGGATGAGACGCCCAAAATAAAAAAATGACTATTTGGGTGGGACGGAGGGAGTATTATTCTTCACAACACACCTTTCATATATATATTTCCTCTATTAAACATTTTTCAACTTCTATTTCTCTCATACCCCCTACATCCTCTTCAAATAGAGGTTTTTTTTTCTTTCATTTTAGACGTTCTACCAAAAATTCTCATTTTCTTTTGGCAATAACTTGAGTACGCGAAGTTTCATGAATTCAAATTTTAGAATCGGATACACAAGTTACGAAAATGCCCTGTCCACCGTTTATCCAAATTTTACAAGTTTTGGTTTTTTTTTTATTTCTTTTATTTAAATTTAATTTTAGGGGTTTAAATATAATTTCACCCATGTAGTTTAGGATATATTTTACCCTTAGGGTTCATGGTTTAGGGTATAATTGTAATTTTACCCTTATGGTTTAGGGTATAATTTAACCTAGGGTTTAGGGTTTAGGGTATAATTGTAATTTTACCCTTGTGGTTTAGGATATAATTTATTCATAGGGTTTAGGGTTTATGGTATAATTGTAATTTTTACCCTTGTGATTTAGGGTATAATTTATCCCTAAGGTTTAGGGTTTATGGTATAATTCTAATTTTACACTTGTTATTTAGGGTATAATTTATCCATAGGGTTTAGGGTATAATAGTTATTTAAGTATAATAAATTTATAAAATAAAAAACAACATTAATGAAGGAGTATGAATTAATTAAGAAGGGTGAGGACCACATGTTCCATCAATTCATTTGGCAAATAAATTTGATAGAAGCACCAAGGGAAAAGAAATACAAAGAGTACAAAGATGTTGGAAAGACAAGTCAAAACTGACTATTTGAATCATCTATAATACTCAAGATTCATATCATGGAACATGTGTTTATCAAGAAAGCTAGGAGTATGATGATGCTACTAGAGACCACCCCCAATTGACGCCAACCTGTCCGCCGCCGAGTTACCCTCTCTGTAGATGTGAGAGATGTGAAAAGTCATTTTCTGGATGAGATAAATAGCCTTCTTCCACCATGAAATAAGCTTCCATGGTATGGCAGGTGAAAGGGCTGTGAAAGCATGTACTACAAACGTGGAGTCCATCTCCAATGAAAGATTCTTCCATCATCTATCATGTGCATACTCTATAGCCAAGCATGCAGCCGCGAGTTTTGCCTCTAACGAATCCACTAGTAAAGCATCCATCGGGAATCCCCTAGAGTTTCTGAATGCGCCACCCCCTGATATGTATTCTGGGGCCCCTGCAGCATTACCATCGGTGTTGACCTTCACCCAACCGGGTAGAGGAGGTCTCCATCGAACCGGTATCACATGAGGTGCTTTCCTGGCCATCCCTTGCAGACCAAAGTATCTCAAAGTGGTAAGATCCTCAATCGTGTTCTGCATGATGCCCAAGTCGAAATTGTTGCCTTCTCTAATGATCACTATTAGTGTTGTTGTAATGCCTGATGCTCTTACTTTCTTATCAGTGCCATCCTCTTTACACCCGCATAGACAGTTGTATCCCGTTCCTGCCAAATAGTCCACACATAGGATACTATAGCCAATCTCCATAGGGAAGTGATTTTTTTACTTTCGTTGACATTCATTGCCTGCATTAGAAATTCGGCAAAAGGTTGTTCCAAATTGATTCTGTCTCCAAACGCAAACTCTGTCAGCATTTTTTCAAAACTGCAGTAGATATAGGACATCCAAGCATGATATGATCTAAGGTATCCTTACCCTCCTTGCATAAAGAACATCTAGAGGGTCCCCTAAAGCCCCGACCTTGCACTACCTCCCGTGTGGTGAGGATGTCCCTGATCGCTTTCCACATCGTAATTGATCTTCTATTTGGTATGAATTTAGCCCAAATCCATGAACCCCAGTTCGGCTCAAGAAAAGTTTGTCTCTTATGCATGTACGCCACCTTTGCCGATATCCTCCCTTGAAAGTGTTGGATTGTATACTAAAAGTTTAGCTTTTTGTATGAACAATGTTTAAACAATTAATTTGAAATGAGAATCATATGATTAAATGATTGCATCTTATAATTTATTTATATGCACGATGCAATAGTCCACTTACTTTATACTATAGATAATATGTTCTGCGACAACACGAGGAAGATCATATTATCGGTTTCTTTATAAAGTATAAACAGATGATCACAACCGAAATAGACGGGGACTCTCTATCGGGATGGTTGTAGTGTGGTTTGGTATTAGCTTGTCTAGGCTATAGAATCACATTAGTGCACTTTGTGTGTATTGAGCATGACCGCTTGAGATCGTTTGACTTATACTGACTTATAGGAGAACTTGATCTCAGTTGTTATAGATGTTCATGCTCTTAATCTCTATACAATAACCTCGATACGTAAGGCAGTATGTATTTCTTTGATTCATCAATGGGTGAGATTTACATGTATTAAATTAACAAATTCGGTGAGTTGGGAAGTAGTGCTGTATCTATGGTGTGCTATTGATTGTAGAATGAATCCGTGTCCTACATAGGTTGATGATGTCCCTTGAGGAGCTCATAAGGATTATCATGTAAACCCTGCAGGTGGATTTATTCCGGCATGATAATGAGGTTGAGTGGTACTACTCTTGGATGAGATATTAATTAATGGAGTTGTCAATAACTTAATTAATTAATAGACATTGTTTATCTTAAACATGGGGAGACTAACGGGCTCATAATGAGAAGGAGCCCATAATGTAATTATGGGATTAGAACGATAGTGCAGTAATAATATTTTAGTGGTATATATTATTATTATTGGACTTAAGTATAAGCTTTGGGTTAAGCTTGGATACTTAAGCTCAATGGAGGCCCAACTCTAATTTCTCCTCCTGGTCCCTGCTGTAGCCCATATATAAGTCATCTCAGCTGTCCGATAACCCTAATCAATTGATAATTCATGCCTAACATTGTGAAAGGGGTTAGGGAATAGCAGATTGAGAAGATCTCGAGGATCATCGCCCACACGATGTCGAGATTGAACTTGGAAATACAACAGAAGATCGGAAGGATGTTTGCTGCTGTCTGTCAATTTGTACGATTTTTATAAAATCATACAAATCTCAGAATTCAATGTGTATATACTAACGAAAAGCCACAGAAGAGAGGATCGTTTTGGCGCATAGATCACTCAAATTCGATATCGGATGAGAGAGTTATGCCCAAAATAGTAAGGTTGCGCAGGCTACTGGCGAGAATTCATCTTCTCCAACATATCCTGGTGAAAGGTAATCATTCTATGTTTATGCTTCCGCTGTGATAGAATTGCATGGAACCCTAACGGTTCACATTAAGCAAAAGATCCATACGCCAACAATTGGTATCAGAGCATAGGTTCTATGGCTAAACGTGATATGTTGAGCTAGGGTTTATGTGAATTATGTATTTTTATTTGGAATAGAATCACATGAAATTAGGGTTTTTTGATTTGTTGAATAATCCATGATAATTCATATGAAAAACCCTACATGTAATTGTATGAATCTTGAAAGTGAATCATCGTCAAAACCTTGTGCCCTCACTGCTGATGGTTTATGATTATCCTAATTATACACATGATGAACCTTGTTGGTAGATGATCGATGACTCGCGATGGTGATGCCTTGCTGGTGAAACTCGATGGATCAAATCCGTTGTTGGAAGGACTACAACAGCTATCAGAAAATTCGATGATCGACAGCGGCAGATGTAAACGTTCAGAGCATTCAACGCTGGAACGTGGCAATTCTGGACAGTATTGTGATGTTGCTGGCGAGACTGAACGATGGTGGTGGAGAGGCCACGGGTATGGTGAAAGACCTGTCCATCGATGGCAGCGTGATGACGGTTGAAAGATAGCTGGTGGAAGTTAGGCTATGACGAGCAGAGTGGCTCTCTGGCGGGGAGACTCGGATGGCGACGATTATACTAAGTGATACGACAGTGGTTGCTGGTCGGCTTAATGTCAACAGAATAGCAAGGCTGGGCGAGCGGTGGTGTTCTGACGTTGCGGCGGCATGGTTTTTGCAGAATGATGGATTGTCTTCCATCGATCAGGCTGTTTGTGGGTCCTAGTTGCAACGCCTATCAATTTCTGATCTGGTCTAAAGAGATCTCTGAGAGAGTCGCAGGCAAGACTGGGGCGAGTCCATCCAATTTCTGAGCGAGACAGAGGGGTTTCCGATCGAGTCTTCTAGTTTTTCCGATCGGGTGGAATTTTCAATTGGGTTCCTTTCGCATGACTGGGCTTGATGATTGCTGGATGATGCAGTTGCACGGAGCAGGTGTTCAATCCGAGGAATGATCGTCACTGATCATCAGCATGATAATCGAGATGCATGGTGCCAGCGGTGTGCATAATCGGAAGTAGTTTCTGGCGGCAGCAGCATGTCTGAACTATTTGACATGATAGCAATTTGTGGAAGCTTTGTGTTTCGCGGCTGCTTGTTAAGGACAGACAGTCGGTAGCCACTGTCGGTGATGATGTCGGCAGTGGGCGGCGAAATCAGTCTTCCAGCAGGTAATGTGACGGCTAGATCAGGCTGTTACATAGATGGACGGACTGGACTGACTGGCGGCCTCACCGATGGGATAAGGCTGGACGATGGGCAACACTCTTATTTCTGGCGGAGCCATTCTTCCGGTGAGCAGTTGCAATGTTTTTTCGGCACGTTTTTTGGCGGCCAGTTGCTTGGTTGGAGTGGCGTTGCTTCAGGTGATGGGCTTCTGGAGGGAGAAATTTGTTGGAAACGGACGTGCAACATGGTCCCGCGAACAACTTTCAGGCCAGCGTTTGCAAGGCTGGAGAGGCAGTATCTGTGGCTGCTTAACCGTGTATAGAGATGTCTTGGTGCCCAAGTTTGTCTACCTACTTGTTGTGCAAGCCACATGCCTAATTGCCATATAGGTAGACCTAGTCAATTTTATTTTTATTTGGCAATTTTTATTTCCTTATATATAACTGCTAATAATTGTTTTTTATTTGTCAATTATTATTATTTATTAGGATTGCATGTGCTATTTGATTTACTGCCTAATTTTTCGTAATAATAGCATGTTTAGTTGCGTATTTTATTGGAATATTATATACATGTAAAAACCCTCGGTGTTAAATAAATAAGTGGGAGAGGCCTCGCGGCCTCCATTATTGGTTTGTAAGTAAAGTGAGTAAACTTGCGTGCTGGCATAGACCTTCCTCCCCATCGGATGAGTTTATTCACGGATCACTGGTACAGACTTCATTAAATAATTATTGTTTGTGATGTGATGCACATGAACTTGGCGTTGTCATAGACCTTCCTCCCCATCAGATGAGTTTATGTGCGGTTCACGGGAACAAACTTATAATTGATGACTGTAGGAAGTTATCCGAGCGCGTATGTACTTCTCTATCAAATAATGGTGTACACTTAGGTGCAAATAATAAGTATCCTCCCCATCGGAGTCACTGCTTTTATTTGCATGACTAAAGAGGAACCGACTATTAATTATTTTATCATGAGATTAGGTTGATAAATGAAATTAATGGGTAAAACCTTCTCTTGTAAATGTTCAGGTTTGTAAACGTCCACACTATCGTGGCTTACAAACTCACGGTGCTTGAGATGTCGGTGAATTTTTATTTTATATTGTTTTGAGGGACTTAATATAAATGGATAAATTCGAAGATTTGATCGGTGTATTTATTTATGATTCTCTGAATTTTCAAAATGGTTTTGTCTCGTTTATTGTTTACTAAAAGAAACATATTTACTAGTCCAAATTTAGATGATTAGAAAAGAATCTTGGTTTCGAATTTTACTGCTTAGGAAAATAAAAATTTGTTCTTACTAAGGATGTCCCATGATGCCTATTAAAATCTCTAGTGAAGAGGTGAGAGGTTCATAGAAATATAATGGTCTCATGCGACTCTTCAGATACTTGTGTAAGTTATAAAGGCAAGAGATCATGGATAAGTTGATGAATGAATTGGGAAAGCTTGGAATAGTAATTGAAAGGGAAACTTAGATCAATTTATTCTTCATAATTTGCCTAATTGTTTTAAGCAAGTTCTACCTGAAATACGATAAGTTGTATATGGTGGGGAACTTCTGACAAAATATGTGGCAAAGAAAATCCAATTTCTTCAAGATGTGAACAAGGTTAACATCTCATTCACTAGTCGTTGAAGCATGATTAGTGATGGCATTTACTGACACATTGTGTGTAGATAGCGCAGTCACTAAAAGCCTGCAACTAAGTGATGATGAGATTGTAATATACATGGGTGATACTGCGAGAGTAGTGGTTGTTGCAGTGGGAGTTGTTTATTTATCTTACAATATGAATAAACGTTTGGTTTTGAGAAATTGTTTTTACATACGTTTTCATAGAAAGAATTTCATTTAAGTTTCTATGCATTTACGGATAGATACTCCATTTCATTTAAATGACACGGTCATAGTAATGAAGGATTGAGCTATAATCTGTTGTGGTACGTTGATAACAATTTGTAAACTCTTAAATCGTGTTTATCCCACGGATGCAACAAATAGTAATTAATAATGCGTCTTCTAATCCTAATAAGAGAAAGACTCTTTCGGAAATAATTAGATAGATGATGAATTATTTGGAATTACTAAATTAATTTTTTGGGTATGCCCTAGAAACAGCATGTCGTATAACGTTTGTCTTTTTGTGGGATATCCTAGAAAAATGAAGGGTGATCATTTATTTAGTCCAAAAGATTGAAGGGTGATTGTTAACACAAACACTAGATTTTTGGAAAAGCACTGTGTATTAAATCATAAACCCAAGTATAAATTGTTCTAAAGGAAGTGAGAGGGATTACGCAAAGTAATAGTACCAAGTGGACAAGAGGATATACCACAAGGTAAACTGCAACGCGTGTCACGTCTGATACACAATTACATGTAGTGTCTTGTCGTAGTGGGGAGGTTGTTCAACAACCCGTAAGGTATATGTTTTGGGAGAGTCGTGAGACTTGGTCCCTATTAAACATGAATTTGACCCATGGATACGACGAAGCACTACAAGATAAAAATACGGAATCTTAGCAAAGTGCAATGAATTTTGAAATAGAATCGATGGATTCTAAATTGGATCTGGGAGCTTGTAGGACCACTAAATGGTGTAAAACCCATTAGAAGTAGTCATACAAAATAAAAGAGGATCATACATTACGGTGAAAACCTTGGAAGCAAAGCTTGTTGCGAAATGGTATATTAAAAAATATAAGGTTTGATTAAGAGGAAACCTGTTCGCCGATAGCTATGCCTGTGTTGATCTGGACTCTTTTATCTATTGCTACTCATATAAAATATGAGGGATAGAAAATAGATGTCAAGACAGCTTTCCTGATTAGAAGTCTTAAGGAAAACATCTATGTGAAGCAATCAGAGTGATTCATTGCAAAGTGTTAAGAGCATTTTGATTGTAAGCTTAAAAGTGTCCATCGATGGACTAAAGCAAGCTTCAAGATCATGAACGTCCTTTTTGATGAGGAAATCAAGGCATATGGATTTATTCAATGCGCGGATGTGTCTTGTGTATTGAAAAGAGTGATGGAAACGTGGTGGTATTTCTTATATTGTACGTAGATGATATATTGCTCATTAGAGACAATGAAAGAGTATTGTCGGGCGTATGTGTATGGTTGATAAAGCAGTATGAAATTAAGGACTTAAGAAAAGCAAAATATATCCTTTTGATCAAGGTAATACGGATCACAAGAAAGGATGTTATGCTTGTCTTAAGCTTCATGAATTGATACAATACTTCATCGTTTTAACATGTGACTTTATCTAAGGAAATGTGTTTTGAGACGCAAAAAGAAGATAAAGGTGATTAAAGCAGTTCCTTATGCTTCGGCGAATAAGAAAGCTTAATCTAAGGAATGCTATGTACGAGAATGGATATATGTTTTGTCGAAGGCATGGACAGTGAGTATCAAGGTAACTCAAAATAAGAATGTTGAACTGTAGTAACAAATAATTTTGAAGTACCTGAAAAGGTAGAAATTATATGTGGACTTACCGAACAGAGTCACTGCTTCTGATGGGTTATGTAGATTCGAATTTTTCAAATCAAATAGGGACGACAGTAAATCCACCTTAAAGGTTTTGTGTTTAATTTTAGGAAGTTGAGTCATAATATGGAGGAGTGTTATATAGAAATATATTTCAGACTCCAGACTCCATCATGGAAAGATGATAAATTGGAGCATATGAGGCAGCCAAAGTATCTGTATGACTCTAGAAATTTCATTATGGACTTTGAAGTGTTTCTAAATTTGCCCAAGGTTATCACAATTTATTTTGATGATAATGGTGCAGTTGCAAACTTGAAGGAATCACGAGCCCATAAGACAATTAAACACATGGAGCGCGAGTACCACCTGTTACGAGAATTCATATGATAAGAGGAAGGTTGTTGTCGCCTAGATTGCATCGGATGATAACCTAGTAAATCCATTTATAAGGACCTTAAAGTGAGAGCTTTTGATGGTCGTGTAGTGAGAGTGGAAATCAGATATATGACAAAAGACATGACAGCATAGTCTTTTATTATAAGTGGGAGATTGTTGGATTTTATACTAAAAGTCTAGCTTTTTGTGTGAACAATGTTTAAACAGTTAATTTGAAATGAGAATCATATGATCAAATGATTGCGTCTTTATTTTATTTATATGAACGATGCAATAATCCACTTACTTTATACTGTAGATAATATATTGTGCGACAACACGCGAAAGATCATATTATCGGTTTCCTTATAAAATATAAACAGATACTCATAACAAAGATAGACGGGAACTCTCTATCGAGATGGTTGTAGTGTGGTTTGGTATTAGCTTGTCTTGACTATAGAATCACATTAGTGCACTTTATGTGTATTGAGCAGGACCTCTTGAGATCGTTTGACTTATACTGACTTATAGGAGAACTTGATCTTAGTTGTTATGGATGTTCATACTCTTAATCCCTATACAATAACCTCGATACGTAGGGTAGTATGTATTTCTTTGATTCATCAATGGGTGAGATTTACATGTATTATATCAACAAACTCGGTGAGTTGGGAAGTAGTGTTGTCTCTATGGTGTGCTGTTGATTGTAGAAGGAATCCGTGTCCGACATAGGTTGGTGATGTCCCCTTGAGGAGCTCATAAGGATTATCATGTAAACCCTGCAGATGAATTTATTCCAGCATGATAATTAGGTTGAGTGGTACTACTCTTGGATAAGATATTAATTAATGGAGTTGCCAGTAACTTAATTAATTAATGGATATTGTATATCTTAAACATGAGGAGACTAACGGGCTCATAATGAGAAGGAGCCCATAACGTAATTATGGAATTAGAACGGTTGTACAGTAGTAATATTTTAGTGGTATATATTATTATTGGACTTAAGTATAAGCTTTGGGCTAAGCTTGGATACTTAAGCCCAATGGAGGCCCAACTCTAATTTCTCCTCCTGGTCCCTGCTGTAGCCCATATATAAGTCATCTCAGCTGTCCTGTAACCCTAATCAATTGATAATTTATGCCTAACACTGTGAAAGGGGGTTAGGAAATAGCAGATTGAGAAGATCTCATGGATCGTAGCCCATACGACGCCGAGATTGGACATGGAAATACAGTAGAAGACCGAAAAGTTATTTGCTGCTGATGTCTGTCAACTTGTATGATTTTTATAAAATCGTACAGACCTCAGAATTCAACATATAATATACTGACGGAATGCCACAGAAGAGAGGATCATTTTGGCGTATAGATAACTCAAATCCGATATCAGATGAGAGAGTTATGCCCAAAAGAGTGAGGTTGTGCAGGTTACTGGCGAGACTTCATCTTCTCCAACATACCCTGGTGAAAGATAATCAATTCTATGTTTATGCTTCCGCTGTGATAGAATTGGATGGAACCCTAACAGTTCACATTAACCAAAAGATCCATACGCCAACAGAAAGGATCTCCTCCGTATTCTACAATCCACCATATTTGGAGACATATAGGCCTCCAAGATAGCATTAACAATGTGGGGGTAACTTATAGAGAAGCTCTCCGTAATATGCCAATTGTCATCATATAGATAGTCCCCTATTGTGTTGATCAAAATGATTCCTCATCTCATGTGGAATTTCCACCAAATCAGTAATAGTAGTTCCTAGCCAATTATCCAACTAAAATCTCACCTTGGAATCATATCCAACAAGCCAAATCTCATCTTCCAGGAGGCGTCGTATGTGAGCAATACAAACTGCTCGAATGGAAGATGGAACATACCCTCTAATTGAGCCGCCACCATCGAACCATCTACATTTAAGAAAATCCATCGCTCCTTTTCCCTCCAAAATATCCCAACAAGCAGTCTATTCCATTCAATAGCGATCGAACTTCCAAGCCCCTCTCCGAAGTCGGACTACACACTCTCTTCCATTCAATAGTGAAATAATGTTATCTATTTATATTACCTGTCCATATGAAGTTTCGACAAGCTGTCTCAATCTTTTTTATAAGATATCTTGGCCACTTGTATGCCATCATAACATGCACAGTCGATGCAATAACTACCGAATTCACCAAACAAATTCTCCCTGCCATAGATAGAGAACCCCCTTTCTACCTTTGGAACTTGCTGATAATTTTATCCGTAGCTTGGCTGAAGTATTGAGACTTTGGTGCCCCAATGAATATAGGAGCACCGAGGTAAGTAAATGGAAATTTATCTTCTGAAATATCAAGACTAGAAAGGATTCGTCTTCTGATTATAGCCGACACATGTTGTCCAAAGAACACCTTCGATTTTGTAGGATTGAACTCCTGACTCAAAGCTTTTGCGTAATTTACGAGGACTTTTTTAAGACCTTCCACTGATTTCTCATCTCCTTTGCAAAAAAGAACAATATCATCAGCATAGATGAGAAAAAAGAGGAATATTTATGTACCTAATAGCACGAGCAGTCGTGATAACATTCTTAGAGATTTCATGCTCAATCCACTTGCCTAATACTTCTTCAGCAATGCAAAAAAAAGTAAGGGAGATAACGGGTCACTCTGCCTGACCCCCCTTCCACATGAAAATAATCCCTCTGGACTTCCATTCACCAAAACTGAGATCATGGCTGAGTGAAAAATCGAATGGATCCAGTGAATGAATACCTGATTAAACCACATTCTGTCCAAAACTTACAATACAAACTCCCAGCTCAAAGTATCAAAAGCCTTTTTTATGTCTATTTTCAGTCCAATACTACCACGCGTAGAGTTGTTTAAGCTATTAAAGCTCTCCAAGAAAGAGAAATCTCCTCCAACATGGAAAACCGAAAGGTGAGAAGTAGGGATAGCAGGTTCACTGTAAAGAACAGAACTCAGGCTATTGGGATCGAGCCCAGACCAAACTTGTACAAACAAAGCTAAGGTAGAGTCCAATATCCAATTCCTTTATTGGGAATTGGTGGACTCGAAAGAGTTCGACAATAGATCAAAATAGAGGCAACCACCCAACTTAGATCCGCTGCTAGCTCTTCTTCTTACTAAGTTCTGCTCATGTTCGGAAGATATGATAGGGCTTGCGGAAGCACTACAATACATGGGAACATACCGATGGAATGAATGAGGAATAACCAATCG
This sequence comes from Pogostemon cablin, assembly GCA_023678885.1. Classification (NCBI taxonomy): domain Eukaryota; kingdom Viridiplantae; phylum Streptophyta; class Magnoliopsida; order Lamiales; family Lamiaceae; genus Pogostemon; species Pogostemon cablin. Next base: position 15,489,609 of record CM042964.1, on the reverse strand, counting down.
ATGAAAGAATATGAAACCATTATGTATCGCAATACAATTGTGAATGCTCCTGCCTAGGATAAAACCAAATTGGTTGATACTTAGATTCTCACTTAAGATAGGGCCAAGCCTATTCGAGAGGATTTTTGGGATGATCTTAAATAAAAAAATTGCATAAATTTATAGGCCCAACCCTTCTTGCTCCATCAATCTTCAGGACCAGGACAATAAAGTTACAGTTAATTTCCTATGACATGTCTCCCGTAATAAAAAAATGTTGAATAGCCGCACATAAGTCTTTCTCAATGAAATACCAACATTTTTGGTAGAAGGAGCCACCAAAAGCATTTAGACCCGGCGAGCTGTCGGCGGACAGTTCCATAATAGCTGTTCTGATCTCCTCTGAATCAGGGACTTCAACGAGCTTAGCATTTTCCATGTCTCCCATGAACGGCTGAAGAAATCCCAAATCTGTATAGTCATGAACCCCATGCTGTTTCTGAAAAAGTTGCGTATAAAATTGAACAATGTGCTGAGAAATCTGACTTGCATCCTCTACGAGCTCCCCATTTATCACCATACTAGAGATAGCGGCTTTGGTACGATGAATGGGTAGCGCTCTGTGAAAAAATTCGGTGTTCCTATCTCTCTCCTTGAGCCAAGATTTCCTATTTTTTTATAGAAAAATTGGCACTTCTCCTCCAATTTTTTATTTAGGTCTAGATGAGCCTCTACCTTATCAAAGAAGAGATCATCATTATCTCCCTCTGTATCAACACGAATTTGAATATCTCTTAGTACCTCCATGGCTCCACTGAATTAAAGATGTTGCCAAAATCATTCCTATTCCATTTCTTGATATCCTCTTTAAGCCGTCTTATCTTGGCAGCAAAAGCACTTAAAGGGTTCCCTCTAATTGGAGCTTTCCTTGAGGTTTCCACCATCACAAAAAATCCTGTGTCCATTAACCACATAGTCTAAAAGCGAAAAGGACGCGGCACCGAGGTGTTCATACCGCAAGAAACTAAAATGGGAGCATGGTCAGAACCATGTCGAGCCAAAGCTATCCCAGTGACGGCCTCTCATTTGTCTAACAACGAATCATTAACCAGAGCCCTATCAATCTTAGATACCCTCATACTTCTCATGGCAGACCTACTGACCCATGTGACTAGTGGCCCCTGCAAGGGCAAATCAGTTAACCCAGTAGTGTCCAAAAACATACGGAATTCCTTCGGCCCCAAATTATTATGACCACCACCGTGCAGCCTCTTGTGTGATCCCAACAAAGAGTTGAAGTCCCCAACCAACATCATATTAGCCGACAAATTTGCGGCAATATCCTACCACATCTCCTTCCGGACAACATGGTTCGTATGTGCATGAATAAAGCCAAAGCGATAATTGACAGCATTGTAGATAAAATCACCATTATTTATGATGTAGAGAGAACAACTTGTACCTGAGAGATGTCGTTAGAGTTATAGAAGACCCAAATATTAGGTCGGAGTTCCTCTCTAGAGTTTTGCCCTGCAAACTGAAGACCAAGACTCAACCAAACATGGGTGGGAATAGAATCAAACAAGACCTTTGGTTCAGCAAGTGCCAGCCAAATCAGATTGTGTTTTCTGACGAATACTTTTAGAGCTGATTGAGAAGCTTCCCGCCCTATGCTGCGAACATTCCAGTACATGACTTTCATTAACGACGTGTTCCACGGCCGTGCTTCGGCAGCTTTTCCATGGTATCCCAATCCTTATTTGTTGTAAAATACATATTTTTTGTAGGTTTCTTGACAGGAGGGACACGTTTAATATCAGGTCCTCCTGGAGTACGAGAGCGGGTTGTCAGCGTACTTGCCCGGGTAAAGAAAGTGGCACTGTTACTCATGCCCTTCACTGACTTGGCTAAAGGATCAGCCACTACCATCTACAACTGTCCCTCTGATGGGGAGGAGGCAGGGCTCCCAAGCCTTTCTGGACTCACGACAACATAGGGAGTAGGTTCTTCCATTAGCACCAATGGAAAGTCCTGTAAGTTCCCTTCATGTAAAGTCCCTTCTGCATCATTATTAATGTTATTATCCTCGTCGTCAAGTTCACTTTCATCAAAAGCCTCCCATTCAGAACCCTCATCAACATCACTGAGGCTTCGCTTATCATCTAATGTTCCTTATCATTCGCAGCCTTAGGTGCCACGTCCTGATTATCCTCAAATTTCGTATTACCAACATCAGTATCTCCAATATCCTTTTCTGTAGTATCATGCTTAGGATTCTGATTCTTGCTGGTGTTGTCTCCATCTTCATTAGCGAGGTCTTGGAATGCATTAGAAACATTCACCGGATTGGAGTTAGAATCTTTCCTCGTCCGTGCTTTCTTAGGAACGGTGATGTCATCTGCACCGACAGAATTTATATTGCCCTTACGAGTTGCCTGTCTCTTCTTACTGTTCTCTCATTCTTCTTCAAACATGTTTCCACATCATGGCCAAGAATGTGGCAGAACTTGTAAAATTCAGGGATACTTTCATATCCAAAAGAGACGCAAATAAAAGCTTCTGAAGTATCTATATTCATCATCTTCGGAAGATCCTCCATAATATATGCCTCAACTAACACCCTTGTAAAATAGCCAATAGAACCATTCAGTGCCCTCTCATCAATTCGGATTAGAGCCCCAACAACCGATGCAATTTTTCTGATAACTTCCTCATGCCACAGCTCCATTGGAAGTTCATAAATTCACACCCATATGGACACAAGAAACGATTTAATCTTATAGGGATTAAACGTCGGCATCCATTGCTGTACTCGAATTTGTGTATCACCATCCTCAAAGAATCTCCTTTTCAAGATATTAATCTTCATATCAGCATTGGGGATGTACACTGTATAGTACCCTCTACCGAGAGGAATTGCCAATACATCCTTAAGCAAAAAAACCCTTCCAAATAATATCTCAACTTCCCTTTGAGAAAAAGGTTTAGAGCCCTTGGCATTATGCACCCTGATAATCACAAATTGCGAGAAAAGATTTTTACGATTCTCATAAAATTCATTGGAGATACATAGTGTAGGGATATCATCTGTTTTATCAATTGGCCTCGCCACAGGGCCGGAAAGGGGCCCCTTGCATATGGCCGTTTTGATACGCAAAAATGGATCAGCGTCATTGCCAACCTTTGAGGCATACGACCTGGGGTCGGCGCTATGTCTGATCGGAGATGTGCAATTAGATGGCCTCCCGGATGTGTGATCCGTATTGCTGTTGCCGGAAGGTAATCCATGCATATTAGGGTTTCCAGCAGAATAGCCGTGCAGATTAGGGCTTGTCGTGCCCCGCAATTTAGGGTTTGCGGGCGGTCCATCACGTCGCGTCGTGTCCGAACGCGATCCCAAATTAAGACGATCAGGCCCATCGCTCTCTGGTGGGGGAGCATCGGCATATGCCCGATTCCGGTGGAGTGATACATCGAACCATGGAGTTGTGGAAAAAGCAGCCTGTTTTACAAAATGACCAGGCGAGGATGGTGGCCAGGAGGTGTCTTCGCTGGGCTATGGCGCCTCTATGCCGGAAGTAGAACGTACGGGATCAAGTAGAAATTTTAGAGAGAAGGTAAAGAAAAAAACCTAGAGAGAGAAACAACTTTTTATCACTTAATATAGAAGCTCCGTCAATTCATTTGGTGGGACTGGTTCCTCCTAAGTCACACTCTTTTCTTTTTTACATACATGAGACCCACACATACTCACTAATATTATTAAAATATGGGCTCACATTCTCACTCATACAACTACCAACTATACATTATATAATAATACTCATTAATTCAAGAAATAAAATACCCTCTTTAAATGAGATGAAGAGAGTATTAATTAGTATCATGTTCTATATATAACCATAAATGGGATGGAGAGAGTATTAATTAGTATCATGTTCTATATATAACCACCCCTATACACATCGATTTGACATAAGTTAACTTACCATACCATATAATTTATGCTTATTTTAGATTTTGAGTTGTGACATTAAATTAACGCGTAAGAAGTGAAGGTAATAATTAATTTATTAATTAACGTGAGATCTAGAAAATGAGAAAGGAGAGACAATATTAAATATTAATTGTAGAGTAATAATGCGTGAAAGATGAGTGCATGGGGTTATAGGTGTATTAAGAAGTGATTTTAAAATTTAAAGTTTTATTTTATAACATAATTAAAACATATCAACGAAAACAAAAATATATTTTTTTTAACTTTTACATATCATTCAGCATTAATTTTTTTTATCTTTTACATATCATTTAGCTAATGCGTGTAATAAAATACGGTGTAATATAATGTAATTAATAATTAGTCAATAAACGAACTTTTCTTTTAGATTTTGTGTGCATGATCGGGTGTTACACATATTTATGGGTCTGAACTAAATTTAATGCTGGATTATATACATAAAAATTATAAATGTATTTATTGTTATACATGGATGCAAAGTTATAATTTTTAAGTATAATTTAAAGTTAATATATTTATTTTTATAATTTAATATGATATTTACTTTTAAATGTGAAATTTGGATATATGTAAAATGATTAACTTTTTGATCAATTCTATTTTGGTTTAATGTATCTAATTTACTATTTTGGTTCATCCAATTATAAAGTATTAATTTTCTGTTTTAATAAATGAATAAAAAAATAGTTACTAATATAATTCTATTATTCTATAATAAAAGAATAATATGAGGATATATCAAATTTTAGAATAAATATATATTTTCATAAATTTAAATATGTTAAAATTTATGTTAAAAATATCTCTATATAGTATATTAAAAAGAAGTGTCTAACTAAAGTGCAATTGGACATAGATTAAATTTTAATTTAATTTCAACTATTAAATTAAATTTAATGATTAAAAAAATCAATTTACGTTAGATATAATCTAAACTCGCTTTAAAAGTAAATAAATTTAATATTATGTAGTAGTAAAATAAAAGAAATATATTGAAACTTTTATAAAGTTAAATAAAAAGAAAAATAAATTTCACCAATTATAATGAAACCAATATATATATATATATATATATATATAAATACATAAATATTTAATATTTCTTTTAATTAAAAATTAAATTAAATCAACATATATATATTAATAAAAAGTAATAAAATAAATAAATTTAAAAAATAAATTAATATGTTGTTAAATGTGTTAATTAAAAGAAATTATTTCGGAATTAACAAAAATACTAGTGAATTTGAAATTTAAAGAGAAAAAAATCATCACAAAGATAAAGAAATATACAAATAAATAAACTTAATTAGTATTAATAAGATAAAAATCAAAAGAAATTAAAAAAAATCATCGCAAAGTTAAAGAAAAAATACAAATAAATAAACTTAATTAGTATTAATAAGATCAAAAGAAATTTAAAATAAATTAGAACGAAATTATTAAAAAACAATTAATCAAAATAAATAAAATATCGGAGTCAATTCTTTAAAACTTGAAGAAAGTTTCAAAAGGATAATTTTTGTGAGTATAAAAAAGTTTAAAACTTGAAGAAAGCTTGAAGGAAAAATTATAAAGTATACAAATTGGACATCAATGTTGATAAATAAAAATTCAAAATAAATGAATATGTATGAATTAAAAATTAAAAAGAAAATATAAAATATTGATCAAAATAAATTTAAATAAATAAATAAATAATTGAATACTAACTTGAAGAAACTTCGGGTAATTAAAAGATTAAACGAAATCAACGTATATATTAATAAAAAGTAGTATAATAAGGCAAAGACTTGTGTGAGACCGTCTCACGTAAGGGCTTACGTGAGACGGCCAGAAAGTGATAACTTTTACATAGGAAAGTAATAATAAATTAATTAAAAGTGATAATGATATTTTATGAACAATTTATAGTATAAATAAAAAGTAATAACATTCTATAGCAAAAGTGATAATGTTTTATAGCGAAAGCGATAACTATTTTAAAAAGTGAAAAATTGTGTCACGTGAGACGGTCTCGCGCAAGACCTACCCATATAATAAATAAATTTTAAAAATAAAATAATAAATTGATAACTTGAAGAAAGCTTCGTGTAATTAAAAATTAAACGAAAATCAACATATATATTAATAAAAAGTAATAAAATAAATAAATTTAAAAAATAAAATAATAAATTGATAAATGTGTTAATTGAAAGAAATTATTACGGAATTAACAAAAAGAAAAGGTGAATTTGAACTTTAAAGAGAAAAAAATCATCACAAAGTTTAAAAAAAAATACAAATAAATAAACTTAATTAGTATTAATAAAAAGATAAAAATCAAAAGAAATCTAAAATAAAATATAACGAAATTAATAAAGAAAAATTAAATAAATAAATAAAACATCGGAGTATTCTTTAAAACTTGAAGAATTTTTTAAAAGGATAATTTTGTGCGTATAAAAAAGTTTAAATCTTGAAGAAAGTTTGAAGAGAAATTGGACATCAACTCATCAGTATAAAGAAATTCAAATTAAATAAATATGTATGAATAAAAAAATTAAAATTAAATATAAAATATTAATCAAAAGAATTTAAATAAAATAAATAAAAATTTGAATACTAACTTGAAGAAGGTTTCGCGAGAATAATTTTTATGAGTGTGAAGTGAACGAGTAAAAGATCATAAGTGAAGGATTTTTAATTTTTTTACTATATTTTAAAATAAGATTTGATGACATTTTAATTCAAATCTTTAAGTAAATACATGTATTTATTTATTAAAATTTTAATTACACGTATTTATCTACTAAAATTTTAATTAATAATTAATTTTGATTTGATAACATTCATATTTATATCTTAAAATAAATATACATAATTATCTATATTAATTAATTATTAAAATAATTGAAAAAAATTGTAAAGATGACACCTCATAAAAATTAAATTCTCCTTTAGCATATTATTAAATGTTATAAAAGATGCAGCAAAATAAAAGACGTCTTATCTCTCCTTTAGCATATTATATGTTATAAAAGATGCAGCAAAATAAAAGACGTCTTATTGCAATATTCTAGAACTACACAATTCTTATCCCAAGATAAAAAAGAGATATTAATTAACAAACAAATTACTGAATTAAAAAAAGAATTAGATCAAATAGGTAATACTTGGAAATCAGTGTGAATATATATATATATATATATATATATATATATATATATATATATATATATATATATATATATATATATATATATATATATATAAAGAATTAGATCAAATAGGTAATACTTGGAAATCAGTGTGAATATATATATATATATATATATATATATATATATATATATATATATATATATATATATATATATATATATATATATATATATATATATCATATTAGTGAGTACGCAATTAGCAAATATTTGAAGAAAGCGACGACAGATAATTAATTAATAGAGAGAAGTATGAGTATTACAAGTGTGACAGTTTTTATGGAGATTAGATTATGGACACGAATGGTCCAACCACCTTCACCCATTTCCACCCACCAAAACTTGGCTAACCCTCCAATAACACACTGCCTGCTTTTTATTGTTATTCTATTACCACATGCTTATAAAATTCCCTCTTAAATAACCTCACACAAATTAATGCTTTGATGTCCCCCAATATTTTTGTCAAAAAAACACACTAATTTTGGATAGATATCTTTACCTCTAAATCTACTCAAATCTACTAAACTTTCTCGAGGATATCTTGAGTGAGATTGTCTCACAAATCCTTTAATGTGAGACGGATTTATTGGAAATTTAAGATTTTCATAATAATTATCATATTTAATCTCATTATAATTGCAGCAAAATCCATGCTACGGTTACTCATTCTAGCTATAAATATTTGTAATTCATTTCGATATGTAAGACAACATAATAAAATTTCCCTTCCTTCCATTTCTTTTGTTTCATTTTTATATTATTATTAAATATCTTATCTGATTTATTTAACATGGTACCAGAGCGAGTTTATAGATCTTAAACCCTCTTTTCTTTTTTTTCTTTTTGGTGATTCATGGCTTCCAAAAATAATTCTTGGCCATCATTGTTAGCTTCAAACGCAACATGTTCAGAGAATGAGTTTGCATGTTAGCTTTGTAGGAATCTCATCTAGAGTATACTTTGTCTATATCAAATGGGAATTCTACGAGGGATTGGATCATTGATACAGGTGCAAGCAAATATATGTGTAAAAAACTAGTTTGATGACTAATCTTATTCATGTGAGAACTTAAACCATTGTATGCTTACTTGATGGAAGTATGAAGGAGGTATTATATATAGGGAAGGTGTGTTTATCATCACAAATTACTCTTAGAAATGTGCTATATATTACAAGTGTCAAGTATAACTTGCTTTAAGTCACACAATTATGTGCAGACTCAGATTCAAAGTGCACATTTCGTGCTTCTATATATTACTTTCAGGACATGAAAACTAATATAATAGTGGCAGAAGAGCATCTTGGAGGAAATTTATATTTCTTAAAGCTTTCAGATCATTTTTATTGCTTGTCATGTTACTATATAAAATTGGCAGAGAAAAGTTGGTCATGCTTCTCTTAGTACAATCAATCATTTGAATTTTTTTAAAGGCGTGTATAATAATCATGATTCGGATGTTGTTAAGTGTTGTGAAATTTTCTTTAGAGCTAAGCAACATCATTTATCCTTCGAAAATAGTTCCATACACTCAAATGCTTGCTTTGTCTCATTCATGTAGATGTTTAATTTGGGGCCCATGCAAGGATTCTTGTTGCACTAGCACCCTATATTTTCTCATTGTGGTGGATGATTTAAGTAGGTGTACTTGGGTTTTCTTAATAAAGTATAAGTCAGATATAGGAACTATATTGCAAAACTTCATATTAATGGTTAATAGACAATATGCTGCTAAGGTAAAAATAAAAAACTTAGAAGTGATAATGGAGTTGAGTTTTTAGGAAAGAAGATTCAGACTTTCCTTTCTTCTCAAGGTATACTACATGAGAGGTCATGTGTCTATAATCCCCACAACAAAATGGGGTTGTGTATAGAAAGTGCAAACACTTGTTGGAGGTGGCTAGATCCATTCTATTTCAAGCAAATCTATCAATAGTTTTTGGCCCTTTTCAATCATTACAATTGCTTTCATCATGAATAGGTGCCTACAACTACATCAAATTTGTTGGATAACTGCAAAAGTGGGGCAGTGTTAGAACCTGATGCATAAACAAGAGTATGAGACTTTTTTTATGAGACTGAATAAGAGAATGAGTGACTAGGGCTTTTATAGCCTCATTAATGATGGCAGGTGAAGCTGCCAAATCAGCCAAGGCGGTCTCCATAGGCTGTTTACGTAACTGATCAGTCCCTACATCCATTAAAGTAGCATTTGTCGTCTCAATCTCAATTAGGAGCGATTTCAAATGGTTGTTTAGAGGCTAACCAACTTCTCCCATGTGATCAGCATCACCCACGGTTAGTACAGGAGATGAGGCGAAGCCTGAAGCAACCGCCGAATGTTCTTGAACAATAGGGGAACCAGACGGGGTAGCAACGTGTTGCTCACGTTGCACTGATTCTTTAATCTTCCACATTGGCTTCGTGTTCCCAGAAATACCAACATCAGTTCTCTGCTTTTTTATTTTTTTATTACAATCGACAGACAAATATCCCAAGGTATGACATGAACAATAAAAATCAGGGACATGTTCGTAGCCTAGAGTAATATTCAGAGTAACACTAGCCACGTCAAGTTTGAGGTGATCAAGAAGATTGTGTTGAACATCAACATCAACCAAGACACGGGGAAAGTGACCCGTGGATCCACTAACGGCATGCTCATTGACTCTTAGGGGAGTACCAATAGCTGCAACAATAGATAAAATAACTTTCTTTGTCCAAAGTTCAAATATACGCAACCAAACCGAGACCACGGAGGACTTGATTTTGTAAGGATTGAAGCCCGGTAACCACTTTTGGGCTCTGATTTTCCTAGCAGGAAAATAAAAAAATTAGTTCTTCAAGATGGAGTTTCTATTGTCAACGCACTCAATCAGAACATTATAGAAGCCCCTGCCGAGGGGGATGATAAGAACAGCGGAATGTTCTACAATTTTTCAGAACTTGAATCAATTCTGAATTGGAGATCAGTGGTTTACCACGATTCAAAAGGACCGAATGGTTATGAATGATGAATAGGCATGGAATCTATTTTGGTAATAATCTTTGGCGATAGGGATGACAACCGCGTTATCCGAGCGGGATAAAGAGAAAATATCTCCAGCATGTGATCTGTCTCGAGTAACCTCCAGTAGTTTAGAGATAGAATCACTGCTACCGACAGTGGAAAAACCCCATCGCGAATTATTTCCATGAAGGGCCGATTAGGAATAGGGGGAGGGCACTAGACAGCGCTGATTTTGATGGAGGCAGTGTCGAACGGTAAACCCCTTGTAAAGATGTAATCTGTACCTGGAGTGGAGGTGTAAATTTTTGGGAAAATCGGTAAGAGTGGAATAGGAGGCTCCTCAGCCCGATGAGAAAGGTGTGTGAAATTAGGTGGAATAAGGGACCCACCGTGAGAAGGGGGAGAAAACCTATAAGGAGAGCTTACAAATATAAAAGGGGATGTAGATCATACCAAGACACAACACAGTAGAGAACGAATTGGATACAACACAACACAACCACCCCACAATGGGGGTACACTCCCCAACCATCATCTACATCCTTTCCTCCATCCATCCATCACTTTGAAGATTCGTATGTGGAATCAAGAGGAGAACCAAGAGGAGGATTCAAGACGGAGAAGGAAGCGATGACTCCCAAATCTAGGGTTTATTTCGTTACCTAATTTATCTTGTAATTTTTCAGACATCCGGGTAAGATCTATCCAACACCCATGATTGTTCTTCGCAACATCATTTGTTAGAACTATTTTGGTAGATATAGGGTTGAACTTTCATGTGTAAACTTCGTACAACACTACTTGTGGATATATTTTATATATGATTGTGCCTTTTTAATTCATATTCACGGTCGTTTTGTGCATCATTAACTATTATGTAGAGTCTGAATACATATCATGGTTATTGATTGAGTGTGTTCACTGATGAGCAGGATTCCATGTTATGATTCTAAGTGAGGGGACTCCGAAACTTCTTTAGAACTATCATATATGAATACTTATTAATTGAATTGAATTCGGTTTATTAAGTAGGATAAATAGTATAATTTTACAGTACCTATAAAGGGAGATCATATCGAGTTAGAGTACCAATTGGCCAGGGAAATAATTGATACTGATAGTATCTAGAAAGGGGGTGGAATTATATCTCTTGCCCCGAGGTTATTCACACATGTTATATACATGTTTATTTGTATCTATAGAGTAGATATGCATGGTTTAGTGATGCGTCCATATTCCATAAGGCAGAGTCGGACATCGACACGCGGAAGAGAAATTAATAAGTGAAACTGGATTATCCTAGAGCTACCTATTCTCCTACTTGATCTACTTTTGTATTCTTCGAGTGATATTTTATTTTAATTGTTATTTAATTTTAGTATTTTAGTTGATAATTAAATTCCACAAACTTAATTGCCATCTTGTCTTAATTAATTTAGTAAATAATTAAATTGATAATACGCCGTCCCTTGGGTTCGATATTCACTTGGTCGCTTGCTTAAGCTGCAATTGATATCCTTAATACTTTGGGATTAAATTTGTGTGCATAGAAAACGCGCATCAAGTTCTTGGTGTCGTTGTCGGGGATGACTGTTATTATTGATTTTATTATTTTTAGTTGATTAAGACCTTTTATTTGTGATTATTTATTTCTATTTAACCTTGAATTTTCTGAAGTACTTATGCACTAGGAAAAGGAGAGGAAGGAAAGAAGGAATAACACATTGAGCTAAACATGACCGGAGCAAGGCAAAATCCGGATAATATTGCCATACGTGAAATTTTCACGAACTATGGGATTGGCAACATGGGGTTGATAGGAGCAATGGGGGAAGATGATGATTATGAGATACATCCCGCTCTTATTAACATAGTAGAGAAAGATCCATTTTATGGAGGTTGTTTTGAAGATCCATATTAGCATCTCCAAAGATTTCTTGGTTATGCAAACACTCAGAAAGGTGCTGGAGCTAATGATAATGCTAGAAGAATTGCCCTATTCAAGTTCTCTTTGATTGATGGAGCAGAAGCTTGGTATGAGACTCTTGATGCCACAGATTGCACTACATGGGACGAACTGCAATAGATGTTTTTGGAGAGATACATGCCACCCTCAAGATCTTAAGAATGAGGCAAGAGATCACCCAATTTGTTATGAATCAGGGTGAGAAATTTTATGAGGCGTGGGATAGGCTTAAAGACAGGCTCAGGAGGTGCCCACATAATGGAATGTCTAAGGCTCAATACATAAGTATCTTCTACTATGAAATGGATTTGTGAGTAGCGTGTTTTTATTGATGCATCGTCAGGAGGAGCGCTATTATCTAAGACAGCACTTGAAGTAGAAAAGTTGTTTGAAGACATCTCTATGAATTCATTTGACTGGACTATAGAGAGAGATATATGATCATATGTACTTGGCAAGGTAGCACAGGTTGAACATCGAGTGATGAAGCCGAATAGGGATGATGAGATCGTCTCTAGTCTAGCTAACATGAACAAGCTACTAGAGTCCCAGCAGAAACAGATTACAGAGTTGACACTAAGGGGGCCTAGTATGAAGCAGCACGAAGTGAAGAGTGTTGAAGATACCTTCAATCGATACATGACTAGGAATGATGGAAGGGTTGATCATCTTGAAGCCACTATGAACTCTGATCATGCAGATTTAACTTTGGATTGAACTTCTTATGATGCATACTTCCTTTCTTTTAACTTTTATTTTCTTGAGCATCTTGTTGTTGCTTTACTCCTTCTCTTGTATTAAAGTTGCATGTACATTCTTGTTTTTGCTCTTTTCATCCTTTTTCCTGCTTACTTACCATTTCATTTTCTTCTTTTTCTTCCTCATCAAACCTTTCTAGTTATCATCTCCTCAATCACTCACACAAAAGGTATATATATATAAGGCTCATGTGGAAAATCAAGGCTTGTAATGTGCTAAATTCACAAGAAATAGGCTTATAGGCTCAAGGTGGTTGACTAGGAATGATGTTCAAGGTGTGGAAATATTTGGCAATGACTATACATAACAAGGATGGCCTTAAATCATATCACTAATCTCCACTAATTGGGCTCGTTCCTATAGTCCTTGAGCAAGTTCTAGCTTATCTAACACAACCGATCCACTCATGAAGAAATACCATGTATGCACGGTTGAGGCTCAAATTCTCACAAGCTTATGCATTGGAATTTAAGGAACTTATTATACAACATTCATCTCTAAATTGAATAAGTTAAATAAAACATGTCACAATTCGAAAGTGTAGAGAATCTTAATCATAACTTGCCATAACTTATCATAACAACATGTCGTCGCTCACATTCAAAAATGACTCACGATATCCCAAAACAAACCACCAAACAAACCCTAAACAATAATACGAAAACACGCAAAATATAAAATAAAGACACAACAACAAGAAACAACCAAAAACACATAACATGCAAAAATACAAAACCATCATAAAACAATGAAACACATTCTACATCATCCATTATCAAGTAACCTCACAATCATCCAAACCTTTGATTGAAAAGTAAACCTCCCAAAAACATAACACATGAAGTAGCATGCTAATTACAACAATCTAAATCAAATCAAATTATGCTAAACACATAAGAGTGGTAGAGTATAGAGTGAACTCTCTCTATAGACATTTGGTAGTAGAGGTTGTTAGCTCCAAGCTCAATTCTTGCTTCCAATACCCTTTATACATGCTCAACAACTCATAAAAACCATTATCTCAACAATATCATTAAAAATATGGACTATCATGCACTCCAACACAACCAATCGGACCAAAATGAAACCCAAACTCATGAGCAAAAATTTAAAATTGCTCCAAAAATACGAAAAGTATATGCCTTCAAGACAAAGTATGTCACATCACACCCTATCCCTCCAAACTTAAATTGAAACAAGAGTTTCGAGTTAAGTTTTCAAAAAGTAGTGTGACTTACCTATATACTTCAAATCAATAAAGATAATGATGATGACTTACCTATACATGCCAAAAATGCAAAACAAAACAAGCATCCTTATTGAAAGTAATAAATAAAGCAATAAAGATAATGATAGGTTGCCTCCCATCTAGCGCTAAGTTTAAAGTCTTCAAGCCGGATGGAATATGGAGAACTCATCGAAATTGCCACATATATCTTTCATCTTTGCCATCGAATTTTAACAGTTGTGCTTCTTCCTCTAATAGGCACTTGTGGCAAGTAACAACCTCCATTGCATCCTTCGAGCATGACTTTAAAAATTCGACTCTCTTGAGCTTACACTCCATTGCCCTTTCCATTCTTGAACACCATTTATTTCTTCTTATCAAATAGATCCCCAACATCTTTTCGAGTTCTCTTTTATTTCTAAGGATATGAGAAGAATCAATAGGTAAGACAAAGTCAACGTAAAGAATATTATCAAATTCAAAGCAACTTAAAGAGTTTAAAGGTTTAGAAATGCTCATTTCACTCTTCAAGTCATCATCATTTGCTTCTTGACTTTGTTCCTCTTCATCAACATCATTTGCTTCAATAGGCTCTTCAAATACCTCTTTTGATTCTACATCTCCCAAATTCTCTTCTTTCTCTAATCCTTCTTCAACTTTACTCTCCTCTCCAAAATTTTCAACTTGTTAAAAATTGGTCAAAACACTTACAATTTGGCTTACTTGATGCTCCAAGGTTTCTAACCTCTTCTCATTTGTCTCATTTCTTGCTTCATCTCTTTTCTTGTCTTCCTCAAGGTTTGCTATCATCATCTCAATCAAGATTTCTAAAGATGATTTTTTTTCCTCAACTTGTTGAAACTCTCCTCCCTCTTGGTTGTAAAAATTTCATCCTTGAATTGGTGGATAATTCACTTGAAAACTTCTTTCATAGTTGTTTAAAAATTTTCCTTGGAAATCATCCACTTCCATGAAAGAAACATCTCCTACTTGATGGTTAGGCATATTCCACAATTCTTGCTCCATAAGGCTAGGAATCGACAGACCTTGCACATTTTGACCACCCCCTAAACTTGAACTAGGCAAGACTTGAACATAAGCACCTTGATTCATCATCCTTATTTGTCTTGTCAATTCCCAAGTAGTGGGTGTAATTATCTCGGAGGATTCGTTGAAATAAACTTGATTGAAAATTTTGGCCTTCATCACTTCCTGAGCACATCTTCTATACAATTCAAGTAAGGCGTAGTCTTGGAACGGAGGATTGGTGTCGGGATTTGGTGAAGAATAAGCACATGCTTGATAAGGGTGGAATGTATTTGTATTATAAGCCTGTTGTCATTCTCCATTTCTTCCTTGATTGTAGTATTGATAAATTTTGATCCATTTGGAAATTGTAACCATAGTGCTCTCATTCATATAGCCTCTTGATTATGGAGGTGGAACCTTTGCAATTTGATCCCCAAAGACATTTGTGAATTGGTTCCAACCATCCATTTAAATGCTCTTCTGAAGGCTTACTACAATTCTTCTTCAAACTTTCTATTTTTGACTTTGATCCCCCTTCTTCTTCTCTCAAGATAGTTTTCACGTACCTATCAAAATGGAAAAGTGAGATCAAAAATTTTCCAAGAAAATAATAAAAACAATAAAAATATCTCTAGTAATACTAATTAAAACACTCCTTCTTAAAACCACTAGCAACAGTTGCCTCCCCGGCAACAGCGCCATTTGATTAGCTATTTATAGTCGGGATGACTATTTAAAGAATTTATCGAACCACAGGGAGAAAGGTACTAGGGTTTAGTATCAATTATTTTCCTGGCCAATTGGTACTCTAACCCGATATGATATTCCTTTATAGGTACCATAAAATTATCCTCTTTATCCTACTTATTAACCTGAATTCAATTAAATTAATAAGTATTCATATATGATGGTTTTAATGAAGCTTCTGAGTCCCCTCACTTAGAATCATAACATGGAATCCTGTTCAGGGATGAATGCACTCAATCTACAACCAAGATATATATTCAGACTCTATATACCAATTGAAGATGCACAAAACGACAGTGAATATGGATTAAGAAAGCACAATCATATATAAAATAAATCCATAAGTAGTGTTGTACGAAGTTTACACACGAAAGATCAATTAATTCGTAAAAACCTTCACAACCCTAGTTCTACCAGAAAGGCTCTAGCCCATGATGTTACGAAGAACAATCATGGGAGTTGGATAGATCTTACCTGAATGTCTGGAAAATTACAAGATAAATTCGGAAACGAGATAAATCCTAGATGCGGGAGTCATCGCGTCCTTATCCATCTTGAATCCTCCTCTTGGTTCTCCTCTTGATTCCACAAACGAATCTTCAAAGTGATGGATGGATGGAGGAAAGGATGTGGATGATGGTTGGGGGGTGCTTGTGGGGTGTAGTATTGTTGTTGCCTCTCTCCAAGTAAATATGATTAATCTCCCCAATATGATGTGCTCTACAACCATTTTTATACTTGTAAAGTGCTCCTCATGGGCCTTGGATGAGCTTTTACTTGAGACATACGTCAAATTTAGTAAAAGAAATCCTAAACTACCAAAAATAGAACCCAGCGACATTTTGTTAGACTAAATCTTCTTGGTCGAACAAGTCCCCCTTGGTCGAGCAACGGTCGAGCAAACCTTTTGTAAGAATTTGGTCATTTTCCTCGACTTGACCTCTTTCGTTCGACCAAGACGATGCTGGTAGAACGGATCTCTTTTTGTCGAGCAAATTTGCGCAGTCTCACCATTTCGCGCATAACTTCCACATCCGACTTCCTATTTAAGTAATTCTTGCGCTCACGTGATCCTCTCTTCTTTGGCTTTCTATATATTTAAAGAAATCACAGCAAATATAACATTTGTATGTGTAACAAGTCATGCAAAGTGGCATAGCCATTCTGCTCGGCACAGCTTGCCCGAGGTGACCACTTTGATCATAACTTTCTTGTTTGAAATCCGATTGAGGTGTTCTTTACGCAAAAATGTTCCTCTCTTCTGTGGGTTTCCAACCATTTATCACAATTATCGTTCAGAGCTCCATAAGAACATAGAAAACTTTTGAAAATGGGACGTGCATTTTTCAGCATTCATGCACAAGTTGCACCTTTTCTCCAACTTTGCACTTTTGATCCTTTTTTCCACCTAAAACACAATAAAACACCTCAAGTGCACCTTTTTCTAACATATATCGAATAAAATATACTTGTGCTAATATATGACTAAAATTCTTATCACACAGGTGTTAAATTGGACACTAAAACACGCTTATTTTAACTCTCATCACATAACACGCTTATCCTCCACAGTATTGTTCCCATTATCCTCCTTATATCATCATTCGTCATGTTGTTTCTCTCCTGGAAAATTATCCATAAATAAATGATGATTTAGAATCTCCAAACAGCTGTGACCTGCTTACTTTCATTAATACTAACGACTGCAACAAAAATCCAGTGAAAGGTTAATCAACATGTAACTTGTTCCCAAAAGCAAAGCCTGCTAATAGTCTGTAAAAAATCTCCAACGACATAGGACACTTTAAGAATAAATGGTCCATTATCTCCTCATCCTTCTTGCATAAATAGCATCTAGACCGACCTCGAAATCCCTTTCACAACAATATATCCTATGTAGTGAGAATTCCATTAATAGCTTTCCAAGTCGTAATAGATCTCCGAGGTGAATAAAATCAGCCCATATCCACACACTCCAGTTTGTCCTTAAGAAGTGGGCCTTGCATGAATATAGGCAATATTAGATGAAACCTTGACTTGCAAAGATTTACTCCAAAATCTGCAATCATCAAAATTAGAACACATATGTGTGCACAAGATGGAATCTACAAATTTAGGAAATGTAGTGATGAAACTCTCTATAAAATGCCAATTGCCATCATATAAATAATCACCAATGATGTCATCGAACTGATAGCGATGTTTCTGCGGAATATCCACCAAATCCGCAATAGGTGTCCCTATCCAATTATCCAACCAAAAGCAAACCCTAGAATTATATCTTGCAACCCATATCTCCTCCCCTTTCAATCTCTTTATGTGAAACTTACAGGATGTTCAAATCGAAGAAACCATGTACCTTTCTTTGATATTTTTCCCATCAAACCATCGTCCCTTGATCATAGATAAAGGGCCTTTCCCCTGAAGAATGTCCCAAGATAACTTTATTATGTATGCCTCATTAGCCGCTCTAATGGATTGAATGCCCAAGCCCAGGGCCGATCCTATAAATTTTCATGCATGAGTCATACTTTAAATTTGAGCCCTTATTTTGCTTCTTATTAAAACGCAGTATATATAATAAAAAATTAATAACTAAAGAAAATATTGCAACAACACGTCTAACAGTTTTGATGGCAAAAAAAATTACATCTATAAATAACATACCTTTGAATAAAATTGAAATCAAGGATCTTTTGCCTAGAAAAATTCTCCAAATTTTAAATCTCTTTAGTTTATTCTTCTTAATGTTATCACGATGAGTGATTCTTTTTATAAGCAATTCCTGAAAGATAAAAAAGGTAAAAAAATAATATTAAAAGAAAAAATTCATAATAGACATAAATAAATAAAAAATCATGGGTAAAAATATATTAAAAGATGTGATTAGATATATAAAGCAATAATATATAATTAAAAATATTAATAATAAAAAGATATTAAAAACAAATAATTAGAAATAAGTACAAATGTTTATAAAAGAAAAGATGTTTAAAAAGAATAATTAAAAGGATAGTTATTGGAATTGGATAAAAAAGGAAAAGCGAAGAAAATGGTTGATTTAATAAATCATTAAATGACGTTATTAAAAAAATTGAAAAGAAGAGGATGGAAAGGGATTCGAACCCTACACGTAAATATATATGGATGTATGTTTTCTTCAACCACTTGGACAAGACTCCAATTTTATCTAATCCTCTAACTATATATATATATATATTTTTTAAAAATATGGGCCCCTAAATTTCATCATAATTTTTTAGCCTAAGTCGATCGACTTGCTCGACTCAAGCAAAGACCCCCTGCCCAAGCCCTCCTCAGAAGACGGTCAGCATACCCTTTTCCAGGCCACAATGAATCGATGATGCCTATGCACATCCCTAGTCCAGATAAAATTACAGCATACAACATCAATTTTTTTGATCAAATGTCTTGGCCATTTATGAAGCATCATCACTTGCACCGCCGAAGCAATAATGACTTAATTAACCAGGCATATCCTACCTGCCATAGATAGCATACTACCTTTCCATTGCTGAAATTTACCAAGAATGGCGTCTGTGGCTTGCAGGAAATATTCAAATTTGGGAGATCCAATGAACATTGAACCACCAAGATATTTAAATGGAAAACTACCTTCTTGTATTCCCAAGTTTCTTATCGTTCTTCTCTTGACCGCAGGCCTAACACTAGCCCCAAAGAATACCTTTGATTTACTCGGATTAAATTCTTGACCGGACGCCTTAGCATAATTTTCTAAAACCAACCGAATACAGTCTAGAGATGTGTCATCCTCCTGACAGAAAAGCATGATATCATCTGCATAAAATATATATGGTGGAATAAAAGTGTGTCTGTTTGCTCCTTCTTGCATGATCTCTCCACTCTCAATTTTATGCTCAATCCATTTTCCCAACACCTCCTCAGCAATACAAAAAAAGTAATGGCGATAGAGGGTTACCCTGCCTAACCCCTCTTCCACATTAAAAAAATCCCTCCGAACTTCCATTAATCGAAACTGAGACTTTTACAGATTCAAATATAGCCTTTGCCCAGTCAACAAAGGTACCTCCAAAATCCATTTTCATCAAAACATGCAGGATAAAGACCCAACACAAAGTATCAAATGCTTTCCTTATGTAGATCTTAAAACCAACATTGCCACATCTAGAACAATTTAAGCTATTGAGATTCTTTAAAGTAACAACAATATAGTGATGGATATTCCTTCCAAGGATAAAACCAAACTGATTAGCACCAAGATGTTCATTGAGGAGCGGCCCTATCCTAGAGGCAAGGATCTTAGCAAAAATCTTGAAGAGGAAATTGTAAAGATTGATCGGCTTGTAATCTTCTACTCAATTAGCGCCATCAATCTTTGGGATTAGAATGATAAAATTGTAATTAATTCCAGAGAGAATTTTAGAAGTTCTGAAGAAGTGTTGAACTACCATGCAAAGATCCTGATCAATGAAGTGCCAACATTTCTGAAAAAAAGATCCCCAAAACCATCACGCCATAGTGAACTATCTACCGAAAGCTCCATAACTGCTCGCTTTATTTCCTTCATTGAAAGAATACCTGAAATAACTCGCTGTTTCTCTCCACCAATAACCCTATCGATGAAGTCCAGACCCTCGAACTCTCCCTCCTCCTCTGGCTTCCTAAACAAGTGGGAGTAGTACTGAACAACATGCTGAGAAATACGATCTATATCATATGTAAGCTCTCCATAAACATGCATAAAGCTTATGCTCGATTTCGTATGCTCACTCTTCTGTGTTTGTGAAAGAAATTGGAATTCCTATCCACATCCTTGAGCCATGACGTTCTATTTTTCTGAGAAAAGAACTGATGTTTCTCCAATAATTTCTTGTTTAGCTCTACATGTGCATCAACTTCCTCTAGAAAGAGCTCCTCACTGTCTCCATCTTCCCCAATGCAAGTCAGAAAACCACTAAAAGTCTCCAGTGCCTCATCTATACCATTAAAGATATTCTAAAAATTAGTGGCGTTCCATCTTTTGATATCTCTCTTGAGTCTTTTTAGCTTCACCCCAAAATTCGAGATCGGGTTTCCATTCCAAATAGGGTTTTTCCATGAAGTTTCAGCCATAGTAAAAAACCTTATGTCAAGCGTCCACATTGATTGAAATCTGAAAGGTTTGAGGGATGAATTGTTTAGATTACATGAGACCAGTATTGGATGATGATCTGATCCATGTTTTGCCAACACAGAGGCTAAGCAAAAATTCCACGTTTCTAAGAAAACATCATCTGCAATAACCCTTTCAATTCTGGAGGCTCTCATCTCCCTCGTAGCCAAACGACTAACCCAAGTAAATTTAGCTCCATGCATATCCAAGTCATGAAACCTTGAATTATCCAAGAACTCCTTAAATTTAAGTGGACCAAGATTATCTCGACGCGTACAGTGAAGCCTGTCATGCGATCCAAGTGTAGAGTTAAAATTTTCAACAATCATCATTCCGCTATTCTGGTGCATAATTATATCATACCATAGGTCCCCACGTATGATATGATTCGTATGAGCATGGACAGAGCCAAAACAATAGTTTGCAGCATTGTATATGAAGTCAAAAATCATCACTTGTGAAGATGAGAAAGCCAATCTAACCTAAGAAACCCTTGTAGCATTTTAGAAAACCCATAAAGTGCAATCCCATTCTACTCCAAACATGCACGGGTAATGAAGAAAATATAATTTTTAATTCTTCCATTGCTAACCAACACGATTTATGCCTGTTGCATAGCTCCTGAAGAGCCATCCTGGTTGGGTCATGCCCAATACCTTTGAAGTTCAAAAAAGCACCTTTATTTATTCTTCGTGTTACGACCGTGCTTTGATGAGTGTGTAAATTCACTAGTTTCAAGCCCACATTCGTGTACTTATGGTGTAATTAATAATTGTAATTAGATGTGAATCGGTATACATGGTGGAAAATTATGAATTGGGAGTTTACAAGGCTATTTGAGTTGATTTTCGATGGAAAACGAGTTGGAAGTGATCGGATCTGGAAAGAGGAAGAAACAGGGATGCGATTCGAACACGCAGGGATCAGATTCGACCAAGAAGAAGGAAGTTCGACTAGCACATCTGGTCGAACTGAGCTCGAAGAAGTGCAGTTCGACCACGACAGCCGAGTTCGACCAAACCACTTGGTCGAACCGTGGTCAAACTCGAAGCCTAAACAGAAACAGTTCTGGTTCGACCAGGAAACATTCAGTTTGACCAACACCATGGTCAATTCCGGAGTCAGAAGCCAATTACAGATGGATTCGACCAGTGATTCGACCAGCATAGAGGAGTTTGACCAACGTGTTTGGCCGAATTGATATCTGGAAACTTACCAAATTTGGATTTTTACACTGTCAGTGAGTGTGTTCTCTCAAAAAGCCCATCCAAGGCCCGTAAGGAGAGTTATAAGTATAAAAGAAGAGTTTTGCAGGAGAAGAGAAAAAGGCATTCATCATCCATCCTTCACCAAACCCTACCATCATCCGAAGGAGTACTGAGGAGAGGTTCGTCTGGCGAGTCAAGTGAGATCATACCAGCTAGCCATGATTGTTCCTAGATCAATCATGGGCTAGAACTGCTCCGGTAGTTCTAGGGTTACGAAAGTTTTATGAGTTAATTGAATTTCCAAGAGTAAACTCCATACAACACTACTTGTGGTTTGTTCTGTATAAGATTGTGCCTTTTTAATTCATACTCACGGTCATTTTGTTCATCTTTAACTGTTATGTAGAGTCTGAATACATCTCTTGGTTATTGATTGAGTACGTTCATCGCTGAGCAAGATTGCATGTTATAATTTTAAGTGAAGAGATTCTGAAGTCTTATTAAAACTATCTTATATAGATACTTGTTAATTGAATCGTATTCAGGTTAATAAGTAGGATGGAGAGTATAACTTTATAGTACCTAAAAAGGGAGATCAAATCGGGTTAGAGTACTAAAGTGCACGGGAAATAATTGATTCTGATAGTACCTAGAAAGGGGGTAAAGTATACATCTTGCTCTGAGGATATTCACACGTGTCATACGCTTGCTTACTTGTGTCTATAGAGTACACTTATATGGTTTAGTGATGCGTCCATGAACCACAAGGCAGAGTCGGACATCAACACAAGGAAAGGAAATTACTAAATAAAACAGGATTACCTGAAGAACTACTCTATTACATACTTGATCACAGCCGAAATTTCTCTATTGCTTGCTTATTTATTCTGCTATTTCAATTATTTGTTATTTAGTTTCACAATTAAACTAAATCCAATTTACCAACATAATTTTAGTTAATTAGAATATAAGTGAATTAATAATAATCAGTCCCTTGGATTCGACAAATACTTGGTCACCTTTTGAAACTACAATTGATATCCTTATACTTGAGGATTAATTTTGTGTGTTGAGAAAACGTTCATCAAGTTCTTGGCGCCGTTGCCGGGGACATCATTAAATATCTTTTGATTATTTCTAATTTAATTGAGATTATTATTCTTGTTTTGATTTCTAATACTTATTTTTCTTAGGTGTATGCTCACTAGATCAAAGACAGGTGAATTGGCGTCGTATAATCCAGAGATCGGAGCATCGTTGAGGAAGAAAAAGAAGAAGAATAAGAACAAGAAAGTTGATCCAACTACAACTCTTGATTTAGGAGTTGAAGTTGACGTGCTGAATCCGCAAATGATTGAAACTGCAACCAAAGTTAATTTGGACATAGAAGCAATCAACATGGCAGCGGACTCGAACACACTTGCCATCCGGGAAGTCTTTAAGAACAACGGAACAAGCAATGCTGGGTTGTTAGGAGCAAGAGGAACTAGAGCTGATTTTGATCTACACCCTGCTCTTATAACCATGATTGAAAGAAGCCCCTTCTCTGGGGGAACATTCGAAGATCCTCAGCAACATCTGAATGAGTTCCTTGGGTATGCAAGTACACAAAAATATGCAGGAGCTCATGAGGATGCGAGGAAGATCATACTGTTTAAGTTCTCGCTAAATGAAAAGGTAAGAGATTGGTATGATAATCTTGATGCTGCTTAATGTGATACATGGGAGAAGTTGCAAGTGAAATTCCTGGAGCGATACATGCCACCTTCAAAGGTGTTCAAGATGAAGCAAGAAATCAATCAATTTTCTGTCCATGGCAATGAGAAGTTTCATGAAGCTTGGGACAGATTCAAGGACATGCTTCGGAAGTGTCCACAGTATGGGCTATCTAAAGCTCAATATATTAGTATTTTCTACAATGGGTTGGATTGCGGTTCTCGTGTTTTAATTGATGCTTCTTCTAATGGAGCGCTGCTTACTAAGTCACCCAATGAGGCCGAGAAGCTGTTTGAAGATATTTCGATGAATTCAAGAGATTGGCCTACTGATAGAGTGAGAGGCACTTATGTCCTTGGTAAAGTAGCACAGGTTGAGCATACTATGGTGAAGTCCGGAAGAGATGATGAGATCGTCTCTAGCTTGACTATCATTAGCAAGCTATTGGAGTCTCAGCAAAAGCAGATCACAGATTTATCGCTGAGAGTACCAATGATACAGTAGGATGGTGGCTATGAAGGAGCTAGCCAATATGAGATTGAGGAGGCAAATTACGCCATAGGTCAAAGTATTCAAGGAATTAGGTACCCAAATCAAGGAAACCAGAACTATCAAGGGAACTACAACCGTAGTCCCCCGGGTGGTTATCAACAACCAAGGAGGCCGGAGTTTTCATGGAGCAATCTGAATAATGCGATGCAGCCTCCTATTGGCGTTGATCTGGGAGCTAAAGTGGAAGAAGAGAAGCCTGGTTTTGAAGATATTGTGAACAGGTACATGGCGAGGAATGATGCAAGAGTAGACCGTCTTGAGGCCAAGTTAGAGAAGAAGATTGATGATCATCATAAGGATTTGTCTACACAAGTGAAAGACCTTACATTGTTAATGGGGGAGATGGTAGGGAATGTGAACAAATTGACTCAAACTATCGAGAAAGGGAAGCTTCCATCTAAAAGTATTGAGAATCCAAAATCTTATCACGCCATTACACTGAGATCTGGAACGCAGTATGAGGGACCGATGAAGCAGGAATTGAAGTCTGAAGCATCAGGATCCCGATTTGACCCCGATTCGATCAGATAAGCAGGTCGAACTGAACAGGGGAGGTCGAACTCGGAACCTGGGCGACGTCTAGAGGAATTAGAAGACCAGTTCGACCAAAATCAGGTGAGTTCGACCAGAGCCTCTGGTCGAACTGAGGTCGAAATCCACTGTCCAGAGCACTCTATTTTGTCTGATGTCCGATTCGACCAAGTTCGTTTAGATTCAACAAAACTAATTGGTCGAACCATGGTATAACCGACCTATAAGGAGCAGAACGAACTTTTAGACGTTCAGTTCGACCATTACTCACTGAGTTTGACCACCTACCCAGGTCAAACTCTGGTCAAACTCTCTTGTTCTATGTCATTTTCTGCGTTGAATGCTCCGCATGATGTTGAAACTACTCTAGTGTCTTTCAAAGAGCAGAATACTAAGATTATAGCAGAGAAGAAGTGGGAAAGAGCTAAGAGATTGAGAGTTGAAAAGGATAAAGCGGAGAAGGCTGAACGTGATGAATGAGGGATTCCCAAAACAAAAATACCTTCGTCCTTTCCTCTCAAGCTAGTTAAGAAGGGATTGGAAGAGAAGTTCAAGAAGTTTTCAGAAAACATAAACGAAATAAGCTTGAACATTCCTTTTTTTGAAGCAATATTGGAGATGCCGTATTATGCCCGCTTTCTGAAGGATATTCTTTTGAAGAAGAGAAGCTTGAATGGAATTGAGATGGTAAATTTGTCTGAGAACTACAGCTCGATCATTCAGAGGAAGCTGCCAGCTAAGTTAAAGGATTCGGGAAGCTTCATAATCTTATGTGAAATTGGAAATGGGCCGGCACGTCGAGCCTTGTGTGATCTTGGGGCAAGCATCAACTTGATGTCGTTGTCCACCTTTCAAAGGCTTGGTTAGGGAGAGTTAACCCCCACGACAGTTGCTCTACAACTAGCGGACAGGTCCATGACTTTTCCAAAGGGTGTGATTGAAGATGTTCTTGTCAAAGTAGAGAAACTAGTATTTCCTGTGGATTTTCTGGTGCTGGAGATGGAAGATGACAAGGATAACATCCCTCTTATTCTAGGGAGACCTTTCCTTGCTACTGAGGGAGCCATGATAGATGTGCAGAAGGGTGAGTTGAGGCTAAGGATGGATAAAGAAGAGGTCCTATTTAACCTTGACAAAGCAATGAAGATGCCAATAGAGATGCAGTGTCACAATATTGATGTAGTGGAGGAGATAGTGAAGGAAGACATCTCTTTGATTCTATCGAAGGATCCTCTTGAGACATGTTTGATAGAGTCTCTTACTTTTCCCACTGCAGAGCTTGATGATATCTCCAATGAGGTATGTATTGAATTTCTTGAAAATTTGCTTGCTTTGGGTGATGACAGGTATGAGTCGACAAGGACCAAAATTGAAGAGGTCGAGTGGACTAGGAAGTACTTGCCATTGGATAGAGAGAGTGCACCTCAGGAAGAGAAGAAAGAGGAGTTAAAACCATTACCAAAGCACTTGAAGTATGCCTACCTTGGTGACAATGAAAAATATCCGGTAATTGTATCTTCTTCTCTTGATGATGATCAACTTGAGGAATTGTTAGATGCGCTTAGAAAGTATAAATCTGCGAATGGTTGGTCTCTTGATGATTTAGAGGGTATTAGTCCTTCCTATTGTATGCATAGAATAAGATTGTTAGATGAGGCCAAGAATAGCATTCAGAATCAGCGGAGGGTGAATCTCACTATTCAAGAAGTGATTAGGAAGCAAATCTTAACGTGGCTTGATGCAGGAATTATTTATCCTATTAGTAATAGTCCCCAAGTGAGTCCATTGCATGTTGTTGCTAAAAAGGGGGGCATGACTATAGTGAAAGCCGAAGATGGTGAGACCTTACCCATTAGGATTCCTACAGGATGGCGTGTATGTACGGATTACTGGAAACTGAATGAAAATAAATGCAAAGACCATTTTCCCCTTCCTTTCATGGATCAAATGCTTGATCGACTTGGAGGGTATGAATTTTATTATTTCTTAGATGGGTACTCCGGTTATAATCAAATTATGATTGCACCCGAGGATCAAGAAAAGACTAATTTTACTTGCCTTTATGTAACTTTTGCCTTTAGGAAGATGCCTTTTGGTTTATGTAATGCGCCTGCTACATTTCAGTGTTGCATGATGGCCATATTTGATGGGTTGATAGAGAAGATCATGGAGGTGTTTATGGATGACTTTTCTATGTTTGGTTCCTCCTTTGATACTTGTTTATCTAACCTTGCTACTGTTTTGAAGAGATGCCAAGATACTAATCTTGTCTTGAATTGGGAGAAGTACCATTTCATGGTAAAAGATGAGATTGTTCTTGACCATCATATTTCGAGCCAAGGGATTGCAGGTGGATAGAGCAAATGTGGTGGCAATTGAGAAGCTTCCAGCACCTACTAATAAAAGAGGAGTGCGGTCCTTCCTTGGACACGTAGGTTTTTATAGGAGATCCATAAAAGACTTCTCGAAATACTCCAAGCCCTTATCTCATTTACTTGAAAAAGATGTTCCTTTTGTTTTTGATGAAGAACGTCTAACAGCTTTTCAGGTTTTGAAAGAGGCGTTTATTACTGCACCTATCTTGATCACACCGGATTGGACTCAGTCGTTTATACTTATGTGTGATGCGAGTGATTAATCACTTGGAGTGGTGCTTGGGCAGTTGAGGGAAAAGTTCTGTGCCATTTACTATGTAATTAAAACTTTTGATGCTGCACAAAAGAACTACACGGTGACTAAAAAGGAGTTTCTAGTTATGGTGTATGCGTTCAATAAGTTTCGACAGTATTTGGTTGGCATGAAGACGATAGTGTATATGGATCATTCTATGATCCGATACGTGATGGAGAAGAAGGAAACAAAGCCAAGGATCATTAGATGGATTCTTCTTCTGTAGGAATTTAATATAGAGATCCGAGATAAAAAGGGTACTAAAAATGTTTTGGCGAATCACCTATCAAGGTTGGAGACAAGGGAGCACTGTGATGATTCTTTCAATTACATTGAAGAGATGTTTCCTGATGAGAAGATAATGGCAGTGCTTGTTGAAGGAGCTGAAAGAGCATGTGTAGTGGCTGCTCAAGGGATGGATCCATGGTATGCTGATTATGTGAACTACATTGCTGTAGGTGAAATTCCTAGAGATCTCAACCGATATCAACTTGCAAAATTCAAGAGGGATGTTGAGACATTTATATGGTATGATCCGTTTATCTACAAGATATGTAAGGATTCCATAGTCCGTAGGTGTGTGCTCGAGATGGAGATGGAGAGTGTACTTGATTTTTGCCATGCACAACCTAATGGGGGGCACTTCGGAGCTCAAAAGAAAGCAGCAAAGGTACTTCAATCTGCTCTATATTAGCCGACTTTGTTTAAAGATTGTGAAACCTATGTGGTGACATGCGATAGATGTCAAAGGATGGGGAACATAAGTCGACGAGATGAGATGACACTTCAGCCAAGCATTTTTGTCAAAATCTTTGATGTATGGAGGATTGATTTTATGGGGCCTTTTCCCCTATCTAATGGATTTCTTTATATTTTTTTAGCAGTAGATTATGTTTCTAAGTGGGTGGAAGTCATTCCAACTCGCGTGAATGATTCAAGGACTCTTTTATCTTTCTTAAAGAAACATATTTTTGCCCATTATGGAGTTCCTAGAGTATTAGTGAGTGACGGAGGATCTCACTTCGTCAATAAACTTCTTGAAAAGGTGCTTAAAGATTATGGAGTCAAGCATAGGGTCACTACACCCTATCACTCTCAAGCGAATGGGCAAGCTAAAGTTTCCAACCGGAAAGTTAAGCAAATTTTGAAGAAGGTAGTCGGAACCAATAGAAAGGATTGGGTTATGAAGCTTGATGATGTTGTGTGGGGGTTCCGAACTGCTTACAAGACGGTGTTGGATATATCACCATATCAAATCGTCTATAGAAAGTCGTGCCACTTACCCGTACAGATTCAGCATAAAGCTCTTTGGGCATTAAGGAGTTTGAACTTATCTTTAAAAGATCAAAAGGAATTGAGGATGACTCATATCAATCAATTAGATGAGTTTAGGAATCGAGCTTATAAGTACTCGGAGATCTACAAAGAGAGAATGAAGAAATGGCATGATTCAAAGATCTCTTACAAGGAGTTCAAGAAAGGTGATGAGGTATTACTTTTTAACTCTCGTTTGAAGCTTTTTGCAGGGAATTGAAATCAAAATAGATGGGGCCGTTCATTATCCATAGACCCTGCGGAGGGGAGAGTTTTGAGCTTATAGACAAAGATGGGGACATTATCGCAGCGAATGGGCATCGATTGAAGGATTACAAGTCTCCGGATGATGTTTGTATCGTCTTTGAGGATCCCTTGCACTAAATTGGTACCATCGTGACTCTCCGACATTAAACATGAGCATCCATTGGGGGCTTTCCCTCCCGTTTTTTTGCTTTATTTCTTTTGTATGAGTAAGAAATTTTTATATTTAAGGTGCTTACTAATCGGCAATTACATCTCTTTGCAAACTTAGTTTTACTTTGATTTCTACTAAGTTTGGGGGGTGTGATGTACTTACCTCATTGAAGCATTGAGGGTATAATCTTTTCTTTGTAACGTTTGTTAGGGGAGTTGATTTTTTTGCGGCATATCAAAACTTTTATCGGTTGTAGTGTGTCGATTTTTTTGTAATTTGCCTAATGTTTTGTGGTGTTTGGTGTTGTTTTTGAGTTTCATATGCTGAGTTACTCATGGATGTCAAGTTTAAGATTGATTCTCTAGCTAGTTTTAATCTATTTTGGTACCTAATGTTCGTTTTGAGCTTAAAGTATGCAGGGGATGAAGAAAATTTGAGTTTGGAGCATCAGGAGATGAGTTCGACTAGACAAGCAGGTCGAACGCGAGAGCCCTAGTCTAACTGAGGATCAGATAGTTTCTTACAGGTCGATTCGATCAAGTAGTGGCGAGTTCGACTAGTTGTTCGACCAAAGAAGGATATCGAACTGGCAAATAAAAAGTTGTACAGACGGGTTCGACCAAGACGTGATAAGTTCGACCAAATGGTTGGTCAAAGCAAGGTCGAATCGCGAACTAGAAAGTTTTGAACAGTCGAGTTCAACCATGACTGAAGAGTTCGACCAAAGTACTTGGTTGAACGGTGGTCGAATCGCGATGATAGATTGTCCAGTAGGGGAGTTCGACCAAGGATTCGACCATGTCAATCCGGTTCGACCACTCCGATTGGTTGAATCGAGCCCAGGTAAGTGACTTTTAACCCTGTTTTTCATTTTCATTCGAGCACTTCACACATCACCTCCACCCAAATTCATCCCGATCGAAACCCTTGCATTCCAAACTCCAAAATTAGTGAATTTTGATCAGTTCTAACCACAATCCATACATATTTCACTCAATTCATCGCGTTTTTCGAGCGATCTAGTTGAAAAACCAGGGTTCATCGCGATTTTTGGAGGATTTTCACACTTGTTCATCGCGATTTTTGGAGGATTTTCTCAACCCTATTGCCCTAGGATTGAAGTTCTAATCGGTTATTATGAGCGGGTATATTGATTAAACTAAGTTTTCTATGGATTCATAGTGTTGTTTGAAGTTTTGTGCATAATTTCATGTGAGTTCGTTGTTGGGTTTGATTTTGATTGATTGAATTGAATTAAACCATGTTGATTATGTGAAGTTATAAGGAATGTGAGGTGTGGGATGAAGCATGTTGAATTTTCAAGTTGGATTGCTTGAATTGGAGTAGTAATGCATGCTTGTGGTTTGTTGAATCGCTTGTTGATCTTATTGCTACTTGTTGATTGGAATGAGGATGAATAAGCAAGTAGATTGAATTGTTAGTTCATTTGAATGAAACATGCTTGTTTGGTTTATCTATGTATTGAAAAGCTTGAAGTCTTGAGTAGAGTTAAATGCATTAGTTTGGTTTTCCTTCCTTGGTTGTGTATTGAAGTATTGCTTTCAGGAAAAGGAAAGAAAGCCGAAGTTCGTTCTAAGAAAACACAAGATAGACCGTCTCGGGAAGATGCTGTGACAAAGAAGCTAAGGCTTAAGCAGCAGTTGCCCATGAATTTCAAGATTCAGATGAATGAATGGGATGAGATCAAGGAGAAATGGGGAGATGTGTCGGATAAGATTGTTCGAACGAGGTATCAAGATGATGAAGCGATGGTTAACATGAGCATTCGAGACGATATTTTGTGGATGTTTGATCAAGTTGGAATTCGTCACTTCATGGAGTTGAAAAGGCCTACTTATTTCCATGTGACTGCTGAAGTAATATGTTCGATTACTGAGAAGAAGGGTTTTACCCATCTTCTATATGAGTGTTCGTTTCAACTTTTAGGTGAGCAGAGGACATGGTCAGCAGAGGATTTGAATATCTTGTTCCAGACTCTTAGGGGGATTTCGAGGGCTGAGAATGGGTATTTCAATACAAACAGATTCTGGAGATAGATTTCTGGTAAGGATGTGGATTATAAGACTAGCAGTGCTCGTGCTTCGTTGATTCAGAATCCAGTGCTCCGATACATGGATCGAGTGTTGAGCAACACACTGTTTGCTCGGTCTGAGGGAAGCTGTGTACTATCATATGGACTTCACTGACATCTCACCTATCCTGGAGGATCCCAATTTGGTGATGAACATATGTGTGAAGGTATGATTCACCCATTTGAAGGATGGAGATTGGTTCTTCACGAGGGGATCGAAGCCCTTTACTTTCATGTTCCCTTATGATTTGGGTGTATTAACGACTATTCAGAATGAGGAGAACATTTTGATGAACACCCTCCAGCATACCGCTATCTCCATCACTTGTTTTACAAAGGGAGATTGGAGGACTGTAGCTCAGATGTATGCTGAGAGGATGATGGAGGAACTGCGGAGGATTGTAGACGAGGGATTTTTTCAGCCACATCCACAGTAGCAGCAGTAGCTGGAGCCAGAAGAGGATCATGTGGATCCGAAGATGGAAGATCCACAGCCGCATGAGAGGCCACCACGACCCATTCCAGCGGTGCCACAGCAGCAATGGGCTAGTCCGGATGCTTATTTATAGGAGCAGTTTATATTGATTGATGAGCAGTTCGCTACAATGAATGCTAACCAGCAGAAGACAAATAGGCAGCTGGAATTAGCAAATGCAAACTTCACAGCACTGGATAGGAAGTACAACACGCTGCAGAATAACTATGTGGAGATGGATCAGAGATTCGAGAGGTTGTTTGCTCATGAGCATATGATGGATAGAAATCTTACTGCTCTTCATAGAGATGTGGATCGATTGCGCATGGAGATGAATGGTGATGACGAATAGGGTGCGAGCGATGATGATGATGCTCCAGAGGAGTAGGATGCACCAGGTTTTTGTCTTTGTCTGTTTCATCTCATCTCCCTTCTCTTTTTCTCTTTACAGGATGCATATTTGTGGTGTGAGTGGCATGTACGTATATTAATATGCTTGGATGTAGATTGAGTGGTGATGATTATACTTGTATGGATTGTATTTCTATGAGGGTTCTTGGTTTAAGCATGATGCTTTCGTATGTTACATGTGTTGATTTTTATTGATTAGAAGCATGTATGCTTGATAAGTATGTGAATTTATTGTGAAATTGATCTTGGTTATTTACTTTGAGGAGTACTTAGGAATTTATTTACCCATGTGAGGATTTGAGCCATTTAAATCATGTTAGTTCATGATGATTTATTCTTGAGAGAATCGTTCGTATGACCGTATTCTAGAACTTGGCTTGGCGTCTTGTGTGAAACTTATGATTGAGGAATTGCTAGGATATGATCTGAGGCCATTATTGTGTAATCAAGTCACTTAGCCAAAATTTTACCTTACCTGTTAATATATGTATCATTATAAGCCTTTTGAGCCTTAAAAAGCTTTTTCTTTGGCAAGCCTTGATAAAAAACCTTATTAAACCTTACTTGAGCCTTGTTGAATACCTGATTCATTAGTAGAGAGTTGAGGTATGTAAGAGCTTGAAAGAATGAAAAGGTTGAAGCTTGGTTGAGAATTATAAAAAAGAAAGAAATATGGTTAAATCTTGTTTAGGGGTAGTGCTTGAAAAGTGTACCCCGACTGCTTAGAAGGGTAATGCCCGAAATTGGTACTCTTGCTCATTGAAGAAAGATGATGTTGATGCTCGGAAAAAGAAGGAGAATTCAAACTATGAAGTTTATGAGAAGAAGATGGAGAAACAGACGAAGCTATGTGACGAAAAGCAAGACTCTAAGGTAATTCTCTACTAGTGAATTAGTCACTTAACTTAAATTCTCCTACCTTTACCAAAGAGCTAACATTACAACCCAAACGCAAGTCCTTTGTGATCCTAGTAAGGAATTAATTTTAAGTTTAGTTTTGAGACCCTTGCCAAGCTTATGGTTACGCGGAAGTATGGATTGAATTTGAGAGTAAATACTAACCTATTAGAGTGAACATCTTTTACACTTGGGAGTTAGAGTAAATGTTTATCTTGTGAGCTATATGATTTTGTACTCCGAAAGGTATTTTAATTGGGTGATGTTTTGGATGAATGATGCATATGATGCTTGTAATTCTTGTGTTCGATTGATAAATTGCATGTGTGAGTATGAATTGTGTTGGTAGTTGGTGAATTTTACACTACTCCTTGGTTTTGATTTCGTTGCCTCGGGACGAGCAACATGTAAGTTTGATGAGTGTGTAAATTCACTAGTTCCAAGCCTTGATTCATGTACTTATGGTGTAATTAATGGTTGTAATTCGATGTGAATCGGTATACTTGGTGGAAAGTCACGAATCGGGAGTTTACAAGGCTATTTGAGTTGATTTTCGATGGAAAACGAGTTGGAAGTGATCGGATCAGGAAAGAGGAAAAAACAGGGGTACGATTTGACCACGCAGGGGTTGGATTCGACTAAGAAAAAGGGAGTTCGACTAGCACCTATGGTCGAACTGAGCCTGGAAAAGTGCAGTTTGACCACGACAGCCGAGTTCGACCAAACCACTTGGTCGAACCGTGGTCGAACTCGAAGCCTAAACAAAAGCAGTTCCAGTTCGACCAGTAAACATTCAGTTCGACCAACACCATGGTCAAATTCGAAGTCAGAAGCCAATTACAGATGAATTCGACCAAGGATTCGACCAGCATAGAGGAGTTCGACCAACGTGTTTAGTCGAATTGACGTCTGGAAACTTACCAAATTCGTATTTTACACTGTCAGTGTGTGTGTTCGCTCAAAAAGCCCATCCAAGGCCTGTAAGGAGAGTTTACAAGTATAAAAGAAGAGCTTTCGCAGGAGAAGAGAAAAAGGCATTCATCATCCATCCTTCACCAAACCCTACCATCATCCGAAGGAGTCGTGAGGAGAGGTTCGTCTGGCGAGTCAAGTAAGATCATACCAACTAGCCATGATTGTTTCTAGATCAATCATGGGCCAGAACCGCTCCGGTAGTTCTAGGGTTATGAAAGTTTTATGAGTTAATTTAATTTCCAAGTGTAAACTCCGTACAACACTACTTGTGGTTTGTTCTATATATGATTGTGCCTTTTTAATCCATACTCACGATCGTTTTGTGCATCTTTAACTGTTATGTAGAGTCTGAATACATCTCTTGGTTATTGATTGAGTGCGTTCACCGCTGAGTAGGATTACATGTTATAATTCTAAGTGAAGGGATTCCGAAGTCTTATTAAAACTATCTTATATAGATACATGTTAATTGAATCATATTCGGGTTAATAAGTAGGATGAAGAGTATAACTCTATAGTACCTAAAAAGGGAGATCAAATCAGGTTAGAGTACTAAAGTGCACGGGAAATAATTGATTCTAATAGTACCTGAAAAGGGGGGTAAAGTATACATCTTGCTCTGAGGATATTCACACGTGTCATACACTCGCTTACTTGTGTCTATAGAGTACGCTTGCATGGTTTAGTGTGCGTCCATGAACCACAAGGCCGAGTCGGACATCAACACATGGAAAGGAAATTATTAAATAAAACTGGATTACATGAAGTACTACTCTATTACTTACTTAATCACAACCAAAATTTCTCTATTGCTTGCTTATTTATTCTGCTATTTCAATTATATGTTATTTAGTTTCACAATTAAAGCAAATCCTATTTACCAACATAATCTTAGTTAATTAGAATATAATTGAATTGATAATAATCCATCCCTTGGATTCGATAAATACTTGGTCACCTTTTGAAACTACAATTGATATCCTTATACTTGAGAATTAATTTTGTGTGTTGAGAAAACGTTCATCATGCTTCGGCGGGTTCCCTGGTGCTAACCATTCCCTGGTTGTAGTAATATGCATGTTCTTGGAAAATTTCCTTTCTGGCTGTATTTGCTTAATTCCCGAGAGATCAATTTTCTTTGACCTCGTAAGCGGTGGTTTCGTTCGGTGGAAATGTGTGGCACTAGAAGAGGTGCCCTTGACTGAAGAACTATTCTCCCACTACACCAAATTCACTGATTAACATCGCCGAATAGACATCGGTTATTCTTAAAATCTAATGTCTTTTTGTTTAAAAACGATGTCTTTTCCTAAACCGATGTCTATCTGCAAAAAAGTAAGCTGATAAACATCGGTTTTCTATAAAAATAAGCTGATAAACATCGATTTTCAGTAACCGATGTCTTTCAAATGATGTCTATCCGCATTTCTAAAATAGTGCGCTGATAGACATCGATTTTAACTAACTGATATCTGTTAAGCGATGTTATTTCTCTAATAGACATCGGTTTTATATGAAATTATGCTGATAGACATCGGTTTTTTTAGCACCGACCGATGTCTATCTCTTGATGTTGTTCAAAATTTTAATTTAAAAAAAATTTCCACTCTTAGGATTCGAACCTGTACATCCATCCACCATTTCTTCTAGTATAAACCAGCAAAGGCAGAAAACCTTTTAAAATTGTTTTGAAGAAAATAATATTTATACATTAGAATTTAAACCCTAGAAACTTCTTCCCTCCATCACTATTTAGAAAATTTCACCCTTTGAAATTTTAGCCCTGCCTTAAATCGAAGTATTCTCACCACCACCGTCATAGTTTCGTGCTGCTCTCTCTCTCTCTCGTTCACCCCGCTGGTGGTAGGTCACCTTTGCCAATGCCGCGTATAGCACCGTAAGAGCCTTTGTGACCAACGTACTAATTCATCTCCTTTTCTTTCCGCCGGAACGTCTATTAGCAACACCTCAACCCGCCACAGCATCACACCCGCAAAGCTTCTCACCGGCGTGAAATTGCCAAAGGAGCATCCATAATTTAAGGCCTCGTTGCGTGAAATTGTAAAAGGAGCAGTCAAAATTCCAAGCCAGATTTCTAGGGTGTATTAGAACGGCGGAGATGAAATTAGCGACAATCTAAATACTATCCATAATCAACTGATGGCCACTTCAATTTGTGAGTGCAGGTCTTCTCTCTTTCTCTCTCCAAAATGTAGTCTCGTGAATAACTCATTGTTGTTTTGCGCCTGTCGATGAAACTCCACTTGTTAACCTATCCGTTAAAGGGCATCTTTCAATGATTTTCTTTATTTTTTGAGGTAGCTACTTTATTACTAATTCGTTTCTCGTTCTATGAATTCATGCTACTAGCTAAACTTCTTTGTGATACTAAAATTGTTGTTGTTATTAATGGGTTTTCTGCCTATTAGCTTAGTACCTCTGAATTAAGGTAGAGAATCGTTTGAGAATTATATTTCAATATAACCCCTTTCTATATGTTGTAAGATAGTTCTGGATTTTCCCATTTGATGTGTCGTAAGTTTAATGAGAAAATGGAGTACAAGGTTGCCTGTTTTTACACATTTAATTCTATGTTCTTGCATCCGTTGTTTCTTTATAGATGATTTGTGTTACAAAAACAAATTCAGGTAAGAGATTCTGGATGTGGCATCAGTGCAACTGATATTCCACTTTTATTCACCAAATTCGTTGAGTCATCCAATCGAAGCAAGGACACATGTCTCGGCCTTCCCCTTTGCAAAGGTACAAATCTCAACTCACTTCTATAAGACAGTTCTGGAGATTTTATACTTGTTTAAAGTTTAAGAAACTGTGAATATCTACTCCAAATCGCAGAGTTGAATTCGAAATAGAAACTTTAAAAACAAATTTCTGTTTGTGTTCTTTCTTAATTCCACTTTGATGCATGCACGATTTCTCTTACAAATACGAAATTTAACTTGGGTTGCCTTTTATGAATTAGTCCATTTAGTTCCTTGGGTTACATGAAAATTTATTTGTTTTTCATGCAATTATTTTTCTGTTTTACATTAGAAGTTCACACTTGTTCCACTGTAATTTATCTTCTTCTCTGACTGGAATCAAAGGATTGATAATTTAAGGCTTTAATAAGATCTATGAAGTTGTGGAGAAGGTGGTTGTAGTGATTTCATTTGATTATGTTTAGTCCAGGTGGGATTGCTGATGCAGAGGATTGAATCAACTACAACTCCCTCTACCTTTCAATATGAATAGCAGATTGAATATAACATGGTAAAGCCTTCTGTTTATGATGTTAGAAATTGAAGAGAAAATTTCATATTATCTTTTTGTATGTTTAAAGCACGAAAATTTGCTAAAGTTCTCAGAAATACTCTCAGAAATTATTTAGTTTTAAAACTCTGAATTAGTGAATTAACAATCTGCTAGGTTTATTTCGATTATGATGTGTGTTTGGATACTCTCTTTATTTAGTATGCCATTCTGTAGTTGTAGGGTAACTTGGATGTCAAATTTCACATGTATTTTTTTTTATTATTAATGATTTGGTGGATTGCACTTACTGTAACTTTTTATAATGAATTTTCACCTTCAAAATGCAGTTTATCACAGATTCATGTTACGCTTTGATCTGGTTATTTTTCCTTATTTGGATTGTATTATGCTTGCTTAAATTCTGTATTCTGATTGCTTGAAATGATTATTTCAGCATGTTTTGCTATGCTTTGATTGGTACACTAATGAAGTACCAAATGAATTTTTTCATTAGTTTTAGAACTTTCTTAAATATATATCTACTGTTAAATATGAATTAATTTCTAAGATGAATTCGATTCAGCTAATAAAAGACCACTAAATATGTACTTGGGAAACCGTATGATTTTGCAAATACCTAATTGATTTAATCCTCTCCAACTCTTACACAAAATTGTCTAATATTATATTTTTTTGTTGTCTTCTCTATTTCTTCCTTATAGAACTCCACTCCTAAACTCAATTTTATAATATTGAAATGCTATATACTTTAATGCCATCGAAAACAAAATACCTTGCAATAATGCCCCTGCCTCCCTGCTCTTCCGCCATCGAAAACATGATTAATGATTTTTTTAATTACTAATTGAGCTCCACAACATTCATGAAATTGCTAAATTTCTACGAGCACCGTTGTCAAGGGAGAATTGCTTTTTCATTCTACAAGCTAAGTTTTCCAGTAAATGATTATAAGTTGCAAATGTATATTTTATTTTTTGTAGTCTATTTCCGCTTGTGTTGCTTTTGTATACACTAAGTGACATCTCAATGTCATATTTCCATCCTCTTTCATTGAAGACAAGAGTTGTTTGATTCTTATTTTTACATCAAAAGAATTGTCTCTCCTTTTGGGCTTGTATTACAAAAATTAGGATAATTCTTTAGCTTGCTTTGTATGAATGGTGTAATGTATGAATTATGTTGTGTAATTTTCATGTCTTTTATCAACTCCTGCATGAATCCTTTGTATTTTCTTCAGATATGTTTGCCTTACAGTGATGAAGGTGGAAGTATGGCTTGAAGGCAGGAAAATTTTGAACGAGAAGAAATGGCGAACGTATTAAATCAAAATTACAAACCTTACCCCACTCTCTTTCCCTAATTTTTTATGCTTTCCTTTTGTTTCTTCTTTAACAAAATTCTTATGAATTTCTCTTAAAATTTTGTTGCATTTATGGCCAATCTCCCCCCTCTCCCACTAAGCTTTGCATGATATCATCTTATGCTTACTAACAATAATTATGATTTCGCCTCCTTTCCGCCACCGCCGGCATCAGCATATGGTATGTTTTCTAATATTAAACTCAGCATTTTACTTTTAATCTTCTCTTCTGCACAATATTGTGTTTATATTCCTACAAATTTTAATTTTTGGATATTTTTTAGTCTAATTAATATCCGTACCGGTTTAGTTATTCTTCATGCTAGCATTAATCAGATCTCCATTTCTACATATGATGATTTATTTGGGGAGATTATTTTTAACATATGGTGCATCTGGATCTAAATCCAGAGTTGCTGTATGCACTTAAATTTCGTTTTTCCAGGTAAAAGGAGCAAAAATTTTAACTTAGTGTCTAATTGGCAATATAATCATTACTTCAGATTATTCTTTTTTATTTTTTATTTTTTGCAAACTTAACATTACATTTAAAATAGAATTATGTTGATGTTTGTCCTCAATACCTTATTCTCCACTTAATAATTTTTTTTGTTTACACCTTTTGCAAATGTAATTACTGTTGCAAATTATCAAAACTTTGCATTGTAAGTTTCAAATTGAATAGTTTTGCTCTAAAGGTCGACTGCCGTTTCTTAAATTGAGTTCATGCTTCCATATTGACTCATTTTTAACTCTTTGGCTATATTGTAATCTAATCCATTGAAACATGCTCTTTTTCAACTTTGCATTCTCTTTAACTATATTTCTTCTTGGTTACACTCATTTAATGACCACAAAACTTCATAGAGTAACTCAGGGAGCAAAGATCGGGAGGAGGATCTTGCAGTAACTACAAGTGCAGTTCATGTTTGGGATATGGAAATTGGTGGAGTCAAGAATTTTCTTTTTGCAATAATAATAATAAAGGATCACAATTAACATGTAATGTGGTATCTACCTGACTATTCTCACTTAAATAGATTTTTCGTTTCTCTTTCATTGTAGATATCTAGATTTCAAGTAATCTGATATACAAAATTTACAAGAGTTGATAAGCAATGTGTAAAGCATCAGAAATATAGAGAAAATAGTTCAAGTATGTGATAGCTACAGAAAGTTGATGTACAATGTAGCAACTTCATTATTGCAACTTTATTGAGGTAAATTTCTAGATGGTGATCTTTAACTTGTTTTATTAAATAGTTGTGCTAAATGCTCTTTTACAATCATCAGCTTTATGAAGCAGGTAAATTACCAGCATGAAAATTTATTAAGGTAAATTCCTTGTTTATGGTCAAATATTTGTTACATTGAAGTGTTCCACTCGGGTTTAAGAAATACTATTACTGGGTTATTAAAGTTGTTTATATTGTGCATTGAGTTAAGAGGATTTGTGGTCCTTTAATGAAAACATATTACTGAAGTTTAATTAGATGGAAGTTGGAAAATCTATTCTTTCAATTCTTAGTTTTTTTTTTTCTTGACACCATATATTTATTTACTCTCATAATTTGGCTGTAAATTTTTAACAAAAGGAATATTAGATTTGTGAAAACAAAATTAATAACCTATTTCTTTACACTCAGTTACTACCACTCAACCAAAATATTAGTAATATTCATCATGTGAGTGTGAGATTCATGAGCTGTGATTCTAAATGACCACTCTACAAGTGAAATTTGATTTAGTAATCTTGGATGTCTTTACTTCTTAAAAGTTTGTAGAATAATTAGTTTCCATACTAAATTCGTCTCCTCTAAGGTGTGTTTGTTGCTAAAGATTGGACTTCATATTTAAGCATATCAGGAGCATTTTGATTGAGAATATGGGGATAAGGAATGGGAATTATTTTAGAGTTTGTCTTTGTCGCTCTAGTACATCTAGTCTAGTTAATAGTAATTTGATTCTAAAATTTTTTTGGATCCTCTGTGCTCACTACTTTGGGAAGAATCAAAGTGATTCCTCACTACTTTCATTCTCTGCCCTTTTCTTAGTGATTCACAATACGTCTATTAAAAATGTCTTCAGTTTTTTTTGTTGGTGTGTGTGTAAGTGCAATCTGTAGAAAAGGTTGCATTTAATTTGTAGTGGTTGATCGTTTAAAAGTTGCTATGTATCATTGCTTTATTGTTGAATTATTTAGTATTTTTGTGTTTGAATTTTTTGAACATTTTATTTCAAAGATCAATTAAATTAATGTTTCTGAAATTTCTGTCTTACGGGAGGTGCCCTTCCACCATGTCCTCCAGGTTAAAGAATTGTCAATATTTTCAGACATTTTTTTTTCCATATTTTTGCATTCTACTTCAAGCACCTTTCTGAAATCTCGTTCAACGACTGGTCTTGATCTTTTTGTAGTGGTTGCTGAACGGATGCAAGTGAAGCTGCGGTTATATTAGTTCCATCAAACAACACTGTCTTTACTCTTGATTTCTCTGGTTCTGGACTCTTTGATGGATAGCATGGAACTCTTGGCTGGAATTGAAGTATGTGTCCTTCTACACTTTTTTCAATTTCTCCGATGAGTGATGTCTTGCTGCAGTACAAAGTAGAGCTATCAATTTCTACTTTCTTGGTTTATCCCATACTATTTTTTTTTTATAAAGGAAGGCCTGCTATCAGTATTTTCAAGGAAGAAAATTTGTAAGTAATCAATGAAAATGGAAACATGAGGAAAATTTATAGAGATTTTCGTAATAAAAAAAAGGAAAATTTTTAATAGATGTGAAGTAGCTGTGGAAAATAAGTGAAATTTACACCTCATTTTCAATTAATTAAGGGAGGCCAAACTACCAGCTCATAATAGTAGATAAATAGTTTAATAATAAAAAAAGAATATTGAGTAAATCAACTAACCTAATTAAGTATTTGGAGAGAGTCTATTAAGGGTTTAGTGTATGGTAAATGAGGACTACAAAGCAAGCCAATTATTTTCTGCCCCCAGTCAACCCCACCCCAAATACATATGATGTATTTAAGTTAGTTCCTTGTGTGACTAATTAATTAATATTATTTAAGTACTTTTTTATTTTATTTATGTTAATATATGAAAAAACTTATTAAATGAACCCCTCCTTTTAATTAATGGGATCTGTCATGATTCCATAACAATGATATGAAAGAATTTGGCCGTAGAAATTTTAATATACTTATTGGCTCATGAGACAGATAGTTTTCATGAGGAAATGATAGGGGGTGCCCATCTGAAGGGATGTGCTATTGCAGTTGGACCAATTATATGGAGCATCCATGATGATAGATGCATACTACTAAAGCATGGTGAGCTTTAATTTCAAGTGGTTGTTGTTCTTCTGTTAGTGAGCTTGTTATTATAAACTATGCAGTTTACACAATATGGTCTGTGGAATGCATTTTTTGTTTTTTTGATATGATTAACACTGTTATGTGTGCTACTCCATCATATATTATACATGATCTTGAATGAATTCTTGTTGTTCCAATTTGTTGGGATTTTTATCTATAATTTAATCTAAATGGAAATTTGCTCTCTCTTGTATGAATTCTCACTAACTACCTTGATGGGGTTTCATCTTTGTAAGATTGACCTCATAATTCATATGAATAGAAACTAGCTAATTTCCAAATGATGATTCTGCACACTGAAGGCAAGTGTGCTGCTATCTTCAATTTGGAATCTTCTCGTTGTCTAGCTGATCAATTCAATACAATGTACTGTTGAAACACCACAAAATTTTAACACCCCATGTCTACCATTTTAACCCAAAAATGCCTCATACTTTTACACTTTACTAACCCAAATCTTTGTTTATAATTGTGCTTTAAATTGAGTAATGTTTTATCATGAGAGTAGATGTGATTCCTTTGTTATATTGGCCAATGTTCTTGAGCCATATTTAAATACCTAGAAAATAACTTTTTAAGTCATATTAATTTTCTTTTCAGTAAATAACTTTAAGTCATATTATTAAGTACTATATTTTATTTTATTCCAGGTAATTGCAGTGAGACGACAAGAAGATACATAAAAATATTATATAACGCAAAGGAAGAAGATAAAGTGGATTGGAAAAAATATGTTGGGCATCTCTTCATCATAAGGTTTTTGTTTATAAATTTAGGTTTTATTAATGTAAATTGATGTTTTTTTAATTTAATTAGTTAGGATATTTTTGTACTTTTTAAGTTAGAGATAATTTTTTATGTATTTGATATTAAATATTTGAATATCTTGTAAAATATTCATAAGTTTTGAGTTATATTAGTATAATTGCATTAATCTTATTTTAATAATAATATAAATTTATAAGTTTTGAGTTATATTAGTATAATTGCATTAATCTTATTTTAATAATAATATAAATTTATGTATAAAATTAAAAGAAATAAAATAAAAATATGAAAGACATCATATAAAAACTGATGTCTATTGGTGTAAAATTGATGTCTATGCTGCGAAAGACATCGGTGAAAAAACGATGTGTTTTGATTCCAAATCGATGTCTTTTCTTAAAAACACATCAGTGGATAAACAATGTAAAATAGGTCTAACCGATGTCTTTTGGTGGATAGACATTGATTAATAACCGATGTCTAATGTGTCTTCACTGATGTCTTTGCCGAGAAAGACATCGATTATTAACCGATGTCTTTTTGTCCTATGCAATGTGTTTTCTAGAAAAGACATCGGTGAAAAATGATGTCTTATGTGTACTAACCGATGTCTTTCCATTTAAAGACATCGGTGGATAGCCGATGTCAAAGAGTGCAACCGATGTCTTTCCATTGAAAGACATCGGTGGATAACCGATATCAAAGAGTGCAATCGATGTCTATACAATGGAAAAGACATCGGTTAAAAATCGATATCTATCAGCGCCCACTTTCAACATCGGGGGCTTCAACATCGGCTGCTTGGTGAAATAAACATCGGTTAAAAACTTATGTCTATCAGCGTTTTTGGTGT
Organism: Pogostemon cablin; assembly: GCA_023678885.1. Lineage (NCBI taxonomy): Eukaryota > Viridiplantae > Streptophyta > Magnoliopsida > Lamiales > Lamiaceae > Pogostemon > Pogostemon cablin. The sequence continues at coordinate 15,445,613 of CM042964.1, read as the reverse complement.
AGTGTCCTTATACATGATCTGTCGACTCTCTAGAATAATCTCCATCTCATAATGTACTTGGTGTTCATTGAAGCTATGTTGCTTTAGACTTCTCACATCCAGGGGATAGTTTCCTATATATGCAAGGAAAGTGCAAGTTCCTCATTCTCAGTTCTATCATCATCCTTCTCACCATGAGATTCCTCCTCCTACTCAGAGCCCTCATCCTCCTCATGGAGATCGTTCTCATGCTCAGAGCCTTCCCGGTCATAGTCATGATCAACAGTTTCCTCATGCTCAAAGCCTCCCCGGTCACAGTCATGATCAACATATTCCTTATCAATATCATTCCCCAAACTTGTTTTGTCTTGGTCATTTTCCTCCAAAACCTTATCCAAATGCTGAAACCTATTACGTTGCTCCACAGGTGCTTGATTGGATTGCTTTTCTCTCCAAACTTTTTTGGGTGCCTGGAAACCATCTGCAGATTTATTAGCAGCCTTACGAGGTTCGGGCCTCTTTCTATTTTTCAAACATTCCAATGACGAATGCCCAAGAGTATTATAGGACCTACAATAATCAGGAATGTTCTCATAGCTAAATGAGATTAAAATATTGGACTATGACGTATCAATTATTAATTCTTCAGGAAAATCTTCAAGCATATCTACGTTAATAAGTAGCCTCGCAAAATGCCCTGTAGAGCCATCCAGAGCTCTGTTATTGATCTTCACCAGACCCCCTATTGCACTAGCAATGTGTTTAAAAATCTCCTCATGCCACAATTCAATTGGAAGTTCATAGATTCTCACCCAAATGGAGACAATTAAGGAATTTATTTTATATTTAAGGTTGGCATCCACTGATGCGCCTTGATCTGTATGTCGCCAAAATAAAAAATCCTCTTCTTCAAAAGTTGAAATTTCCTAACATCATCTGAAACATAAACCGTGAAGTAATCCCTTCCCAGTGGAATTGAAAACATCTTAGTAATCTGAAAAGATTTCCTCAACATAGCATCTGATTCTGATTGAGATAAAAGCTTTGACCCCCTCGGAAGCATAATCCTTGTAATGAAAAATTACAAAAAAAGACTTAAACGATTGTCATAAAAAGTTTTATTGATGTGGAGAGTAACGACATCACCTGTTTTATCAAGCGGCCTTGCCACATGACCCAAGTAGGTCCATTGCATATGGCCTCACGGATGCAAGACAAAGGATAACATCCGTAGAAGAAACCTTAGCTATAAAGATCTTAGATCAGATGATTCCCGAACGGGAACCTATCCAGTTGCGTGCGGCGATCTTCCTTCAGTGGGCGGCACCCCGCGTTGACCCGATCCAGGAGCCATGTTACGACTGATCGGAGGTCCGCCTGAGGCAGAAACACCATATGTTGATTTAGAGTAACCAAAAACCCTAGGATTATTACGATTGACATCCCTAGTTCCATAGGAACCAAGATTCAGTCATTCTCCATTATTGCTCATCGGAGGAGGATTGTAAGCATATATCTTATTCTTTTCTAACAACTCCTTGAACCAAGGGTGCTCCTAGCACAACAAGGACAGATCCTCTGACGTTAGCAGTGGCCAAGAGGTGACTTTTACAGGCCGCGCCGCCATGAAAAGTACAAAGAAAATCTAGAGAGAAGGGAGAGGAAATTCTAGAAAGAGAAACATGTTTTAACAAACGACAAGTAAGGTGATGCGCGTTTTCTTTGCACACAAAATTAATCCCCAAGTATTAAGGATATCAATTGCAGCTTAAGCAAACGACCAAGTGAAATATCCAACCCAAAGGACGGCGTATTATCAATTTAATTATTTACTAAATTAGTTCAGACGAATTGTGGCAATAAGGTTGTGATTTAATTATTAAACTAAAAACGAATTAATTAAAATAACAAGTAAAATAAAATACCACTAGAAGAATACGAAAGTGGATCAAGTAGAAGGATAGGTAGCTCTAGGGTAATCCAGTTTTACTACTTAACTTCCCTCTCAAGTGCACGCTGACTCTGCCTTGTGGACTATGGACTCATCACTAAACCATGAAAATCTACTCTATAGACACAGGTAAATATGCGTGTAATACAAGTGAATAACCTCGGAGCAAGAGATTCTAGGTACTATCAGTATCAATTATTTCCCACGTCTGCAACCTAACCCGATGATCTCCATTTATAGGTACTATAAAATTACCCTCTTTCTTCTGCTTACTAACCCGAATCAATTAAATTAATAAACATTCATATATGATAGTTCTAATGAAGCTTCTGAGTCCCCTCACTTAGAATCATAACATGAAATCCTGTTCAGCGGTGAACGCACTCAATCTACAACCAAGATATATATTCAGACTCTATATACCAATTGAAGATGCACAAAACGACCGTGAATATGGATTAAGAAAGCATAATCATATATAAAACAAATCCACAAGTAGTGTACGGAGGACACACAAGGGAGTTTAATTAATTCATAAAACCTTCAAAACACTAGATCTACCAAAATGGTTCTAGCTCATGATGTTGCGAAGAACAATCATGGGGGTTGTATAGATCTTACCCATATGTCTGGAAAATACAAGATAAATTAGGAAACGAATAAAACCTAGATACGGGAGTCGCCGCGTCCTTCTCCGTCTTGAATCCTCCTCTTGGTTCTCCTCTTGATTCCATAGACGAATCTTCAAAGTGATGGATGGATGGAGGGAAGAATGTGGATGATGGTTGGGGGATGATCCCCCTTGTGGGGTGGTATAGGATGGATGTGGCTCTCTCCAATTCTACCTCCCTCTATCTAATGAATAATGATGTGATCTACACCCCCTTTTATACTTGTAAGCTCTCCTTATAAGCCTTGGATAGACTTTTCCTTGAGACATCTTCAAATTTGGTAAAAGAAACTCGAAACTACCAAAAATATCACCAGCGACATTCTGCTCGACCAAACCTCCACTGGTCAAGCAAAGCCACCTGGTCGAGCAATGGTTGAGCGAATCTTCTGTAAGAATTTGGACATTTTACTCGATCAAACTTCATCCGCTCGACCAAGATGATTCTGGTCGAGCGGACTCCCGTGGTCGAACAAGCTTGCGTCGTCTCACTGTTTAGCACATAACTTTCACATCCAACCTCTGATTTGAGTAATTCTTGCACTCACGTGATTTTATTTTCCTTGGATTTCTATCCATATAAAGAAATCATAGAGAATCTAACATTTAAGTGTGTAACAAGTCACGCAAAGTGGCACAGCCGTTCTGTTCGGCACAGCTTGTGCGACATCACCACTTTGATCATAACTTTCTCGTTTGGAATCCGATTGGAGAGTTCTTTATGCCAAAACGATCCTCTCTTCTGTGACTTTCCAACCATATACGATATCCACTTCAAAGCTCCATACAATCACATAAAAATTACACAATTCGGACGTGCGTTATTCAGCATTGTTCCACAAATTGCACCTTCACTCCACCTTGACACTTTTGATCTTTTTTCCACCTAAAACACAAAAAAAAACCTCAAGTTAAATTTTTTATCAAATATATTGAATATAAGACACTTGTGCTAATATATAACAACAATTCTCATCAAACAGGTATTAAATTGGACACTAAAACACGCTTATTTTCACTCTCATCACAAGGTTAGGACTCTTAGTATAATTAACCCTACTGTTAAATATACTTTTAAAATAATACCTTATCATGTAATATAAAATACTCCCTCCGTATCCATTTTACCATTTTTGACGTCCGGTTCAAAGGTATCCATTTCTCATATTTAGTAAAAAAGTACACAATATAGCCCACCAGTTCCCTCTAATACAACTACCTACTTTACTTATAATAATAATACTCCTTAATCCACATGCAAAAAGTAAATGGACACCGTAGAACCGGATGGGGGAAGTATTTCAATTTTGCGTTAGAATATGTTATCCAACACTGTAAAGTAGACATTTATGTTGTATTATATATATTATTGTAGAATAAAATTATTTAGTTTATGTTAAAATACGTCGTTTTTGTTTTAAAGTATATTTCGGCGATAGTTGACTAACGTTGAAGATAATTTACGTGGTTCGACGGAACGTCAAAGATAATTCTGATAAATCTAGTCACATCGTACAATTCAACGAAGGAGAGTGAGAAGATATTCGGATCAACATCCGAAAATTCATAAAATTAAGGAATTGACTAACCCTAAATATATTGTAAATTATTATTAAATTAATAGATAATATGTTGAGTTGACCCATCTGATCACCTGATTCATTAATTATAACATGCGTCACAAGAAAGTGTCTTTTTCTTTTTTCATTGATTTTAAATTTAATTAAATGTTTATTCTTTTTTTACATTTATTTATGTTTTATTTGCCATATTCTTTTTTCCCAAAATATGATGTTGATAACATTTTCTTCGCTAAATAATTAGTTGTTTTTCAATCATGCCCCATTGTTAGACATTTTATTTTTGAGTGAGGCTCTTGTGCCCCGGGGCCACACCGTGCGCCTTTAGAATTTAGTATTATGGGTAAGGGTATATTGTTTTGTTCTAAAGAGTATACACTTTAATTAATAAGGGTACACCATTTTGTTGTAAAGGGTATACACTTTTCATTAATATTTTTTATTTTTCTTTAGAAAATAAAGGGTACACATCTTTATTGTAAAGGGTACCTTAATCTTAGTATATATAAAAGCATAATAAATCCAATTCTGACCATCTATTTCTAAAACAAATCTCAGCCACCCATTAAAATAATTAAATATTTATAATTATGACATTTTTTAAATTAGAAAATATTTTAGTCAAAATTTTTACAATCCTGGCCCCCTATTTTTAAAACAAACCTCACCCACCCATTAAAATTATTAAATAATTATAATTATGACATTTTCAAATTAGTAAATAATTTAGTCAAAATTTTGACCATTTATTTCTCAAATTGAGGCTTACATTAAATGAGGTTTGACCCAAGTCAAATAAGCGTAATTCAAATGTGGTCTGACCCAAGTCAAATAAGCACAATTCAAATGTGGTTTGACTCAAGTCAAATAAAGTTTGGAAAGGTCCAAACCTGCAGAATAGAGGTCAAATCAAATATTAACTAATCAAATTGCAGAGATGAAAATGCACAAGCCCTTAGAATTAGGTCAAATCAACTATTGATCAATCAAATTGCGAGTTATATATGGGGCTTCCTTACCCTTCACCTATATAAGGAGTCCTACTCCATTCATTCTAGACACACCGAGAGTGATTCTCTATGAAGATCAAAGACTTCAGAGTTGTCTGAATAGTCTTTCAATTCTTCAACGAGAATCAACTCAAGAATGGGATACATCTGGGATTCAGGTTCTAAACCGCACAGATTAAGCATTCTACAGTCACGTTCTTCATTGAACGACCTATAATCTGAGATTCAGGTACTAAACTGCTTTGATTTAAGTCTGCTTAAGTCAAAGTTCTTCCAAGAACGGCATATAATCTGTGATTCAGACGCTAAACCGTCTGGATTTAGTCTAAAAAATAAAAAAATAATATATTACAACTTTATGGTCTATAAATAAATAAATATTTTTTTCATGAAATTACATTGCATTGAGATATTTAATTTAAAACTTTAATAATCTCATTAAATCTTTTCCAACAATAAACACAAAAAAATAATAGTAAATATATGCAATTTTATAAAATATTGTTAATAATCTCATTACTATATATACACATCATTAATGTAATATTTACATTGCAGTAAAGTTTATTTCATAATTCTGAATTTTTTTTAAAAACATAGGTTTTACAATGGTTTCACAGTATATATCAATTAATTCTCTACCAACTAATAAACCAAACATTGCCGTCAAACTCATATGCGTTAGATTGTTTGGGTCTCCTAATTATCAAATTTCTGGTTCAATCAATTTGGAAGGTGTTTATCACGATGCTGAAATTTGTTAATATTTGTTACGATGTTGTTATTTATTTTCTATCCAATCCTGACAATCTATTTTTTAAACAAATCTCAGACATCCATTAAAATAATTAATAATTTATAATTATGACTTTTTCAAATTAGTAATAAGATATTATTATAAATCTAATCCTGACCATCTATTTCATAAACAAATCTCTGTCACCCATTAAAATAACTAAATAATTATAATTATGACTTTTTCAAATTAGGAAATAAAATATTGTTTATTAAAAAATTAATAATATTAAATATAAATTCAATCCTAACTATCAAAGAATTTAGGGTTTAGGGTTTTAGGGTTTTAGGGTTTAGGGTTTAAAGTTTTAGGGTTTATAAATCCTAACCATCTATTTCTTAAATAAATCTCAGTCACCCATTAAAATAAATAAATAATTATAATTATGATTTTTTCAAATTTGAAAATAAGATATTATTATAAATTCAATCCTAACCATCTATTTTTTAAACAAATCTAAGTCACCCATTAAAATAATTAAATAATTATAATTATGACTTTTCAAATTAGTAAATAAAATGATAGTTTACACAAAACTTAGATGAGTCTTTAAAATTATTTGCAATGAAAGTTTAGTTGAGTTAATTAACAGTAAATCATTTTATTAATTGATTGATGTTTATAAATTAGTGATATAGAATTTGATCTTATAATTTTAAAAAATGAAAATTTTAGGGTGCATCACTACTAGGTACAATTTATATAACAATATTACTAATAGATACATGAGCCTAAAAATATTACTAATCAATACAAAAGAGATATGTGAAATACCCCTCTTATCCCTCTTTTATAGTATTCAAAAATTATTTTAAAAGTAATATTAATATTATTATGAAAATCCTCCCACTAATCTCTCCATAAAAATTGGTGCATGATTACGGTTCAAAATTCAACATTCTAACTAATCTCTTCTCCTCATACTGCATACCCCAATTCAAAATTTATTTTAACTTGGGTTCAATAATAATTTTAAAAAATAAATACATTATTTTAATATTTAAAATAGAAATAATTTCATTATTTACTCTTAAATATTCGGGGGATTGCATTTTTTGTATTCAGATTTCAAGTTTGTATTGTATTTTGTATTAAAAAAATAGAACAATGGATCATATTATTTTGGTATTCAGATATCAAATTATATTGTATTCAGTATTCAGAAAAAATATTGTCATGTTGGATCAGATTATTTTGATATTCATAAATTATTTAGTGATTTTAAATACTTAATGATTTTGAATACAAAAGTATTTTAATGAATAAATCTAAAAAGTACATAATACATTATGAATACTTCGTGAAATATTAAAAAAGCATTTTTGAGTACATTATTATTGAACATTAAATATTTTGAATTCTTATGTAAAGCATTTCAATTAATTAAATTAAAACATATTAAATACATTACGAATACGAATCTTCCGTGGAATATTAAGAAAATTTTTTAATATACTATTACTAAAAATTAAATATTCTGAATATATACGAATTTTGAATACAAAATCATTTTAATGAATAACTTGATAAAAATAAATTATTGTCTAAACTGAGTTAACAAGAAAACATAAGAGAATACTATCTACCTTACCACTTAATTACGTGACAAATTAAAGAACACCATTTACCACCACCATATAAGCAAAGCAAAAGAAAACACGGCCCCAATTCAAAACGAAAATCAGTCTTGAAGTCCTGGGCAATCTCACCCACAAGCCTTTGGAAAGGTGGATCGTCGTTGCGGCGCTGCTATTCAGGCATACAAGTTTGTATAATTTGTCCTCTTTCTCCCGCCAAAGTATGGATGCAACACTAAAAAGAGCCCGAAATGTTCGTGCCCTGGATTCCCCCTTGTTTTCTATGTAATTCCCTATGTTGGCCATGACGCTCTCTCCTCCAACGAACACACGTTGTCGTTGAGCCATGGGTCGGGGCCGGTGCCATCAAAATGAGATGTGATCCACTAAATTGCAACCCAGGAGTTGTCGAATGGGATTGAAAGGGGGTTTTTGGGAAGCCATGGATGGCAGCGTTTAGATCGTCGTAAGGAGGAATGAACTCCTCCGACTGCATCCTTTGGAAGCCGACAAACTCCTCTGGTTTGGGTGTGTCTTCATGCCTAGTTAAAATAGCATTAATGACTCTCAGGAATTTGTATTCTTTGATTAGCTCTCAAGAATTAGCAATCGATAAACAAAAACACAGGTGAATGTTCTCCCAAAATTGAAAATTGATGACAAAAATGAAGACACACCTTGTGGCGGATTGAGAAGTGGTAGGAATATACCGAGATAGAGAGAGGAGAGAAAGATTAATTAATTATACAGGGATGGATAGAGTAGAGAGAAGGTAGTTGTCAAAGTTGACGTATATAGAGATAAGGGTAATTGGGACTTTCATTGCGTAGTGGATAGTAAAAAAATGTTAATTGTATTTAGTAGTAATATAAATATATAATTTGTACTGGATAGTAATAAATCCAAAATTTTATTTTTGCATTTTCAATTGCTAAAATTCTGCATTTTAATCTCATTGCAAAATATGTTAGTAAACTTATACGAATTGATCAACTTAACAGGCTCGCAAGGTTTTATAAGTATTTTTCCCATAACAACATTATATTATAATATTAAAACATTAGGTTAAATAAAATTAAATAAATATTATTCAGTTCAAAAATCATAAAATTAAGAGAAATTGTTGTCCTAAAAATAACACATCCGTGCAACGCAATGATTCAATTACTAGTACAATTTAATACAAAATTTTAAAGACGCACGGAGTGTGGTCCGTGCGCTGGGTGTACACAAGTTTTGACCTTTATTTTTCGTCATTTTTTTTCAAAAATCCAGTAAATTTCATAGTTATAACTTATAAACTAAATTGAAAAAATAATTTTTTTTTGACCGAAAGCGATGGATGCCTTTGTTATAAAATGTTACTTAAAATTTAATTAAATATTTTTAATAAGTTTTACTATTAAAAAAAAAAAAACAACATGAGGATTGGTTCCAGAACCTGACCTTTTGAGAAATATTCCCTTCATCCGTTTAAATATTTCACAATTTCCTTTTTTATACGTTCTATAAAGTATTTCATAATTCACTTTTATTATAAATGGTAAAAAATACACCCATAATATTTAAGATGTTATAAAATTATAATTATGAACACTAATGATCTCATACTATTATTAGGATGAAAACTTGAATTGGGATGATAATTAAATAAGTAAAAATGAAAATTATCCCTGATCGATGACTATATGTAAACTCTTTTAAAAGGGGTGAGTTTTGCGTAAAATTGTTTACGTGAGATAATTTTACACTTTTTAAAATAGTTTTCACTTTCGTTATAAAATATTATCATTTTTGATATAAAATGTTATCACTTTTCATTTATGCTATAAATTGTTCATGAAATAACATTATCACTTTTCATTAATTGAATATATTTTTTTTATAAAAGTAATTAAATTGTAACCGTCTCACTCGATCTCACATAAATCTTTGCCTTTTAAAAAGAATAATTTTAGTAATACAATGAAAAAGTAGAGGGTGAGAGAGATTCTAGAAAGATGAGTTTTTTAGTCAGGTGGAATTAAGTATATAAAAGTAGTGGTTAGGATGGAAAAGATGGAAGTATTATGGAATGAGAAGCAGATAATGAATTAAAGAACGTACATCTCAGCGAAGAAGAAGGAGCTTTCTTAACAAGGTACACAACAGTCGCATTGTTGGGTAAACATATTTTAACGACCACATCATCACACAAGCACAAATATATCTCACACGTGTGCATGCACCAAAATCATTCATCTTTATCATAATAAATTATACAGTTGAGAAGTTATACTCACTCCACACAATTTTTCTTTTTATTTTTAAAGAAAAATTTGTATGGGATAATCTCATGGAATAAATTTCGTTACACTGATAAGATGTAATAACATTTTAATAAAAAACAATATTCGATTGATAAAAAAGTGATAATCATTCAGCAAATTATTTTATTAAAAATTTATTGTATAAATAAAATATAAAGACTTGTATAAGACCGTCTCACGGATCTCATTCCGTTAGACGGATCCCCTTACTACGATTGGAGTGCATTTTATTATACTTTTATTTTATCTATTAAAGTGAATTGTGTTTATTGAATGCCTAACATTCTCCTGGGTCTGAGAACGAGCCATGATCGAAACATGCATAAATTATTTTATTTTACAATGGTTATAAATTTAAATTTTTTAATTTTAATATTATAAATTTATAAATGTCCTAACATTTTAAAGAAGTGATATTTGATCAAAGAAAAATGATAAAATGTCCAATTAAACTATTATATTTCATTAATAATTAATACAAATGGATAAAAAGTGATAATATTTTTAATAAAAAGTTTTATTTGTTCAAGAAATAAAGTAATAGCTATCAAATTAAATTATTTCATAATAATTAATAAGATGGGTAAGAAGTGATAATATTTTATAATAAAAAATGATATATAATTAATAGTCGACTAATTAAACTATTTTCCTAAAGAATAAAATGTGACAATATTTTGTATAAAGTGATATATAATAAATAAAAAGTGATAACCGTTAATTTTTATAGTAGATAATTCGTGAGATAAATTAATTAAACTATTTCATGAATAATTAATAGATCAGATAAGTGATAACCCCAAAAAATTAAAATATTTTATTATAAATAATTCGTTTGTTAAATAAATGAATACTTATTATAAGGGCTATTTGCACCCGAAATTTATTAAACGAACCCCAAATTCTAGATATACCCCACTAAAATTAAACGTTACATATATAAATTACTAAATACATCTCATTTATAACAACTTTACCCTTTTAATTAGCTAAACCCAAATTACTAAAACCTAATTAATCACAACAAAAAAAGGCGATGGTTAAGGAGTTGGCGTCGCGACTCCATGGAAGAGAAAGGAGAGGGAAGAACGTTCGATACCTTCTATCCACCGTCAAAGCTTCGTCAATCTCAAGTAAGTACCGTCAAGGTTTCTGAGCATTAGGTCTGTAAATTCCAAAACTAACTGAACTATGTTGTGTTCGACCGCTGCAGTTGAACATCTTAGCCTGATCGGTTTTTGCAACCGAACGATGTGTTTGATGGCCTAACATCTTGGTTGTATAGTCTTCTCTTGTGTAAAGAACCATTCTTGGCCAAAGTGATCCCACCGCAAGCACCTTCTGCTATTCCTCTCTTCGCCGCTGTACAATGACGACGAGTTCACGTACGACGCATGTGGTAGCTCGGGCACGAATTCACCTATTATTGTAGGACCTGCATGTTCGATCTTCACGTGGAGTGTGCTTCGCTACCTAAAATGGAGAACCAGAAAGATCATTGGCATCCTCTGATGTTGGTGATTGAATCGCCAGAAAGTTGGATTTTGTGTGCTACGTGTGTAATGATCCGATGGTGAAGGGTTGCTCAATGTATTATTGTTTGGATTGCAAAACTGGTGCCCATTTGGAGTTTGAGTTCCAGCGCATAATCCCTCCACCCCTCCCCCCTCCGCCTGCCTCTTTTTTCTCCTTCATCTTACGTCAACAATCACTCGTGAATTACTGCTTTTTTAATTTTATTTTTGAGTTACCATTACGTTTTTAATGTTCGTGATTAGAGTTGGGATCAAACTGTGAAAGGCAAAGAAAAAACGTGTAAGAACCTTCATTCTTAGTGTCTAGATTACATTGAGACTTTGAGTAGTGGGTAGGCACTTTTTTTCTTTTTATTGATATAATCTAATATATATGCCCTTCAGTTTGAGTATTTACTAAAACTCTTTGGATTTAAATTGAGTTGTAAATATGGGTGGAATATACATTGTTGGAGTTTTTATTGTTCTTCACAGTTTTTTCATACACTTGGGGTATGGTGTTAGCCTGGATTATTCTTTGTTTTGTAGATAAGGCAACCAATTCAGGAAATTTGGATGACTGGCGCAGATAACTTATCTCTCTTAGATTGGGGTGCATTTAGAAATTTAATGAGATTTGTATAACAATTTGTCATATCTAATCTTATTTTATTATTTATATAAGGGTATTTAGGTCTTCTCACATAAATATATTTTAAATATATAAATTAATAATGGGGTTCGTTCAGTAAATTTGGGGGTGCAAATAGCCGCTCCCCTTATTAAATGGTACATTGTAAATTTTCTTATTACTATTAGATACAAACATAAAAAATATAACTACTAACTACATAAATATATGACAATATATATATATATATATATATATATATATATATATATATATAATACTCCCTCCATCCCACAAAAGTTTGCATGTCTCTTGCGGTAAGAAAAATGATAACTTTTAGGGGTATTATGGTATTTTTTGGTAATAAATAAATGATAAAGTATGTTAGATGTGTTAGGTAAGAGTGGTTTTTTTTGTAAATAAAGTGTATGAGGAAAGGTGGTTATGTTTGACTTTTTGTTTTTTTAGGAATGTGCAAACTTTTGTGGGACAACCAAAATGGAAAGTATGACATCTGAAATGGAACGGAGGGAGTATGAGTTATTGGACACCTATGTTTCCCATTCAATTTTTTTGTTCTTAATAAGAGACTATTACCCTCCATGTTAATGTATATAGGTTACCTATATTACATTGTGACAGTAATTAATTAATTATAGTATCTATATAATTGGTAATTATGTGATTTGCTTAAGGGATTATTACTATGTTAATTAATGTATAATAAAACCTACGGTAAATTTACCTCTTAATTATAGTAACTATATATGTGTATATCTATAACATAATATGAGCCATTGACGACATTAATTAATATGTTTTATTTTGGAATCATAAATTATAAATATGATTGGTAATTATGTGATTGGATAGATCTTGTGTGAGACCGTCTCATATAAGCCTTTATGTGAGACGTATAAAAAATTATTATCACTTTCGCTATAAAATGTTATCACTTTCGCTATAAAATACTATCAATTTTTATTTTAACCATAAATTGTTCATGAAATAGTTCACTGCACCATTATCACTTTTTATCAATTGAGTATCACTTTTTGTTAACAATGTTATCACTTTTTATCCGTCTCATGTAAGATCTTACGTGAGACGGTCTCACATAAGTCTTTGTCTATGTGATTAGCTTATATTTTATTATGTATATAAGATAATAATACCTTATACTTATATCGTCACTTATTCTTGTGAGACAGTTATTATGTGAGACGAGTTGTAAGACGGCTCGATCCATTGTTAAAGTATCATTGTTATGTAGGTAAAGTATGCTCACTATTAGTTAAAGTATATATTTTTTTTAAAATAGGATGAATAATGAATAATGAATTAAACTATGCTTTTAGGGTGTTATAGTATGATTCACTATAAACATACTTTACTTATATAACAAACATACTTTAACAATAGTGAAATCGTCTCACAATCCGTCCCATATTTACCCGTCTCACAAGAGAGTAGCTCCTTACTCATTATTATTATTATTATTTATATTTATTATTTTTTAATAATATAGTATCTATATAATACGTTACTAGCTTATATTTTATTATGTATAATATAATAATACCTTATATTTATATTATTATTATTAATAATAATAATAATTATAATAATAATAACAATAATAATAATTATTATTATAATAGTATCTATATAATAAGAGCTAATGACATACATTAATTACTTTGAAGATCATTCTTTCTTTTATTTGGAATCATTTATTATAAATATAATTGGTAATTACTTGATTTGCTCAATTTTTATATTTATATCATTTAGTCTAACAATCAATTAATACGTGATGAACATTATTTAAATAGTATTACTTTGTACTTTTCAATAATGCATTCTAACACCCAAAAGTACCATCTACTCACTTCTAAAATATTCATCAATGTTTCCTCAGTATGTTCTAATAAAAAATTTGGTTAAAATCAATATTAACATGTCCATGAAAGTAAAATGTGTTAAACTCTTCGAGGCTGGTTACAAAAATGGTTCATCCAACCTTGAAGGAGTTCTTAACTTGTCGAGGTTTGTCAGAATTTTTATTATTGTTTGACTTAGTTTTGTTTTATGTTAATAGTATTATTAATATTTTTTTAGGGCACCCGTATTCAAGTCACTATCCCAAGCAACCATAAATAGAAATTCCAGATGAATTCAATGAAGATTGTATGTACGACGTACATAAATTCTGTGTGTTTGACAATTCACCTAAGTACAAGATGACACCCGGCCTCTAGCTAATGGCGGTGGCCGCCGCCGGTCATTGATCGTCGGGTGGGGGTTTAAGAGTTTATTAGGATTTAGGATTAATGTTGGAGGGTAATAGTGTCCAAAAAGTGTATATTTGATAAAATTAATAATTTTAAAATAATCGGTATTAATTTTCAATTGTAAAATTTATATAAATTTTTTCCCAATAATTAATACACCAACATTATGTACATGAAAAATAGTTAAATTCTCTTTCCATGTATCTAAAATTCTAAATTTTAAAATAAAATAAAAATAAATTTGTCATAATTAATTCCCGTGCAACGTATGGGTAAAAAATTAGTTCCTATAATACCCCTACCATATGATGCACCTAAAGTTTTATGCTGCACACAATGTATGTGTGCAGTATAAATAAGGTGGCAGCGATAGGGTACCTGCAGTTTTTGGGGTACCCGAATCCGTATCTAACTAAAATATTCTTACTCGTATCCGTCTCATAACCATTTAAAATACTACTTGCAATACTCGTATCTGTTCCGTACCCCGATTGTTCCTACCTGTGGGTACCCGACCCGTCAAACATGTTTTTTTAAACCTAAAATATTAAATTTCAAGTCTCAAACATTAAATAATGTTTCAACAACATTAGACATTCTTGGTCTCAATGTTAAACAATAATTAAAACATGACAAAAAATCACCACACAAGTTTCAAGATCTTCCATTCAAACTTCAAATAACCTACAAATAAAATAAAATGATAGGTATCTACGAAATGGAGTTTGTGATGGTGAATAATGATTTGTATATTTATTTTAATATTGAAAGATGTAACAAAAATTACTTGTGTATAAACGGTGAAGAGATATTTTTTTATATATGAGATTAAGTATTCGAATCTCCTATAAAATAGATACATACAAGTATTAAATGAGATGGGTATATGTGGGTACCCGATACCCTTATCCGATTACTTATTCGAGTTCGGGTAGCGGGTATTCGAGGGGGTGAATTCGAATCCTACCCGAATACTTAATGGCAATTTTTATTTTTTTAAAACCCGTCCCAAATCCATTTATAAGTAATCGTATCCGTCCTAATAAAGTTTGGTCAGATCAGGTACCCGAAAAAATCTGCGAAACTGTCATCCCTAAGTATAAACGTTTGAGTGTAGCAAATGTTATATGTAGTAAAAAATTTTTTTGCAGCAAATATTATGTGCAACTAAAAATTAATGTGCAGCAAATATTTAATAAATCGTAAGTGTTATGTATAGAAAAAAAATTATATACTGCACAAAAATTTGTGTACGATATAGTGGAATAACAATCCTGTACAACCCAAATATTTCAATCAATCAATTTATCTCTTTGGAAATTTCTCTCTCCTGAATTGGAAAATCACTCATATCCTCAGTTAAACTCGAATTCTTCTAATTTCCTTCTAATGATGAGACGCCGAAGTTTGTGAATGCTTCACACTACTCACCTTTCTGGAATCTGCCATGAGTTTGTTGGAAAAATTAGCCCGTTGACTGCTATGCCATTATCACAGGTCCGCGCCGGAACGCTAACCCAACCGAATACCACGACATGGCGAAAATCGCTACTGACCCCTGCCTTGCCAAATGTCGCACTAGCCTCCTCGCTGTGACGCCAACATTGCAAGCTCCACCACTGATCGCCACTAATATCTTCGTTTACTGCTGTTGCTGAGGTGACTACCTGATCCGGTATTTCTGCTGCACCGATTCCCCTATCTCCTCCGCTGCCGAAACGACCAGTGGCACAGCAGCATCGACGGGGGTGGAAGCCCGACACCGCCTTGCTCAGTCTAAAGATCACGGCGAACAGTCCGATGACAATGATGTACCACGAACTTGAATATACCACAATTGTACAAGCTCAAAGTCGTTAATTGGGTAAAGGAAGAAGACATGGCCTGGCAAAGATAGAGAAACTGGAAATATTAATGATTAGGATGTATTAAGGTTATATTGGGTATTTTGTTTTAAATTTTTCTATGTAGGAGTAATTTTTTTAAATTAATGTACTTTGTAGTAACAATGGGTTCCAAATGTGTATCTATCAGTAATTATTTCATAAATAAAAAGTGATACTCCATCCGTCCCAACTTCAACTTCACAATTGTCGTTTATGTCCGTCCCAAATTCAACTTCACATCCCATTTATGGAAATGTTCCTTCCAAAAGTGTCCTTACAAAAATTCCTTATTTTCATTATTGCCACAACATTTGGGCCCACTTAATTACAAAATCCACATACTTAATCACACAATTAACCAATTTAGTACTTGATGTGATATTATGACCAAAATTGATTACACCCAAAATTAAACCTCAAATTTTCTCACACACACTCTCTATCTCTCAACATGTTTGTATCTATCTCCCCCAATCTCGAATCTTCTTACACTCCATCTCTCTCTTCCTGTTTGTATCTATCTCTCGATCTGCTGCAACTCTCGATCTATCTCTCTTGGTTGATTCAGTTGTGAGCTTTGATTTCATGAATTTGTCCCGATTTATTCGCGAATAGAACATATATTCTAGATCTAGACGAATTTGGGTTATGTCTAACCCTATTTTGTCATTCTCATCTGAATCAGAGACATATGGTGGATCCAGGATGGTTTTTTACGGTGAAGCCTCGACGACAGTAGCCGATGTGTTGCCTCGTCGTCAGTGCATAAAGAAATTGTTCGTTGATTTCACCAGTTTGAAAGTGAATTTTTTATCCCTGTTTTCGTGCCCAAGACAATGATTTTGTACATTCTGTAATGGTTATTCGGTGATGATTAGTGCTGTTTCTGTGATGGTTTGAGATAATTATCTTGAGAATTCTATGATTGTTTATGAGAATAATATGAGAATTCTGTGATGATTTCTGTGTCATTTGGTTTTGTGATGGTGGAAGATTAAGATGAAAATCCTCTTAAGGTTGTAAGATTAGCCTAATGAATCGGTTAATATCCAACCTTTTACCACAGTAAAAGGACTGAAATACCCTTACTTTTTACATAGAAAAGTCAATAAAGCAGTTTTTCTCATTTTGCGTGAGAACAGTAAATACGAAGATGAAATCGGGACGGAGGGAGTAATATTTTTTTATAAAAAGTGATATGGTCAATAAATAAATGTGATAATAGTCTAATTTAACTATTCGTGAAAATTCGTGAGACGAATAAAAATTATACAATGTTTAATAAAAAAATGATATTTGATCTATGAAAAGTAACTACCGTTCATTAAACTAGTTTATGAATAACTTATAAATTGAATAAAATGCTATCAGATTTATAATAAAACGTGATAACATTTATACTAAAATGTGATACTAATTAAAATAACAAAAAAGTAATATAATATTTTTTTATAAAGGTAAAATAAGAATACTGTACATTACTTTTAATAATTAATATATAATTATTAAGAAAAAGAAAAGAATAAAAAATAAATATTCTCCTAATTATTTAATGGATGTGTAGGCCCAACACAACAGCCTTTTTTTACTCATGCGGCCGGCTTTCTTCAATTAAGTGATGGTTTAATGGATAACTAGTAAGGGTGGCACCTCAATGTTTGAGGTGATAACCCGGGATAATGAGAAGTATGATTTGTAATATGATGGTGATTCAAATTTTGCAGTTAATTTTGTAATACAATAAATTATTATGTGAATTTTGTTAAGTATGGTATTATTTTAAATATATTTAAGCAATAATATTGATGTTAAATATGAGTAGAAGTAATATGTAATTTATAAAAATGATGTACCCCACCATTAGGGCCCCCACCGCCCCTGTCCTGCGAATTGGTGGATGAGGCAATATGTAATTTATAATATGTGTATTGAGTGGTTCTTGTTGGGTGGTGAACTGCAAATTATCTTAATTTGCGTATAAAGGTAGATATTTTAAAACTATAATTGCGAAATCTAATTATACACGTAATTTTAAATTTAAAGGCTTTGATTATTCACAGCCTCGAGTTCTCTATACACATTTTAAATGCCTTACATAAATTTTATTCTTCTATTTTTCAATGAATACAATTATTGACTAAAAGTTGCGTGTCTCAGAGATACAATGCCTCGAATCTTACATTTTTTCGAAAGTCATACTCTTTTGTGTTAAATGATATACCTTTAATATAAGAACGTGACCTTTTCAATAAAAAAACTATACGTTTATAATCTTATTAATTAAAGTGTATTCATTTTAGAACAAAATGTTATGACCTTACACATCTTGTGTACACGAGGACACAAGGGACCAACTAATGATTATTCTCACCGTTGCCTTGTGTTCTCTATATATATTTCAAGTGCCTTAAATAAATTCAATTTTTCTGTTTTTTCACTGAATACACCCCATCCGGAGCCCTTCGGAGCCAAACACAGAGGTTGTGGTATTTAATTCTGATATTTATCCCTTGCTCATCCCAAAATAATTTCCCCTTTTTCATGGAGTAGATGTGGTAAGATCCAAGGATTATTATCTACTAAGTTCGTTTTGTTAAATTTAACAAAAACTTATAATTTCATCTCATCATATGTATGTATGAGAAAAAGATAATCCTATTTGCTTTTTCTAGAAGAATTTTAATTTAATTAGTCTTAAATTGAATTTTATTGCACTAATTTTAATCAATTCATTTAACATTTTCTCTAAACTTTCCCTATAATATTTTTTTCATAGTAAAAAATAAAAATAAAATATTTTAAGCAATAGATTTATAGGGCACGAAACTCAAGCTCAAACAACACCAAATTTTGAACAGCATCCCTCCCAAAATATAAAAAAATTAAAGATCGAGTTATGTCCATCACAAAACACTTGACTCCACAAACATTAGATCCTTAACTAATCATTACATCAACTCTAAGTTCATTTTCTTTTCAATGCAAGAATATCCGGTTAGTAAACCAACAAGAGTTTTGCGCTTTGTATGTATTGGCTCTCCATGTTGATCACACACAATAGGTTTTAAATAAAGACCCTCGTGGTGTTTCACCCTAAAGTACCCCAAGCACCATCACTAGGCAAAAACCTCTTAGGTCTACCTTGAATTTATTAAGTGTGGCTGATGAGATTAGATAATATCAATACAAGATCCAGCTATAATTTGAATGAAGTAATATATAATCAGAACCTTGTGTTGTTAAATTAAATAGTTTTAAATGTAAAGATAACAAATACTGTGAGTACGACACCATTGCACAACTTTAACAGACTTTGAGTGCCCATCCATGGTAGCAGAAAGCGACCGCTTTATTGGATTTGAGTCAACACCCTTCATATGTTGTTTCACCGTTTTCAAAATTTCACGTGGTAAATTAGAATCTAAAATGCTTCCCATAACATGTTGCGCTCAGGTGGAGGTGAAAAGGAATTAAGAGGACACATGGCTGCTCGCAAGAGAAGGCGAAACAGGCAACCGGCTGTCACGGGGCATTTTACCCAAACTCTCACTTTATATATAAGAAGATGTCTCACAAAATAGGATTTGTGATATGATCTCACACAAGATCTACTCTAAATAAAAAGTGATAATATTCATCTTCAAAAGAGTTGGTCTCTTGTGTCCCTGTGTCTAAGGGTATAACATTTTGTTCTAAATGTAAAAATTTTAATTAATTAATAAGGGTATATTTTTTTTCATTGAGAAGATCAACCTTACATGTGCACCCGAGGACACAAGAGACTAATTCAACCTTTAATTATAAATAATTAAGTAAAAGTGATAATTAATTAAGAAGGATGAGTATTGGATGAGACCGTCTTATAAATTTCATTATGTGAGATGGTTCCTCCATCAATTCATTTACATAATCTTATATTTATTACTCCTTCCATCTCATCCTAATAGTTACGTTTTTTTACGAGAATTAAGGAATAAAATATTTTAATGTGTATTGAAGTGAGAGAAAAAATATTTTTTCATGAGTTTCATGGAAATATTTTAATTATGTAATTGACATAGTTCACGTACCATGGATCCATTCCTTGAGTAGCGACTACACAAGCTCTCTCCGCTCTTCAGCAAACATCGCCATAATCTTCTCATCAGGGAACATCTCCTCTATGTAATCGAAAGAATCATCATAATGTTCCCTTCTATCCAACCTTGTTAACATGAACCATTAGGGTTCTATACGTTTTAACAGTCAGCGGAAGCATGAAAACAAGAAATGTATTATCTTTCACCAGGGTATATTGGAGAAGATGAATTCTCGCCGGCACCCTGTGTAGCCTCACCGTTTTGGGCATAACTCTCTCATCCGATATCGGATTTGAGTGATCTATGCGCCAAAATGATCCACTCGTCCATAGCTTTCTGTTAGTATATTACTCGTCCAGTTATCAGCACTGTAAGATTTTATAAAAATCATACAAGTTGGCGGACAACAGCAGCAAACGACCTCTTGATCTTCTACTGTATTCCCAAGTCCAATCTCGACGTCGTGTGGGCAACGATCTTTGAGTTCTTCTCAATCTACTCTTACCTCATCCTCCTCATATGTTAAGCGTGATTAATCTCTTAGATTAGGGTTTCCAGACAGCTGAGTTGACTTATATATGGGCTACAACAGGGACCAGGAGGAGAAATTAGAGTTGGGCCTCCATTGGCAAGCTTAGCCCAAAGCTTATACTTAAGTCCGATAATAATATATACCACTAAAATATTATTACTGCACTACCGTTCTAATCCCATAATTACGATATGAGCTCCTTCTTATTATGAGCCTGTTAGTCTCCCCATGTTTAAGATATATAATGTCCATTAATTAATTAAATTACTGACAACTCCATTATTAAATATCTCATCCAAGAGTAGTACCACTCAACCTCATGCCGGAATAAATCCACCTGCAGGGTTTACATGATAATCCTTATGAGCTCCTCAAGGGGATATCATCAACCTATGACGGACACAGATTCCTTCTACAATCAACATCACACTATAGAGACAGCACTACTTCCTAACTCACCGAGTTTGTTGATTTAATTACATGTAAATCTCACCAATTGATGAATCAAAGAAACACATACTGCCTTATGTGTCGAGGTTATTGTATAGGGATTAAGAGCATGAATATCCATAATAACTGAAATCAAGTTCTTCTATTAGTCTGTATAAATTGAACAATCTCAAGCGGTCCTGCTCAATACACACAAAGTGCAATAATGTGATTCTATATTCAAGACAAACTAATACCAAATTACACTACAACCATCCCGATAGTGAGTCCCCGTATATCTTGGTTGTGAGCATTTGTTTATACTTTATAAGGAAACCGATAATATGATCTTCCACGTGTTGTCGCACAACATATTATCTACAGTATAAAGTAAGTGGACTATTGCATCAAACATATAAATAAATTATAAGATGCAATCATTTGATCATATGATTCTCATTTCAAGTTAATTGTTTAAACATTGTTCATACAAAAAGCTAGACTTTTAGTATACAATCCAACAGATAAATGATCCGCCAATACATTTTTTGTACCCTTCTTATCCCGGATCTCCATATCAAACTCCTGTAGAAGAAGGATCCATCTAATGATCCTTGGCTTCACTTCCTTCTTCTCCATCAAGTACCGGATCGCAGAATGATCCGTGTACACTATAGTCTTCATGCCAACCAAATACTATCGAAACTTATTAAATGCATACACAACAGCTAAAAACTCCTTTTCAGTGACCGTGTAGTTCTTTTGTGCTGCATCAAAAGTCTTACTCGCGTAGTAAATGGTGCAAAACTTCTTCTCGCTCATCTGCCCAAGCACCACTCCAAATGCTAAATCACTTGCATCACACATAGGTACAAATGGCTGAGTCTAATCCAGTGTGATCAAGATAGGTCCAGTAATAAGTGCCTCCTTCAAAACTTGAAAAGTTGTTAGACATTTATCATCAAAAACAAAAGGAACATCCTTTTCAAGTAAGTGAGACAACGGTTTGGAGTATTTTGAGAAGTCTTTGATAAATCTTCTATAAAATCATGCGTGTCCAAGAAAGGACTGCACTCCCTTCTCATTAGTTGGTTGTGGAAGCTTCTCAATCGCCACAACTTTTGCTCTATCCACCTGCAATACTTTTGCTAAAATGATGTCCTAATACAATCTCATCTCTTACCATGAAGTAACACTTCTCCCAATTCAAAACTAGGTTAGTATCAACACATCTCTTCAAAATAATAGACAAGTTAGTCAAACAGATATCAAAGGAGAAACCAAAAACAGAAAAATCATGCATAAACACCTCTATAATCTTTTCTATCAAGCCATCAAATATTGTCATCATGCAATGCTGAAATGTAGCAGGCACATTACACAACCCGAAAGGCATCTTCCTAAAGGCAAAAGTTCTATAAGGGCAAGTAAAAGTAGTCTTTTCCTGGTCCTCAGGTGCAATCATGATTTGATTATAACCCGAGTACCATTCAAGAAATAATAAAAATCATACCACATAAGACGATCAACCATTTGATCCATGAAAGGAAGAGGGTAGTGGTCTTTGTATGTATTTTCATTCAGTTTTCTGTAATCAGTACACACGCCATCCCGTAGGAATCCTAGTGGTTAATATGCCTCTCCATCATCTGACTTAACAATAGTCATGCCCCCCTTTATAGCTACAACATGCAGTGGACTCACATGGTGTCAGGAACTCACGTTCATTGGAAAATATTATAGTAATCGTTGGATAAATAAATCTTTAATTTATAAATATGGGCGCTATTAAAAATTTCTTTAATAAATATTCACTTTTAGTAGCACTTGAAACCCTTTAAATTTAATGAAATCAAAAAATAATGAAAAGTTATTTAAGCACTCAAATTATTTTAAATTTTAAGGGATTAGTTCGTCAAATACTTAAAGGCAAAAAGTAATATAAAAATAAGTTTGGAATAAATATAAGTTAAAAAGAATCGTGAAGTTGGGAAATCCCATAGTTTTACTTAATTATATTTGACGTGATTTATTAGAAAAATTACAGTCGAATTAATTATTAAAAGAAGGATAATAATTTTTAGTTAGAACTTACTCAAATTTTAGAAAATAATTGTTCAGTTAAAAATATAATATATGATTTTTAATGAAGATCAAAGTTAACTTGCAGCGGAAAATAAAAATGTATCTTGTGTGCTATAATGCTTATAAAAATATCATTTACGAATTAAATTATTTTAGTTAAATCATCTATAATTGATCTTTCTTGGAAGCTTCCTTCACTCAATCTCCGCCGCTTCCAGCTATGCACTTTATCTGTAAGAGAAAAAAGATGTGGGGGTGAGCACACATGGGGGTGTACTCAGTGGGGGATTTACTATCGGATTGCACAATTGAAAATGACTTCATATCATGAGAAATGAATATCATGTACTGTAAAAGTAAAGGGAATTAATCCATAATCAAAGTTAAGTGAACGGGTCCGCATTTCCTTATTGGCAATAATGCCAAATGTACGTACAGGTTTTCAGTCCACCGGTCTTAGGTAACTTGTGCATGCACATCCATAAACATCAATCAATTTAATCAAGTTAAATACATAAATCGTAACAGTAAGCCCACCTTGTAGCAGTGAAGGCAATGATACGTAATAAGTGATGATGATGTTGATAATAAAAATGAGTGATGTTGTTTCTACATTTCCTTGAAATCCTTGATGCCTCCATAGATTTTGTTTCTATTTAGCATTCCTAATCATAAGGAGTATATCATAAGAAGTTATGACCTTAACTTCTATGGTAAAAATATAATGTTCTAATCTTGATGATTGTTAATCCTTCAAGGATTTTATATTAAGATTATTTTGAGGGATATATTCAAGATTTAAAGTAGTTGAAGTGAGACCTCATATCATGAACTATGATTAATAATTGATCTTTGAGTGATATTATATCACATAATGTTACCCTTTACATAGGTGAACATAATTTCTTTTGCTAATTAACTTTAAGAATGATTCAAATTAAATTTATGAAAAATGACTTCATGGCTGTAAATTTTGTTTTTGCAAATGATTTCTCAAAATGAGTTAAAAACAATTTATGTAAAAATTGTTTTATAAGTACTAAGAATAACTTATGAGTAATTTAAGATATCTCTATCCTCTTAACTATAATTTTTACAAGAAAATAAATCAATGTAATCTTTTTATATGAGTTCAGAAAATATTTTAATGGACATATTTTACTTGGACTGTAGGCAAAAGATCTTGCTACTCAAATGGTCATAAAATGCATAAAGTTCATGACATGTTTACAAAATATCATGCTGCCATAGTTTTGTAAAACAAGTATATCTCTCAAACTACTTCACGGACTAAAAATTGGTTTTACATGCATAAACTACACACATTTATAAGCATTTACATATCTTTCCCTACTCAAAAATTGTTTATCTTGTTAGTGTAAAAGACTTGTAAAGTTTCAGCAGTGTTTGTGTGAAACAGTGTGGCAGCAGTTTAGAAAATCAACAATATCTCTTAAAAGAATAAATGGATTTCAAAAATATTTTACATGAGTATAAAGGACTCGTATATGAACAACTCCTATCTCTAGTGGTTGGCTGAAATTCGTTCATTTTATATGTGAAATAAAGAGATCAAATTTAGCTTTTGTTTCTCTCATGCACTCTGTCAAAGTTTAGTAAAATGCCCATAACTTTTATTTGGGTGAATATTTTACTATGATATTTTATAGATAGTTAGTAACTTCATAATGGACGTTTTTCATTATTTGTGGGTAGCCAAAATCTTAACATAAATAGGTCGTTTTCTAACTTGAAAAACGGGGACAGATTCTGAAAATTTTGAAGTTTAGTCGCATTTGCTAGAACTTGAGTCATATTTTAGCATGTAAGTTAAAATGTCATTTCTTACATTAAACAACCTCCATTTTCACATAATATACACCAAAAATCCACAAAATCATCATGTATTATCCCCTTCCCCTTCTTATTTACATAAATATCATACATATATATAAGAAATAGTGGAGAAGATTACCTTGAAAGCTTATAAAAGCTTAAAGTCTTGTGGTGATTTTGATGGTGTTTGTAGGATGATTTCACCACCTCCACTTGGTAGTTGTTTCATGTATATTGAGACATAAATGTTGAAGTAACGAATGGATGTTGATTTAAAATTAAAAGAAAGTATGAAGATTAATATTGTTATGGATCTACTTACCTTGGTGGTGGGATTCTTAAGTAAATATTTATTTCTTGAGAAGGATGTCTTGAGCAACTTTGAGAGTTGTCTCCAACAATTTTGAAAGATGGTAATTTAATGGAGGGGTGTTATGTGTTGTAAGATACTAACATTGTTGCTAAAAATATGGAAGAAGAGAGTTCTTCTCTCTTTGATTTTTCTTGGCCTTGGAAATGTGGTTTAAGCTCTACCAAGAGAGGAGAGCTTTTCATGGAGGTGAAATACACGTTGGGCATACGGATGTTGTGTCCTCTTTATACCAACTTAATCACTCATAGTGAGAGAGTTAGCTCTTTTGGCACTTTCCTCTTGTACCTTTTCCATACGTCTTTTATTGTTTGTCTTATTTTAGTTGTCTTATTGTCATGAATCTCATCATTAGGAGCATGTATGTAGTATATGTTTGATTGATCATGAGAATAATGAGTGTATCATGTATTTGATTTGATCACAAAAGTGTATTATATCTCTAATATATGTAGGTATATATAGAGTTTAATTACCTTATTAGTGGTAGGATACGTTGTGATATGTATCATATTGATTTTAAAATGCATTTTAATTATTATGAAGTATGTTCTATTCAAGTTTTAAATATATATATATATATATATATATATATATATATATATATATATATATATATATATATATATATCTTGTAAAATCATATACTCTATAACGTATCTATAAATAAATGTTATAGAAACTTTTTGATCACCACCGAAATTAAAATCTCTATGACATATAACATTAATTTCTATATAATAATATCCCTATATTTAACAAAAGCCTATTTTAGATTGGGGTATTATACTCTCCCCCCCTCAAAATAATTTCGTCCTTGAAATTAAAGTATACTAACCTTTGCTTCCAAAATAATACATGAAGTTCTCATTCTAATGTAACTTTTTTTCCTTTTTGGCTTAAAAACTTCAACTCATGAACAAGTATAAGGTTTCTACTCTCCTTTCCTTTAATTTCTGTCATGAACTAACCATACTTATAATTAATAACACGTCTCGTGTCACGTATATATTACCTAACTCATCGATTACTAATGTTGATTAGAGTACTTAATTCCTTTTTGAATTTATCTTGGACCAATAGTTCAAATCTTTTCAAGCTTTACTTATTCCCAATCATGTGTAACATTTGCCATTTTACTATATAAAAACTTGTAATCAAAATGGAATTCTAGTTCCAACAATCTTTTTATCCTCTACCATGTATATCATTTATTTTCTCTTAGAATATAAAACTCCATCACTCCTATTTAATGAACTCTTTTCCTTTTTCCTTTTTGATCATAAGTGTTTGTAATTCTAAACCTTCAAAGTGAGTATTGTATTCATTCACCTTCATCTTGTCCACTATGTTTGAATGGTTGGACCATCTCGATAATATTTAACTTGTGAGTGATTTTCCATCTTCACTAGCCAAATGACCTTATATGTCATATTAATTATATTTCCATTCATGCTTAGTGCCTCAAGCAACAATTTTCCTTTCTAAGTTAGTAGTGGATCATAAGATTGTAATCCATTAGAAGCACCAACTATTTTTATTGTCATTTGTTGTATATTCTACTTACTAAAGAGAATTTGAGCTTTGTGATTGGTCCATGCCTTTGGCACACATCTTAAGTTTCTATATAATGATATCCAACAAATGAGGGTTGATTATAAGGAAAAAGGAATACAACAAAAGATGAAGCTATATACTAATTCCAAACTAGGATCGATAAGAAAATGAAAATCCTATTCTCAATCATGACCAATGTTTCATAAAGTATTCAAAATCTTCCTAAAATCCATGAAGAAGAAGCTATTAATAGTATATAATGACAAAGAGATTCAATGAATGATGAGATTTCTTTTCAACCCCCAAATTAATAACTTCCAGGCTTCTGGACCTGAATTTGAATGGTCATATCTCTTTGAATACATTGAATATGACAGCCTATAAAATATGTTTGGAAAGGTGATAGAGTTGGCTTTCTAATGCCATGAACGAGATATTAATCTGAGTCTTGTAGAAAAAGTTATGACGTGAATACTAAACTATGGCAGGTTGAGAGAATTTTGTCCCACATTACCAATATTAGGGTACAAGCCACTACATTTAGCACAAAACTTTAAACGAATTTGTTTAGTCCATGAGGTTCAATGTATCGAGTAAATTAGATGATTTATCTTCTTTACCTTAAAAGGATTGTGGTCCCTATTATGGTGCATCACAATGAATTTTTTAACCTTATTAGTGATGTTTTTGTAAACTCATTTCTACTCATGACTATTAAATCCTTTACATTCCTTTATGGTTGTTTTAATAGATTAGCTACTTAGAGAATCATATTCCTAAATGAATTTCCAATAGAAATCCAACTAACCCCAATTAACCCTTTTTTTGTATACTTTATGTAGTCTTTCAATCATCCACATCTTATAATCACTTTTTTGTTCAACCTTCAGACCTCGTATCTTCATAATATGTTCCAATAATATAATTTGATCAAGTCAAAACTTACACTCATTGAACACTTTGAATATGATATAAATGTTTCCTTCTTATGGTGTCAACTACTATTCCCCAAAAAGTTCCTCTTTGTGTTTTCTTTATTTGGAAAGAAGATTGAAATACCTTGAGTAATCATAGCCTAATCCATGGATCAAATATTCTTCAAAAGATCAAGCTTATAATAGAGACATAGTTAAGTAAACACTATAAAGTCTTTGTGTCATCTGTACTCCCTTTGAAATATTCGTCTCTTTGTACTTATTTAGTAATATTCTACTAAATGATAATTCTACATTATCCTAAAAACATTTAATTAGTCAAGAAGATCTTCAATTCGTAGCAATAATACTTGTCCTTATTGAATGAGCTTGTCTAGTTTCCTTAGTCATAGGAAATTTTATACTTCACGAATAACAAAAATTTTCTATAAGAGTATCTTGGTCTATTTAACCATACCTTATGTAGTCCTTCAATTGAGCATATAATTCAAAGAAAACTCCATGTCATTCAATAGAATATTTCCATAAAACAAACGTTAACTCAATTATCATATCATTGATAAACTTTCTTGCCCATTGAGTGTAATACTAGGAAACTCTTCTAAAATTGCACCATTTCTAGTTGTATTTCCTAAGAAAACACGACTTTTACATATGTGATGTTCTTATTCAAAATTAATATTTATAAAAAGTATACTTCTTATTACTTTAAAATAATTTTAACATTTAAAATATTAATCAAGAACATAAATTAATCTTTAGATGCAAAAAATTCAAATATTGGCTATTGTGAATTTCAGAAAAGTATCTTTGATAAAATAGTAAAAGCACACTATATTTTTGTATATTAAAATTTAATAAATTATGATGGAATACCTTTAACATTGAACGTTACTAAATTTTTTCTTTACAAAATATATAAAATTGTGAAAAATGGATCATGATTTTAAACTTTAATAAGCAACAAAATAATTTATAAATGAAAGAGGGATAAGATGAATGGAAATTTGCATAAATTTATATACTAAAAACTTGTAGCATAATATGATGAATCATGATTATAAAATATAAATATAATCCAAATCATTTTAAAAAGTATGTATTAGTTTAAATTAAAATTGATAAATAATTTCATTAAAATTAGAAATTTAAGCTTTTATGAAAAATAGCTTAAAGTGGAATATTAAATGCAATATATCAATATAAAAGTGATGCCCTTTTTTTTTTTTTTGAAAACATAGGATAATGATATATACACATTTCGAAATTTTTATTTTTGGCAAACACTTCAAAATTATAGTATTAAAGATATTTCTTATTATTAGTGCATCATTAATATCCTAACACTTATCATGCATTGGTTGCACTTTATAACTTTTTCAAGGTCGACTAAATTATCCTCATAATTATAATGATCATAACATTACTCTCATTTCACTTCCTTGGAATGCAATATTCTTCATCATGACTACACAAATCTATTCCTCATAAGACATCAAATCATTTTGGTTTATGACATGTAAATCGATCTTCAAAATATTGTCCTCACACTTGATTTTCATGTCTTTAAGTAGCTCTAATCTATCTCATATTCATTGATAACATGCTTATCTAAGATATTAGTATCGTTTGTGCCCTTCCACACTAAAATCATATAATATCGGGGAAAAGAAAGAGTACGTAACTTACTCACAATAACATTTAGGAAATGGTAGTAACTTCTTCAAAGTCCTCATTGAACAAGTATTTGAAAGCCTATGAGGTGGTCTATCTCTTAGTTGAGTTAACAAGTAAACTCAACCATGATACATATATCAAGGATGTTACATATATCCTTGAAATGTCTAACCTTCTTATTTCAATATTAATATATAGAAATATTTATATCATTAAATTCAAACTAGATATAGAAGTATTCTATTTTCATACTCTTACTAAAAGTTTCTCGTTGAATCTAAACTTGATGGATTTCTAAGGAATGTATGTGCAACTTATTCACAGAATATGCAAGTAAATCACATATTTCACAATTAAATCCACGTATGATATAAACAATCAAGGCAATCATCATATAATGCACATAGTCATTATCACTGAAAATTCATATAATTCAAGTTCAATACACATATAATGCAATCATCACTTAAAATTCACACAATTCAAGTTCATTTCATGTCACTCCATAACTTCATATAGCTATCCTAATATCCACCCTCTTTAAAATGTTTACCTTTCAAAAGCTTTAGCCGACGTCGAATGAGGAGGGTTTGGAACTTGGAATTTTTCATAAGTAAAAATATATTTTTCTATTTCAAAATCATCTTAACAAGTCTATAGGGTCGTAGCCTGCTCTGATACCACTCTATCATGAACTCGCGTTCATTGGAAAATATTATAGTAATCATTGGATAAATAAATCTTTAATTTATAAATGAGGGCTCTATTAAAAATTTCTTTAATATATATTCAATTTAGTAGCACTTGAAACCCTTTAAATTTAATGAAATCGAAAAATAATGAAACGTTATTTGAGCATTCAAATTATTTTAAATTTTAAGTGAATAGTTCGTCAAATACTCAAAGGCAAAAAGTAGTATAAAAATAAGTTTGGAATAAATATAAGTTAAAAAGAATCGTGAAGTTGAAAAATCCCATAGTTTTACTTAATTATATTTGACGTGATTCATTTGAAAATTTAAAGTCGAATTAATTATTAAAAGAAAGATAATAATTTTAAGGTAGAACTTATTCAAAGTTTAGAAAATTTATTCAGTTAAAAATATAATATATAATTTTTAATGAAGATCATGTATCTCGTGTACTATAATAAGCTTACAAAAATATCATTTACGAATTAAATTACTTTAGTTAAATCATTTATAATAGATCTTTCTTGGAAACTTCCCTCGACTCAATCTCCGCCGCTTCCAGCTATGCACTTTATATGTAATAGGAAAAGATGTGGTGGTGAGCACACGTGGGAGTGTACTCAGTGGGGAATTTACTATCGGATTACACAATTGAAAATGATGAGACATGAACATCATGTACTGTAAAAGTAAAGGGAATTAACCCATAGTCAAAGTTATGGGAACGCGTCTGTCTTTCCTTATTGGTAATAATGCCAACTGTACGTATAGGTTCCCAGCCCACCGGTCTTAGGTAACTTGTGCATGCACATCCATAAACATCTATCAATTTAATCAAATTCAATATAGAAATCGTAACAGTAAGTCCACCTTCTCGCAGTGAAGACAATGATACGTAACAAGTGATGATGATAAAAATAAGTGATGTTGTTGCTACATTTTCTTGAAATCCTTGATGCCTCCATAGATTTGGTCTCTATTTAGCATTCACAATCATAAGGAGTATATCATAAGAAGTTATGACCTTAACTTCTATGGTAAAAATATAATGTCCTAATCTTGATGATTGTTGATCCTTTAAGGATTTTATACTAAGAATATTTTTGAGGGATATATTCAAGATTTAAAGTAGTTGAAGTAAGACCTCATGTCATGAATTATGATTAAGAATTGATCTTTGAGTGATATTATATCACGTATGTTACCCTTTATATAGGTGAACTTAATTTCTTTTGTTAATTAACTTTATGATTCAAATTAAATTTTGAAAAATGACTTCAAGGCTGTAAATTTTGTGTTTGCAAATAATTTCTCAAAATGAGTTAAAAACTATTTAAGTAAAAATTGTTTCATAAGTACTAAGAATAACTTTAGAGTAATTTAAGAAATCTCTATCCTCTTACCTATAATTTTTATAAGAAAATTAATAAATGTAACCTTTTTATATGAGTTTAGAAAATATTTTAATGAACATATTTTACTTGGACTGTAGGCAAAAGATCTTGCTTCTCAAATGGTCATAAAATGCATAAAGTTCATAACATGTTTACAAAATTTCATGCTGCTATAGTTTTGTAAAACATGTATATCTCTCAAACTACTTCATGGACTAAAAATCAATTTTACATGCATAAACTACACACATATATGAGCATTTACATGTATTTCCCTACTAAAAAATTGTATATCTTATTAGTGTGAAAGACATGTAAAGTTTCAGCAGTGTTTATTTGAAACAGTGTGGCAGAAGTTTAGAAAATCAACAATATCTCATAAAATAATGAATGGATTTCAAAGAAATTTTACGTGAGTATAAAGGAATCGTAGATGAACAACTCTTATCTCTAGTGGTTTGCTGAAATTCGTTCATTTTATATGTGAAATAAAGAGATCAAGTTTAGCTTTTATTTCTCGCATGCATTCTGTCACAGTTTAGTAAAATGCCCATAACTCTCATTTGAGTGAATATTTTGCTATGAAATTTTACAAATAGTATTTAACCTCATAATGAACGTTTTTCATTATTTTTGGGTAGCCAAAATCTTAACATAAACAAGTCATTTTCTAGCTTGAAAAACAAGGACAGATTCTGGAAATTTTGAAGTTTAGTCGCATTTGCTAGAACTTGAGTCATATTTTAGCATGTAAGTTAAAATGTCATTTCTTACATTAAACAACCTTCCATTTTCACATAATATACACCAAAAATCCACAAATCCATCATGCGTTATCCCTCCCCCTTTTCATTTACATAAATATCATACATATAAGAAATAGTGGAGAATATTACCTTGAAAGCATAGAAAAGCTTAAAGTCTTGTGGTGGTTTTGGTAGTGTTGGAAGGATGATTTCACCACCTCTACTTGGTAGTAGTTTCATGTATATTGAGACATAAATGTTGAAGTAAGGAATGGATGTTGATTTAAGATTAAAAGAAAGTATGAAGATTAATATTGTTATGGATCTACTTACCTTGGTGGTGGGATTCTTAAGTAAATCTTTATTTCTTGAGAAGGATGTCTTGAGCAACTTTAAGAGTTGCCTCCAACAATTTTGAAAGATGGTATTTTAATGGAGGAATGTTATGTATTGTAAGATACTAACATTGTTGCTAAAAATGTGGAAGAAGAGAGTTCTTCTCTCTTTGATTTTTCTTAGCCTTGAAAATGTGGTTTAAACTCTACCAAGAGAGGAGAGCTTTTCATGGAGGTGAGATACACTTTGGGCATATGGATGTTGTGCTCTCTTTACACCAACTTAATCACTAATAGTGAGAGAGTTAGCTCTTTTGGCATTTTCCTCTTGTACCTTTTCCATGTGTCTTTTATTATTTGTCTTATTTTAGTTGTCTTATTAGTCATGAATCTCATAATTAGGAGTATGTATGCAGTACATGTAGGATTGCTCATGAGCATAATGAGTGTATCATGTATTTGATTTGATCACAAAACTGTATTATATCTCTAATATATGTAGGTATGTGTAGAGTTTAATTGCCTTATTAGTGATATGATACATTGTGATATGTATCATATTGATTTTTAAATGCATTTTAATTTTTATGAAGTATGTTCTATTCAAGTTTTAATGATATATATATATATATATATATATATATATATATATATATATATATATATATATATATATATATATATATATATATATATATATATATATATATATCTTGCAAAATCATATACTCATGAACTCCAACTATAACATATTTATAAATAAATGTTATTAAAACTCTTTGATCACCACCGAAATTAAAATCTCTATGACATGTAATATTAATTCCTATAAAATAATATCCCTATATTTAACCAAAGCCTATTTTAGATTGGGGTGTTACACATGGGGACTATCACTAGTTGTATATATAATTCTTGCATCTAGCCACGTTAGGATTTGCTTCCTAATCACTTCTTGAATAGTGGGATTCATCCTTCGCTGATTCTGAATGCTACTCTTAGCCTCATCTAACAATCTTATCTTATGCATGCAATACGATGGATTAATGTTTTTCAAATCATCTAGAGACCAACCAATCACAGACTTGTAATTCTTAAGCACATTTAATAGCTCATCAGTTGATCATCAGTTTGAGAAGAAGATACAATTACCGGATATGTTTTATTGTCACCTAAACAGACATACTTCAAGTGCTCCGATGGTGTTTCAACTCCTCTTTCTTCTCTTCTTTTGCTGTGCTTTCCCTATCCAACGACAAATACTTCCTACTCCATTTTACCTCTTCAAACTTTGTTCTTTTTTATTCATACATGTCATCACCCAAAGCAAGTAGATTTCCAAGAAATTCAATACAAGAAAGTCCATAGGAAAGACCAGTTTCTCTACTTTTACCAGAACATCTTCAATCACACCCTTTGGAAATGTCATAGATCTATCGCCAATTGTAGAGCAACTGTTGTGGGAGTTAACTCCCCCAAACCAAGCCTTTGAAAAATTGACAATGACATCAAATTGATGTTTGCCCCAGAATAGTGAAGCTTCCCAGATCTTTTAACTTAGCTGGCAGCTTCCTCTAAATGATCAAGCTACAATTCTCTAACAAATTCACCGTTTCAATTCCATTCAAGCTTCTCTTCTTCAAAAGTATATCATTCAAAAAGCGGGCATAATATGGCATCTCTAAGATTGCTTCAGAGAAAGGAATGCTCAACCTTATCTTGTTTATGATATCTGAAAACTTCTTGAATTTTTCTTCCAATCCCTTCTTGACTAACTTGACAGGAAATGGAGGAGGTATCTTCGTCTTGGGAATCCTCCATTCATCACGTTCAACCTTCACCGCTTTGTCTTTCTCAACTCTCAATCTCTTTACGCTTTCCCATTTCGTCTCCGCTATAAGCTCATTATTCTGCCCTTGGATTGGTATTAGAGTAGCATTAACATCAGGTACAACATTACGCGCGAAAAATGGTGCTGGACGAGGCGGTTCAACCTCGGTTCGACCATGAGTGCTGGCTGAACCAAGTGTGTAGTGGTCGAACCATGCTTCATAAAGTATGGCATCTCCCGGACAGGTCTGTTCGACCTTGGTTCAACCATAAAGGTTGGTCGAACCAGGTAGGTTTTGGTCGAACCAGACATTAGAAGAAACAGAGGTTCTCGGACAGGCTGGTTCGACTATGGTTCGACCTTCAGGGTTGGTCAAACCAGGTTGGTCTTGGTCGAACAGTCTGTCTGGATGCTTTGGAGGTTGTCCAGGTGCTTGGTTCTGTTGGATTATATACTAAAAGTCTAGCTTTTTGCATGAACAATGTTATAACAATTAATTTGAAATGAGAATCATATGATCAAATGATTGCATCTTATAATTTATTTATATTTTCGATGCAATAGTCCTCCTACTTTATACTATAGATAATATGTTGTGCGACAACACGCGGAAGATCATATTATCGGTTTTCTTATAAAGTATAAACAGATGCTCACAACCAAGATAGACGGGGACTCTCTATCGGGATGGTTGTAGTGTGGTTTGGTATTAGCTTGTCTTGGCTATAGAATCACATTAGTGCACTTGTGTGTATTGAGCAGGACCGCTTGAGATCGTTCGACTTATACTGACTTATAGGAGAACTTGATCTCAGTTATTATGGAAATTCGTGCTCTTAATCCCTATACAATAACCTCGACACGTAGGGTAGTATGTATTTCTTTGATTCATCAATGGGTGAGATTTACATGTAATTAAATCAACAAACTCGATGAGTTGGGAAGTAGTGCTGTCTCTATGGTGTGCTGTTGATTGTAGAAGGAATCTGTGTCCGTCATAGGTTGATGATGTCCCCTTGAGGAGCTCATAAGGATTATCATGTAAACCCTGCAGGTGGAATTTATTCCGGCATGATAATGAGGTTGAGTGGCACTATTCTTGGATGAGATATTAATTAATTAAGTTGTTAGTAACTTAAATTAATAAATGGGCATTGTATATCTTAAACATGGGGAGACTAACGGGCTTATAATAAGAAGGAGCCCAAAACGTAATTTAAGGACTGGAAAGGCAGTGCAGTAATAATATTTTATTGGAATATATTATTATTATTGGACTTAAGTATAAGCTTTGGGCTAAGCTTGGATACTTAAGCCCAATGGAGGCCCAACCCAATTTCTCCTCCTGGTCCCTACTGTAGCCCATGTATATAAGTCACCTCAACTTATCTGGAACCCTAATCTAATTCATTATTCATGTGTGATGAGGGTTGAGAGCAGATTGAGGAGGTTTCATAGATCTTCGCCCACACGACGTCGAGATCGGACTTGGGACATACGGCAGAAGATCGAAGGTAGTTTGCTGCTGCTGTCCGCCGCCTTGTGAAATTTATATAAAATTGTAAAGTGCTCAGAATTCAATGATCAATATACTGACGGAAATCCGTTGAAAAGAGATTCATCTGAGCACAAAGATCATTCAATTCCGACATCAGACAAGGAAGTTATGGCCATTCTCGTGGGACTGCATAGTCTGCCAGCGAGAATCCTTCATCTTCTACATACCCTGGTGAACGGTAATCGTTTCTATGATTTATTGCTTCCGCTATGATAGAAACGCATGGAACCCTAACGGGTCACGTTAACCAAATGATCCAAGCGCCAACAGGTTCGACCTCCAGGATTTGGTTCGATCTGCCGTCTCGGTCGAACCCTGGCCGAATCGAGCTCCTGGAGCTCCAAAATTCATTTCCGACATCATCGGTCCTCATACTGCATTCCAGACCTCAACGCGATGGCGTTACACTGCTTCGGATTTGTTATACTTTGAGATGGGAACTTTCCCTTCTCTACGGTTTGCGTAAGCTGATTTACATTCCCGGCCATCTGCCCCATCAACAACGTCAAATCCTTCATCTGCTTAGATATATCCTCATGATTAGCATCAATCTTTGCCTCTAGATGATCCAATCTTGCATCATTCCTTGCCATGTACCTGTTCACTGTATCCTCAAAACTAGATTTTCCTTCTTCGACCTTCGCACCCGGATTAATTCCAATAGGAGGTTGTAATGCTGTAATAGGATTACTCCATTAAAACTCTAGCCTCCTTGGTTGTTGATAATTACCAGGGGGA
Source organism: Pogostemon cablin (assembly GCA_023678885.1). NCBI lineage: Eukaryota > Viridiplantae > Streptophyta > Magnoliopsida > Lamiales > Lamiaceae > Pogostemon > Pogostemon cablin. Next base: position 15,408,622 of record CM042964.1, on the reverse strand, counting down.
CCGAGATTATTGAAATTCCCTTGGTAATTTCGGTTTCCTTGATTTTGGAACCTCGTGCCTTGAATACTTTGACCCATGGCGTAGTTTGCCTCTTGTAATTCCTCTTGGCTAGCTCCTTCATTACCAACATTCTGCTGCATAATTGGTACTCGTTGTGCTATATCCGTGATCTGCTTTTGCTGAGACTCAAATAACTTGTTGTTATCAGCCAAACAAGAGACGATCTCATCTTCTCTACTCGACTTAAACATAGTGTGCTCAACCTATGCTACTTTTCCAAGAATAAAAGTACCTCTAACTCTATCAGTTGGCCAATCCCTTGAATTCATCAAAATATCCTCAAAGAGCTTTTCGGCCTCAACGGATGACTTTGTAAGCAGTGCTCCATTTGACAAAGCATCTAGTAAAACTCGAGAATCACAGTCCTATCCTCTATAGAAAATACTGATGTATTGAGCTTTAGATAACCCATGCTGTGGACACTTTCTAAGCATGTCCTTGAATCTGTCTCAAGCCTCATGAAATTTCTCTCCACTCCCGACAGCAAATTGATTGATGTCTTGCTTCATCTTAAACACCTTGGAAGATGGAATGTATCGCTCCAAGAACTTCAATTTCAATTGCTCCCAGGTAGTGCATTTAGTAGGATTAAGAGTATCCTACCAATCTCTCGCTCTTTCAGTAAGCGAGAACTTAAATAAGATAATCCTCCTCGCATCTTCATGAGTTCCTGCATCCTTTTGTGTACTTGCATAACCAAGGAACTAATTAAGATATTGTTGAGGATCCTCGAAAGTTCCCCCTGAGAAGGGACTCTTTCTATCATGCTGATCAGAGTAGGGTGAAGATCAAAATCCACATCGGCCCCTCTTGCTCCAAACAGCCCCAAGTTGCCTCCTCCGTTGTTCTTAGAGACTTAACGGATGACAAGATTATCCGGATTCGCCATATCTTGGGCCATGTTGACTGCTTCTACCTCCGACTTGTCTCCGGTCATAGCTTCAATCGCTTCTGAGTTCAGCTCTTCAACTTCAACTCCTAAATTAAGAGTTGTAGTTGGTTCTATGTTCTTGTTCTTCTTCTTCATCGCCTTCTTCTTCCTCGACGATGCACCAATTTCTGGATTATAAGGCGCTAACTCTCATGCCTTTGATCTATTGTGCATACACCTAAGAAAAATAAACGTTAGCTAATAAAGACAAGAATAAATTAGTCTCAATTAAACTAGAAATAATAAACCCATAATTAATGACGTCCCCGGAAACGGTGCCAAGAACTTGATGAGCATTTTCTCAACACACAATATTAATCCCCGAGTATGAAGGATGCTATTGTAGCTTTGATAAGCGACCAAGTAATTATCGAACTCAAGGAATATATTATTATCAATTTAATTATAATCTAACTTATTAAGACTAGGATGTTAATATAGTTGTGATGAATTAAGTAACTAGTAATCAAATAATTAAAATAGAAATTAAAATATACAAGCAGTAGAGATTAAACGAAAGTGAATAAGTGAGAAATTAGGTAGATCTTCGGGCCATCCAGTTTTACTCATTAACTTTCCTTCCGTGTATCAATGTCCGACTCTGCCTTGTGGAGTATAGACGCATCACTAAACTATGCAAATTTACTCTATATACACAAGTAAATTAGCATGTGACACGTGTGAATATCCTTGGAGCAAGAGATATAACTCACCCCCCTTTCTAGGTACTATCAGTATCAATTATTTCCTGTGCACTAAGTACTCTAACCCGATATGATCACCCTTTATAGGTACTATGAAATTATTTTCTTTGTCCTACTTATTAACCCGAATCAGATTTAATTAACAAGTATTTATATAAGATAGTTCTAATGGACTTCGGAGTCCCCTCACTTAGAATCATAACATGTAATCCTGCTCAGCAGTGAACACACTTAATAAATATTCAAGATATGTATTCAGACACTACATAACAAATAATGATGCACAAAACAACTCTGAGTATGAATTAAAAATGCATAGTCTTTTATAAAATAAACCACAAGTAATGTTGTACGGAGTATACACATGAAAGTTCAATTAACTCATAAAACCTTCATAAACCCTAGAACTATCGAAGCGGTTCTAGCCCATGATTGATCGAAGAACAATCATGGTGGTTGGATAGATCTTACCTATAGTCTTGAAAATTACAAGATAAATTAAGATGTGAAGTAAACCCTAGATGCGGGTGCCGTCGCATCTCTATCCATCTTGAATCTTCACTTGGTTCTCACTTGATTCGACAAAAGAATCTCTCTCCACAGGTCCATGGATGATGGTAGGATTTCGGATGTTGTGTAGAATGAAGGTGGTGAATGATGTTCCTTTCTGCTGCGTAGGGTCATCCTTTTATACCTTTAGCTTCTCCAATGGACCTCTAATGGGCTTTTTTGAGTGACAAAACGTACTGAAGGTGTAAAAATACAGATTCAGAAGCTTTCTGCGTATCGGTTCAACCAAGGCCATTGGTTGAACCACTAAGTGCTTTGTCGAATCGACCTGTAATGCACGGGCAGTGACTGGTTCGACCACATCATCACCATTGGTCAAACTAGAAGCTTCGTGGTCGAATCACTCCTGCGAAACTTCATGCATTTGGTTCGACCATCATGCCTGGTCGAACCACATCATCGTGGTCAAACCGTGTTGTAACACGATTTTAGTATGCTGGTTTGATCCGAATCGGTGGTCGAACCACTCGTGTTATTGGTCGAACCAGGTGCTTTCACGCCCCTCTTCTGGTTCTGAGCACTTCTATCCTGTTTTCCTTTGAAAATCCGCTTAAACTGCCTCACACGCACCTGATTCCTGACTTTCCACTATGTATCTCGATTTATCTTGACTTAAGATCAAATCATACGTTATTATCACAGAAATCAAAGCTCAAATTACGTAAATTTACACTCTCATCACTTCCACGTTCTTTTTCTTCTTCTTTTCTTTCTTCTTCCTCGATGGCGCTCCGATCACCGGATCAAAAGGCACTAGTGTTGCTCCCTTCGAACTAGTGTGCATTCCAGCGTGAGAAAATAAAGACAAGTATGGAATAGTTTCAATTAAACTAGAAATAATAAAATTTATAATGACCACCGTCCCCGGCAATGGCGCCAGAAACTTGATGGGCGTTTTTTCAACGCATAATTATTCCCCAAGTATGAAGGATGCGATTGTAGCTTGATAAGCGACCAAGTTATATTATCGAACCCAAAGGACGGATGATTACCAATCTATTATTAACGAAATTAACTGAATTATTGTTTGGCAATTTACATGGAGAATGATTATTAAACTAATTACTAGAATAATTAAATAATGAATAAAATAGAAAATAGTAGAGAATTAACGAGAGTTGAATAAGTGAGAAGATAGGTAGCTCTTCTGGCCATCCAGTTTAACTAATTAATCTCCCTTCCATATATCAATGTCCGACTCTGCCTTGTGGAATATGGACGTATCACTAAGCCATGCAAATCTATTCTATAGACACAATAGACAAGCGTGTAACACGTGTGGATTATCTCAGAGCAAGAACATAATTTCACCCCCCTTTTTTGGTACTATTTATTGGCGTTTGTTCATTTGGTTAACGTGAACTGTTAGGTTTCCATACATTTTTAATTTAGCAGAAGCAAGAAATCAAAGAAATGTATTACCTTTCACCAGGGTATGTTGAAGATGATGGATTCTCGCCAGCAGCCTGCGCAGCCTCACCGTTTTGGGCATAATTCTCTCATCTAATCTCCGAATTGAGTGATCTATATGCCAAAACGATTCCCTTTTCAATGACTTTTTGTTAGTATATCACACGTTGAATTCTGAGGTCTATAAGATTTTATAAAAATTGTGAAACTTGGCGGACAGCAGCAGCAAATGACCTCTTGATCTTCTGTTGTATTCCCAAGTCCAATCTCGATGTCATGTGGGCGACGATCTTCGAGATCTTCGAGATCTGATGTTCGGTCTACCCTCTTCATGTGTTAGGCGTGTCTCATCTAGGGTTAGAACAGTTAAGATAACTTATACATGGACTACAGCAGGGACCAGGGGAAGAAATTAGAGTTGGGCCTCAATTGGGCTTAAGTATCCAAGTTAAGCCCAAATCTTATACTTAAGTCCAATAATAATAATATATACTATTAAAATAGGGCAAAAGGTCATCCTGGCCCCTCAACTTATTGGTGAGGATCAAATGCACCCTCAATCTATTGTTTTTAGCATCTAAACCCTTCAACTTTTATTAATGAATCAAATTGACCCTTTAACTATTGTTGGCAGAGCAAATCTACATTTTGTGAATTAAAAAAATTTAAAAAAAAACACCAGTTACACCACATAATAGGTGGGGCCATGGTTAAGAATTAAAAATTTCAGCCGGAATTGTCATGTACACTAAAATCAGTTGGCCTCCGGTTTGATCTCTCTTCCGGTGGACCTGTCGGAACGCTGTTCTACAGGGCCATAAAAGCGTCCAATTTAATTAGGAAAGAGCTGGTTAAGCTCATCAAACAACTAAAAATTAAACTGAAGGAGTGAGAGCATCGCCGACGCAGGATATTCTGTCGCACCTTCTTCTGAATTTCTCAAATTAACAATTCTTACACTGAACTTGAACTACATCGGAGGAGCTAAAGAAGGATATCAGCAACGCCGTAGATGCTGACAACATTGTAGAAATGCGGCAGCAGTTCTGAACGTGGGAGACGACAGTTATGTTCTGGATATTAAGAATTGATATTCTTCTTCCTCGCTTCGAAGCAGCGAACCTCCCTACGCATTCCATCACCATCTATTACCACCAGCGAATGCCTGAGATCCGCCACTGCATCTCCAACGTATGCTGTCGAAATCTATCGACATCGCAATGCCAGCTAGCCCCGTCTCTTGCCGATGACCACCAATCCCGCTGCATCTCCACGGTCACACACTATCAGCACTGATCATCAAGACGCGAACCCTCCATTAGCACTACTTCCCACGGGCACCACTGTCCATTGAAAACTGATACTGTGAGTCGACATCGCCGCCACGATCATTCCGGCCTCTCAGTTTTGAATGCAAAAGAACAGACTGATCAATCGAATTGCTTTGATAAACTTCAGACTATGAATCAAAGATTGATTCAAAATCTCAAACTAAAACAAAACTCAAGTGTGTGTGAGTGTGTGATTGAAGAACTTTGAAGAACAAGATGTATAGTGGTTCGGCTTATTAACCAAGCCTACGTCCACTTGATAATGATGATCGTTTCTTATTGCTTTCAGAGGATTATGAAGGTTACAGATTGCATACACGCTAAGATTACAGCTATATATATACATCACATGTGATAACCAAACTTATGGGACCAATCGAGTGCAGCATCTTCCAGCTGTCATATGGGTGGTTAAATGGAATCTATTTCTGTTGCAACCACTTCCAGCTCACAGCTAGCATTATGAGCTTTCGATATATGCATAGAACTGCTTCCAACGAACTACCATACCCTCTGTAAAACCGCTGTAAACTGCCCGAGTCACAACTTATCACATGCATTGATTTTCAGTTCATTAAGTATGATCATGCACCCGTTTCTGGTTTTTAACATTATCACACACAACTGAACTACAGATACACTCTTACTAATGTTGATCAGACATTAAGTGTGAGGTTTCCATCTCAAATCTCCACCTAAACCTCATACTTAAGCATTCATTACTTCACCTTCATCTCACTGTTTTAAAAGTCAGCAAACTTTACTTCCACTGCCTTGTTGGAGAGCAGCAAAACTCACTTCACTACTTTGAGAGAGTAGCAGAACTCTTCACTGTCATACTTAACACATGTTGATAAGGCTTTTGCACAATTCGAACTTCGAAGTAGGCAAAGCCTTTGTAAAAAAATCTGATGGATTCCTTTCTGTTCCAATTTTCTTCACAATCACTCTTCCATCATCTATCAAATCTCTAATGAAGTATAGTCTGATATCAATATGCTTTGTTCTTTCATGATATCCTTGGTGCCTTGAGAGATGTATGGCACTAGAATTATCACAATACAGCACCACAGACTCTTGCACAATACCAAATTCAGACAGAATTCCCTTCAACCACAGACCTTCCTTAATCCCTTCTGTAAGTGAAATGAACTCAGCCTCTGTTGTAGATAGTGCCACCACTGATTGATGTGTTGACCTCCAACTGATGGTTGTTCCAAATAAACTGAATACATATCCTGATAGTGACTTCCTTGTGTCCAAATTTGCAGCATAGTCAGCATCTACATAACCTGCAAGAAAATCAATGTTAGATGAAATCTTATTTAAATGCAAACCTGTTGTTAAGCTTCCTTTCAGATATCTTTGAATCCATTTGACAGCTTCCCAATGCTCCCTTCCTGGATTCCCCATGAACCTGCTTACTAAGCTCATTGCATGAGCTAAATCTGGTCTACAGCACACCATTGCATACATAAGACTTCCTACAGCATTAGCATATGGAACTCTATTCATTTCTGAAATTTCTGCTTCTGTCCTTGCTGATTGTTGACTTGATAAACTTATCCCTTGCTTAACTGGTGTGGAAACTGATTTACACATATCCATATTATATCTTTTTAGTACTTTTTCCAAGTAAATACTCTGATGAAGCACAACTGATCCAGCTGATCTATCCCTTTCAATCTGCATTCCTAGGATTACAGTAGCTTCCCCTAAGTCTTTCATACTAAACTCTGATTTCAACATCTCTTTGACAGCTAGAATTCCATCCATAGATTTGCAAGCTATCAGTATGTCATCAACATACAATAGTAAGAATACCTGCCAATCAACATCGCTTCTAATGTACACACAACTATCATGCAGACTTCTTTTGAAACCACGGCATGCAGACTTCTTTTGAAACCATAGCTGACAATATATTCATCAAACCTCAAGTACCATCTCCTTGGACTTTGCTTCAATCCATATAAGGATTTCAGCAGTAAACAAGCCTTATTGGTGGTATCTTGAACTGCTACACCTTCTGGAATACTCATATATATTTTCTCTTCCAAATTTCCATGAAGAAAAGTTGTTGTTACATCCATTTGATGTAACTCAAGATCAAACTGAGCAACTAGAGCTAGCATTACTCTAATTGAACAATGTTTGACAACTGGAGAGAAAATTTCAGTGTAATCAATACCCTCTTTCTGTGAAAAACCTCTTACAACTAATCTGGCCTTGTACCTTATTCCACCAGCATTCTCTGGAGCTACCTTTTTCTTGTAGATCCACTTGCAACTAACCAACCTCTGATCCTTTGGTCTCTGAACTATCTTCCATGTTTGATTCTTTTCCAAAGACATTAACTCTTCTTGCATAGCAACAGTCCACCTGTCACTTTCCTTGTAATTTATAGCCTCTATATAATTCTTTGGTTCATATGAATCAATCTCCTCTGCCGTATATAATGCATAAGAGACTATGCCAGCATTTGCATACCTAGCTGGTAGTTTAATAGGCCTTCTCTGTCTGTCCCTAGCTAACTGATAGCTATTTAACAGCTTATCAGTTTCTAATCTTCCATGATCATTATCAGTGGTTTCAACAGTATCATCTTGTAATATTTCTTCATCACCTGCCCTCTGGTCATGTACAATTCTCTTGGCATGCTCCACCTCAAGCTCCGTTTTATCACTTCTTTGAACAGTTTGAACTTGTTGTGGACATAGTGGCATTACAGCCTCATTAAAGGTGACATCCCTGCTTACTAAGAACTTCTTGCTTTCAATACTCCATAGTTTGTAAGCTTTCACACCCTTAGGATGTCCTATCATAACACACTTCACTGCTCTTGGTGCTAACTTATCTTGCTTAACATGAGCATAGACTAAACAACCAATGACTCTAAGTATTGAGTAATCTGCTAATTTTCCTGACCATACCTCTTGAGGTGTTTTAAACTTCAGAGCTGCTGATGGGCTTCTGTTTATGAGAAATGCCACTGTAGTAACCAGCTCACCCCAAAAGTCCTTTGTCAAACCAGAATTACTCAATATATATCTTACTCTCTCTAGTAAGGTTTGATTTAATCTTTCTGCAACACCATTTTGTTGTGGTGTGCCTGGAACAGTCTTGTGTCTTATGATACCTTTATCTCTACAGAACTTGTTGAACTCTTCAGAACAATATTCAAGACTATTATCAGTTCTTAACACTTTAATCTTAGCATTACAGATGTTCTCCACCTCAGCTAGCCAATTCTTGAAAGTGTTAAAAGCTGCATCCTTAGTTTTAAGAATATATATCCACACTTTCCTACTATAATCATCAATGAAAGACATGAATACCTGCCACCACCTTTGGTTTGAGTTCTTGCAGGTCCCCATAAGTCTGAATGAATAAAATCCAGCTTGGATGTACTTGTGTGATCACCAGTTCCAAACTTAAGTCTCTTAGCCTTTCCAAAAATGCAATGTTCACATTGTTTCAACTGCTCTGAGGGAGTGATGCAGATAGCTTTCTGCCTTGATAGTTCTTGTAGCCCTTTCTCACTGATGTGAGCTAACCTTCCATGCCATAAGTGTATATTATCACTTCCAATTGTAGCATTATTCTGTCCAGTTACAGTATGACCATCAAGAATGTACAACTCCTTTTTCTTGATTCATTTCATTACTTCATACTCATCTTTTTCAACAATGAGTACTCCTCCTTTTGTTCTAAATTCATATCCTGAAGCATCTAGAGTACCCAATGAAATTAGATTTCTCTTGAGTTCTGGGATGTACCTCACACCTGTCAAAGTTCTAACCACTTCATCATGCATTCTTAACTTGATAGAGCCTATTCCCTTTATCTGACATGTATGATCATTCCCTAATAATACTAATCCAGCATTCTGATACTTGAGATCAGTAAACCAATGCTTCATTGGAGACATATGAAATGAACATCCTGAATCAAGGATCCAATCCATGGATCCTTTTGATGAACAGATTAACAGTGCCTCAGGATAATCAATCTCCACCTGGTTTTGATTAATTGCCACCTGATTTGCTTGCACCATTTGTTGTCCATCTTTCCCAGTCTCTGCCTTCTTTCTTTTGGCTGCTTTCCACTTGTAACAGTTCTTCTTAAAGTGACCTGGTTCATGACAGTGGAAACATTTTCTTCCTTCCTTGTCACTGGCAGACTGATCACCTTTGGTATCTTGTTTCTTACCATCAGAACTACCCTTCTTGTTATGTTTCTTATTCTGATTTCCCTTCCGGATCATCAATCCTTCACCTGATGCTCCTTGTTCCTCACTACACTTTTGTAACTCCTTAGTTTTCAAAGCTAATTCAACCTCATCAAGACTTATTGATTCTTTGCTACCAAATAGCAAAGTGTCTTTAAAATTTTCAAATGATTTGGGAAGTGCAAATAACAAAATCAGAGCCTTATCTTCATTCTCTAATTTAACCTCAACATTTTCCAGATCATCAAGTACCTTATTAAACTCATCAAGATAAACTAAAACTGATTTTTCTTCTGTCATTTTGAATGAGTATAATTTCTGTTTCAGATATAATCGATTTGCAAGAGTTTTTACCATATAGAGATCATCAAGCTTCTCCATACTGCTCTTGCAGTCGTTTCTCTCTGAACTTCTCTAAATGCCTTATCACCAAGACACAAGAAAATGGCACTTAGAGCTCTTTCTTGAAGATCTGCTTCAGCTGTTGCAGCTTGTACATCCACTGCTGCTGCTTCATTGACTGGAGCTTCTTTGATTGCTCCTCCGAGACCTTGCTGTACCAAGATGGATCTCATCTTGATCTTCCACAACCCGTAATCTGACTTCTCAGTAAACCGCTCAATATCAAATTTGGTAACCATGTTGAATCCTTCTTTCTTCTTCAGATAACTGCTCCTTTGATCTGCTTGCCTATGGTGCTTCCCACAGACGGCGCCAATTCTCAGTTTTGAATGCAAAAGAACAGACTGATCAATCGAATTGCTTTGATAAACTTCAGACTATGAATCAAATATTGATTCAAACTCTCAAACTAAAACAAAACTCAAGTGTGTGTGAGTGTGTGATTGAAGAACTTTGAAGAACAAGATGTATAGTGGTTCGGCTTATTAACCAAGCCTACGTCCACTTGATGATGATGATCGTTTCTTATTGCTTTCAGAGGATTATGAAGGTTACAGATTGCATACACGCTAAGATTACAGCTATATACATCACATCTGATAACCAAACTTATGGGACCAATCGAGTGCAGCATCTTCCAGCTGTCATATGGGTGGTTAAATGGAATCTATTTCTGTTGCAACCACTTCCAGCTCACATCTAGCATTATGAGCTTTCGATATATGCATAGAACTGCTTCCAACGAACTACCATACCTTCTGTACAACCGCTGTAAACTGCCCAAGTCACAACTCATCACATGCATTGATTTTCAGTTCATTAAGTATGATCATGCACATGTTTCTGGTTTTTAACATTATCACACACAACTGAACTACAGATACACTCCTACTAATGTTGATCAGACATTAAGTGTGAGGTTTCCATCTCACGGCCATTGAAGCTTCTGGCGATACTCAGCCGTGGAGAATCCACCAAAAATGCTCTGCCTTCGAGCCCATGCCGTCAGTACCACTTTCTTCACAAGAAAAGTTTGTCCGTCGTCAGTGCCATTTTCCTCGGCAAATGTCTGCATCTGTTGCATAGCCGTCGCCGCCTGTTGAAGGAATGTCGCTGCTACAACAAATTCGTTTAGATCCTCCGGCAAACTTTCTATTTCTTTTATATTTTTAATCATGGACCCCACATATGGAATGTGTTTATTTTTTTAATTAACTAAATGCAGATTTGCTATAACAACAATAGTTAAAGGGTCAATTTGATTCATTAATAAAAGTTGAGGGGGTTGGATGCTAAAATCAATAGATTGAGGGTGCATTTGATCCTCACCAATAAGTTGAGGAGCCAGGATGACCTTTTGCCCATTAAAATATTATTACTCCACTACCATTCTAATCCCATAATTACGTTATGGGCTCTTTCTTATTATGAGCCCGACAGTCTCCCCATGTTTAAGATATACAATGCCCATTAATTAATTAAGTTACTGACAACTCCATTAATTAATATCTCATCCGAGAGTAGTACCACTCAACCTCATTATTATGCCGGAATAAATCAACATGTAGGGTTTACATGATAATCCTTATAAGCTCCTCAAGGGGACATCATCAACTTATAACGGAACGGATTCCTTCTACAATCAACAACACATCATAGAAACAACACTATTTTCTAACTCACCGAGTTTGTTGATTTAATTACATGTAAATCTCACTCATTGATGAATCAAAAAAATACATACTACCCTACGTGTCGAGGTTATTGTATATGGATTAAGAGCACGAACATCCATAATAACAGAGATTAAGTTCTTCTATAAGTCAATATAAGTCGAACGATCTCAAGTGGTCCTGATCAATACACACAAAGCATACTAATGTGATTCTATAGTCAAGACAAACTAATACCAAATCACAGTACAACATCCCGATAGAGAGTCCCCGTCTATCTCAGTTGTGAGCATATATTTATACTTTATAAGGAAATCGATAATATGATATTCCGCGTGTTGTCACACAACATATTATCTACAATATAAAATAAGTGGATTATTGCATCGAACATATAAATAAATTATAAGATGCAATCATTTGATCATATGATTCTTATTTCAAATAAATTGTTATAATATTGTTCATACTAAAGCTAAACTTTTAGTATATAATCCAACACTATCAGTATCAATTATTTCTCGTGCACTAAATACTCTATCCTGATATGATATCCCTTTATAGGTACTATGAAATTATCCTCTTTATCTTACTTACCAATCTGAATTCAATTAAATTAATAAGTATTTATATAAGATAGTTCTAATGAAGCTTCGGAGTCCCCTCCCTTAGAATCATAACATAAAAGCTTGCTTAACAGTGAACGCACTCAATCAATAACCAAAATATATATTCAGACTCTATATAACAGTTAATGATGCACAAAACAACTTTGAGAATGAATTAAAAATGCTTAAACATATAAAATAATTCCACAAGTAGTGTTGTACGGAGTGTACACATGGAAGTATAATTAAATAGTAAAACCTTCATGAACCCCTAGAACTACAAGAGCGGTTCTAGCCCATGATGCTTCGAAGAACGTTCATGATAATTGGATAGATCTTATCCATAGTCTTGAAAATTACAAGAAAGATTAAATTGAGAAGTAAACCCTAGATGTGGGCACCGCTGCTTCTCGCTCCGTCTTGAATCTTCACTTGATTTTCGCTTGATTTGCTGCACGAATCTCTCTCTATAGCTCCATAGGATGGGGTTAGGGTTTAGATGTGGTGTAGGATAGATGTGGAATCTAACTGTCATCTTGATGTGATCTGCTTCCCTTTTTATACTTGTAAACCTTCCTTAAGGACCTTTATCGGGCTTTTTCTTGGAAAACACACCAAAACACACACTGGAGGTTCAGAATTACCAAAAATAGAACAGCGCGTCCCCACTCGACCAGAATTGGCTTGGTCGAGCAGCCTCGACCTTGATCGAGCAGCAGTCAAGCGACTTCTCTATAAGTTGAAGCTCTATCCGGCGTCTCACTCGACCATTGCTGCACATTTTTTTGTACGCAAAATTAATCCCCAAGTATTAAGGATGTCAGTTGCAGCTTAAGCAAGCGACCAAGTTAAATATCGAACCCAAAGGACGGCGTATTATCAATTTAATTATTTACTAAATTAATTAAGATGAAAGGCAATAACATTTGAGGATTTAATTATTAACTAAAAAACAATTAATTTAAAATAATAAATAAAATAAATAACATTGGAAGAATACGAAAGTGGCTCAATAATGGAGAATAGATAGCTCTAAGGTAATCCAATTTTACTACTTAACTTCCCTCTCAAGTTCAGGCTGACTCTGTCATGTGGACTATGGACGCATAACTGTTGAAAGTGAAAATAAGCGTGTTATATTGTCCAATTTAACACCTTCTTGATTGGAATTGTTGTCATATATTAGTACAAGTATCTTATATTTAATATATGTGAGAAAAAGGTGCACTTGAGGTGTTTTATTGCATTTTAGGTGGAAAAATGACCAAAAGTGCCAAGTTGGAGAAAAGGGTGCAATTTGTGCAATGATGTTGAAAAATGCACGTCCAAATTGTGTAATTATTCTGTGTTTTTATGGAGCTCTGAACTGGTTTTGTGATACATGGTTGGAAAGAGACTGAAAAGAGGATCGTTTTGGCATAAAGAACACCTCAATCGAGTTCCAAAAAAGGAAGTTATGAGCAAAATGGTGACTTCGCGCGAGCTGTGCCGAACAGAAAGGATGTTCTACTTTCCATGGCTTTTTACAGATTCAAATCTTGGAGTTTTTGTGACATCTTTATATGGATAGAAAGCCAATGAAGAGAGGATCGCGTGAGCGCAAGAATCACTTAAATCGGAGCTCGGATGTAGAAGTGATACGCGAAACAGTGAGATGGCGTAAGTGTGATTCGACCACGATAGTCCAGTTCGACCAGACCCCTTGGTCGAACTGCAGCCATTTTGGTCAATTCGAATGCCTGAAGTGCGAATTATTGCCGATTTTGATTCGACCAGGGTTAGACCAAGCCCTAGTTCGAACCCTAGGTCGAACTCCATGCCTGGGACGCGTCCAGATCCAATTTTTACACCCCAAGTGTATGTTTCTGTGTGTTTTTCAAGAAAAAGCCCATCCTAGGTCCATAAGGAGAGCTTATAAGTATAAAAGGGGATGCAGATTGCACCAAGAAGATAACATAATAGAGAATAGAGATTGGATTAAAGAGGCCACAACACAATATCACACCCCACAAGGGGGGTTCACCCCCCAACCATCATCCACATCCTTTCCTCCATTCATCCATCACTTTAAAGATTCATCTGTGGATTCAAAAGGAGAACCAATAGGAGGATTCAAGACGGAGAAGGATGCGACAAGGCCCACATCTAGGGTTTCCTTCGTTTCCTAATTTATCTTGTATTTTCTGAATATATGGGTAAGATCTATTCAACCCCCATGATTGTTCTTCGTAACATCATGGCTAGAGCCTTTTTGGTAGAACTAGGGTTGTGAAGGTTTTTACCAATTAATTGAACTTTCGTGCGTAAACTCCGTACAACACTACTTGTGGATTTATTTTATATATGATTGTGCTTTCTTAATCCATATTCATGGTCGTTTTGTGCATCTTCAATTGATATATAGAGTCTGAATATATATCTTGGTTGTAGATTGAGTGCGTTCAGCGCTGAACAGGATTCCATGTTATGATACTAAGTGAGAGGACTCCAAAGATTCATTAGAACTATCATATATGAATACTTATTAATTAAATTGAATTCGGGTTATTAAGTAGGATAAAAAGAATAATTTTATAGTAACTATAAAGGGAGATCATATCGGGTTAGAGTACCAATTGGCCAGGGAAATAATTGATACTGATGGTACCTAGAAAGGGTGGTGGAATTATATCTCTTGCTCTGAGGTTATTCACTCGTGTTACACGCATGTTTACTTGTGTCTATAGAGTAGATATGCATGGATTAGTGATGCGTCCATATTCCACAAGGCAGAGTCGGACATCAACACACGAAAGGGAAATTAATAAGTGAAATTGTATTATCATAGGGCTACCTATTCTCCTACTTGATCCACTTTCATATTCTTCTAGTGATATTTTATTTTATTTGTTATTTTAATTAATTGTTTTGTAGTTGATAATTCAAACCTCAATCTTAATTGCTATCTTGTCTTAATTAATTTAGATAATAATTAAATTGATAATACGCCGTCCTTTGGGTTCGATATTCACTTGGTCACTTGCTTAAGCTGCAATTGATATCCTTAATACTTGGGGATTAATTTTGCGTGCAAAGAAAACATGTATCAATCACTAAAACATGCAAATCTACTCTATAGACACAAGTAAATATGCGTGTAACACGTGTGAATAACCTCGGAGCAAGAGACATAATTTCAACTCCTTTCTAGGCACTATCAGTATCAATTATTTCCCACGTCTGGAATTTAACCCGATATGATCTCCCTTTATAGGTACTATAAAATTACCCTTTTTATCTTGCTTACTAACCTGAATTTAATTCAATTAATAAACATTCATATATGATAGTTCAAATGAAGCTTCAGATTCTTCTCACTTAGAATCATAACATGGAATCCTGTTCAGCGGTGAACGCACTCAATCTACAACCAAGATATATATTCAGACTCTATATACCAATTGAAGATGCACAAAACGAACGTGAATATGGATTAAGAAAGTATAATCATTGATGTGCTGTCGCCGTCACCCAAAAATAATACTTATAAAATTTCCAAACAAATCCACTAAAATATAGTAGGATGAGTACTGGTCGAACTCAAGTGAGTAATTAAATTTTAATTTAATCAATCATGTTTCTAAAGTAACCGGAGGGGGGTGAATTGGATTGAATCTAATAACTACTAGAATTCAAAATTAAATAAATTAAAGAACAAAAATAAAAAAATTAGATAAGAGGACAAATAAAATTTAAACCTAGTCCAAGGATTTGATCCCCTCTCATATCCTAATTCATAAAATAGCAAGAATTAAACATGCAAACAATAATACAAACTCAAATCCCTAGGCTAATGGTACGATCAAATTAACCCGACTATTCTTAAGATCATCAATTAGGATACGACCAATAAATTGAACTATTCCCAAGTTACCCTATGGATTCGAACTCGAAAACGCATTAAGACTCTAAACATAAAATTATTAGGCTACGAAAACTGGCTAGGAATCATACAACCTAGATCCTATTACACCTAGAGGGAATTATCTCTATTTGCTACTAAATTCACTCCTCACAACAATTATGGATTGTGGATCATGAAATAGCGTTAAACATTTAAATAATTAAATTAGATGGCCAGACTAAAATAATTATCAAAGCGCTATTAAGAACATCAAAGCATGTAATAGAATAAATTCATATAAAAGTTTGCAATATAAAATTCCTAACAATCAAATAAATAATTCATGGGAGGTTCACAACCCTCGAACTAGAAACAAAATTACATAATCAAAATTAAATTAAATAGATAAAACCGATAACACCGATGTTCTTCGTGGTGGAACTTCCTCCTCCAATGGCTGCCTTCTAACGTCCCGAAGTGATGAACGTGTGTAGCATAGAGAATATATTCTCCTTATTAATCTTCTTGTCCCCCAAGAAACCTAATTGATTTCTTTCCTATTTGAAGAGTGTCCAGATTCATTGCATCTCATCTTTAGTAAGTTTTTATTTATTGTTAATCACCAAATCCTTCTTTTCATTAATTATCTTGGTCAACTCTTTAATTTTCCTGCAATAAAAATTATTGTATCAGTCACAAAAATAAATTATTGTGACTGTACAATTTATCTCAATTTTGGCCTGTTTCAATAAGAAATAAAATAATTAAAGTTCAAGTGCGAAAAATATAAATAAATTGTAATTACACTAAATAATTCACAACTCACGCGTAAAGAAGTGAATTTCATCCAAAATAATCATGTAAAATTACGACTTATCAAACTACCCACACCTAAACCTTTGCTTGTCCTCAAGCAAAATAAGACCAAAAACAAAGTATAAGAAAAATGACAATCATATGCAAGTGATAGCAAAACAATGACACTTTGAAAAGTGATTAAATAAGGTGCACCAAATACAAATAAGTGATAGAATGCCTCACAAAAATTTGCAACTTATGTAAAATACAAAAATTCAAGAATTTATGGCCTCACAATGGTTTCACTCAATAACGCTCAAGTATATGTAATGGATAGCAAAACACTCAAAATTAAACAAGACAAGCTATTACCACAGGCTTGCTCCCAAATCAAATCTCCACCAAGTTCAATGAGCGTTATGCAAATGTCAAAAGGACTTTAAAATGGTTGTAATGGGGCCTGTGATAAGGTGGGATAAAAAGGATTAGAAAGGCTAAATATACCACTTTGCAAATTGTGTTAATCATATAAAACATACATCAAAGTGATGCATCTTGCCATTCTCAACATTTTCCACATCCACTTCCTCATTTACTTTTGATAAAATCTGATTTTTATTAGTATGCAAATACCCACACCCGTTTCTTTCATATTTTCGAAAAAAACAGGGTAACACTGAAGGGTTCAGTGTCTGTTCCGTTGCAGAATTTTTTAATAGATCACAGTCCCTCGATTCTGCCAATTCTCTTCAATTCCAAAATTCTTTCTTTTCTTTTCTGGAGTTCTCACTCTTCTTTTCTCTTTTTCCACTCCAAAATTTTTTTCAACCATTTCTTTTTTTTTCAATTTTTTTTCCGTCATCCTTTCTCCAATTTTTTCTTTTCCTACAACCACCAAATCCCTTCATCTTCAATTCATCCTCCAAATAATTTCAATGATTTCCACAATATGCAAAATAGTAGGGGGTTCAAATGGAAGAGTTCAAGAAAGAAACGAAATATGACTAAATTGATATGCTCATTCATCAAAGAAAGGCTAGGCTCAAGTTGGCTCTACTAACGATTTTAATATGATCAGGTAGATAAAAAGAAGGCCAAATTATGGGTTGTCTAGGTGCCTTTATCATTTAATTACACATGCTCAAATGTAAGATCTCAAAATGCATTCAAGGAGCAAGTTCTAGAATGTACATATCAAGTTCAATTTACCCTCAATCAAGAAAATAATAGAGCTTATATAGATGATAACTCTTCAAGGCTCAAAGCTCACAAGAATAGGGTAATTTTGCCATGAATTCCCAAACAAAAATTATTCCACATTTGCCACAAAAATAACAAGACAAAACCAACAACTCACAAGTATCGATACATCAAATTTAACTCTCTTGTCATGCCAAAAATTTCACATATCAAAGCACAATTTCGCCATAAATCCAACACCACCTCCACTGTGCACAAGTATGAAAATATGATATCAAATGAAATACTATATGCACATTCACTAATAAAAAAATATTACAATTTCAAATACCACTTAATACACCAAACCTGCCCACACTTATTATTTTTCTTGCCCTCAATCAAACAAAACACAATAAAATTTAAGGAAAAATTATAAGTGCAAGAGTGGAAAGAAGTCACCGAATTAAGCTCCATTTAATTGACTACATGTTGAGATTTTTTTTTCTTCTCCAAAAACGTCATCAACACCATTGCTACTTCACTCCATAGCCTATAATTAAGCACACAACAAAAGAACAAGATTATTTATTAAGAATAAATAAATAAATAAAAATCTAAGTTGGGTTGCCTCCCAACAAGTGCTTTTCCTTAACGTCGTTGGCTCGATGTTCACTTTCCTTTCACGTGATAGGAGTAAAATGCTCAAACCAATATAATGATCTTATTGGTTTGCGAGAAGTGTTCTCTCCCTTCAAAATTATATGGTCTTGGTCAGCCTTAACATGTCAAGCTCCACAAAAAATTGTTTGATCGCCTCAAGAAAAGGGTCATGAATTTCATCAATCCTAAATACAACAATTGTCTCATTTTCTTGAGGGATATCGGCAACTTTTTTCAACCTGTAATGAGATGAAAAATAATCAGAATTGATGGAAATTAATTCGAATAAATTCACCTCGTTTTCGTTTTCAGCAGAACTGACACTAAAGGCTTCATTGTCAGTTTCTGCTTTTAGAATTTTCTGCACAGAATTTGCAGAATTTTCAGCACACTCTCCCCCTTCAATTCTACCTCAATCTCGAATTTTTCTCCATGGGTGGACTCCTCAATACATTCCTCATGATTTGCACTTTGTTGTGCCACCAAACGATCAACCTCTAACTTTAATTGACTACATTGGCGCTCTAAATTCCAAAGACTCAATTAGGTTCCTTATTGAAATATTAAATTACTAATTTCCATCTGTCTCAGCAAGGACTCTAATGAAGCATTTGAACTTTGTTCATCACCATAATATCCATCATCCTCATAATAGCATTTACCATTATTGAAGGATTGAGATTTTGCTCATTGTAGCCATGACTTTGAAAATTGTGGGGTTGATTATGATAGTGGTCCACATATCGGGGACTATGAGAGGTTATGCCATCCTTGATTGAAAGTGTTAACATATGGTTGATCATTCCAATGCCTTTGTTGATTAGCCCTCCAATATCCATCTCTTCTTCTCACTGCTAATATATCAATCAATGATGGACAATCATGAGTGGAATGGAGTGTGGTTGTACAAACTCTACATGGCTGAATATTTTGATCATAATAATCATGATATCAATCCATTAGAAGAAAGCCTACAAGGGGAGAAAGTGATTAAAGTCGAAAAATTAGAAAAATAAAAACAGGGCAGACCTGAGACTGAAGGATTTCAGTGTCAGTGCACTGCTGGGTAAAATTCGAAAATAAATAAAATAAAAACAAAAAAAATTCAATAAAATTTGGGATTACTCCCAGGCAACGACGTCAAAATTTGTTGTGTTGTCGTCGGCACCCAAAAATAATATTTATAAAATTTCCAAACAAATTCACTAAAATATAGTAGGATAGTACGGGTCGAACCCAACAGAGTAATTGAATTTTAATTGAATCAATCGTGTTTCTAAAGTAACCAGAGGGGGTGAATTGGATTGAATCTAATAACTACTAGAATTCAAAATTAAATAAATTAAAAAACAAAAATAATAAAATTAGATAAGAGGATAAATAAAATTTAAACCTAGTCCAAGGATTTGATCCCCTCTCATATCCTAATTCATAAAATAGTAAGAATTAAACATGCAAACAATAATACAAACTCAAATTCCTAGGGTAATGGTACGACCAAATTAACCCGAATGTTCTTAAGATCATCAATTAGGATACGACCACTAAATTGAACTATTCCCAAGTGACCCTATGGATTCGAACTCGAAAACGCATTAAGACTCTAAACATAGAATTACTAGGCTACGAAAACTGGCTAGGAATCATACAACCTAGATCTTATTACACCTAGAGGAAATTATCTTTATTTGCTACTAAATTCACTTCTCACAACAATTACGGATTGTGGATCACGAAATAGCGTTAAGCATTTAAATAATTAAATTAGATGGTTAGACTAAAATAATTATCAAAGCACTATTAAGAACATCAAAGCATGTAATAGAATAAATTCATATAAAAGTTTGCAATATAAAATTCCTAACAATCAAATAAATAATTCATGGGAGGTTCACAACTCTCGGACTAGAAACAAAATTAAATAATCGAAATTAAATTAAACAGATAAAACTGATAACACCGATGTTATTCGTGGTGGAACTTCCTCCTCCAATGGTTGCCTTCTAACATCCCGAATTGATGAACGTGTGTAGCTAGAGAATATATCCTCCTTATTTATCTTCTTGTCCCCCAAGAAACCTAATTGATTTCTTTCCTGTTTGAAGAGTGTCCAGATTCATTACATCTCATCTTTGGTAAGTTTTTATTTATTGTTGATCACCAAATCCTTCTTTTCCTTAATTATCTTGGTCAACTCTTTAATTTTCCTACAATAAAAATTATTGTATCAGTCACAAAAATAAATTATTGTTACTGTACAATTTATCTCAATTTTGGCTTGTTTCAATAAGAAATAAAATAATTAAAGTTCAAGTGTGAAAAATATAAATAAGTTGTAATTACACTAAATAATTCACAACTCACGCGTAAAGAAGTGAATTTTATCCAAAGTAATCATGTAAAATTATGACTTATCAATCATATATAAAATAAATCCACAAGTAGTGTTGTACGGAAAACACACAAGAGAGTTTAATTAATTCATAAAACCTTCATAAACCCTAGATCTACCAAAACAGTTCTAGCCCATGATGTTGCGAAGAACAATCATGGGGGGTTGGATAGATCTTATCCATATGTCTGGAAAATACAAGATAAATTGTGAAACGAATAAAACCCTAGATGCGGGAGTCGTCACGTCATTCTCCATCTTGATTCCTCCTCTTGATTCTCCTCTTGATTCCACAGGCGAATCTTCAAAGTGATGGATGGGAGGAAATGATGTGGATGATGGTTGGGGGGTGATCCCCCCTTGTGGGATGTACGATGATTGTGTTGTTCTCTTCAATGAATAATGATGTGATCTACATCCCCTTTTATACTTTTAAGCTCGCCTTATGGACCTTGGATGAACTTTTTTTTTTGAAAATACAAAAATACACGCACAGGGGGTGTAAAACTTGTCGAAATCGGAATTCCGCATCCCCATTCGACCAAAGTGGTGTTGGTCGAACTACGGTCGAACTGCATGCGCAGTCTAATGGTTTCACACATAACTTCCACAATCGAGCTCCGATTTGAGTGATTCTTACGTTCACGCAATCCACTTTTCCTTGATTTCTATACATATATAGAACATACAGAAACTCCAACATTTGAAAGCGTAAAAATCCATGAAAATTGACACAGTTGTTCTGTTCGGCACATCTTGCACGATGTAACTATTTTGATCATAACTTTCTCATTTAGACTCCGATTGAAGCATTCCTTATGTCAAAATGATCCTCTCTTCTGTGGGTTTCCAACTATTTATCAAACTTTAAGTTCAGAGCTCCACACAAACATAGAAAAATTACATAATTTGAACGTGCGTTTTTCAGCATTCCTACACAAATTGCACCTTTTCTCTAACTTTACACTTTTGATCATTTTTCCACCTAAAACATAATAAAACGCCTCAAGTGCACCTTTTTCTTAAATATATTAAATATAAGATACTTGTGCTATCAAAAAGGTGTTAAATTGGATACTAAAACACGCTTATTTTTACTCTCATCAACCATTCCTGACCTCACTCGACCAACATGTCCTGGTCGAGCGGCTCCTCCTGAGGTCGAGCAGTACCTCGAAAACCGTTACTTCCGATTCTGAAAACTTTTGACCATTTTCCTGCATAAATATGTTTAAATAGCCTCTATAACATCTGATTAATGACTTTTTCATAAACAACCCGATTTGCCTCGTTAATTGACCAAATCGTACTCAATTTTCATGGAGACCGTCCAAGGAAAATTATATACTACTCGAGGGAACAAAGAAACATGCATCAATAAATTTGCTAATCAATAAACCATACAGACATTATCAATTTATATTATGAAGGTTAAAAGTTGGATTCCTAGGGTCACGCAACTACACCAGCAACAAAATTGCAAATGAATGCATTGCATGAAAGATGATATATATACAATGAAAATGAAAAGGATTGATAATAACAATATAAGAAAAATTCTTAACCCCAGAAATTACCTATATTTTTTGCTGCACATAAGAAGTACGCTGCACACAAAACATGGAATCAAAAACACCTAAGAAATACGCTGCGCACAAAACATAGAAACGTGGATAAGTTTCGGGTTTATGCTAAACATATCCCTGTTGCACATAAAACATACAATACAAGATACCCTAAATTAGCGCTGAATTCAAAAAACACAATAATGATTTAAATAGGTGCAGCAAAGCAATCAAATTAGTGCGGTAAATTGGGGCTCATAATTAGGGCTCGACATTTTGCAGCACATGCCAATGATTTTAGGAATCAATATTAAAATCTCACAGAATTCAGCACACCAACGAACTTAGGTATCAAATTAGGGCTCAAAATTATAATTTGATTGAGTGCAGCACACCAATGCCATTAGACATCAATATTAGAATCACGACGACTTCATCACACGAACGAAATTAGGCCTAAAAAATAGGGCTTGAATAGAAACACACACTTTATTGCCGTCGTGAACTTACAAATGGATAAAGAAATTGGCCGAGCAAATGGGCCACTGAAATTGGCGAGTTGCCTGTGTGTCGAATTCATGCGGCGGAGGCGGCGGTGAACTTTCGCGCGCATAAAAATCGTTGATCTAGAGGAGGAGGAAAACACTTTTAGGGCTGCACAAGTTGAATGACAAAGACAGTTGTTTCTTGTGTTTGCTGCAATTGTCGAGATTTATCACTTTAAAAATAAATTCCCCTAATTTTGGGGATTAGAGTGATTTGCCATGCAATTTTGAGGAAATCACTGCACGTAAAATTAATTGTTGTTGAGGGATAATCTTGAAAATTCATATTAAAAAATATATCCAGTAGTAATATTTTTAGTTGTGTGTATCTAGTAGTAAAATTTAGAAATACATAATGTACATAGTAGTAACTACCCCATAAATAAATGATATATAAAACTAAACATTATAAAATAAAAAATGATGCATTATAAGAGACGAGTAAATTCAAGTCAAAATATAATTTTCAGTGATAATATTCTAGGGCAAAGACTTGTGTGAGACCGTCTCACATAAAGGCTTACGTGAGATGGAAAAAAGTGTTAACTTTTATAGTAAAGAGTGATACTCAATTATTGAAAAGTGATAATGCTATTTCATGAACAATTTATAATATAAATGAAAAATGGTAACATTTTATATGAAAGTGATAATAATATTTTATAACCAAAGTGATAACTAATTTAAAAAGTGTAAAATTGTATTATGTGAGATGGTCTCGTACAAGACTTGCGCATATTCTAATAAACAACCTATTCATATTTTGAATAATTAATAAATATATGGGGAAAAAATTAAAAAATAATTTTGTAAGATCACATATAAATATTAAAGTTATAAACAACAATAACAGTATGAACTAAATTTTTTACAGTCAAATATCATACATATTTAAATGTCAAAAATAAAATTTTAAATCTTTGTTTTATGGGTTAATTGCAAAACAAAAAAAAAAACCTCCAACTTTTATTTTTATTGCAAATAAATTTGAGAAATTGCAAAAAAAACATTGACCTTTAAGTTTCGTGCAAAATGCACCCAACGAGAAAGAGAGGGTTGCTCGACGTCCGACATGGTGTTGACCTTTACCACGTCAACTTCCACGTCAGATTTGAGTTTATTGCAGAAAAAAACCCCAACATTTACTTAAATTGCGATTTAATTCCAACCTTTGAGATTTACGCAAAAAAAGACTATTAGATTTTTTTATTTTTTAAATTGCACCCATTATATTTATATTTAAAATTTAAATTATAAAAAATTATTAAATTAAAAAATAAATTTACTTTAGTTTTTAAAATATTTTATGCATTATAAAATTGTTATAATTTATAAAATCAAAATATTCTTAACATGTCTAAATTTTTTTCGTAATTGTATGTTATACTATTTAATATGACAAAAAAAAATATATAGATGACTAAAAAATTATAAAAAAATAGTTTATAATGCATGTATACTTAATTTATAAACTCATAGTTTTATACGGACAAAAAATAGTATTAGTCAAGTTTTAATTTATACAAACCAAATTATCATACAGGGCAAGATAATTACGGGACCGAGCGAGTAATAAAAAAATAATAAATAAAAACTTTAAAAACCTTGTAAGA
This sequence comes from Pogostemon cablin, assembly GCA_023678885.1. Taxonomy (NCBI): domain Eukaryota; kingdom Viridiplantae; phylum Streptophyta; class Magnoliopsida; order Lamiales; family Lamiaceae; genus Pogostemon; species Pogostemon cablin. Next base: position 15,384,064 of record CM042964.1, on the reverse strand, counting down.
AAAAAAATTAACTATGAAAATTTTATAATGTATAAAATATTTTTAAAATTAAAACCTTTGATTTATTATTTTTTCATCTAATGCTCAATTGGAGAAATCTACCACCTGTATTGAACTTGTAATGGAAATCAGTGGCTAGTCCTCTTTGTGAGGCTAGCGAAATGATTGTATAAGGATAATATATATTTGCACTCCACATGTTTGACTAATTGATTGTGATGGATATTTTCTATAACCTTATTTCTCAATGAATGCAATGATTAGTGTGGTTGATTATTAGTTGCCTGTATGCAAAAGTGTGAACATTTATGTAGTAATAACAACCAAGTAGTGTTATAAGTAATATAAAATTGTAATATAATAATAAATGTTAATATGTAATAATAATAAAAAATTAAAAGATTATATACATATTATTAAAATAAAAAATATAATAATTAACCACGTCGCGACAAATCTTATTTTCAAAAAGTTATTTAAGGTAATGAATTCGCAATTAGTTTTTATTAAATATATTATAATATTTAAATAATTGTATTATTAAAATAATTAATTAAATAATAACTTACAAAATATTTTATAGACAAGAATAAATATTTTGGAGATATATAATAGTAATATAATAATAAATGTTAATATATAATAATTAAAAATAAAAATATTATATATGTAACATTAAAATAAAAAATATAAAAAAATAATAATTAACCACGTCGCGACACATAATATTTTTACATTTAAGACATTATATTCGCAATTAGTATATATATATATATATATATATATATATATATATATATATATATATATATATATATATATATATATATATATATATATATATATAAATACTATTATGAAACCCGTGTACAACGTGGGATCATTTAATTATTACTCTTATTTTTTATAATTAAATAATCCGTGTTATATAACGTAACAAAATTAATTAAGAAGATTTATTTTTCTTATAGTTAGACAATTTCTTTCATAAATGTAAAAAATTTGCAACGAATTATAACATTTGACTTTTGATAATATAACGTATAACTAAATCATGTAAAAAGTTAATATACATGTACATATATTCTAATTATATGAATGAATCTTGACTTGTAATTTTTTAAAATGTTACTTTATAACATAATACAATTGAAAAATATTTATTACTCCTCCCGTCTCTCTAAAAAAATGTGCAACCACTTAGGGCTATTTTGTGTCTTTGCTATATATTTATGTAGTTGTTAGTATTTTATTTTTTTCATTGTATTTAAGTGCAATTATGATCAAAGTATGTAACTTTTAGTAATAAATATTTAATTTTATTGTTGTCTAAAATAAATATCAATTATATATACAAAAATCTCAATTTATTCTTTTTTTTCTATACATGATTTGAATGATTTATTTATTAATTGCAAGTAAATAAGTTATAGTAAGTGTATATGAAAAATAAATAAATAATAAGACTATACGTGAACAACACATTAGCAAAAAAAGAGTTTACTATACTATACTTAATATATATATATTTTTTAATTTCTATGAAAAATAAGGTCAAACATTTTATAATTAATTAAAACAAAATTATTAAAATATTTTAATTAGTTGTTATATATATGTTTTTAAAAATACACGTAATATTATAAATAATATTTAAATGGAGTATTACTTTTTACTCACGATTATGGTTTAGTATTTCTTAATTAACTATATAATAATAATAATCCTATTTTCATTAATTGTTATTTTAAAAAAACTAATGTAATATATATATATATATATATATATATATATATATATATATATATATATATATATATATATATATATATATATATATATATACTAGTAAGGATCCTGTGTATTACACGGGTTATAAAGTTACAAATTAAAAAAATATAATTCAAGTTTAATACAACTATTTATTAAATTATAATTTATTATAAGATTTTATACACTCAAATGTGAATTTACTTTCATTGGTAAAAACTGATTTCGTTGTTCAATTAATTTATAATTTTTTTTAATCATTGAATTAATCATTCCAAAAACATTAGGAATTCCCTTATAAACACATCTCCAAGCTAAAATAAATTTATTATATGTCTAATTTAAAGAAATAACAAAATATGAATTTAATTTACGCAAAAAAAAAAACAGAATGAAAAAATATAAATTAATATAGTATGAAATTAACTATTATAAAAAAATGAATATCTTTATTTAGAATTTAAAAAAAAGTCTTCATCTTGGTGAATAATTTATGTGCTTATACTATAATATATGTGGAGGAAAAAAAGACTAAAGAAATTTATATATTTATCATTAAACTTTTATTAGTAATTATTAAAAGTTCATGTATTTATCGCTAAATTTCAATTAGTAATTATTAAGACCTTATTTATAAATTTTAGATGGAAAAAGAATTTTTTTTGGTAATATTAATTATAAATAATATTTAATTTGTTATCTGATCCGATCACATGTTTGAAATTAAATTGTATTTATCAAAAAAAAAATTATTAGAAATTATTAAAAGTGGGCAAAAACAATGTAAAGTGTAAAATTGGGCCAAATGAGAGATGTCATACTCTTTACTTTTGACTTTTAAGAAAAGGAATTTTCTACTCCAAATTAAGATAAAAAGATATCGCAATAAAAATCCAATTGTTTCGATATTCATCATTGTCTCATATAGAAGAAATAAAAAAAATAGAAAAAATAATCTAAAGATAAATCATAAAAATTTTAATTGAAAATAATAATAAAATTAACCATGAAAAAAAATATTATATTAAAAAAATAAAAGATTAATTTCATACTAATAAAAAATTAAAAACAAAATAATAGAATTAAAACAAAAATTAATCGAAAGAGAATTTAAAAATATAAAAAAAAGCAAAAAATATAAAAATAAAAAAATATATCACATCCATATTTCATCTTAAAAAAATAAACTTATTTATATATTATTAAATTTTAATGTTGGTGAAAATATATTAAAAAACAAAAAATAATTAAAAAAGAACTCGAAAAATAATAAAAGAAAAACTATAATAAAATTAATATATTCTTAAAAAATAAAAAATAAATTTATTATAAAAATATTTGTAGAAATAAGAAAAAGAAAAAGAAATCATAACAAAATTAATTAAATAAATTTGTAAAACCCTCTGAAAAAAATAACGTAAAAAATATTAAAAAACTACATACTAATAATTTGGAATTAAAACAAAAAAAAATTAATCAAAAAATTTAATCAAAAGTGAAACCATAACAAAATTAATTAAAAAATAGTTGTAAAATTAACCATGCGTAAAAAAAATAAAAAAATTACATTCTAACCATTACAAAAACGGAACTAACAACTAAAAAAAATTAAATAAAAACAAAAAATAATCAAAAGACAATATAAAAAATATGAAAGAAATAATAAATAAATAATAATCAAAATTAAAATCATAAAAAATTAATTAAAAAAAATTTGTAAAATTAACAATGAAAAAAAAATTAGTTAAGTAAAAAAATTATAAAATTACAAACTAACAATTAAAAAAAAAACAAAAACAAAACTACAACAACAAAAATATATAAATAATGAATAAAAATATAAAATAAACAATAAAAATTAATGAATAATAATAATAATGAACGGATACCTTTCTTTAGAATTTGAAAAAAGTTTTTGCTCGTCATGATGAATAAATTATATGTGTAGAACGAATGTATAAAGAATTTTATTTATTGATGGAGAGGGGATAAATTTTTTAACTATTAAAGTAAATATATGTATTTATCTATATTAATTTTTAATTCTGATTTGATAATATTATATTAAAATCTTAAAATAATATATGTATTTATCTACATTTAATTTTAATTAATAATTAAAATAATTAAGATTTTTAATTTTAATTAAAAATTAAAATAATTGAGATTAATTCTGGTGACGACACATCATCAAAAATAAACTCTCCTTTAGTATATTAAAGATATATATATATATAATATAAATATAAATAATTTAAATATAATATTCTTTTAAATATTCATAAATTTGTAATGAACTTATTAATTTTATTTTTTTTTAATTTTAAAATTATATAAACAACTAAAGAAAATAAATTTTATAATTCATATGTTATAATTGAATAATTAAGATATATGTAAATAAATAAATATTAATATACTTACTATAAAAAATTAACAAATATTTACAAACTCAATTTTAATGTTATTTTATATGAAATAATGATTTAACTTAAAGAACTTAAGCTTTCAATTTAATACATGAATTGTTTTTTCAACCTCTTATTCTTTAGAGGTAAAGTGATTCAAGAGTACTTGAATTATCGATACTCTTGAAGAATACTTGAATCAATATTTTAGAGGTAAATTTTAAAGAATACTTGAATTGATTCTTTAGAGGTAGTACCGATTTTTTTCATCTTGAAGGATCGATTCTTGAGATGTAAATCGATTCAAAAATACTTGAATCGATCCTCTTACTCTTGAAAATCGCTTTTTGAACTTTGAATCTATTCAAGAATACTTGAATTAATTCTCTTCCTCTTGAAAAATCGATTCTTAAGAGGTAAATCGATTCTTAAGAATACTTGAATTACTTCTCTTCCTCTTGAAGAACACTTGAATTGATTTTTTAAAGGTAAATCGATTCAAGAATACTTGAATCAGTTCTCTTCCTCTTGAAGAATACTTGAATTAATTTTTTAGAGGTAGAACGAATATCTACTTGATTCTCTGTATCGAAATAAATTTTTATACTTTCATAAATCAAATTCTCTAGAGGAAGTCGAAGAAAACTCGTATTACTCTTGGAAGATCGAATGTGTATATTTAGAATGAATTACAAAAAGTCTTATTTATAGGTGTGGTGAGACAGAATATTATATGGAATATTCTTTTTTCCCTTCATATATATGATTTAATTTGATATTAATTAATTTATTGCATTAAATTAAAAGATTTAGTAATTAATTAATGATACTCAAATAAATAAAATATTACAAATTTAGTCATTATTAAAGATAAGAAACATATTATTTAAAAAATATTAAAAAAGTAAGTTAATTAAAAGTAAATAAGGAAAATATTAAAAAAAAATATTAAAATATCAAAACAATTGAGAAAATTACACGTCATCAAGAAAAGTTTTTGCTATAATATTTTATATATATATATATATATATATATATATATATATATATATATATATATATATATATATATATATATATATAATTAATTTATATATAATATTATTTTAAATTTTTATAAATTTGTAATAAGTTTATTAATTTTATTTTATTTTTAATTTTATTAGTTTCAAATTATATAAACAATTAAAGAAAATAAATTTTATAATTCATATGTCATAATTGAATAATTAAAATATATATAAATAAATCAACATTAATTAATATACTAAATTTAAAAATTAGCAAATATTTACAAACTTAATTTTAATGTTATTTAATATGAAATAATGATTTAACTTAAAAAACTTAATTTTTCGATTCTATACATGAATTAGTTTTTCAAGCTCTTATTTTATAGAGGTAAATCGATTCAAGAGTACTTGAATCATCGATCTTCTTTCACTTGAAAAATACTTGAATCAATACTTTAGAGGTAGATCTTAAAAAATACTTGAATCGATTCTCTCGCAATGAAGAATCGATTCTTAAGAGGTAAATCGAGCAAGAACACTTGAATTAGTTCTCTTCCTCTTGAAGAATATTTGAATAAATTTTTTAGAGGTAGATCGAATTTCTACTAAATTCACTTTATCGAAATAAATTTTTATACTTTTGTAAATCAATTCTCGGTAGGAACTTAAAGAAAGCTCATATTCCTCTTGGAGAATCGAATGTGTGTATTTAGAATGACTATCAAAAAGTCTTATTTATAGGTGGGGTGAGAGAAAATATTATATGAAATATTCTTTTTTCCCTTTATATATATGATTTAATTTTATATAAATTAATTTATTGCATTAAAAGGTTTAGTAATTAATTAATGATATCCAAATAAATAAATAAAATATTAAAAATTTAATCATTATTAAAAATAAGAAACACATTATTTAAAAAAGAAAATATTAAATAAGGAAGTTAAATAAAAGTAAATAAGGAAAATATTAAAAAAGTATTAAAAATCAAAAAAATTGAGAAAATTACACGTCACAATGGAGAGCTCTGAAGATGACACGTCAGCAAGAAAAGTTTTGTTATAATATACTTAAAATATTTATACAATTAAATAATAATATTTTTAATTAATATTTTGTTCTTAATTTCTATAATTTTTTTTTAAAATTTATTACCTAATTAAGATTCATTATTAAAAATAAAAAATAAATTATTTAAAAAAGAAAATATTAAGTAAAGATGTTAATTAAAAGTAAATAAGGAAAACATTAAAAAGAGTATTAAAAATAAAAAAATTGAGAAAATTACACGTCACTTTCGAGCGTTCTGGAGACGACACGTAAGCGAGAAAAGTTTCTGCTATAGCATATACTTAATATATATATATATATATATATATATATATATATATATATATATATATATATATATAATATATATATATATATATATATATATATATATATATATATAAAGTATCTTAAAATATGTTGTAATTTTTAGTAAACGTAATATATTTTATATTTTGTTTATTATTCATAAATATTAAAATTTTCTTTAAAAGTCGATATATAGGACTAGTAAAAGTTGCACAACAATTAAAAATATGTAATTTATAGGAGTGAGTCTCCTACTCTTATTTATAATTTAAGAAGATAATTATATCCTTTAGTGTTTTATCCTCTAAAAATAAACATTAAATCCTAAGGTGCTATTTGTCTTGGAGTTTTGTAGATAGATAGATGAGAGAAGAGAAGAGAAATAATAGAGAGAAAATATATGTATGTTGGTATATTTATGAGTGATTTTTAAAATTTTAGTGTGAAATTTGAAAATCAAAACATGTGTTTTAAAATCGGAAACGAACATCACCACTATAATAAGACATTAACCACAAGGGTACAAGACCCGATGTAAGAAATACTTTGCCATTTTATAGTGCTATTTTTAGCCCTTTAGTTCGATTCTTGATTCCGTCATTTAAACATATTCTTACAAATCACTTTGCATGCATGTTATGGTGTAATTCGATTTCATAATTCCGAATAGTGCTTAGCTACAAAGACATTTGAAGCAATAGCTAATATCATTAATTTTTTGGTTTGCATTGCTTACAATAAGATTGATGCTTTAATTAATTAATATACAAAAGACAAATACGTCGAAGAGGATGGTACCGTTATTTTGGATCGTCTATCTAGGATCGATGGACTTCGCCCATCTGCCATCACCTAAGTACACACACACTACATATTATATATATAACATATGTGTGTGTTCACCAAATGTTAGTAGGGTCCGCTGAATAAGGTGTAATTTGGTCTGGTGGGACTGTATTTAACGTTGCAGAGGTAGAGCCAGCTTGCATCATGTTGAAACCTGCATTTCCATTTCCAGTATATAGCTGGTCAATATTACTGATGTGCCCAGGGGGAAAAGAGTAATTATCAGTGGTTCCGTGTGCGTGGCGTAGTGCTGTGAGGAGTAAAGAGTTGATGGACAGATTAGTAGTGGTCAACAATGGCCAACTCAGCGACGAGCTCTGATCTGCTGCGGCGAGGCTGTTCCAATTCCAGTTATTCATCATCATCACGCTATTAACGTGATCATTACTGTTGTAATTTTGGACAGCTGTTGATGGAGATGCCAATGTCATCAAATTTGGTAGATCCATCTGATCCACGGTAGAAGTTGGGTCGTAATTAGGAGATTCATCAGCTTGGGATGCTGGTGATGAAGCCGTTGGTTGGCTCCTTTTTATTGTCGAGCTCTTTTGGAAAACTCTACAAACCACCCATTCCTCCTGAAATATATGTGCAAAATCTTTATAAATATTCAAAAAACCATTTCTTTGGTTGTAATAACAATGAATACATGTACGTTGTAATAATTTAGTGGCATATATATGGAGTGGAAAATTAGTAATCTCATCTTCGCTTGGGCAAGTTAGAGTAAGAAGTGACTATTCCAAACCCATGTTCCATCTTGTGTTCCATGGTTTTGGATAGGTGACACATCAAGTTATGGGTGATTTTTATTTGAGTGCACACGTGCATTCATAGGCATAATTTTTTATTCAATAATGTATATATATTTTTAATAATTGTATATTATTTTTACATTCAGTTTTTCATTAGAAAGGTTAATAAAAAATTTGCTAACAAAGTGTATATATATATATATATATATATATATATATATATATATATATATATATATATATATATATATATATTAGAAAAATAGCTTCATGTGACATTGATAAGTGTTATGCAAAAGCTATTTATATTACATTTTACGTATAATGACACCTTTATAAGATGTCATATATTATAATGTAGCAATAAGTCATTAGCATATTAATACATTTTTAAATGTCACCATAAAATAATTTAGAGTACACTTAATTATCCATTAATTATTTTTAAAAAAAATCAAATTATCTTTTAAATGAAAATAAAAATTTATTGAATTACTACATCCCACACGATTGGTGATCATATAGTACAAAAAACAGTTTTTTACCAATAGAATATTCCGTTGGTAAAAGCCTTAATTTCATTGTTATATTGGCTTACCAACGGATTAGCAACGGAATCCGTTGGTGAAATTCCGTTGGTAAAGTTGTGATTGGTAAATTTTTAGCTATTAAAAATCAATTTCGTTGCTAGTAATTGCGTTGTTAATTTATATAATGATTCCCCTGATAATCCGTTGGAAATTACCAACGAATTGAATTCCGTTGCTAAAATAGAAAATTTCTGTTGGCATTCCATTACTAAAACAAAAATGTCATTTTAGTTGATAATCCATTGGTAATTACCAACGGATTGAATCACCTTGGCAAATTCGATTGCTAATATATATATATATATATATATATATATATATATATATATATATATATATATATATATATATATACATATTAGTGCTTATAGCATTGAACATAAACATTTACCAATTAATCTTTGACTAAATTTTATAAGTTTTCACTAGTTTATTTATATATAAATATAATTTATTAATTTTATTATTAATATGGCTAATTAATTTATAAAATTTATATTGTGATAATAATTATAATAATACAAATAATAATATTTAAAATTTCTTAATTAATTTCTTTTGAATTTATAATAATCATAATAATTTATTAATTTTGTGTTATTTATTAATTCGAAATATATCATTTTATTTTAAAAAGTTGTTATTATTTTTATTTTTATTTTAAATACATATAATTACTTTAATTTTATTATTTATAAAATTTATTATATTAATTAATCTTCAATACATTGTATGAAAGTAAATCTTATAAATTTATAAACTTTTAATTTATTTATGCATGAAATTTGTAATAAACAAATATATGTTTTAAAGAAATATATATATATATATATATATATATATATATATATATATAAAACACTATTATTACACCACTAGTAAAATTTTAAAAGAGAAATATTGCAACATTTATATAAAATAGTGTATTAATATATGTAAAAAAGTGTACTTATAAACTTTTGATAACCGAATGTATTTATAGTATATAGTTATAATGCCATTTTAAGAAGAATGTATTAAATTTAGTATAGTAAAAAGGGATTCTTCTATCATTAGTGTATATATCTTTATTCACAAGTGTATTATAAGTTTTTTGAAAGAAAATGTACATGATAATTTGCCATTTTTGATATGAATATATGTGAGTTCAATCATTATTAAAATATGTTTATGTTAATTATATATATATATATATATATATATATATATATATATATATATATATATATATAAATAATAGGCTAATTGATAGATAAAATATATTTATAGTGAATCACATTATAATATATTAGGATTATATTTTGTGCATCATTAATTATTTTTTAAAAAAATATACTTTAACAACCAATAGACCTATTTTACCATCATATTTAAAATACTTTATAACCTGTCTCACATAATTACCGTCTAATAAGAGACTTTGTCTTCACCATTTTATACAATTTTTATTAAAAATTCTTTTCAGTTTTCATTTATTTTATGAATGGTTTGTGAAATAGTTCAATTTTATATATGTTAAAAATGTTTACTATTTCTTCTTCTTCTCACGGATGAAAATATTTGATAAGATTTCATACAAATTTCTACAGTGCATTTAGATTGATTAATTCGCAGTTGATTAAAAGATTTTAATAATAAAAAGATTATGAAATTATAATTAAATTATAAAAATGAAATTCGTGAGTCGAAATAGATATATAAAAGAATGATCAAATATTTGATTTCTTATTAGAAATTTTGTAGGACCAATGAATCTAGAAAGGAGGATTGATTTCAAATATTTGATTTCTTATTAGAAATTTTGTAGGACCAATGTATAGGTCAAATTAAGGTAGGAAAAATGTACTAACTAATATATATGATGAAATGTAAAATAAAATAAATTAAGTACCTTAGTGGGTGTGAAAGCAAGCTTGTTTTGCATTCGATACTCATGCATAACCCAGTTGGTTTTCTCACCCTTGGGAGCTCTACCTCTATAGAAAACAAGTGTTTTTTTCATCCCAACCAAAATACTACCCCGGAAGATTTCCTTGTCTTTGCCCGTCGTTTTCCAGTACCCCGCTTCCGTTGCTCGGTTTGTCCTCAACCCCGTCGGGTACTTTCGATCTCTTAGGCTGAAGAAATACCATTCTTTTTCTCCCATGGACGCTTTCCCTATAACACATATTAATTTATCAGTTTCATCATGTATATTAGGAGAAGCTGGAATAAGATTAAAAACATGCATATGCTATTTGATATTTCAATGATATATAAACTGAAGTTGAAAGAAAAGGAATATCCTAAATAAAATTATAGTGCACCTGGGAGGTCCCAAGGTTCAGATTTATTGAGATCAACATCAGTAACAGCTTTTGTGGTAAACTCGAAATCAGAAACTTTGTTAGTGAGATAATAAGTAATGAGCTCTTCATCAGTGGGATGGAATCGGAATCCAGGAGGAAGCTGAGTTTCGTCCATTGTGAGGGAGGTGGGTGTAGGGGTGGGGCTTATTTATGGCCCTACACCTCCTCCATTCCTCCATTTTGCTACTCTGATACTTCAACTACAAGCTCCCATTACCCATTCTCTAAAGTCTTTATTTATTCTGATAATTACAGCTAACACTTTGACAAAGATAGTGTTGTATCTACCTTTTCATTTTATTATTCATTAATAATTTTAGATTTATTTTTTTATTTTATATATAGAGAGAGGCTAAGACTAGTCCGTCTAAACAAATCATTACTTTCCAGTTTCTTATGGATTGGACTAAAACACAGGAGATACCTTAATTTGTAGACTAGTTCCCAATCTTAAATTAATTACATTTTAATTTTATATTTTCCAGAAAAAATAAACCCTAAGGCTATAAATGTTTTAAATTCATAGATTTGGTTTAAATTTTTAAACTTCATAACTATATTTTAAAAATCACCTTATAATGTATCCTATAGATTATACTCCCTCCGTCCCACCCAAAAAATAATTTTTGCTTTGTACACGTGAATTAAGAAGTATTACTCCCTCCATCCCACACTTATATTCACACTTTCCGTTTTCGTCCGTCCCATACTATGTTCACCACCCAAAAAATAAAACTTTACATTAACCAAAAACCTCAAAAGTTATCTTAATTTCAAAAATTTCACTCTCACCTAACACACATAACATACTTTATAATTTATTTATTACCTAAAAATACCACAATACCCCTAAAAGTCAATAAAGTTGGTCAAAAAGTAATTTTTTTAAACTCCGTATCTACAGTGTCGGTGAACTTAACTATGGGAAGGAGAGAGTATTATTTAATGCGTAGTGAGTAGTTGTATAAGTGGAATAGTGAGTGTGTGTGGGTCTTATGTGTGTAAAAATGAAAGAAGATCTTTGGATGAGACGCCCAAAATAAAAAAAATGACTATTTGGGTGGGACGGAGGGAGTATTATTCTTCACAACACACCTTCCATATATATATTTCCTCTATTAAACATTTTTCAACTTCTATTTCTCTCATACCCCCTACATCCTCTTCAAATAGAGGTTTTTTTTTCTTTCATTTTAGACGTTCTACCAAAAATTCTCATTTTCTTTTGGCAATAACTTGAGTACGCGAAGTTTCATGAATTCAAATTTTAGAATCGGATACACAAGTTACGAAATGCCCTGTCCACCGTTTATCCAAATTTTACAAGTTTTGGTTTTTTTTTATTTCTTTTATTTAAATTTAATTTTAGGGGTTTAAATATAATTTCACCCATGTAGTTTAGGATATATTTTACCCTTAGGGTTCATGGTTTAGGGTATAATTGTAATTTTACCCTTATGGTTTAGGGTATAATTTAACCTAGGGTTTAGGGTATAATTGTAATTTTACCCTTGTGGTTTAGGATATAATTTATTCCTAGGGTTTAGGGTTTATGGTATAATTGTAATTTTTACCCTTGTGATTTAGGGTATAATTTATCCCTAAGGTTTAGGGTTTATGGTATAATTCTAATTTTACACTTGTGATTTAGGGTATAATTTATCCATAGGGTTTAGGGTATAATAGTTATTTAAGTATAATAAATTTATAAAATAAAAAACAACATTAATAAAGGAATATGAATTAATTAAGAAGGGTGAGGACCACATGTTCCATCAATTCATTTGGCAAATAAATTTGATAGAAGCACCAAGAGAAAAGAAATACAAAGAGTACAAAGATGTTGGAAAGACAAGTCAAAACTGACTATTTGAATCTATAATACTCAAGATTCATATCATGGAACATGTGTTTATCAAGAAAGCTAGGAATAGGATGATGCTACTGGAGACCACCCCCAATTGCCGCCAACCTGTCCGCCGCCGAGTTACCCTCTCTGTAGATGTGAGAGATGTGAAAAGTCATTTTTTGGATGAGATAAATAGCCTTCTTCCACCATGAAATAAGCTTCCATGGTATGGCAGGTGAAAGGGCTGTGAAAGCATGTACTACAAACGTGGAGTCCATCTCCAATGAAAGATTCTTCCATCATCTATCATGTGCATACTCTATAGCCAAGCATGCAGTCGCGAGTTTTGCCTCTAACAAAAATTCATAGCCGAATCCACTAGTAAAGCATCCCATCGGGAATCCCCTGGAGTTTCTGAATGCGCCACCCCCTGATATGTATTCTGGGCCCCTGCAGCATGACCATCGGTGTTGACCTTTACCCAACCGGATAGAGGATGTCTCCATCGAACCGGTATCACATAAGGTGATTTCCTGGCCATCCCTTGCAGACCAAAGTATCTCAAAGTAGTAAGATCCTCAATCGTGTTGTGCATGATGCCCAAGTCGAAATTGTCGCCTTCTCTAATGATCGCCATTAGTGTTGTTGTAATGCCTGATGCTCTTACTTTCTTATCAGTGCCATGTGGTGAGGATGTCCCTGATCGCTTTCCATATCGTAATTGATCTTCTATTTGATATGAATTTAGCCCAAATCCATGAACCCCAATTCGGCTCAAGAAAAGTTTGTCTCTTATGCATGTACGCCACCTTTGCCGGTATCTTCCCTTGAAAGTGTTGGATTGTATACTAAAAGTTTAGCTTTTTGTATGAACAACATTTAAAAAATTAATTTGAAATGAGAATCATATGATCAAATAATTGCGTCTTATAATTTATTTATATGTACGATGCAATAGTCAACTTACCTTATACTATAGATAATATGTTCTGCGAGAACATATTATCTAGGCTATAGAATCACATTAGTGCACTTTGTGTGTATTGAACAGGACCGCTTGAGATCGTTTGACTTATACTGACTTATAGGAGAACTTGATCTCAGTTGTTATGGATGTTCGTGCTCTTAATCTCTATACAATAACCTCGATACGTAGGGCAGTATGTATTTCTTTGATTCATCAATGGGTGAGATTTACATGTATTAAATCAACAAACTCGGTGAGTTGAGAAGTAGTGCTGTCTCTATGGTGTGATGTTGATTGTAGAAGGAATCCGTGTCCGACATAGGTTGATGATGTCCCCTTGAGGAGCTCATAAGGAATATCATGTAAACCCTGCAGATGAATTTATTCCGGCATGAAAATGAGGTTGAGTGGTACTACTCTTGGATAAGATATTAATTAATGGAGTTGTCAGTAACTTAATTAATTAATGGACATTGTATATCTTAAACATGGGGAGACTAACAGGCTCATAATGAGAAGGAGTCCATAACGTAATTATTGGACTAGAACGGTTGTGCAGTAGTAATATTTCAGTGGTATATATTATTATTGGACTTAAGTATAAGCTTTGGGCTAAGCTTGGATACTTAAGTCCAATGGAGGCGCAACTCTAATTTCTCCTCCTGGAACCTGCTATAGCCCATATATAAGTCATCTCAGCTGTTCGATAACCCTAATCAATTGATAATTCATGCCTAACACTGTGAAAGGGGTTAGGGAATAGCAGATTGAGAAGATCTCGAGGATCATCGCCCACACGATGTCGAGATTGAACTTGGAAATACAGCAGAAGATCAGAAGGATGTTTGCTGCTGCTGTCTGTCAATTTGTATGATTTTTATAAAATCATACAGATCTCAGAATTCAATGTGTATAGCCACGGAAGAGAGGATCATTTTGGTGCATATATCACTCAAATCCAATATCGGATGAGAGAGTTTGCCCAAAATGGTAAGGTTGCGCAGGCTACTGGTGAGAATTCATCTTCTCCAACATATCCTGGTGAAAGGTAATCAATTCTATGTTTATGCTTCCGCTGTGATAGAATTGCATGGAACCCTAATGGTTCACATTAAGCAAAAGATCCATACGCCAACAATTGGTATCAGAGCATAGGTTCTATGGCTAAACGTGATACGTTGGGCTAGGGTTTATGTGAATTATGTGTTTTTATTTGGAATAGAATCACATGATTAAAATTAGGGTTTTTTTATTTGTTGAATAATCCATGATAATTCCTATGAAAAACCCTACATGTAATTGTGTGAATCTTGAAAGTGAATCATCTTCAAAACCTTGTGCCCTCACTGCTGATGGTTCATGATTATCCTAATTATACACATGATGAACCTTGTTGGTGGATGATCGATGACTCGCGATGGTGATGCCTTGCTGGTGAAACTCGATGGATCAAATCCGTTGTTGCTGGATGATCGATAGCGGCAGATGTAAACGTTCAGAGCATTTAATGCTGGAACGTGGCAATTCTGGACACCATTGTGATGTTGCTGGACAGCATGGTGGTGGAGAGGCCACGGGTATGGTGAAAGACCTGCCCATCGATCGCAGCGTGATGACAGTTGAACGATAGCTGGTGGAAGTTAGGCTATGACGAGCAGAGTGGCTCTCTGGCGGGGAGACTTGGATGGCGACGATTATATTAAGTGATACGACAGTGGTTGCTGGTCGGCTTAACGTCAACAGAATAGCATGGCTGGGCGCGCGGTGGTGTTCTGACGTTGCGGCGGCAGACGACAGACGACATGGTTTTTGCAGGATGATGGATTGGCTTGCATCGATCAGGCTGTTTCGATCGAATCTTCCAGTTTTTCCGATCGGGTGGAATTTTCAATTGGGTTCCTTTCGCATGACTAGGCTGGATGATTGCTGGATGATGTAGTTGCACGGAGCAGGCGTGCAATCCGAGGAATGATCGTCACTGATCATCAGCATGATAATCGGGATGCATGGTGCCGGCGGTGTGCATAATCGGCAGTAGTTTCTGGCAGCGGCAGCATGTCTGAACTATTTGACATGATATCAATTTGTGGAAGCTTTGCGTTTCGTGGCTGCTTGTTGAGGACAGACAGTCGGTAGCTACTATCGGTGATGATGCCGGCAGTGGGCGGCGAAATCAGTCTTCCAGCAGGTAATCTGACGGCTAGAGCAGACTGTTACATAGCTGGACGGACTGGACTGACTGGCGGCCTCACCGATGGGATAAGGCTGGATGATGGGGAACACTCTTATTTCTGGCGGAACCATTCTTCCGGCGAGCAGTTGCAATGTTTTTCCGGCGCATTTTTGGCGGCCAGTTGCTTGGTTGGAGCGGCGTTGCTTCAGGTGATGGGCTTCTGGCGGGAGAAATTTGCTGGAAACGGACGTGCAACGTGGTCCCGCAAACAGCTTTCAGGCCAGCGGTTGCAAGGCTGGAGAGGCAGTATCGGTTGTTGCTTAACCGTGTATAGAGATGTCTTGGTGCCCAAGTTTGTCTACCTACTTGTTGTGCAAGCCACATGCCTAATTGCCATATATGTTGACCTAGTCAATTTTATTTTTATTTGGCAATTTTTATTTCTTTATATATAATTGCTAATAATTGTTTTTTATTTGTCAATTATTATTATTTATTAGGATTGCATGTGCTATTTGATTTACTGCCTAGTTTCTCGTAATAATAGCATGTTTAGTTGCATATTTTATTTGGAATATTATATGCATGTAAAAACCCTCGGTGTTAAATAAATAAGTGGGAGAGGCCCCGCGGCCTCCATTATTGGTTTGTAAGTGTTGTGAGTAAACTTGCGTGTTGGCATAGACCTTCCTCCCCATCGGATGAGTTTATTCACGGATCACTGGTACAGACTTCATTAAATAATTATTGTTTGTGATGTGATGCACATGAACTTGGTGTTAGCATAGACCTTTCTCCCCATCAGATAAGTTCATGTGCGGTTCACTGGAACAAACTTATAATTGATGACTGTAGGAAGTTATCCGAGCGCGTGTGTACTTCTCTATCAAATAATGGTGTACACTTATGTGCAAGTAATAAGTATCCTCCCCATCTGAGTCACTGCTTTTATTTGCATGGCTAAAGAAGAACCGACTATTAATTATTTTGTCATGAGATTAGGTTGACAAATGAAATTAATGGGTAAAACCTTCTCTTATAAATGTTTGGGTTTGTAAACGTCCACACTATCATGGCTTGCAGACTCACGGTGCTTGAGATGTCGGTGAATTTTTATTTTATATTGTTTTGAGGGACTTAATATAAATGGATAAATTCGAAGATTTGATCGGTGTATTTATTTATGATTCTCTGAATTTTCAAAATGGTTTTATCTTGTTTATTGTTTACTAAAAGAAACATATTTACAAGTCCAAATTTAGATGATTAGAAAAAAATCTTGGTTTTGAAATTTACTGCTTAGGAAAATAAAAATGTGTTCTCACTAAGGATGTCCCATGATGCCTATTAAAATCTCTAGTGAAGAGGTGAGAGGTTCATAGAAATATAATGGTCTCATGCGACTCTTCAGATACTTGAGTAAGTTATAAAGGTAAGAGATCATGGATAAGTTGATGAATGAATTGGGAAAGCTAGGAATAGTAATTGAAAGGGAAACCTAGATCAATTTATTCTTCATAATTTGCCTAAATGTTTTAAGCAAGTTCTACCTGAAATATGATAAGTTGTATATGGTGGGGAACTTCTGACAAAATATGTGGCAAAGGAAATCCAATTTCTTCAAGATGTGAACAAGGTTAGCATCTCATTCACTAGTCGTTGAAGCATGATTAGTGATGGCATTTACTGACACATTGTGTGTAGATAGCGCAGTCACTAAAAGCCTACAACTAAGTGATGATGAGATTGTAATATACATGGGTAATACTGCGAGAGTAGTGGTTGTTGCAGTGGGAGTTGTTTATTTATCTTACGATATGAATAAACGTTTCATTTTGAGAAATTATTTTTACATACGTTTTCATAGAAAGAATTTCATTTCAGTTTCTATGCATTTACGGATAGATACTCCATTTCATTTAAATGACATGGTCATATTAATGAAGGATTGAGCTATAATCTGTTGTGGTACGTTGGTAACAATTTCATTTCAGTTTCTATAATCTTTCGGAAATTATTAGATAGATGATGAATTATTTGGAATTACTAAATTCATTTTTTGGGTATGCCCTAGAAACAGCATGTCGTATAACGTTTGTCTTTTTGTAGGATATCCTAGAAAAATGAAGGGTGATCATTTATTTAGTCCAAAAGATTGAAGGGTGATTGTTAACACAAACACTAGATTTTTGGAAAAGCACTGTGTATTAAATCATAAACCGATGTATAAATTGTTCTAAAGAAAGTGAGAGGGATTACACAAAGTAATAGTACCAAGTGGACATACCACAAGGTAAACTACAACGCATGTCACGTCTGATACATAATTACATGTAGTGCCTTGTCGTAGTGGGAGGGTTGTTCAACAACCCGTAAGGTATATGTTTTGGGAGAGTCGTGAGACTTGGTCCCTAGTAAACATGAATTTGACCCATGGATACGACGAAGCACTACAAGATAAAAATGCAGAATCTTAGCAAAGTGCAATGAATTTTAAAATAGAATCGATGGATTATAAATTAGATCTGGGAGCTTGTAGGACCACTAAATGGTGTAAAACCCATTAGAAGTAGTCATACAAAATAAAAGAGAATCATACATTAAGGTGAAAACCTTGAAAGCAAAGCTTGTTGCGAAATGGTATATTCAGAAATATAAGGTTTGATTATGAGGAAACCTGTTCGCCGATAGCTATACCTGTGTTGATCTGGACTCATTTATCTATTGCTACTCATATAAAATATGAGGGATAGAAAATAGATGTCAAGACAGCTTTCCTGATTGGAAGTCTTGAGGAAAACATCTATGTGAAGCAATCAGAGTGATTCATTGAAAAGTGCTAAGAGCATTTTGATTGTAAGCTTAAAAGTGTCCATCGATGGACTAAAGCAAGCTTCAAGATCATGAAAAGTCCTTTTTGATGAGGAAATCAAGGCATATGGATTTATTCACTGTGCGGATGTGTCTTGTGTATTGAAAAGAGTGATGGAAACGTGGTGGTATTTCTTATACTGTACGTAGATGATATATTGCTCATTAGAGACAATGAAAGAGTATTGTCGGGCGTATGAGTATGGTTGATAAAGCAGTATGAAATTAAGGACTTAAGAAAAGCAAAATATATCCTTTTGATCAAGGTAATACGGTTCACAAGAAAGGATGTTATGCTTGTCTCAAGCTTCATGAATTGATACAATACTTTATCATTTTAGCATGTGACTTTATCTAAGGAAATGTTTTTTGAAACGCAAAAAGAAGATAAAGGTGATTAAAGCAGTTCCTTATGCTTCGGCGAATAAGGAAGCTTAATCTAAGGAATGCTATGTACGAGAATGGATATATGTTTTGCCGAAGGCATGAACAGTGAGTATCAAGGTAACTCGAAATAAGAATGTTGAACTGTAGTAACACATAATTTTGAAGTACCTGAAAAGGTAGAAATTATATGTGGACTTACCGAACAGATTCACTGCTTCTCATGGGCTATGTAGATTCGAATTTTTCAAATCAGATAGGGACGACAGTAAATTCACCTTAAAGGTTTTGTGTTTAATTTTAGGGAGTTAAGTCATAATATGGAGGAGTGTAATATAGAAATATATTTCAGACTCCGGACTCCATCATGGAAAAATGATAAATTGGAGCCTATGAGGCAGCCAAAATATCTGTATGACTCTAGAAACTTCATGATGGACTTTGAATTGTTTCTAAGTTTGCCCAAAGTTATCACAATTTATTTTAATGATAATGGTGCAGTTGAAAACTTGAAGGAATTACGAGCCCATAAGGTAATTAAACACATGGAGCGCGAGTACCACCTGTTACGAGAATTCATATGATAAGGGGAAGGTTGTTGTCGCATAGATTGCATCGGATGATAACCTAGTAAATCCATTTTTAAGGACCTTAAAGTGAGAGCTTTTGATGGTCGTGTAGTGAAAGTGGAAATCAGATATATGACAGAAGACATGACATCATAGTCTTTTAGTATAAGTGGGAGATTGTTGGATTGTATACTAAAAGTCTAGCTTTTTGTATGAACAATGTTTAAACAGTTAATTTGAAATGAGAATCATATGATCAAATGATTGCATTTTATAATTTATTTATATGCACGATGCAATAGTACACTTACTTTATACTGTAGATAATATGTTGTGCGACAACACGCGGAAGATCATATTATCGGTTTCCTTATAAAATATAAACAAATACTCACAACAAAGATAGACGGGAACTCTCTATCGAGATGGTTGTAGTGTGGTTTGGTATTATCTTGTCTTGGCTATAGAATCACATTAGTGCACTTTGTGTGTATTGACCAGGACCTCTTGAGATCGTTTGACTTATATTGACTTATAGGAGAACTTGATCTTAGTTGTTATGGATGTTCATGCTCTTAATCCCTATACAATAACCTCGACGCGTAGGGTAGTATGTATTTCTTTGATTCATCAATGAGTGAGATTTACATGTATTAAATCAATAAACTCGATGAGTTGGAAAGTAGTGTTGTCTCTATGGTGTGCTGTTGATTGTAGAAGGAATCCGTGTCCGACATAGGTTGATGATGTCCCCTTGAGGAGCTCATAAGGATTATCATGTAAACCCTGTAGATAAATTTATTTCGGCATGATAATGAGGTTGAGTGGTACTACTCTTGGATAAGATATTAATTAATGGAGTTGTCAGTAAGTTAATTAATTAATGGACATTGTATATCTTAAACATGGGGAGACTAACGGGCTCATAATGAGAAGGAGCCCGTAACGTAATTATGGGATTAGAACGGTTGTGCAGTAGTAATATTTTAGTGGTATATATTATTATTGGACTTAAGTATAAGCTTTGGGCTAAGCTTGGATACTTAAGCCCAATGGAGACCCAACTCAAATTTCTCCTCCTGGTCCCTGCTGTAGCCCATATATAAGTCATCTCAGCTGTCCGGTAACCCTAATCAATTGATAATTCATGCCAAACACTGTGAAATGGGGTTAAGAAATAGCATATTGAGAAGATCTCAAGGATCGTCGCCCATACGACGCCGTGATTGGACATGGAAATACAGTAGAAGACCGGAAGGTTATTTGCTGCTGATGTCCATCAACTTGTATGATTTTTATAAAATGGTATAGACCTCAGAATTCAACATATAATATATTGATGGAAAGCCACAGAAGAGAGGATCATTTTGGCGTATAGATAACTCAAATCCAATATCGGATGAGAGAGTTATGCCAAAAAGGGTGAGGTTGTACAAGTTGCTGGAGAGAATTCATCTTCTCCAACATACCCTGGTGAAAGGTAATCAATTCTATATTTATGCTTCCGCTGTGATAGAATTGGATGGAACCCTAACAGTTCACATTAACCAAAAGATCCATACGCCAACAGAAAAGATCTCCTCCGTATTCTACAATCCACCATATTTGGAGACATACAGGTCTCCAAGATAACATTAACAATGTGGGGGTAACTTATAGAGAAGCTCTCCGTAATATGCCAATTGTCATCATATAGATAGTCCCCTATTGTGTTGATCAAAATGATGCCTCATCTCATCTGGAATTTCCACCAAATCAGCAATAGTAGTTCCTAGCCAATTATCCAACTAAAATCTCACCTTGGAATCATATCCAACAAGCCAAATCTCATCTTCCAGGAGGCGTCGTATGTGAGCAATACAAACTGCTCGAATGGAAGATGGAACATACCCTCTAATTGAGCCTCCACCATCGAACCATCTACATTTAAGAAAATCTATCGCTCCTTTTCCCTCCTAAATATCCCAAGACAACTTCATCAAATAAGCCTCATACGAAGCTCTCAGCGATCGAACTTCCAAGCCCCTCTCCGAAGTTGGACTACACACTCTCTTCCATTCAATAGTGAAATAATGTTGTCTATTTATATTACCTGTCCATGTGAAGTTTCGACAAGCAGTCGATGCAATAACTACCGAATTCACCAAACAAATTCTCCCTGCCATAGATATAGAACCCCCTTTCCACCTTTGGAACTTGCTGATAATTTTATCCGTAGCTTGGCTGAAGTATTGAGACTTTGGTGCTCCAATGAATATAGGAACACCGATGTAAGTAAATGGAAATTTATCATCTGAAATCTAGAAAGGATTCGTCTTCTAATTATAGCCGACACATGTTGTCCAAAGAACACCTTCGATTTTGTAGGATTGAACTCCTGACCCAAAGCTCTTGCATAATTCACGAGGAAATTTTTAAGACCTTCCACTGATTTCTCATCTCCTTTGCAAAAAAGAACAATATCATCAGCATAGATGAGAAAAAGAGGAATATTTATGTACCTATTAGCACGAGCAGCCGTGATAACATTCTTAGAGATTTCATGCTCAATCCACTTGCCTAATACTTCTTCAGCAATGCAAAAAAAAGTAAGGGAGATAACGGGTCACTCTGCTTGACCCCCCTTCCACATGAAAAGAATCCCTCTGTGCTTCCATTCACCAAAACTGAGATCATGGCTGAGTGAAAAATCGAATGGATCCAGTGAATGAATACCTGATTAAACCACATTCTGTCCAAAACTTACAATACAAACTCCCAGCTCAAAGTATCAAAAGCCTTTTTGATGTCTATTTTCAGTCCAAGACTACCACGCGTAGAGTTATTTAAGCTATTAAAGCTCTCCAAGAAAGAGAAATCTCCGCCAACATGGAAAAACAAAAGGTGAGAAATAAGGATAGCAGGTTCACGGTAAAGAACAGAACTCAGGCTATTGGGATCGAGCCCAGACCAAACTTGTACAAACAAAGCTAAGGTAGAGTCCAATATCCAATTCCTTTATTGGGAATTGGTGGACTCGAAAGAGTTCGACAATAGATCAAAATAGAGGCAACCACCCAACTTAGATTCGCTGCTATCTCTTCTTCTTACTAAGTTCTGCTAAGGTTCGGAAGATATGATAGGGCTTGCGAAAGCACTATAATACATGGGAGCATACCGATGGAATGAACGAGGTATAACCAATCGATGAAAGAATATGAAACCATTATGTATCGCAATACAGTGGTGAATGCTCCTGCCTGGGATAAAACCAAACTGGTTGATACTTATATTCTCACTTAAGATAGGGCCAAGCCTATTCGAGAGGATTTTT
This sequence comes from Pogostemon cablin, assembly GCA_023678885.1. Taxonomy (NCBI): domain Eukaryota; kingdom Viridiplantae; phylum Streptophyta; class Magnoliopsida; order Lamiales; family Lamiaceae; genus Pogostemon; species Pogostemon cablin. Next base: position 15,360,849 of record CM042964.1, on the reverse strand, counting down.
GGGATGATCTTAAATAAAAAATTGCATAAATTTATAGGCCCAACCTTCTTGCTCCATCAATCTTCAGGACCAGGATAATAAAGTTACAGTTTATTTCCTATGGCATGTCTCCTGTAATAAAGAAATGTTGAATAGTCGCACATAAGTCTTTCTCAATGAAATACCAACATTTTTGGTAGAAGGAGCCACCAAAAGCGTTTGGACCCGACGAGCTGTCAGCAGACAGTTCCATAATAGCTGGTCTGATCTCCTCTGAATCAGAGACTTCAATGAGCTTAGCATTTTCCATGTCTCCCATGAACGGCTGAAGAAATCCCAAATCTGTATAGTCATGAACCCCAGGCTGTTTCTGAAAAAGTTGTGCATAAAATTGAACAATGTGCTGAGAAATCTGACTTGCATCCTCTACGAGCTCCCCATTTATCTCCATACTAGAGATAACGACTTTGGTACGATGAATGGGTAGCGCTCTGTGGAAAAATTCGTTGTTCCTATCTCCCTCCTTGAGCCAAGATTTCCTATTTTTTATAGAAAAATTGGCACTTCTCCTCCAATTTTTTATTTAGGTCCACATGAGCCTCTACCTCATCAAGGAAGAGATCATCACTATCTCCCTCTGTATCAACACGAATTTGAATATCTCTTAGTACCTCCATGGCTCCACTGAATTAAAGATGTTGCCAAAATCATTCCTATTCCATTTCTTGATATCCTCTTTAAGCCGTCTTAGCTTGGCAGCAAAAGCACTTAAAGGGTTCCCTCTAATTAGAGCTTTCCATGAGGTTTCCACCATCACAAAAAATCCTGTGTCCATTAAACACATAGTCTGAAAGTGAAAAAGGACGCGGCACCGAGGTGTTCATACCGCAAGAAACTAAAATGGGAGCATGGTCAGAACCATGTCGAGCCAAAGCTATCCCGGTGACGGCATCCCATTTGTCTAACAACGAATCATTAACCAGCGCCCTATCAATCTTAGAGACCCTCATACTTCTCATGGAAGACCTACTGACCCATGTGAATAGTGGCTCCTGCAAGGGCAAAACTCTAGAGAGGAACTCCGACAATATTTGGGTGTTCTATAACTCTAGTGTGATCTCAACATAGAGTTGAAGTCCCCAACCAACATCATATTAGCTGACAAATTTGCGGCAATATCCCACCACATCTCCCTCCGGACAACATGGTTCGTATGTGCATGAATAAAGCCAAAGCGGGTTGTCGGCATACTTGCCCGGGTAAAGAAAGTTGCACTGTTACTCATGCCCTTCACTGACTTGGCTAAAGGATCAGCCACTACCATCTACAACTGTCCCTCTGATGGGGAGGGGGCAGGGCTCCCAATCCTTTCTGGACTTACGACAACATAGGGAGTAGGTTCTTCCATTAGCACCAATGGAAAGTCCTGTAAGTTCCCCTCATGTAAAGTCCCTTCTGCATCATTATTAATGTTATTATCCTCGTGTCAAGTTCACTTTCATCAATAGCCTCCCATTCAGAACCCTCATCAACATCACTGAGGCTTCGCTTATCATCTAATGTTCCTTATCATTCGCAGCCTTAGGTGCCACGTCCAGATTATCCTCAAATTCCGTATTACCAACATCAGTATCTCCAATATCCTTTTCTGTAGTATCATGCTTTGGATTCTGATTCTTGCTGGTGTTGTCTCCATCATCATTAGCGAGGTCTTGGAATGCATTAGAAACATTCACCAGATTGGAGGTAGGATCTTTCCTCGTCCATGTTTTCTTAGGAACGGTGATGCCATCTGTACCGATAGAATTTTTATTGCCCTTACAAGTTGCCTGTCTCTTCTTACGGTTCTCTCATTCTTCTTCAAACATGTCTCCACATCATGGCTAAGAATGTGGCAGAACTTGCAAAATTCAGGGATACTTTCATATCCAAAAGAGACGTAAATAACAACTTCTGAAGTATCTATATTCATCATCTTCGGAAGATCCTCCAGAATATCTGCCTCAACTAACACCCTTGTAAAATAGCCAGTAGAACCATTCAGTGCCCTCTCATCAATTCGGATTGGAGCCCCAACAACCGATGCAATTTTTCTGATAACTTCCTCATGCCACAGCTCCATTGGAAGTTCATAAATTCACACCCATATGGACACAAGAAACGATTTAATCTTATAGGGATTAAACGTCGGCATCCATTGCTGTACTCGAATTTGTGTATCACCATCCTCAAAGAATCTCCTTTTCAAGATATTAATCTTCATATCAGCATTGGGGATGTACACTGTATAGTACCCTCTACCGAGAGGAATTGCCAATACATCCTTAAGCAAAAAAACCCTTCCAAATAATATCTCAACTTCCCTCTGAGAAAAAGGTTTAGAGCCCTTTGCATTATGCACCCTGATAATCACAAATTGCGAGAAAAGATTTTTACGATTCTCATAAAATTCATTGGAAATACATAGTGTAGGGATATCACCTGTTTTATCAATTAGCCTCGCCACAGGGCCGGAAAGGGGCCCCTTGCATGGCCGTTTTGATACGCAAAAATGGATCAGCGTCACTGCCAACCTTTGAGGCATACAACCTGGGGTCGGCGCTATGTCAGATCGGAGAGGTGCGATTAGATGGCCTCCCGGATGTGTGATCCGTATTGCTGTTGCCGGAAGGTAATCCATGCAGATTAGAGTTTCCAGCAGAATAGCCCTGCAGATTAGGGCTTGTCGTGCCCCGCAATTTAGGGTTTGCGGGCGGTCCATCATGTCGCTTCGTGTCCAAACGCGATCCCAAATTAAGACGATCAGGCCCATCGCTCTCTGGTGGGGGAGCATCGACATATGCCCAATTCCCGTGGAGTGATTCATCGAACCATGGAGTTGTGGAAAAACAGTCTGTTTCACAAAATGACCAGGCGAGGATGGTGGCCGGGAGGTGCCTTCGCTGGGCTGTGGCGCCTCCATGCCGGAAATAGAACGTACGGGATCAAGTAGAAATTTTAGAGAGAAGGTAAAGAAAAAAACCTAGAGAGAGAAACTTCTTTTTATCACTTAATATAGAAGCTCCGTCAATTCATTTGGTGGGACTGGTTCCTCCCAAGTCACACTCTTTTCTTTTTTACATATATGAGACCTACACATACTCACTAATATTTATTAAAATATGGGCCAACATTCTCACTCATACAACTACCAACTATATATTATATAATAACTCATTAATCCAAGAAATAAAATACCCTCTGTAAATGGGATGGAGAGAGTATTAATTAGTATCATATTCTATATATAACCATAAATGGGATGGAGAGAGTATTAATTAGTATCATGTTCTATATATAACCACCCCTATACACATCGATTTGACATAAGTTAACTTACCATACCATATAATTTATGCTTATTTTAGATTTTGAGTTATGACATTAAATTAATGTGTAAGAAGTGAAGGTAATTTGCGTAATAATTTATTTATTAATTAACGTGAGATCGAGAAAATGAGAAAGGAGAGACAATATTAAATATTAATTGTAGAGTAATAATCCGTGAAAGATGAGTGCACGGGGTTATAGGTGTATTAAGAAGTGATTTTAAAAACTAAAGTTTGATTTTCATAACTTAATTAAAACATATCAACGAAAACAAAAATAATTTTTTTTAACTTTTACATGTCATTCAGCATTAATATTTTTTATCTTTTACATATCATTTAGCTAATGCGTGTAATAAAATACGTTATAATAAAATGTAATTAATAATTAGTCAATAAACGAACTTTTCTTTTAGATTTTGTGTGCATGATGGGGTGTTATACATATTTATGGGTCTGAATTAAATTTAATGCTGGATTATATACATAAAAATTATAAATGTATTTATTGTTATACATAACCGGATGCAAAGTTATAATTTTTAAGTATAATTTAAAATTAATATATTTATTTTTATAATTTAATATGATATTTAATTTTAAATGTGAAATTTGGATTTATGTAAAATGATTAACTTTTTGATCAATTCTATTTTGGTTTAATGTATCTAATTTACTATTTTGGTTCGTCCAATTACAAAGTATTAATTTTCTATTTTAATAAAAGGATAAAAAAATAGTTACCAATATAATTCTATTATTCTATAATAAAAGAATATTATGAGGATATATCAAATTTTAGAATAAATATATATTTTCATAAATTTAAATATGTTAAAATTTATGTTAAAAATATCTCTATATAGTATATTAAAAAGAAGTGTCTAACTAAAGTGCAATTGGTTAGATTAAACTTTAATTTAATTTCCACTATTAAATTAAATTTAATGATTAAAAAAATCAATTTATGTTAGATATAATCTAAAATCGCCTTAAAAGTAAATAAATTTAATATTATGTATTAGTAAAATAAAAGAAATATATTGAAACTATTATAAAGTTAAGTAAAAAGAAAAAATAAATTTCACCAATTATAATGAAACCAAAAAAAAACATATATATATATATATATATATATATATATATATATATATATATATATATATATATATATATATATATATATTTATTTATAAAAATACATAAATATTTAATATTTCTTTTAATTAAAAAATTAAATGAAATCAACATATATATTAATAAAAAGTAATAAAATAAATAAATTTAAAAAATAAAATAATATATTGTTAAATGTGTTAATTAATAGAAATTATTTCGGAATTAACAAAAAGACTAGTGAATTTGAAATTTAAAGAGAAAAAAATCATCACAAAGATAAAGAAATATACAAATAAATAAACTCAATTAGTATTAATAAGATAAAAATCAAAAGAAATTAAAAAAAAAATCATCGCAAAGTTAAAGAAAAAATACAAATAAATAAACTTAATTAGTATTAATAAGATCAAAAGAAATTTAAAATAAATTAGAACTAAATTATTAAAAAACAATTAATCAAAATAAATAAAATATCGGAGTCAATTCTTTAAAACTTGAAGAAAGTTTCAAAAGGATAATTTTTGTGCGTATAAAAAAGTTTAAAACTTGAAGAAAGCTTGAAGGAAAAATTATAAAGTATACAAATTGGACTTCAACGTTGATAAATAAAAATTAAAAATAAATGAATATGTATGAATTAAAAAATTAAAAAGAAAATATAAAATATTGATCAAAATAAATTTAAATAAATAAATAAAAAATTGAATACTAACTTGAAGAAACTTTGGGTAATTAAAAGATTAAACGAAATCAACGTATATATTAATAAAAAGTAGTATAATAAGACAAAGACTTGTGTGAGACCGTCTCACGTAAGGGCTTACGTGAGATGACCAGAAAGTGATAACTTTTACATAGGAAAGTAATAATAAATTAATGAAAGTGATAATGATATTTTATGAACAATTTATAGTATAAATAAAAAGTAATAAGATTCTATAACAAAAGTGATAATGTTTTATAGCAAAAGTGATAACTATTTTAATAAGTGAAAAATGGTGTCACGTGAGACGGTCTCGCGCAAGACCTACCCATATAATAAATAAATTTTAAAAATAAAATAATAAATTGATAACTTGAAGAAAGCTTCGTGTAATTAAAAAATTAAACGAAATCAACATATATATTAATAAAAAGTAATAAAATAAATAAATTTAAAAAATAAAATAATAAATTGATAAATGTTTTAATTAAAAGAAATTATTACGGAATTAACAAAAAGAAAAGGTGAATTTGAACTTTAAAGAGAAAAAAATCATCACAAAGTTAAAGAAAAAATATAAATAAATAAACTTAACTAGTATTAATAAAAAGATAAAAATCAAAAGAAATCTAAAATAAAATATAACGAAATTAATAAAGAAAAATGAAATAAATAAATAAAACATCGGAGTATTCTTTAAAACTTGAAGAATTTTTCAAAAGGATAATTTTGTGCGTATAAAAAAGTTTAAATCTTGAAGAAAGTTTGAAGAGAAAATCATAGAATATATAAATTGGACATCAACTCATCAGTATAAATAAATTCAAATTAAATAAATATGTATGAATAAAAAAATTAAAAATAAAATATAAAATATTAATCAAAAGAATTTAAATAAAATAAATAAAAATTTGAATACTAACTTGAAGAAGGTTTCGCGAGAATAATTTTTATGAGTGTGAAGTGAACGAGTAAAAGATCATAAGTGAAGGATTTTTAATTTTTTTTACTATATTTTAAAATAAGATTTGATGACATCCTAATTCAAATCTTTAAGTAAATACATGTATTTATTTATTAAAATTTTAATTACACGTATTTATCTACTAAAATTTTAATTAAAAATTAATTTAGATTTGATAACATTCATATTTATATCATAAAATAAATATACATAATTATCTATATTAATTAATTATTAAAATAATTGAAAAAAATTGTGAAGATGACACCTCATAAAAATTAAATTCTCCTTTAACATATTATTAAATGTTATAAAAGATGCAGCAAAATAAAAGACGTCTTATCTCTCCTTTAGCATATTATATGTTATAAAAGATGCAGTGGCACGTGTGGAAGGCAAAACTCTGTTTTGCCGAAATAAAAGACTTCTTATTGCAATATTCGACGTCAATGTTCTAGAACTACACAATTCTTATCCCAAGATAAAAAAGAGATATTAATTAACAAACAAATTACTGAATTAAAAAAGAATTAGATCAAATAGGTAATACTTGGAAATCAGTGTGAATATATATATATATATATATATATATATATATATATATATAATATTAGTGAGTACGCAATTAGCAAATATTTGAAGAAAGCGACGACAGATAATTAATTAATAGAGAGAAGTATGAGTATTACAAGTGTGACAGTTTTTATGGAGATTAGATTATGGACACGAATGGTCCAACCACCTTCACCCATTTCCACCCACCAAAACTTGGCTAACCCTCCAATAACACACTGCTTGCTTTTTATTGTTATTCTATTACCACATGCTTATAAAATTCCCTCTTAAATAACCTCACACAAATTAATGCTTTGATGTCCCCCAATATTTTTGTCAAAAAAACACACTAATTTTGGATAGATATCTTTACCTCTAAATCTACTCAAATCTACTAAACTTTCTCGAGGATATCTTGTGTGAAATTGTCTCACAAATCCTTTAATGTGAGACGGATTTATTGGAAATTTAAGATTTTCATAATAATTATCATATTTAATCTCATTATAATTGCAGCAAAATCCATGCTACGGTTACTCATTCTAGCTATAAATATTTGTAATTCATTTCGATATGTAAGACAACATAATAAAAATTTCCCTTCCTTCCATTTCTTTTGTTTCATTTTTATATTATTATTAAATATCTTATCTGATTTATTTAACATGGTACCAGAGCAAGTTTATAAATCTTAAACCCTCTTTTCTTTTTTTTATTTTTGGTGATTCATGGCTTCCAAAAATAATTCTTGGCCATCATTGTTAGCTTCAAACACAACATGTTCAGAGAATGAGTTTGCATGTTAGCTTTGTAGGAATCTCATCTACAGTATACTTTGTCTATATCAAATGGTAATTCTACGAGGGATTGGATCATTGATACAGGTGCAAGCAAATATATGTGTAAAACAACTAGTTTGATGACTAATCTTATTCATGTGAGAACTTAAACCATTGTATGCTTACCTGATGGAAGTATGAAGGAGGTATTATATATAGGGAAGGTGTGTTTATCATCGCAAATTACTCTTAGAAATGTGCTATATATTACAAGTGTCAAGTATAACTTGCTTTCGGTCACACAATTATGTGCAAACTCAGATTCAAAGTGGACATTTCGTGCTTCTATATATTACTTTCAGGACTTGAAAACTAATATAATAGTGGCAGAAGAGCAACTTTGAGGAAATTTATATTTCTTAAAGCTTTCAGATCATTTTTATTGCTTGTCATGTTACTATATAAAATTGGCATAGAAAAGTAGGTCATGCTTCTCTTAGTACAATCAATCATTTGAATTTTTTTAAAGGCATGTATAATAATCATGATTCGGATGTTGTTAAGTGTTGTGAAATTTTCTTTAGAGCTAAGCAACATCATTTATCCTTCGAAAATAGTTCCATACACTCAAATGCTTGCTTTGTCTCATTCATGTAGATGTTTAATTTGGGGCCCATGCAAGGATTCTTGTTGCACTAGCACCCTATATTTTCTCATTGTGGCGGATGATTTAAGTAGGTGTACTTGGGTTTTCTTAATGAAGTATAAGTTAGATATATGAACTATATTGCAAAACTTCATATTAATGGTTAATAGACAATATGCTTCTAAGGTAAAAATAAAAAACTTAGAAGTGATAATGGAGTTGTGTTTTTAGGAAAGAAGATTCAGACTTTCCTTTCTTCTCAAGGTATACTACATGAGAGGTCATGTGTCTATAATCCCTACAATAAAATAGGGTTGTGTATAGAAAGTGCACACACTTGTTGGAGGTGGCTAGATCCCTTCTATTTCAAGCATATCTATCAATAGTTTTTGGCCCTTTTCAGTCATTACAGTTGCTTTCATCATAAATAGGTGCCTACAACTTCATCAAATTTGTTGGATAACTGCAAAAGTGGGGCAGTGTTAGAACCTGATGCATAAACAAGAGTATGAGACTTTTTTTATGAGATTGAATAGGAGAATGAGTGACTAGGGCTTTTATAGCCTCATTAATGATGGCAGGTGAAGCTGCCAAATCAGCCAAGGCGGTCTCCAATGGGTGTTTACGTAACTTATCAGCCCCTACATCCATTAAAGTAGCATTTGTCGTCTCAATCTCAATTAGGATCGATTTCAAATGGTTGTTTAGAGGCTGACCAACTTCTCCCCTGTGATCAGCATCACCCACGGTCTGTACAGGAGATGAGGCGGAGCCTGAAGCAACCGCCGAATGTTCTTGAACAATAGGGGAACCAGACGAGGTAGCAACATGTTGCTCACGTTGCACTGATTCTTTAATCTTCCACATTGGCTTCGTGTTCCCAGAAACACCAACATCAGTTCTCTGCTTTTTTATTTTTTTTATTACAATCGATAGACAAATATCCCATGGCATGACATGAACAATAAAAATCAGGGACATGTTCGTAGCCTAGAGTAATATCCAGAGCAACACTAGCCACATCAAGTTTGAGGTGATCAAGAAGATTGTGTTAAACATCAACATCAACCAAGACACGGGGAAAGTGACCCGCGGATACACTAACGGTATGCTCATTGACTCTTAGGGGAGTACCAATAGCTGCAACATAGATAAAATAACTTTCTTAGTCCAAAGGTCAAATATGAGCAACCAAACCGAGACCACAGAGGACTTGATTTTGTAAGGATTGAAGCCCGATACCCACTTTTGGGCTCTGATTTTCCTAGTAGGAAAATCAAAAAATTAGTTCTTCAAGATGGAGTTTCTATTGTCAACGCACTCAATCAGAACATTATAGAAGCCCATGCCGAGGGGGATCATAAGAACAGCGGAATGTTCCACAAATTTTCAGAACTTGAATCAATTCCGAATTGGAGATCAGTGGTTGACCACGATTCAAAAGGACCGAATGGTTATGAATGATGAATAGGCATGGAATCTATTTTGGTAATAATCTTTGGCGATAGGGATGACAACCGCGTTATCCGAGCTGGATAAAGAGAAATATCTCCAGCATGTGATTTGTCTCGAGTAACCTCCAGTAGTTTAGAGATAGAATCACTACTGCCGGTAGTGGAAAAACCCCATCGCGAATTATTTCCGTGAAGGGCCAATTAGGAACAGGGGGAGGGCACTAGGCAGCGCTGATTTTGATGGAGGCAGTGCCGAACGGTAAACCCCGTACGAAGATGTAATCTGTACCTGGTGTGGAGGTGTAGATTTTTGGGAAAATCGGTAAGAAAGGAATAGGAGGCTCCTCAGCCCGATGAGAAAGGTGTGTGGAATTAGGTGGAATAAGGGACCCATCGTGAGAAGCCATTAGCATTGGGTTTTAGAGAGAAGGGGGAGAAAACCTATAAGGAGAGCTTACAAGTATAAAAGGGGATGTAGATCACACCAAGACACAACACAGTAGAGAACGAATTGGATACAACACAACACAACCACCCCACAAGGGGGTACACCCCCCAACCATCATCCACATCCTTTCCTCCATCCATCCATCACTTTGAAGATTCTTATGTGGAATCAAGAGGAGAACCAAGAGGAGGATTCAAGACGGAGAAGGACGCGATGACTCCCAAATCTAGGGTTTATTTTGCTACCTAATTTATCTTGCAATTTTTTAGACATCCGGGTAAGATCTATCCAACACCCATGATTGTTCATCGCAACATCATGGGTTAGAACTATTTTGGTAGATCTAGGGTTTGAAGGTTACTATGAATTAATTGAACTTTCATGTGTAAACTTCGTACAACACTACTTGTGGATTTATTTTATAAATGATTGTGTCTTTTTTATTCATATTCACGGTCGTTTTGTGCATCATTAACTATTATGTAGAGTCTGAATACATATCATGGTTATTGATTGAGTGCGTTCACTGATGAGCAGGATTCCATGTTATGATTCTAAGTGAGGGGACTCCGAAGCTTCTTTAGAACTATCATATATGAATACTTATTAATTGAATTGAATTCGGTTTATTAAGTAGGATAAATAAGTGAAATTAATAAGTGAAACTGGATTATCCTAGAGCTACCTATTCTCCTACTTGATCCACTTTTGTATTCTTCGAGTGATATTTTATTTTAATTGTTATTTAATTTTAGTATTTTAGTTGATAATTAAATTCCACAAACTTAATTGCCATCTTGTCTTAATTAATTTAGTAAATAATTAAATTGATAATATGTCGTCCCTTGGGTTCAATATTCACTTGGTCGCTTGCTTAAGCTGCAATTGATATCCTTAATACTTTGGGATTAATTTTGCGTGCATAGAAAATGCACATCAAGTTCTTGGTGCCGTTGCCGGGGACGGCTGTTATTAGTGATTTTATTATTTTTAGTTGATTAAGACCTTTTATTTGTGATTATTTATTTCTATTTAACCTTGAATTTTCTGAAGTACTTGTGCACTAGGAAAAGGAGAGGAAGGAAAGAAGGAATAACACATTGAGCTAGAAAAAATCTGAATAATATTGCCATACATGAAATTTTCACGAACTATGGGATTGACAACATGGGGTTGATAGGAGCAATGGGGGAAGATGATGATTATGAGATACATCCCGCTCTTATTAACATAGTAGACAAAGATCCATTTTCTGGAGGTTGTTTTGAAGATCCATATTAGCATCTCTGAAGATTTCTTGGTTATGCAAACACTCAGAAAGGTGCTGAAGCTAATGATAATGCTAGAAGAATCGCCCTATTCAAGTTTTCTTTGATTAATGGGGCAGAAGCTTGGTATGAGACTCTTGATGCCACAGATTGCACTACATGGGACCAACTGCAGCAGATGTTTTTGGAGAGATACATGCCACCCTCAAGGATCTTAAGAATGAGGCAAGAGATCACCCAATTTTTTATGAATCAAGGTGAGATATTTTATGAGGCGTGGGATAGGCTTAAAGACATGCTCAGGAGGTGCCCACATAATGGAATGTCTAAGGCTCAATACATAAGTATCTTCTACTATGAAATGGATTTGTGAGTCGCGTGTTTTTATTGATGCATCATCAGGAGGAGCGCTGTTATCTAATAAGATAACACTTGAAGTAGAAAAGTTGTTTGAAGACATCTCTATGAATTCACGTGACTGGACTATAGAGAGAGATAGAGGATCATATGTACTTGGCAAGGTAGCACAGGTTGAACATCGAGTGATGAAGCCGAATAGGGATGATGAGATCGTCTCTAGTCTAGCTAACATCAACAAGCTACTAGAGTCTCAGCAGAAGCAGATTACAGAGTTGACACTAAGGGGGCCTAGTATGTATGAAGCAGCACAAAGTGAAGAGTGTTGAAGATACCTTCAATCGATACATGGCTAGGAATGATGGAAGGGTTGATCATCTTGAAGCCACTATGAACTCTAATCATGCAGATTTAACTTTGGATTGAACTTCTTATGATGCATACTTCCTTTCTTTTAACTTTTATTTTCTTGAGCATCTTGTTGATGCTTTGCTCCTTCTCTTGTATTAAAGTTGCATGTACATTCTTGTTTTTGCTCTTTTCATCCTTTTTCTTGCTTACTTACCATTTCATTTTCTTCTTTTTCTTCCTCATCAAACCTTTCTAGTTACCATCTCCTCAATCACTCACACAAAAGGTATATATATATAAGGCTCATGTGGGAAATCAAGGCTTGTAATGTGCTAAATTCACAAGAAATAGGCTTATAGGCTCAAGGTGGTTGACTAAGGATGATGTTCAAGGGGTGGAAATATTTGGCAATGACTATACATGACAAGGATGACCTTAAATCATATCACTAATCTCTACTAATTGGGCTCGTTCCTATAGTCCTTGAACAAGTTCTAGCTTATCTAACACAACCGATCCACTCATGAAGAAATACCATGTATGCACGGTTGAGGCTCAAATTCTCACAAGCTTATGCATTGGACTTTAAGGAACTTATTATACAACATTCATCTCTAAATTGAATAAGTTAAATAAAACATGTCACAATTCGAAAGTGTAGAGATTCTTAATCATAACTTGCCATAACTTATCATAACAACATGTCGTCGCTCACATTCAAAAATGACTCACGATATCCCAAAACAAACCACCAAACAAACCCTAAACAATAATACAAAAACACACAAAACATAAAATAAAGACACAACAACAAGAAACAACCAAAAACACATAACATGCAAAAATACAAAACCATCATAAAATAATGAAACACATTCTACATCATCCATTATCAAGTAAGCTCACAATCATCCAAACCTTTGATTGAAAAGTAAACCTCCAAAAAACATAACACATGAAGTAGCATGCTAATCACAACAATCCAAATCAAATCAAATTATGCTAAACACATAAGAGTGGTAGAGTATAGAGTGAACTCTCTCTATAGACATTTGGTAGTAGAGGTTGTTAGCTCCAAGCTCAATTCTTGCTTCCAATACCCTTTATACATGCTCAACAACTCATCAAAACCATTATCTCAACAATATCATTAAAAATATGGACTATCATGCACTCCAACACAACCAATCGGACCAAAATGAATCCCAAACTCATGAGCAAAAATTTAAAATTGCTCCAAAAATACGAAAAGTATATGCCTTCAAGACAAAGTATGTCACATCACACCCTATCCCTCCAAACTTAAATTGAAACAAGAGTTTCGAGTTAAGTTTTCAAAAAGTAGTGTGACTTACCTATATACTTCAAATCAATAAAGATAATGATGATGACTTACCTATACATGCCAAAAATGCAAAACAAAACAAGCATCCTTATTGAAAGTAATAAATAAAGCAATAAAGATAATGATAGGTTGCCTCCCATCTAGCGCTAAGTTTAAAGTCTTCAAGCCGGATGGAATATGGAGAACTCATCGAAATTGCCACAGATATCTTTCATCTTTGCCATCGAATTTTAACGGTTGTGATTCTTCCTCTAATAGGCACTTGTGGCAAGTAACAACCTCCATTGCATCCTTCGAGCATGACTTTAAAAATTCGACTCTCTTGAGCTTACACTCCATTGCCCTTTCCATTCTTAAACACCATTTATTTCTTCTTATCAAATAGATCCCCAACATCTTTTCGAGTTCTCTTTTATATCTAAGGATATGAGAAGAATCAATAGGTAAGACAAAGTCAACGTAAAGAATATTATCAAATTCAAAGCAACTTAAAGAGTTTAAAGGTTTAGAAATGCTCATTTCACTCTTCAAGTCATCATCATTTGCTTCTTGACTTTGTTCCTCTTCATCAACATCATGCTTCAATAGGCTCTTCAAATACCTCTCTTGATTCTACATCTCTCAAATTCTCTTCTTTCTCTAATCCTTCTTCAACTTTACTCTCCTCTCCAAAATTTTCAACTTGTTAAAAATTGGTCAAAGCACTTACAATTTGGCTTACTTGATGCTCCAAGGTTTCTAACCTCTTCTCATTTGTCTCATTTCTTGCTTCATCTCTTTTCTTGTCTTCCTCAAGGTTTGCTATCATCATCTCAATCAAGATTTCTAAAGATGATTTTTTTTTCCTCAACTTGTTGAAACTCTCCTCCCTCTTGGTTGTAAAAATTTCATCCTTGAATTGGTGGATAATTCACTTGAAAACTTCTTTCATAGTTGTTTAAAAATTTTCCTTGGAAATCATCCACTCCCATGAAAGAAACATCTCCTACTTGATGGTTAGGCATATTCCACAATTCTTGCTCCATAAGGCTAGGAATCGACAGACCTTGCACATTTTGACCACTCCCTAAACTTGAACTAGGCAAGACTTGAACATAAGCACCTTGATTCATCATCCTTATTTGTCTTGTCAATTCCCAAGTAGCGGGTGTAATTATCTCGGAGGATTCGTTGAAATAAACTTGATTGAAAATTTTGGCCTTCATCACTTCCTTGAGCACATCTTCTATACAATTCAAGTAAGGCGTAGTTTTGGAACGGAGGATTGGTGTCGGGATTTGGAGAAGAATAAGCACATTCTTGATAAGGGTGGAATGTATTTGTATTATAAGCCTGTTGCCATTCTCCATTTCTTCCTTGATTGTAGTATTGATAAATTTTGATCCATTTGGAAATTGTAACCATAGTTGCTCTCATTCATATAGCCTCTTGATTATGGAGGTGGAACCTTTGCAATTTGATCCCCAAAGACATTGGTGAATTGGTTCCAACCATCCATTTAAATGCTCTTCTGAAGGCTTACTACAATTCTTCTTCAAACTTTCTATTTTTGACTTTGATCCCCCTTCTTCTTCTCTCAAGATAGTTTTCACGTACCTATCAAAATGGAAAAGTGAGATCAAAAATTTTCCAAAGAAAATAATAAAAACAATAAAAATATCTCTAGTAATACTAATTAAAACACTCTTTCTTAAAACCACTAGCAACAGTTGCCTCCCCGGCAACATCGCCATTTGATTAGCTATTTATAGTCGGGATGACTATTTAAAGAATTTATCGAACCACAGGGAGAAAGGTACTAGGGTTTAGTATCAATTATTTTCCTGGCCAATTGGTACTCTAACCCGATATGATATTCCTTTATAGATACCATAAAATTATCTTCTTTATCCTACTTAATAACCTGAATTCAATTAAATTAATAAGTATTCATATATGATGGTTTTAATGAAGCTTCTGAGTCCCCTCACTTAGAATCATAACATGGAATCCTGTTCAGGGATGAATGCACTCAATCTACAACCAATATATATATTCAGACTCTATATACCAATTGAAGATGCACAAAACGACAGTGAATATGGATTAAGAAAGCACAATCATATATAAAATAAATTCATAAGTAGCGTTGTACGAAGTTTACACACGAAAGATCAATTAATTCGTAAAAACCTTTACAACCCTAGTTCTACTAGAAAGGTTCTAGCCCATGATGTTACGAAGAACAATCATGGGAGTTGGATAGATCTTACCCGAATGTCTGGAAAATTACAAGATAAATTAGGAAACGAGATAAATCCTAGATGCGGGAGTCATCGCGTCCTTATCCATCTTGAATCCTCCTCTTGGTTCTCCGCTTGATTCCACAAACAAATCTTCAAAGTGATGGATGGATGGAGGAAAGGATGTGGACGATGGTTGGGGGGTGCTTGTCGGGTGTAGTATTGTTGTTGCCTCTCTCCAAGTAAATATGATTAATCTCCCCAATATGATGTGCTCTACATCCCTTTTTATACTTGTAAAGTGCTCCTCATGGGCCTTGGATGAGCTTTTACTTGAGACATACGTCAAATTTGGTAAAAGAAATCCTAAACTACCAAAAATAGAACCCAGCGACATTTTGTTAGACCAAATCTTCTTGGTCGAACAAGTCCCCCTTGGTCGAGCAAACCTTTTGTAAGAATTTGG
Source organism: Pogostemon cablin (assembly GCA_023678885.1). Classification (NCBI taxonomy): domain Eukaryota; kingdom Viridiplantae; phylum Streptophyta; class Magnoliopsida; order Lamiales; family Lamiaceae; genus Pogostemon; species Pogostemon cablin. The sequence goes on along the minus strand of CM042964.1, from coordinate 15,344,825 downwards.
TCATTTTGCTCGACTTGACCTCTTTCGTTCGACCAAGACGATGCTGGTAGAACGGATCTCTTTTTGTCGAGCAAATTTGCGCAGTCTCACCATTTCGCGCATAACTTCCACATCCGACTTCCTATTTAAGTAATTCTTGCGATCACGTGATCCTCTCTTCTTTGGCTTTCTATATATTTAAAGAACTCACAGCAAATCTAACATTTGAATTTGTAACAAGTCATGCAAAGTGGCATAGCCGTTCTGCTCGGCACAGCTTGCCCGAGGTGACCACTTTGATCATAACTTTCTTGTTTGAAATCCGATTGAGGTGTTCTTTACGAAAAAATGTTCCTCTCTTCTGTGGGTTTCCAACCATGTATCACAATTATCGTTCAGAGCTCCATAAGAATATAGAAAACTTTTGAAAATGGGACGTGCATTTTTCAGCATTCATGCACAAGTTGCACCTTTTCTCCAACTTTGCACTTTTGATCCTTTTTTCCACCTAAAACACAATAAAACACCTCAAGTGCACCTTTTTCTAACATATATCGAATAAAAGATACTTGTGCTAATATATGACTAAAATTCTTATCACACATGTGTTAAATTGGACACTAAAACACGCTTATTTTAACTTTCATCACATAACACGCTTATCCTCCACAGTATTGTTCCCATTATCCTTCTTATATCGTCATTCGTCATGTTGTTTCTCTCCTGGAAAATTATCCATAAATAAATGATGATTTAGAATCTCCAAACAGCTGTGACCTGCTTACTTTCATTAATACTAACGACTGCAACAAAAATCCAGTGAAAGGTTAATCAACATGTAACTTGTTCCCAAAAGAAAAGCCTGCTAATAGTCTGTAAAAAATCTCCAATGACACAGGACACTTTAAGAATAAATGGTCCATTATCTCCTCCTCCTTCTTGCATAAATAGCATCTAGACCGACCTCGAAATCCCTTTCACAACAATATATCCTATGTAGTGAGAATTCCATTAATAGCTTTCCAAGTCGTAATAGATCTCCGAGGTGAATAAAATCAGCCCATATCCACACACTCCAGTTTGTCCTTAAGAAGTGGGCCTTGCATGAATATAGGCAATATTAGATGAAACCTTGCCTTGCAAAGATTTACTCCAAAATCTGCAATCATCAAAATTAGAACACATATGTGTGCACAAGATGGCATCTACAAATTTAGGAAATGTAGTGATGAAACTCTCTATAAAATGCCAATTGCCATCATATAAATAATCACCAATGATGTCATCGAACTGATAGCGATGTTCCGGCGGAATATCCACCAAATCCGCAATAGGTGTCCCTATCCAATTATCCAACCAAAAGCAAACCCTAGAATTATATCTTGCAACCCATATCTCCTCCCCTTTCAATCTCTTTATGTGAAATTTACAGGATGTTCGAATCGAAGAAACCATGTACCTTTCTTTGATATTTTTCCCGTCAAACCATCGTCCCTTGATCATAGATAAAGGGCCTTTCCCCTGAAGAATGTCCCAATATAACTTTATTATGTATGCCTCATTAGCCGCTCTAATGGATTGAATGCCCAAGCCCAGGGCCGATCCTATAAATTTTCATGCATGAGTCATACTTTAAATTTGGGCCCTTATTTTGCTTCTTATTAAAACGCAGTATATATAATAAAAAATTAATAACTAAAGAAAATATTGCAACAACACGTCTAACAGTTTTGATGGCACAAAAAATTACATCTATAAATAACATACCTTTGAATAAAATTGAAATCAAGGATCTTTTGCCTAGAAAAATTCTCCAAATTTTAAATCTCTTTAGTTTATTCTTCTTAATGTTATCACGATGAGTGATTCTTTTTATAAGCAATTCCTGAAAGATAAAAAAGGTAAAAAAATAATATTAAAAGAAAAAATTCATAATAGACATAAATAAATAAAAAATCATGGGTAAAAATATATTAAAAGATGTGATTAGATATATAAAGCAATAATATATAATTAAAAATATTAATAATAAAAAGATATTAAAAACAAATAATTAGAAATAAGTACAAATGTTTATAAAAGAAAAGATGTTTAAAAAGAATAATTAAAAGGATAGTTATTGGAATTGGATAAAAAAGGAAAAGCGAAGAAAATGGTTGATTTAATAAATCATTAAATGACGTTATTAAAAAAATTGAAAAGAAGAGGATGGAAAGGGATTCGAACCCTACACGTAAATATATATGGATGTATGTTTTCTTCAACCACTTGGACAAGACTCCAATTTTATCTAATCCTCTAACTATATATATATATATATATATATATATATATATATATATATATATTAAAAATATGGGCCCCTAAATTTCATCATAATTTTTTAGCCTAAGTCGATCGACTTGCTCGACTCAAGCAAAGACCGGCCCTGCCCATGCCCTCCTCAGAAGACGGTTAGCATACCCTTTTCCAGGCCACAATGAATCGATGATGCCTATGCACATCCCTAGTCCAGACAAAATTACAGCATGCAACATCAATTTTTTTGATCAAATGTCTTGGCCATTTATGAAGCATCATCACATGCACCGCCGAAGCAATAATGACTTAATTAACCAGGCATATCCTACCTGCCATAGATAGCATACTACCTTTCCATTGCTGAAATTTACCAAGAATGGCGTCTGTGGCTTGCAGGAAATATTCAAATTTGGGAGATCCAATGAACATTGAACCACCAAGATATTTAAATGGAAAACTACCTTCTTGTATTCCCAAGTTTCTTATCGTTCTTCTCTTGACCGCAGGCCTAACACTAGCCCCAAAGAATACCTTTGATTTACTCGGATTAAATTCTTGACCGGACGCCTTAGCATAATTTTCTAAAACCAACCGAATACAGTCTATAGATGTGTCATCCTCCTGACAGAAAAGCATGATATCATCTGCATAAAATATATATGGTGGAATAAAAGTGTGTCTGTTTGCTCCTTCTTGCATGATCTCTCCACTCTCAATTTTATGCTCAATCCATTTTCCCAACACCTCCTCAGCAATACAAAAAAAGTAATGGCGATAGAGGGTTACCCTGCCTAACCTCTCTTCCACATTAAAAAAATCCCTCCGAACTTCCATTAATCAAAACTGAGACTTTTACAGATTCAAATATAGCCTTTGCCCAGTCAACAAAGGTACCTCCAAAATCCATTTTCATCAAAACATGCAGGATAAAGACCCAACACAAAGTATCAAATGCTTTCCTTATGTAGATCTTAAAACCAACATTGCCACATCTAGAACAATTTAAGCTATTGAGATTCTCTAAAGTAACAACAATATAGTGATGGATATTCCTTCCAAGGATAAAACCAAACTGATTAGCACCAAGATGTTCATTGAGGAGCGGCCCTATCCTAGAGGCAAGGATCTTAGCAAAAATCTTGAAGAGGAAATTGTAAAGATTGATCGGCTTGTAATCTTCTACTCAATTAGCGCCATCAATCTTTGGGATTAGAATGATAAAATTGTAATTAATTCCAGAGAGAATTTTAGAAGTTCTGAAGAAGTGTTGAACTACCATGCAAAGATCCTGATCAATGAAGTGCCAACATTTCTGAAAAAAATCCCCAAAACCATCACGCCATAGTGAACTATCTACCGAAAGCTCCATAACTGCTCGCTTTATTTCCTTCATTGAAAGAATACCTGAAATAACTCGCTGTTTCTCTCCACCAATAACCTTATCGATGATGTCCAGACCCTCGAACTCTCCCTCCTCCTCTGGCTTCCTAAACAAGTGGGAGTAGTACTGAACAACATGCTGAGAAATACGATCTATATCATATGTAAGCTCTCCATAAACATGCATAAAGCTTATGCTCGATTTCGTATGCTCACTCTTGTGTGTTTGTGAAAGAAATTGGAATTCCTATCCACATCCTTGAGCCATGACGTTCTATTTTTCTGAGAAAAGAACTGATGTTTCTCCAATAATTTCTTGTTTAGCTCTACATGTGCATCAACTTCCTCTAGAAAGAGCTCCTCACTGTCTCCATCTTCCCCAATGCAAGTCAGAAAATCACTAAAAGTCTCCAGTGCCTCATCTATACCATTAAAGATATTCCAAAAATTAGTGGCGTTCCATCTTTTGATATCTCTCTTGAGTCTTTTTAGCTTCACCCCAAAATTCGAGATCGGGTTTCCATTCCAAATAGGGTTTTTCCATGAAGTTTCAGCCATAGTAAAAAACCCTATGTCAAGCATCCACATTGATTGAAATCTGAAAGGTTTGGGGGATGAACTGTTTAGATTACATGAGACCAGTATTGGATGATGATCTGATCCATGTTTTGCCAACACAGAGGCTAAGCAAAAATTCCACGTTTCTAAGAAAACATCATCTGCAATAACCCTTTCAATTCTGGAGGCTCTCATCGCCCTCATAGCCAAACGACTAACCCAAGTAAATTTAGCTCCATGCATATCCAAGTCATGAAACCTTGAATTATCCAAGAACTCCTTAAATTTAAGTGGACCAAGATTATCTCGACACGTACAGTGAAGCCTGTCATGTGATCCAAGTGTAGAGTTAAAATTTTCAACAATCATCATTCCGCTACTCTGGTGCATAATTATATCATACCATAGGTCCTCACGTATGATATGATTCATATGAGCATGGACAGAGCCAAAACAATAGTTTGCAGCATTGTATATGAAGTCAAAAATCATCACTTGTGAAGAAGAGAAAGCCAATCTAACCTAAGAAACCCTTGTAGCATTTTAGAAAACCCATAGATTCGGTCTCAACCCTTGTCTCTCATTCTGACCCGCAAAGTGCAATCCCATTCTACTCCAAACATGCGCGGGTAATGAAGAAAATATAATTTTTAATTCTTCCATTGCTAACCAACACGATTTATGCCTGTTGCATAGCTCCTGAAGAGCCATCCTAGTTGGGTCATGCCCAATACCTTTGAAGTTCAAAAAAGCACCTTTATTTATTCTTCGTGTTACGACCGTGCTTTGATGAGTGTGTAAATTCACTAGTTTCAAGCCCACATTCATGTACTTATGGTGTAATTAATAATTGTAATTCGATGTGAATTGGTATACGTGGTGGAAAATCATGAATTGGGAGTTTACAAGGCTATTTGAGTTGATTTTCGATGGAAAACGAGTTGGAAGTGATCGGATCTGGAAAGAGGAAAAAACAGGGATGCGATTCAAACACGGAGGGATCAGATTCGACCAAGAAGAAGGAAGTTCGACTAGCACCTCTGGTCGAACTGAGCTCGAAGAAGTGCAGTTCGACCACGACAGCCGAGTTCGACCAAACCATTTGGTCAAACCGTGGTCAAACTCGAAGCCTAAACAGAAACAGTTCTGGTTCGACCAGGAAACATTCAGTTTGACCAACACCATGGTCAATTCCGGAGTCAGAAGCCAATTACAGATGGATTCGACCAGTGATTCGACCAGCATAGAGGAGTTTGACCAACGTGTTTGGCCGAATTGATATCTGGAAACTTACCAAATTTGGATTTTTACACTGTCAGTGAGTGTGTTCTCTCAAAAAGCCCATCCAAGGCCCGTAAGGAGAGTTATAAGTATAAAAGAAGAGCTTTTGCAGGAGAAGAGAAAAAGGCATTCATCATCCATCCTTCACCAAACCCTACCATCATCCGAAGGAGTACTGAGAAGAGGTTCGTCTGGCGAGTCAAGTGAGATCATACCAGCTAGCCATGATTGTTCCTAGATCAATCATGGGCTAGAACTGCTCCGGTAGTTCTAGGGTTACGAAAGTTTTATGAGTTAATTGAATTTTCAAGAGTAAACTCCATACAACACTACTTGTGGTTTGTTCTGTATAAGATTGTGCCTTTTTAATTCATACTCACGGTCATTTTGTCCATCTTTAACTGTTATGTAGAGTCTGAATACATCTCTTGGTTATTGATTGAGTATGTTCATCGCTGAGCAAGATTGCATGTTATAATTTTAAGTGAAGGGATTCCGAAGTCTTATTAAAACTATCTTATATAGATACTTGTTAATTGAATCGTATTCAGGTTAATAAGTAGGATGAAGAGTATAACTTTATAGTACCTAAAAAGGGAGATCAAATCGGGTTAGAGTACTAAAGTGCACGGGAAATAATTGATTCTGATAGTACCTAGAAAGGGGGTAAAGTATACATCTTGTTCTGAGGATATTCACACGTGTCATACGCTTTCTTACTTGTGTCTATAGTGTACACTTGTATGGTTTAGTGATGCGTCCATGAACCACAAGGCAGAGTCGGACATCAACACAAGGAAAGGAAATTACTAAATAAAACAGGATTACCTGAAGAACTACTCTATTACATACTTGATCACAGCCGAAATTTCTCTATTGCTTGCTTATTTATTCTGCTATTTCAATTATTTGTTATTTAGTTTCACAATTAAACTAAATCCAATTTACCAACATAATCTTAGTTAATTAGAATATAAGTGAATTAATAATAATCAGTCCCTTAGATTTGACAAATACTTGGTCACCTTTTGAAACTACAATTGATATCCTTATTCTTGAGGATTAATTTTGTGTGTTGAGAAAATGTTCATCAAGTTCTTGGCGCCGTTGCCGGGGACATCATTAAATATCTTTTGATTATTTCTAATTTAATTGAGATTATTATTCTTGTTTTGATTTCTAATACTTATTTTTCTTAGGTGTATGCTCACTAGATCAAAGACAGGTGAATTGGCGTCGTATAATCCAGAGATCGGAGCATCGTTGAGGAAGAAAAAGAAGAAGAATAAGAACAAGAAAGTTGATCCAACTACAACTCTTGATTTAGGAGTTGAAGTTGACGTGATGAATCCGCAAATGATTGAAACTGCAACCAAAGTTAATTTGGACATAGAAGCAATCAACATGGCAGCGGACTCGAACACACTTGCCATCCGGGAAGTCTTTAAGAACAACGGAACAAGCAATGCTGGGTTGTTAGGAGCAAGAGGAACTAGAGCTAATTTTGATCTACACCCTGCTCTTATAACCATGATTGAAAGAAGCCCCTTCTCTGGGGGAACATTCGAAGATCCTCAGCAACATCTGAATAAGTTCCTTGGGTATGCAAGTACACAAAAATATGCAGGAGCTCATGAGGATGCGAGGAAGATCATACTGTTTAAGTTCTCGCTAAATGAAAAGGTAAGAGATTGGTATGATAATCTTGATGCTGCTTAATGTGATACATGGGAGAAGTTGAAAGTGAAATTCCTGGAGCGATACATGCCACCTTCAAAGGTGTTCAAGATGAAGCAAGAAATCAATCAATTTTCTATCCATGGCAATGAGAAGTTTCATGAAGCTTGGGACAGATTCAAGGACATGCTTCGGAAGTGTCCACAGTATGGGCTATATAAAGCTCAATATATCAGTATTTTCTACAATGGGTTGGATTGCGGTTCTCGTGTTTTAATTGATGCTTCTTCTAATGGAGCGCTGCTTACTAAGTCACCCAATGAGGCCGAGAAGCTGTTTGAAGATATTTCGATGAATTCAAGAGATTGGCTTACTTATAGAGTGAGAGACACTTATGTCCTTGGTAAAGTAGCACAGGTTGAGCATACTATGGTGAAGTCCGGAAGAGATGATGAGATCGTCTCTAGCTTGACTATCATTAGCAAGCTATTGGAGTCTCAGCAAAAGCAGATCACAGATTTATCGCTGAGTGTACCAATGATACAGCAAGATGGTGGCTATGAAGGAGCTAGCCAAGATGAGATTGAGGAGGCAAATTACGCCATAGGTCAAAGTATTCAAGGAACTAGCTACCCAAATCAAGGAAACCAGAACTATCAAGGGAACTACAACCGTAGTCCCCCAGTTGGTTATCAACAACCAAGGAGGCCGGAGTTTTCATGGAGCAATCTGAATAATGCGATGCAGCCTCCTACTGGCGTTGATCTGGGAGCTAAAGTGGAAGAAGAGAAGCCTGGTTTTGAAGATATTGTGAACAGGTACATGGCGAGGAATGATGCAAGAGTAGACCGTCTTGAGGCCAAGTTAGAGAAGAAGATTGATGATCATCATAAGGATTTGTCTACACAAGTGAAAGACCTTACGTTGTTAATGGGGGAGATGGTAGGGAATGTGAACAAATTGACTCAAACTATCGAGAAAGGGAAGCTTCCATCTAAAAGTATTGAGAATCCAAAATCTTGTCACGCCATTACACTGAGGTCTGGAACGCAGTATGAGGGACCGATGAAGCAGGAATTGAAGTCTGAAGCATCAGGAGCCCGATTTGACCCCGATTCGACCAGATAAGCAGGTCGAACTGAACAGGGGAGGTCGAACTCGGAACCTGGGCGACGTCTAGAGGAATTAGAAGACCAGTTCGACCAAAATCAGGTGAGTTCGACCAGAGCCTCTGGTCGAACTGAGGTCGAAATCCACTGTCCAGAGCACTCTGTTTTGTCTGATGTCCGATTCGACCAAGTTCGTTTAGATTCAACAAAACTAATTGGTCGAACCATGGTATAACCGACCCATAAGGAGCAGAACGAACTTTTAGACGTTCAGTTCGACCATTACTCACTGAGTTCGACCACCTACCCAGGTCAAACTCTGGTCAAACTCTCTTGTTCTATGTCGTTTTCTGCGTTGAATGCTCCGCATGATGTTGAAACTACTCTAGTGTCTTTCAAAGAGCAGAATATTAAGATTATAGTAGAGAAGAAGTGGGAAAGAGCTAAGAGATTGAGAGTTGAAAAGGATAAAGCGGAGAAGGCTGAACGTGATGAATGGGGGATTCCCAAAACAAAAATACCTTCGTCCTTTCCTCTCAAGCTAGTTAAGAAGGGATTGGAAGAGAAGTTCAAGAAGTTTTCAGAAAAGATAAACGAAATAAGCTTGAACATTCCTTTTTTTGAAGTAATATTGGAGATGCCGTATTATGCCCACTTTCTGAAGGATATTCTTTTGAAGAAGAGAAGCTTGAACGGAATTGAGATGGTAAATTTGTCTGAGAACTACAGCTCGATCATTCAGAGGAAGCTGCCAGCTAAGTTAAAGGATTCGGGAAGCTTCATAATCTTATGTGAAATTGGAAATGGGCCGGCACGTCGAGCCTTGTGTGATCTTGGGGCAAGCATCAACTTGATGTCGTTGTCCACCTTTCAAAGGCTTGATTAGGGAGAGTTAACCCCCACGACAGTTGCTCTACAACTAGCGGACAGGTCCATGACTTTTCCAAAGGGTGTGATTGAAGATGTTCTTGTCAAAGTAGAGAAACTAGTATTTCCTGTGGATTTTCTGGTGCTGGAGATGGAAGATGACAAGGATAATATCCCTCTTATTCTAGGGAGACCTTTCCTTGCTACTGAGGGAGCCATGATAGATGTGCAGAAGGGTGAGTTGAGGCTAAGGATGAATAAAGAAGAGGTCCTATTTAACCTTGACAAAGTAATGAAGATGCCAATAGAGATGCAGTGTCACAATATTGATGTAGTGGAGGAGATAGTGAAGGAAGACATCTCTTTGATTCTATCGAAGGATCCTCTTGAGACATGTTTGATAGAGTCTCTTACTTTTCCCACTACAGAGCTTGATGATATCTCCAATGAGGTATGTATTGAATTTCTTGAAAATTTGCTTGCTTTGGGTGATGACAGGTATGAGTCGACAAGGACCAAAATTGAAGAGGTCGAGTGGACTAGGAAGTACTTGCCATTGGATAGAGAGAGTGCACCTCAGGAAGAGAAGAAAAAGGAGTTAAAACCATTACCAAAGCACTTGAAGTATGCCTACCTTGGTGACAATGAAAAATATCCGGTAATTGTATCATCTTCTCTTGATGATGATCAACTTGAGGAATTGTTAGATGCGCTTAGAAAGTATAAATCTGCGAATGGTTGGTCTCTTGATGAATTAGAGGGTATTAGTCCTTCCTATTGTATGCATAGAATAAGATTGTTAGATGAGGCCAAGAATAGCATTCAGAATCAGCGGAGGGTGAATCTCACTATTCAAGAAGTGATTAAGAAGCAAATCTTAACGTGGCTTGATGCAGGAATTATTTATCCTATTAGTAATAGTCCCCAAGTGAGTCCATTGCATGTTGTTTCTAAAAAGGGGGGCATGACTATAGTGAAAGCCGAAGATGGTGAGACCTTACCCACTAGGATTCCTATGGGATGGCGTGTATGTACGGATTACTGGAAACTGAATGAAAATACATGCAAAGACCATTTTTCCCTTCCTTTCATGGATCAAATGTTTGATAGACTTGCAGGGTATGAGCTTTATTGTTTCTTAGATGGGTACTCGGGTTATAATCAAATTATGATTGCACCCAAGGATCAAGAAAAGACTACTTTTACTTGCCTTTATGTAACTTTTGCCTTTAGGAAGATGCCTTTTGGTTTATGTAATGCGCCTGCTACATTTCAGTGTTGCATGATGGTCATATTTGATGGGTTGATAGAGAAGATCATGGAGGTGTTTATGGATGACTTTTCTATGTTTGGTTCCTCCTTTGATACTTGTTTATCTAACCTTGCTCCTGTTTTGAAGAGATGCCAAGATACTAATCTTGTCTTCAATTGGGAGAAGTACCACTTCATGGTAAAAGATGGGATTGTTCTTGGCCATCATATTTCGAGCCAAGGGATTGCAGGTGGATAGAGCAAATGTGGTGGCAATTGAGAAGCTTCCAGCACCTACTAATAAAAGAGGAGTGCGGTCCTTCCTTGGACGCCCCGGTTTTTATAGGAGATCCATAAAAGACTTCTCGAAATACTCCAAGCCCTTATCTCATTTACTTGAAAAAGTTGTTCCTTTTGTTTTTGATGAAGAATGTCTAACAGCTTTTCAGGTTTTGAAAGAGGCGCTTATTACTACACCTATCTTGATCATACCAGATTAGACTAAGCCGTTTATACTTATGTGTGATGCAAGTGATTTAGCACTTGGAGTGGTGCTTGAGCAGTTGAGGGAAAAGAAGTTCTGTGCCATTTACTATGCAAGTAAAACTTTTGATGCTAAATAAAAGAATTACACGGTGAATAAAAAGGAGTTTCTAGTTATGGTGTATGCGTTCAATAAGTTTCGACAGTATTTGGTTGGCATGAAGACGATAGTGTATACGGATCATTCTACGATCCGATACTTGATGGAGAAGAAGGAAACAAAGCCAAGGATCATTAGGTGGATTATTCTTCTGTAGGAATTTAATATAGATATCCAAGATAAAAAGGGTACTAAAAATGTTTTGGCGAATCACCTATCAAGGTTGGAGACAAGGGAGCACTGTGATGATTCTTTCGATTACATTGAAGAGATGTTTCCTGATGAGAAGATAATGGCAGTGCTTGTTGAAGGAGCTGAATGAGCATGTGTAGTGGCTGCTCAAGGGATGGATCCATGGTATGCGGATTATGTGAACTACATTGCTGTAGGTGAAATTCCTAGAGATCTCAATCGATATCAACTTGCAAAATTCAAGAGGGATATTGAGACATTTATATGGTATGATCCGTTTGTCTACAAGATATGTACGGATTCCATAGTCCGTAGGTGTGTGCTCGAGATGGAGATGGAGAGTGTACTTGATTTTTGCCATGCACAACCTAATGGGGGGCACTTCGGAGCTCAAAAGACAGCAGCAAAGGTACTTCAATCTGCTCTATATTGGCCGACTTTATTTAAAGATTGTGAAACCTATGTGGCGACATGCGATAGATGTCAAAGGATGGGGAACATAAGTCGACGAGATGAGATGACACTTCAGCCAAGCATTTTTGTCGAGATCTTTGATGTATGGGGGATTGATTTTATGGGGCCTTTTCCCCCATCTAATGGATTTCTTTATATCCTTTTAGCAGTAGATTATGTTTCTAAGTGGGTGGAAGTCATTCCAACTCGCGTGAATGATTCAAGGACTATTTTATCTTTCTTAAAGAAACATATTTTTGCCCATTATGGAGTTCCTAGAGCATTAGTGAGTGACGGAGGATCTCACTTCATCAACAAACTTCTTGAAAAGGTGCTTAAAGATTATGGAGTCAAGCATAGGGTCACTACACCCTATCAGCCTCAAGCGAATGGGCAAGCTGAAGTTTCCAATCGGAAAGTTAAGCAAATTTTGGAGAAGGTAGTTGGAACCAATAGAAAGGATTGGTTATGAAGCTTGATGATGTTGTGTGGGGGTTCCGAACTGCTTACAAGACGGTGTTGGATATATCACCATATCAAATCGTCTATAGAAAGTCGTGCCACTTACCCATACTGATTCAGCATAAAGCTCTTTGGGCATTAAGGAGTTTGAACTTGTCTTTAAAAGATCAAAAGGAATTGAGGGTGACTCATATCAATCAATTGGATGAGTTCAGGAATCGAGCTTATAAGTACTCGGAGATCTACAAAGAGACAATGAAGAAATGGAATGATTCAAAGATCTCTTACAAGGAGTTCAAGAAAGGTGATGAGGTATTAGTTTTTAACTCTCGTTTGAAGCATTTTGCAGGGAATTGAAATCAAAATAGACGGGGCTTTTCATTATCCATAGACCCTGCAGAGGGGGGAGTTTTGAGCTTATGGACAAAGATGGGGACATTATCGCAGCGAATGGGCATCGATTGAAGCATTACAAGTCATCAGATGATGTTTGTGTCATCTTTGAGGATACCTTGCACTAGATTGGTACCGTCGTGACTCTGCGATATTAAACATGAGCATCCGTTGGGGGCTTTCCCTCCCGTTTTATTGCTTTATTTCTTTTGTGTGATTAAGAAATTTTTATATTTAAGGTGCTTACTAATCGGCAATTACATCTCTTTGCAAACTTAGTTTTACTTTGATTTCTACTAAGTTTGGGGGGTGTGATGTACTTACCTCATTGAAGCATTGAGGGTATAATCTTTTCTTTGAAACGTTTGTTAGGGGAGTTGATTTTTTGCGGCATATCAAAACTTTTATCGGTTGCAGTGTGTCAATTTTTTTGTAATTTGCCTAATGTTTTGTGGTGTTTGGTTGATGTCAAGTTTAAGATTGATTCTCGAGCCAGTTTTAATCTATTTTGGTAACTAATGTTCGTTTTTGATCTTAAAGTGTGCAGAGGATGAAGAAAATTTGAGTTTGGAGCATCAGGAGGTGAGTTCAACTAGACAAGCAGGTCGAACGCGAGAGCCCTGGTCTAACTGAGGATCAGATAGTTTCTTACAGGTTGATTCGACCAAGCAGTGGCTAGTTCGACCAGTTGTTCGACCAAAGAAGGATATCAAACTGGCAAACAAAAAGTTGTACAAACGGGTTCGACCAAGACGTGATAAGTTCCACCAAATGGTTGGTCAAAGCAAAGTCGAATTGCGAACTAGAAAGTTTTGAATTTCGACCAAAAGGAAAGAAAGCCGATGTTCGTTCTAAGAAACGCAAGATAGACCGTCTCGGGAAGATGTTGCGACAAAGAAGCTAAGGCTTAAGGAGCAGTTGCCCATGAATTTCAAGATTCAGATGAATGAATGGGATGAGATCAAGGAGAAATGGAGAGATGTGTCGGATAAGATTGTTCGAACGAGGTATCAAGATGATGGAGCGATGGTTACCATGAGCATTCGAGATGATATTTTGTGGATGTTTGATCAAGTTGGAATTCGTCACTTCATGGAGTTGAAAAGGCCTACTTATTTCCATATGACTGCTGAAGTAATATGTTCGATTACTGAGAAGAAGGGTTTTACCCATCTTCCGTATGAGTGTTCGTTTCAGCTTGGAGGTGAGCAGAGGACATGGTCAGTAGAGGATTTGAATATCTTGTTGCAGACTCCTAGGGGGATTTCGAGGGCTGAGAATGGGTATTTCAATACAAACAGATTATGGAGATAGATTTCTGGTGAGGATGTGGATTATAAGACTAGCAGTGCTCGTGCTTCGTTGATTCAGAATCCAGTGCTTCGATACATGGATCGAGTGTTGAGCAACACACTATTTGCTCGGTCTGAGGAAAGCTGTGTACTATCATATGGACTTCACTGACATCTCACTTATCCTGGAGGATCCCAATTTGGTGATGAACATATGTGTGAAGGTATGATTCACCCATTTGAAGGATGGAGATTGGTTCTTCACGAGGGGATTGAAGCCCTTTACTTTCATGTTCCCTTATGATTTGGGTGTATTGACGACTATTCAGAATGAGGAGAACATGTATATGAACACCCTCCGGCATACCGCTATCTCCATCACTTGTTTGACAAAGGGAGATTGGAGGACTGTAGCTCAGATGTATGCTGAGAGGATGATGGAGGAGCTGCAGAGGATTGTATACGAGGGGTGTTTTCAGCCACATCCACAGTAGCATCAGCAGCTGGAGCCAGAAGAGGATCATGTGGATCCGAAGATGGGAGATCCATAGCCGCATGAGAGGCCACCACGACCTATTCCAGCGGTGCCACAGCAGCAATGGGCTAGTCCAGATGCTTATTTATAGGAGCAGTTTATATTGATTCATGAGCAGTTCGCTACACTGAATGCGAACCAGCAGAAGACAAATAGGCAGCTGGAATTGGCAAATGCAAACTTCACAGCACTGGATGGGAAGTACAACGCGCTGCAGAATAACTATGTGGAGATGGATCAGAGATTCGAGAGGTTGTTTGCTTATGAGCACATGATGGATAGGAATCTCACTGCTCTTCATAGAGATGTGGATCGATTGCGCATGGAGATGAATGGTGATGACGAATAGGGTGCGAGCGATGATGATGATGCTCCAGAGGAGTAGGATGCACCAGGTTTTTATCTTTGTCTGTTTCATCTCATCTCCCTTCTCTTTTTCTCTTTACAGGATGGGTATTTGTGGTGTGAGTGGCATGTACGTATATTAATATGCTTGGACATAGATTGAGTGGTGATGATTATACTTGAATGGATTGTATTGCTATGAGGGTTCTTGGTTTAAGCATGATGCATTCGCATGTTACATGTGTTGATTTTTATTGATTAGAAGCATGTATGCCTGATAAGTATGTGAATTTATTGTGAAATTGATCTTGGTTATTTACTTTGAGGAGTACTTAGGAATTTATTTACCCATGTGAGGATTTGAGCCATTTAAATCATGCTAGTTCATGATGATTTATTCTTGAGAGAATCATTCGTATGACCGTATTCTAGAACTTGGCTTGGCGTCTTGTGTGAAACTTATGATTGAGGAATTGCTAGGATATGATCTGAGGCCATTATTGTGTAATCAAGTCACTTAGCCAAAATTTTACCTTACCTGTTAATATATGTATCATTATAAGCCTTTTGAGCCTTAAAAAGCTTTTTCTTTGGAAAGCCTTGATAAAAAGTCTTATTAAACCTTACTTGAGCCTTGTTGAATACCTGATTCATTAGTAGAGAGTTGAGGTATGTAAGAGCTTGAAAGAATGAAAAGGTTGAAGCTTGGTTGAGAATTATAAAAAAGAAAGAAATATGGTTAAATCTTGTTTAGGGGTAGTGCTTGAAAAGTGTACCCCGACTGCTTAGAAGGGTAGTGCCCGAAATTGGTACCCTTGCTCATTGAAGAAAGATGATGTTGATGCTCGGAAAAAGAAGGAGAATTCAAACTATGATGTTTATGAGAAGAAGATGGAGAAACAGACGAAGCTATGTGACGAAAAGCAAGACTCTAAGGTAATTCTCTACTAGTGAATTAGTCACTTAACTTAAATTCTCCTACCTTTACCAAAGAGCCAACATTACAACCCAAAAGTAAGTCCTTTGTGATCCTAGTAAGGAATTAATTTTAAGTTTAGTTTTGAGACCCTTACCAAGCTTATGGTTACGCGGAAGTATGGATTGAATTTGAGCGTAAATACTAACCTGTTAGACTGAACATCTTTTACACTTGAGAGTTAGAGTAAATGTTTATCTTGTGAGCTATATGATTTTGTACTCCGAAAGGTATTTTAATTGGGTGATGTTTTGGATGAATGATGCATATGATGCTTGCAATTCTTGTGTTCGATTGATAAATTGCATGTGTGAGTATGAATTGTGTTGGTAGTGGTGAATTTTACACTACTCCTTGGTTTTGATTTCGTTGCCTCGGGACGAGCAACATGTAAGTTTGGGGGTTTGATGAGTGTGTAAATTCACTAGTTCCAAGCCTTGATTCATGTACTTATGGTGTAATTAATGGTTGTAATTCGATGCGAATCGGTATACTTGGTGGAAAGTCACGAATCGGGAGTTTACAAGGCTATTTGAGTTGATTTTCGATGGAAAACGAGTTGGAAGTGATCAGATCTGGAAAGAGGAAAAAACAGGGGTACGATTTGACCACGCAGGGGTTGGATTCGACCAAGAAAAAGGGAGTTCGACTAGCACCTATGGTCGAACTGAGCCTGGAAAAGTGCAGTTCGACCACGACAGCCGAGTTCGACCAAACCACTTGTCGAACCGTGGTCGAACTCGATGCCTAAACAAAAGCAGTTCCAGTTCGACCAATAAACATTCAGTTCGACCAACACCATGGTCGAATTCGAAGTCAGAAGCCAATTACAGATGAATTCGACCAAGGATTCGACCAGCATAGAGGAGTTCGACCAACGTGTTTGGTCGAATTGACGTATGAAAACTTACCAAATTCGTATTTTACACCGTCAGTGTGTGTGTTCGCTCAAAAAGCCCATCCAATGCCTGTAAGGAGAGTTTACAAGTATAAAAGAAGAGCTTTCACAGGAGAAGAGAAAAAGGCATTCATCATCCATCCTTCGCCAAACCCTACCATCATCCGAAGGAGTCGTGAGGAGAGGTTCGTCTGGCGAGTCAAGTAAGATCATACCAACTAGCCATGATTGTTTCTAGATCAGTCAAGGGCTAGAACCGCTTTGGTAGTTCTAGGGTTATGAAAGTTTTATGAGTTAATTGAATTTCCAAGTGTAAACTCCGTACAACACTACTTGTGGTTTGTTCTATATAAGATTGTGCCTTTTTAATCCATACTCACGATTGTTTTGTTCATCTTTAACTGTTATGTAGAGTCTGAATACATCTCTTGGTTATTGATTGAATGCGTTCACCGCTGAGCAGGATTACATGTTATAATTCTAAGTGAAGGGATTCCAAAGTCTTATTAAAACTATCTTATATAGATACATGTTAATTGAATCGTATTCGGGTTAATAAGTAGGATGAAGAGTATAACTTTATAGTACCTAAAAAGGGAGATCAAATCAGGTTAGAGTACTAAAGTGCATGGGAAATAATTGATTCTGATAGTACCTGAAAAGGGGGGTAAAGTATACATCTTGCTCTGAGGATATTCACACGTGTCATACGCTCGCTTACTTGTGTCTATAGAGTACGCTTGCATGGTTTAGTGTGCGTCCATGAACCACAAGGCCGAGTCGAACATCAACACATGGAAAGGAAATTACTAAATAAAACTGGATTACATGAAGAACTACTCTATTACTTACTTAATCACAACCAAAATTTCTCTACTGCTTGCTTATTTATTCTGCTATTTCAATTATATGTTATTTAGTTTCACAATTAAAGTAAATCCTATTTACCAACATAATCTTAGTTAATTAGAATATAATTGAATTGATAATAATCCATCCCTTGGATTCGATAAATACTTGGTCACCTTTTGAAACTACAATTGATATCCTTATACTTGAGGATTAATTTTGTGTGTTGAGAAAACGCTCATCATGCTTCGGCGGGTTCTCTAGTGCTAACCATTCCCTGGTTGTAGTAATATGCATGTTCTTGGAAAATGTCCTTTCTGGCTGTATTTGCTTAATTCCCGGGAGATCAATTTTCTTTGACCTCGTAAGCGGTGGTTTCGTTCAGTGGAAATGTGTGGCACTAGAAGAGGTGCCCTTGACTGAAGAACTATTCTCCCACTACACCAAATTCACTAATTAACATTGCCAAATAGACATCGGTTATTCTTAAAATCTGATGTCTTTTTGTTTAAAACCGATGTCTTTTCCTAAACCGATGTCTATCTGCAAAAAAGTAAGCTGAGAGACATCGGTTTTCTATAAAAATACGCTGATAAACATCGATTTTCAGTAACCGATGTCTTTCAAATGATGTCTATCCGCATTTCTAAAATAGTGCACTGATAGACATCGATTTTAACTAACCGAGATCTATTAAGCGATGTTATTTCTCTAATAGACATCAGTTTTCTATGAAATTATGTTGATAGACATCGGTTTCTTTAGCACCGACCGATGTCTATCTCTTGATTTTGTTCAAAATTTTAATTTAAAAAAAAAATTTCCACTCTTAGGATTCGAACCTGTACATCCATCCACCATTTCTTCTAGTATAAACTAGCAAAGGCAGAAAACCTTTTAAAATTGTTTTGAAGAAAATAATATTTATTCATTAGAATTTAAACTTTAGAAACTTCTTCCCTCCATCACTATTTAGAAAATTTTCACCCTTTGAAATTTTAGCCCGCCTTAAATCGAAGTATTCTCACCACCACCGTCGTAGTTTCGTGCTGCTCTCTCTCTCTCGTTCACCCCGCTGGTGGTAGGTAACCATTGCCAATGCCGCGTGCGTATAGCACCGTAAGAGCCTTTGTGACCAACGTACTAATTCATCTCCTTTTTTTTTCGCCGGAACGTCTATTAGCAACACCTCAACCCGCCACAGCATCGCACCCGCAAAGATTCCCACCGGCGTCAAATTGCCAAAGGAGCATCCATAATTTAAGGCCTCGTTTGCTGGAAATTATAGAAGGAGCAGTCAAAATTCCAAGCCAGATTTCTAGGGTGTACGAGAATGGCAGAGATGAAATTAGCGACAATCTAAATACTATCCATAATCAACTGATGACCACTTCAATTTGTGAGTGCAGGTCTTCTCTCTTTCTCTCTCCAAAATGTGGTCTCGTGAATAACTCATTGTTGTTTTGCGCCTGTCGATGAAAATCCACTTGTCAACCTATCCGTTAAAGGGCATCTTTCAATGATTTTCTTTATTTTTTGAGGTAGCTACTTTATTACTAATTCGTTTCTCGTTCTGTGAATTCATGCTACTAGCTAAACTTCTTTGTGATACTAAAATTGTTGTTGTTATTAATGGGTTTTCTGCCTATCAGCTTAGTACCTCTGAATTAAGGTAGAGAATCGTTTGAGAATTATATTTGAATATAACCCCTTTCTATATGTTGTAAGATGGTTCTGGATTTTCCCATTTGATGTGTCGTAAGCTTAATGAGAAATATGGAGTACAAGGTTGCCTGTTTTTACACATTTAATTCTATGTTCTTGCATCCGTTGTTTCTTTATAGCTGATTTGTGTTACAAAAACAAATTCAGGTAAGAGATTCTGGATGTGGCATCAGTGCAAATGATATTCCACTTTTATTCACCAAATTCGTTGAGTCATCCAATCGAAGCAAGGGCACATGTCTCGGCCTTCCCTTTTGCAAAGGTACAAATCTCAACTCACTTCTATAAGATAGTTCTGGAGATTTTATACTTGTTTAAAGTTTAAGAAACTGTGAATATCTACTCCAAATTGCAGAGTTGAATTCGAAATAGAAACTTTAAA
Source organism: Pogostemon cablin (assembly GCA_023678885.1). Taxonomy (NCBI): domain Eukaryota; kingdom Viridiplantae; phylum Streptophyta; class Magnoliopsida; order Lamiales; family Lamiaceae; genus Pogostemon; species Pogostemon cablin. The sequence goes on along the minus strand of CM042964.1, from coordinate 15,325,277 downwards.
AATAAATTTCTGTTTGTGTTCTTTCTTAATTCCTCTTTGATGCATGCAGGATTTCTATTACAAATACGAAGTTTAACTTGGGTTACCTTTTATGAATTAGTCCATTTAGTTCCTTGGGTTACATGCAAATTTATTTGTTTTTCATGCAATTATTTTCTGTTTTACATTAGAAGTTCACACTTGTTCCACTGTAATTTATCTTCTTCTCTGACTGGAATCAAAGGATTGATAATTTAAGGCTTTAATAAGATCTATGAAGTTGTGGAGAAGGTGGTTGTAGTGATTTCATTTGATTATGTTTAGTCCAGGTGGGATTGCTGATGCAGAGGATTGAATCAACTACAACTCCCTCTACCTTTCAATATTAATAGCAGATTGAATATAACATGGTAAAGCCTTCAGTTTATGATGTTAGAAATTGAAGAGATAATTTCATATTATCTTTTTGTATGTTTAAAGCACGAAGATTTGCTAAAGTTCTCAGAAATACTCTCAGAAATTATTTAGTTTTAAAACTCTGAATTAGTGAATTAACAATCTACTAGGTTTATTTCGATTATGATGTGTGCTTGGATACTCTCTTTATTTGCCATGCCATTCTGTAGTTGTAGGGTAACTTGGATGTCTAATTTCACATGTATTTTTTTTTTATTATTAATGATTTGGTGGATTGCACTTACTGTAACTTTTTATAATGAATTTTCACCTTCAAAATGCAGTTTATCACAGATTCATGTTACGCTTTGATCTAGTTATTTTTCCTTATTTGGATTTGTATTATGCTTGCTTAAATTCTGTATTCTGGTTGCTTGAAATGATTATTTCAATATGTTTTGCTATGCTTTGATTGGTACACTAATGAAGTACCAAATGAATTTTCTCATTAGTTTTAGAACTTTCTTAAATATATATCTACTGTTAAATATGAATTAATTTCTAAGATGAATTTTATTCAGCTAATAAAAGACCACTAAATATGTACTTGGGAAACCGTATGATTTTGCAAATACCTAATTGATTTAATCCACTCCAACTCTTACACAAAATTGTCTAATATTATATTTTTTTGTTGTCATCTTTATTTCTTTCTTATAGAACTCCACTCCTAAACTCAATTTTATAATATTGAAATGCTATCTACTTTAATGCCATCGAAAATAAAATACCTTGCAATAATGCCCCTGCCTCCCTGCTCTTCCGCCATCGAAAACATGATTAATGATTTTTTTAATTATTAATTGAGCTCCACAACATTCATGAAATTGCTAAATTTCTACGAGCACCGTTGTCAAGGGAGAATTGCTTTTTCATTCTACAAGCCAAGTTTTCTAGTAAAATGATTATAAGTTGCAAATGTATATTTTATTTTTTGCAGTCTATTTCCGCTTGTGTTGCTTTTGTATACACTAAGTGACATCTCAATGTCATATTTCCATCCTCTTTCATTGAAGACAAGATTTGTTTGATTCTTATTTTTACATCAAAAGAAGTGTCTCTCCTTTTGGGCTTGTATTACAAAAATTAGGATAATTCTTTAGCTTGCTTTGTATGAATGGTGTAATGTTTGAATTATGTTGTGTAATTTTCATGTCTTTTATCAACTCTTGCATGAATCCTTTGTATTTTCTTCAGATATGTTTGCCTTACAGTGATGAAGGTGGAAGTATGGGCTTGAAGGTAGGAAAATTTTGAACGAGAAGAAATGGCGAACGTATAAAATCGAAATAACAAACCTTACCCCACTCTCTTTCCCTGATTTTTTATGCTAACCTTTTGTTTCTTCTTTAACAAAATTCTTATGAATTTCTCTTAAAATTTTGTAGCATTTATGGCCAATCTCCCTCCTCTCCCACCAAGCTTTGCATGATATCATCTTATGCTTACTAACAATAATTATGATTCCGCCTCCTTTCTGCCACCGCCGGCATCAGCATATGGTATGTTTTCTAATATTAAACTTAGCATTTTACTTTTAGTCTTCTCTTCTGCATAATATTGTGTTTATATTCCTACGAATTTTAATTTTTGGATATTTTTTAGTCTAATTATTATCCGTACTGGTTTTGTTATTCTTCATGCTGGCATTAATCAGATCTTCATTTCTACATATGATGATTTATTTGGGGAGATTATTTTAACATATGGTGCATCTGGATCTATATCCAGAGTTGTTGTATGCACTTAAATTTCGTTTTTCAAGGTAAAAGGAGCAAAAATTTTAACTCAGTGTCTAATTGGCAATATAATCATTACTTCAGATTATTTTTTTTATTTTTTATTTTTTGCAAACTTAACACTACATTTAAAATAGAATTATGTTGATGTTTGTCCTCAATACCTTATTCTCCACTTAATAATTTTTTTTTGTTTACACCTTTTGCAAATGTAATTACTGTTGCAAATTATCAAAACTTTGCATTGTAAGTTTCAAATTGAATAGTTTTGCTCTAAAGGTCGACTGCGGTTTCTTAAATTGAGTTCATACTTCCATATTGACTCATTTTTAACTCTTTGGCTATATTGTAATCTAATCCATTGAAACATGCTCTTTTTCAACTTTGCATTCTCTTTAACTATATTTCTTCTTGGTTACACTCATTTAATGACCACAAAACTTCATAGAGTAACTTAGGGAGCAAAGATCGGGAGGAGGATCTTGCAGCAACTACAAGTGCAGTTCATGTTTGGGATATGGAAATTGGTGGAGTCAAGAATTTTCTTTTTGCAATAATAATAATAAAGTATCACAATTAACATGTAATGTGGTATCTACCTGACTATTCTCACTTAAATAGATTTTCGTTTCTCTTTCATTGTAGATATCTGGATTTCAAGTAATCTGATATACAAAATTTACAAGAGTTGATAAGCAATGTGTAAAGCATCAGAAATATAGAGAAAATAGTTCAAGTTTGTGATAGCTACAGAAAGTTGATGTACAACGTAGCAACTTCATTATTGCAACTTTATTGAGGTAAATTTCTAGCTGGTGATCTTTAACTTGTTTTATGAAATAGTTGTGCTAAATGCTCTTTTACAATCATCAGCTTTATGAAGCAGGTAAATTACCAGCATGAAAATTTATTAAGTTAAATTCCTTGTTTATGGTCAAATATTTGTTACATTGAAGTGTTCCACTCGGGTTTAAGAAATACTATTACTGGGTTATTAAAGTTGTATATATTGTGCATTGAGTTAAGAGGATTTGTGGTCCTTTAATGAAAACATATTACTGAAGTTTAATTAGATGGAAGTTGGAAAATCTATTCTTTCAACTCTTAGTCTTTTTTTTTCTTGACACCATATATTTATTTACTCTCATAATTTGGCTGTAAATTTTTAACAAAAGGAATATTAGATTTGTGAAAACAAAATTAATAACCTATTTCTTTACACTCAGTTACTACCACTCAACCAAAATATTAGTAATATTCATCTTGTGAGTGTGAGATTCATGAGCTGTGATTCTAAATGACCACTATGCAAGTGAAATTTGATTTAGTAATCTTGGATGTCTTTACTTCTTAAAAGTTTGTAGAATAATTAGTTTCCATACTGAATTCGTCTCCTTTAAGGTGTGTTTGTTGCTAAAGATTGGACTTCATATTTAAGCATATCAGGAGCATTTTGATTGAGAATATGGGGATAAGGAATGGGAATTATTTTAGAGTTTGTCTTTGTCGCTCTACTACATCTAGTCTAGTTAATAGTAATTTGATTCTAAATTTTTTTTGGATCCTCTGTGCTCACTACTTTGGGAAGAATCAAAGTGATTCCTCACTACTTTCATTCTCTACCCTTTTCTCAGTGATTCACAATACGTCTATTAAAAATGCCTTCAGTTTTTTTTGTTGGTGTGTGTGTAAGTGCAATCTGTAGAAAAGGTTGCATTTAATTTGTAGTGGTTGATCGTTTAAAAGTTGCTATGTATCATTGCTTTATTGTTGAATTATTTAATATTTTTGTGTTTGAATTTTTTTGAACGTTTTATTTCAAAGATCAATTAAATTAATGTTTCTGAAATTTCTGTCTTACGGGAGGTGCCCTTCCACCATGTCCTCCAGGTTAAAGAATTGTCATTATTTTAGACATTTTTTTCCATATTTTTGCATTCTACTTCAAGCACCTTTCTGAAATCTGGTTCAACGACTGGTCTTGATCTTTTTGTAGTGGTTGCTGAACGGATGCAAGTGAAGCTGCGGTTATATTAGTTCCATCAAACAACACTGTCTTTACTCTTGATTTCTCTGGTTCTGGACTCTTTGATGGATAGCATGGAACTCTTGGCTGGAATGAAGTATGTGTCGTTCTACACTTTTTTCAATTTCTCCGGTGAGTGATGTCTTGCTGCAGTACAAAGTAGAGCTATCATTTTTCTAGTTTCTGGTTTATCCCATACTCTTTTTTTTTATAAAGGAAGGCCTGCTATCAGTATTTTCAAGGAAGAAAATTTGTAAGTAATCAATGAAAATGGAAACATGAGGAAAATTTCTAGAGATTTTCGTAATAAAAAAAAAGAAATTTTTTAATAGATGTGAAGTAGCTGTGGAAAATAAGTGAAATTTACACCTCATTTTCAATTAATTAAGGGAGGCCAAACTACCAGCTCATAATATTAGATAAATAGTTTAATAATAAAAAAACAATATTGAGTAAATCAACTAACCTAATTAAGTATTTGGAGAGAGTCAATTAAGGGTTTAGTGTGTGGTAAATGAGGACTACAAAGCAAGCCAATTATTTTCTGCCCCCACTCAACCCCACCCCAAATACTTATGATGTATTTAAGTTAGTTCCTTGTGTGACTAATTAATTAATATTATTTAAGTACTTTTTTATTTTATTTATGTTAATATATGAAAAAATTTATTAAATGAACCCCTCATTTTAATTAATGGGATCTGTCATGATTCCATAACAATGATATGAAATAATTTGGCCGTAGAAATTTTAATATACTTATTGGCTCATGCGGTAGATAGTTTTCATGAGGAAATGATAGGGGGTGCATCTGAAGGGATGTGCTATTGCAGTTGGACAAATTATATGGAGCATCCATGATGATAGATGCATACTACTAAAGCATGGTGAGCTTTAATTTCAAGTGGTTGTTGTTCTTCTGTTAGTTAGTTTGTTATTATAAACTATGCAGTTTACACAACTTGGTCTGTGGAATGCATTTTTTGTTTTTTTAGATATGATTAACACTGTTATGTGTGCTACTCCATCATATATTATACATGATCTTGAATGAATTCTTGTTGTTCCAATTTATTGGGATTTTTATCTATAATTTAATCTAAATGGAAATTTGCTCTCTCTTGTATGAATTCTCACTAACCACCTTGATGGGGTTTCATATTTGTAAGATTGACCTCATAAGCATTCAATTTGTAACTTCATATGAATAGAAACTAGCTAATTTCCAAATGATGATTCTGCATACTGAAGGCAAGTGTGCTGCTATCTTCAATTTGGAATCTTCTCGTTGTCTTAGCTGATCAATTCAATACGATGTACTGTTGAAACACCACAAAATTTTAATACCCCATGTCTACCATTTTAACCCAAAAATGCATCATACTTTTACACTTTACTAACCCAAAACTTTGTTTATAATTGTGCTTTAAATTGAGTAATGTTTTATCATGAGAGTAGATGTGATTCCTTTTTTATATTGGCCAATGTTCTTGAACCATATTTAAATACCTAGAAAATAACTTTTTAAGTCATATTAATTTTCTTTTCAGTAAATAACTTTAAGTCATATTATTAAGTACTATATTTTATTTTATTTCAGGTAATTGCAGTGAGGCGACAAGAAGATACATAAAAATATTATATAATGCAAAGGAAGAAGATAAAGTGGATTGGAAAAAATATGTTGGGCACCTCTTCATCATGAGGTTTTTGTTTATAAATTTAGGTTTTATTAATGTAAATTGATGTTTTTTTAATTTAATTAGTTAGGATATTTTTTTACTTTTTAAGTTAGAGATAATTTTTTATGTATTTGATATTAAATATTTGAATATCTTGTAAAATATTCATAAGTTTTGAGTTATATTAGTATAATTGCATTAATCTTATTTTAATAATAATATAAATTTATAAGTTTTGAGTTATATTAGTATAATTGCATTAATCTTATTTTAATAATAATATAAATTTATGTATAAAATTAAAAGAAAATAAAATAAAAATATGAAAGACATCATATAAAAACTGATGTCTATTGGTGTAAAATTGATGTCTATGCTGCGAAAGACATCGGTGAAAATACGATGTGTTTTGATTCCAAATCGATGTCTTTTCTTAAAAACACATCGGTGGATAAACAATGTCAAATAGGTCTAACCGATGTCTTTTGGTGGATAGACATCGGTTATTAACCGATGTCTAATGTGTCTTCACTGATGTCTTTGCCGAAAAAGACATCGAATATTAACCGATGTCTTTTTGTCCTATGCAATGTGTTTTCTAATAAAGACATCGGTGAAAAAATGATGTCTTATGTGTACTAACCGATGTCTTTCCATTTAAAGACATCGGTGGATAGCCGATGTCAAAGAGTCCAACCAATGTCTTTCCGTTGAAAGACATCGGTGGATAACCGATATCAAATAGTGCAATCGATGTCTACACAATGGAAAAGACATCGGTTAAAAATCGATGTCTATCAGCGCCCACTTTCAACATCGGGGGCTTCAACATCGACTGCTTGGTGAAATAGACATCGGTTAAAAACTGATGTCTATCAGCATTTTTGGTATAGTGTCCTTATACATGATCTGTCGACTCTCTGGAATAATCTCCATCTCATAATGTACTTGGTGTTCATTGAAGCTATGCTGCTTTAGACTTCTCACATCCAGGGGATAGTTTCCTCTATATGCAAGGAAAGTGCAAGTTCCTCATTCTCAGTTCTATCATCATCCTTCTCACCATGGGATTCCTCCTCCTACTCAGAGCCCTCATCCTCCTCATGGAGATCCTTCTCATGCTCAGAGCCTTCCCGGTCATAGTCATGATCAACAGATTCCTCATGCTCAAAGCCTCCTCGGTCATAGTCACGATCAACATCTTCCTTATCAATATCATTCCCCAAACTTGTTTTGTCTTGGTCATTTTCCTCCAAAACCTTATCCAAATGCTGAAACCTATTACGTTGCTCCACAAGTGCTTGATTGGATTGCTTTTCTCTCCAAACTTTTTTGGGTGCCTGGAAACCATCTGCAGATTTATTAGCAGCCTTACGAGGTTCGGGCTCTTTCTATTTTTCAAACATTCCAATGACGAATGCCCAAGAGTATTATAGGACCTGCAATAATCAGAAATGTTCTCATAGCTAAATGAGATCAGAATATTAGACTCTGACGTATCAATTATTAATTCTTCAGGAAAATCTTCTAGCACATCTACGTCAATAAGTAGCCTCGCAAAATGCCCTGTAGAGCCATCCAGAGCTCTATTATCGATCTTCACCAGACCTGCTATTGCACTAGCAATGTGTTTAAAAATCTCCTCATGCCACAATTCAATTGGAAGTTCATAGATTCTCACCCAAATGGAGACAATTAAGGAATTTATTTTATAGGGATTGAAGGTTGGCATCCACTGATGCTCCTTGATCTGTATGTCGCCAAAATAAAAAATCCCCTTCTTCAAAAGTTGAACTTTCCTAACATCATCTGAAACATAAACTGTGAAGTAATCCTTCCCAGTGGAATTGAAAACATCTTAGTAATGTGAAAAGATTTCCTCAACATAGCATCTGATTCTGATTGAGATAAAAGCTTTGACCCCCTCGAAAGCATAATCCTTGTAATGAAAAATTACAAAAAAAAGACTTAAACGATTGTCATAAAAAGTTTTATTGATGTGGAGAGTAACGACATCACCTGTTTTATCAAGCGGCCTTGCCACGTGACCCAAAGTAGGTCCATTGCATATGGCCTCACGGATGCAAGACAAAGGATAACATCCGTAGAAGAAACCCTAGCTACAAAAGATCTTAGATCAAATGATTCCCGAATGGGAACCTGTCCAGTTGCGTGCGGCGATCTTCCTTTAGTTGGCGGCACCCCGCATTGACCCGATCCAGGATCCATGTTACGACTGATCGGAGGTCCGCCTGAGGCAGAAACACCATATGTTGTTTTAGAGTAACCAAAAACCCTAGGATTATTACGATTGACATCCCTAGTTCCACAGGAACCAAGATTCAGTCGTTCTCCATTATTGCTCATCGGAGGAGGATTGTCAGCATATATCTTATTCTTTTCTAACAACTCCTTGAACCAAGGGTGCTCCTAGTACAACAATGACAGATCCTTTGACGTTAGCAGTGGCCGAGAGGTGACTTCTACAGGCCGCTCCGCCATGAAAAGTACAAAGAAAATCTAGAGAGAAGGGAGAGGAAATTCTAGAAAGAGAAACATGTTTTAACAAACGACAAGCAAGGTAATGCGCGTTTTCTTTGCACGCAAAATTAATCCCCAAGTATTAAGGATATCAATTGCAACTTAAGCAAGCGACCAAGTGAAATATCCAACCACCCAAAGGACGACGTATTACCATTTTAATTATTTACTAAATTAGTTCAGACTAATTGTGGCAATAAGGTTGTGATTTAATTATTAAACTACAAAAAATTAATTAAAATAACAATTAAAATAAAATACCACTAGAAGAATACGAAAGTGGATCAAGTAGAAGGATAGGTAGCTCTAGGGTAATCCAGTTTTACTACTTAACTTCCCTCTCAAGTGCACGCTGACTATGCCTTGTGGACTATGGACTCATCACTAAACCATGCAAATCTACTCTATAGGCACAAGTAAATATGCGTGTAACACAAGTGAATAACCTCGGAGTAAGAGATTCTAGGTACTATCAGTATCAATTATTTCTCATGTCTGCAACCTAATCCGATGATCTCCATTTATAGGTACTATAAAATTACCCTCTTTCTCCTGCTTACTAACCCGAATCAATTAAATTAATAAACATTCATATATGATAGTTCTAATGAAGCTTCTGAGTCCCCTCACTTAGAATCATAACATGGAATCCTGTTCAGCGGTGAACGCACTCAATCTACAACCAAGATATATATTCAAACTCTATATACCAATTGAAGATGCACAAAACGACCGTGAATATGGATTAAGAAAGCATAATCATATATAAAACAAATCCACAAGTAGTGTACGGAGGACACACAAGAGATTTTAATTAATTCATAAAACCTTCAAAACACTAGATCTACCAAAATGGTTCTAGCCCATGATGTTGCAAAGAACAATCATGGGGGTTGGATAGATCTTACCCATATGTCTGGAAAATACAAGATAGATTAGGAAACGAATAAAACCTAGATGCGGGAGTCGCCGCGTCCTTCTCCGTCTTGAATCCTCCTCTTGGTTCTCCTCTTGATTCCATAGACGAATCTTCAAAGTGATGAATGGATGGAGGGAAGAATGTGGATGATGGTTGAAGGATGATCTCCCTTGTGGGGTGGTATAGGATGGATGTGGCTCTCTCCAATTCAACCTCCCTCTATCTAATGAATAATGATGTGATCTACACCCCCTTTTATACTTGTAAGCTCTCCCTATAAGCCTTGGATAGGCTTTTCCTTGAGACATACGTCAAATTTGGTAAAAGAAACTCGAAACTACCAAAAATATCACCAGCGACATTCTGCTCGACCAAACCTCTACTGGTCGAGCAAAGCCTCCTGGTCGAGCAATGGTTGAGCAAATCTTCTGTAAGAATTTGGACATTTTACTCGACCAAGCTTCATCCGCTCGACCAAGATGATTCTGGTCGAGCGGACTCCCGTGGTCGAGCAAGCTTGCGCCGTTTCACTGTTTAGCACATAACTTTCACATCCAACCTCTGATTTAGTAATTCTTGCACTCACGTGATCTTCTTTTCCTTGAATTTCTATCCATATAAAGAACTCATAGAGAATCTAACATTTAAGTGTGTAACAAGTCACGCAAAGTGGCACAGCCGTTCTGTTCGGCACAGTTTGTGCGATATCACCACTTTGATCATAACTTTCTCGTTTGGAATCCGATTGGAGAGTTCTTTATGTCACAACGACCCTCTCTTCTGTGAATTTCCAACCATATATGATATCCACTTCAAAGATCCATACAAACACAGAAAAATTACACAAGTTGGACGTGCGTTATTCAGCATCGTTGCACAAATTGCACCTTCACTCCACCTTGGCACTTTTGATCTTTTTTCCACCTAAAACACAAAAAAAAACCTCAAGTTAACTTTTATCTCAAATATATTGAATATAAGACACTTGTGCTAATATATAACAACAATTCTCATCAAACAGGTGTTAAATTGGACACTAAAATACGCTTATTTTCACTCTCATCATAAGGTTAGGACTCACTTTAATACTACTACTCACTTTACTTATAATAATAATACTGCTTAATCCACATGCAAAAAGTAAATGGACACCTTAGAACCGGATGGGGGAAGTATTTCAATTTTGCGTTAGAATATGTTATCCAACACTATAAAGTAGACATTTATGTTGTATTTTATATATTATTGTAGAATAAAATTATTTAGTTTATGTTAAAATACATCGTTTTTGTTTTAAAGTATATTTTCGGCGATAGTTGACTAACATTGAAGATAATTTACGTGGTTCGACGGAACATCAAAGATAATTCTGATAAATCTATTCACATTGTACAATTCAACGAAGGAGAGTGAGAAGATATTTGGATCAACATCCGAAAATTCATAAAATTAAGGAATTGACTAATCCTAAATATATTGTAAATTATTATTAAATTAATAGATAATATGTTGAGTTGACCCATCTGATCACATGATTCTTTAATTATAACATGCGTCACAAGAAAGTGTCTTTTTCTTTTTTCATTGATTTTAAATTTAATTAAATGTTTATTCCTTTTTTTACATTTATTTGTGTTTTATTTGCCATATTCTTTTTTCCCAAATTATGATGTTGATAACATTTTCTTCGCTAAATAATTAGTTGTATTTCAATCATGCCCCATTGTCAGACATTTTATTTTTAAGTGAGGCTCTTGTGCCCCGGGGCCACACCGTGCGCCTTTAGAATTTAGTATTATAGGTAAGGGTATATTATTTTGTTCTAAAGAGTATACACTTTAATTAATAAGGGTACATCATTTTGTTGTAAAGGGTATACACTTTTCATTAATATTTTTTATTTTTCTTTAGAAAATAAAGGGTACACATCTTTATTGTAAAGGGTACCTTAATCTTAGTATATATAAAAGTATAATAAATCCAATTCTGACCATCTATTTCTAAAACAAATCTCAGTCACCCATTAAAATAATTAAATATTTATAATTATGACATTTTTCAAATTAGGAAATAATTTAGTCAAAATTTTTACAATCCTGGCCCCCTATTTTTAAAACAAACCTCACCGACCCATTAAAATTATTAAATAATTATAATTATGACATTTTCAAATTAGTAAATAATTTGTCAAAACTTTGACCATTTATTTCTCAAATTGAGGCTTACATTAAATGAGGTTTGACCCAAGTCAAATAAGCGTAATTCAAATGTGGTCTGACTCAAGTCAAATAAGCACAATTCAAATGTGGTTTGACCCAAGTCAAATAAAGTTTGGAAAGGTCCAAACCTGCAGAATAGAGGTCAAATCAAATATTGACTAATCAAATTGCAGAGATGAAAATGCACAAGCCCTTAGAATTAGGTCAAATCAACTATTGATCAATCAAATTGCGAGTTATATATGTGGCTTCCTTACCCTTCACCTATATAAGGAGTCCTACTCCATTCATTCTAGACACACCGAGAGTGATTCTCTATGAAGATCAAAGACTTCAGAGTTGTCTGAATAGTCTTTCAATTCTTCAACGAGAATCAACTCAAGAATGGAATACATCTGGGATTCAGGTTCTAAACCGCACAGATTAAACATTCTACAGTCACGTTCTTCATTGAACGACCTATAATCTGGGATTCAGGTACTAAACCGCTTTGATTTAAGTCTGCTTAAGTCAAAGTTCTTCCAAGAACGGCAAATAATTTGTGATTCAGACGCTAAACCGTCCGGATTTAAGCGTTCTAAAAAAATAAAAAATAAATATATTACAACTTTATGGTCTATAAATAAATAAATATTTTTTTCATGAAATTACATTGCTTTGAGATATTTAATTTATAACTTTAATAATCTCATTAAATCTTTACCAACAATAAACACAAAAAATAATAATAAATATATGCTATTTTGTAAAATATTGTTAATAATCTCATTACTATATATACACATCATTAATGTAATATTTACATTGCAGTAAAGGTTATTTCATAATTATGGATTTTTTTAAAAAACATAGGTTTTACAATGGTTTCACAGTATACATCAATTAATTCTCTACCAACTAATAAACCAAACATTGCCGTCAAACTCATATGCGTTAGATTGTTTGGGTCTCCTAATTATCAAATTTCTGGTTCAATCAATTTGGAAGGTGTTTATCACGATGCTGAGATTTGTTAATATTTGTTGCGCTGTTGTTATTTATTTTCTATCCAATCCTGACAATCTATTTTTTAAACAAATCTTAGGCATCCATTAAAATAAATAATAATTATAATTATGACTTTTTCAAATTAGGAAATAAGATATTATTATAAATCCAATCCTGACCATCTATTTCATAAACAAATCTCTGTCACCCATTAAAATAATTAAATAATTATAATTATGATTTTTTCAAATTAGGAAATAAAATATTATTTATTAAAAAATTAATAATATTAAATATAAATTCAATCCTAACCATCAAAGGATTTAGGGTTTAGGGTTTTAGGGTTAGGGTTTAGGGTTTTAGGGATTAGGGTTTAGAGTTTTAGGGTTTATAAATCCTAACCATCTATTTCTTAAATAAATCTCAGCCACCCATTAAAATAATTAAATAATTATAATTATGATTTTTCCAAATTTGAAAATAAGATATTATTATAAATTCAATCCTAACCATATATTTTTTAAACAAATCTAAGTCACCCATTAAAATAATTAAATAATTATTATTATGACTTTTCAAATTAGTAAATAAAATGATTGTTTACACAAAACTTTAGATGAGTCTTTAAAATTATTTGCAATGAAAGTTTAGTTGAGTTAATTAACAGTAAATCATTTTATTAATTGATTGATGTTTATAAATTAGTAATATAGAATTTGATCTTATAATTTTAAAAAATGAAAATTTTAGGGTGCATCACTACTAGGTACAATTTATATAACAATATTACTAATACATACATGAGCCTAAAAATATTACTAATCAATACAAAAGAGATATGTGAAATACCCCTCTTATCCCTCTTTTATAGTATTCAAAAATTATTTTAAAAGTAATATAAATATTATTATGAAAATCCACCCACTAATCTCTCCATAAAAATTGGTGCATGATTACGATTCAAAATTCAACATTCTAACTAATCTCTTCTCCTCATACTGCATACCCCAATTCAAAATTTATTTTAACTTGGGTTCAATAACAATTTTAAAAAATAAATACTATTTTAATATTTAAAATAGAAATAATTTCATTATTTACTTTTAAATATTCGGGGGATTGCAATTTTTGTATTCAGATTTCAAGTTTGTATTGTATTTTGTATTAAAAAAAATAGAACAATGGATCATATTATTTTGGTATTCAGATATCAAATTATATTGTATTCAGTATTCAGAAAAAATATTGTCATGTTGGATCAGATTATTTTGATATTCATAAATTATTTAGTGATTTTAAATACTTAATGATTTTGAATAAAAAAGTATTTTAATGAATAAATCTAAAAAGTACATAATACATTATGAATACTTCGTGAAATATTAAAAAAGCATTTTTGAGTATATTATTATTGAACATTAAACATTTTGAATTCATATATAAAGCATTTCAATTAATTAAATTAAAACATATTAAATACATTACGAATACGAATCTTCCGTGGAATATTAAGAATTTTTTTTGAATATACTATTACTAAAAATTAAATATTCTGAATATATACGAATTTTGAATACAAAATCATTTTAATGAATAAACTAGATAAAAATAAATTATTTTCTAAACTGAGTTAACAAGAAAACATAAGAGAATACTATCTACCTTACCACTTAATTACGTGACAAATTAAAGAACACCATTTACCACCACCATATAAGCAAAGCAAAAGAAAACACGGCCCCAATTCAAAACGAAAATCAGTCTTGAAGTCTTGGGCAATCTCACCCACAATCCTTTGGAAAGGTGGATCGTCGTTGCGGCACTGCTATTCAGGCTTACAAGTTTGTATAATTTGTCCTCTTTCTCCTACCAAAGTATGGATGCAACACTAAAAAGAGCCCGAAATGTTCGTGCCCTGGATTCCCCCTTGTTTTCTATGTCATTTCCTATGTTGGCCATGACGCTCTCTCCTCCAACGAACACACGTTGTAGTTGAGCCATGGGTCGGGGCCGGTGCCATCAAATTGAGATGCGATCCACTAAATTTCAACCCATGAGTTGTCGAATGGGATTGAAAGGGGGTTTTCGGGAAGCCATGGATGGCAGGGTTTAGATCGTCGTAAGGAGGGATGAACTCCTCCGACTGCATCCTTTGGAAGCCGACGAACTCCTCTGGTTTGGGTGTGTCTTCATGCCTGGTTAAAATAGCATTAATGACTCTCAGGAATTTGCATTCTTTGATTAGCTCTCAAGAATTAGCAATCGATAAACAAAAATACAGGTGAATGTTCTCCCAAAATTGAAAATTGATGACAAAATTGAAGACACGCCTTGTGGCGGATTGAGAAGTGGTAGGAATATACCGAGATAGAGAGAGGAGAGAAAGATTAATTAATTATACAAGGATGGATAGAGGAGAGAGAAGGTAGTTGTCAAAGTTGACGTATATAGAGATAAGGGTAATTGGGACTTTCATTGCGTAGTGGATAGTAAAAAAAAATGTTCATTGTATTTAGTAGTAATATAAATATATAATTTGTACTAGATAGTAATAAATCCAAAATTTTATTTTTGCATTTTCAATTGCTAAAATTCTGCATTTTAATCTCATTGCAAAATATGTTAGTAAACTTATACGAATTGATCAACTTAACAGTCTCGCAAGGTTTTATAAGTGTTTTTCTCATAACAACATTATACTATAATATTAAAACATTAGGTTAGATAAAATTAAATAAATATTATTCAGTTCAAAAATCATAAATTAAGAGAAATTGTTGCCCTAAAAATAACACATCCGTGCAACGCACTGATTCAATTACTAGTACAATTTAACATAAAATTCTAAAGACGCACGGAGTGTGGTCCGTGCGCTGGGTGTGCACAAGTTTTGACCTTTATTTTTCTGCATTTTTTTTTTCAAAAATCCAGTAAATTTCATAGTTATAACTTATAAACTAAATTGAAAAAATAATTATTTTTTTTTGACCGAAAGCGATGGATGCCTTTGTTATAAAATGTCACTTAAAATTTAATTAAATATTTTTAATAAGTTTTACTATTAAAAAAAAAAAGAAAAAAACAACATGAGGATTGGTTCCAGAACCTAACCTTTGAGAAATATTCCCTTCATCTGTTTAAATATTTCACAATTTCCTTTTTTATATGTTCTATAAAGTATTTCATAATTCACTTTTATTATAAATGGTAAAAAATACACCATAAAAATACATATTTTTTACACATATTCCAACATAATACTCACTTTTTCACACTTTCAAATAGCTTTACACACATTTTTCATTAAATTAATTAAAATATTTCTTCTTTTTCTTACATTATACATAAAAAAAATAATTTTTTCTTAAACTCCGCGCACAATAATACATTAAGTACTTCGGAGGACGGGTGGAGTATATTCACACATTGGTTGTGTTTTGCTACAATACTTAAAAGTGTGGTTCTATTTTTTTCTTTTTTTTTTTGTAATTTTCTCAAATGTGAGAATTAATTTACAATAATAGTAAATTTCGTAATTTTTCTTGCAATTAATCCAATTTAATTTATATCATGAATTTATTTGGTAAATAGGACAAGTAATTAAAGTCTCTTAATAAATATTTAAGATGTTATAAAATTATAATTATGAACACTAATGATCTCATACTATTATTAGGATGAAAACTTGAATTGGGATGATAATTAAATAAGTAAAAATGAAAATAGTCCCTGATCGATGACTATATGTAAACTCTTTTAAAAGGGGTGAGTTTTGCGTAAAATCGTTTACGTGAGATAATTTTATACTTTTTAAAATAGTTTTCATTTTCGTTATAAAATATTATCACATTTGATATAAAATGTTATCACTTTTCATTTATGCTATAAATTGTTCATGAAATAACATTATCACTTTTCATTAATTGAATATATTTTTATTAAATTGTAACCGTCTCACTCGATCTCACATAAATCTTTGTCTTTTAAAAAGATTAATTTTCGTAATACAATGAAAAAGTAGAGGGTGAGAGAGATTCTAGAAAGATGAGTTTTTTAGTCAGGTGGAATTAAGTATATAAAAGTAGTGGTTAGGATGGAAAAGATGGAAGTATTGTGGAATGAGAAGCAGATAATGAATTAAAGAACGTACATCTCAGCGAAGAAGAAGGAGCTTTCTTAACAAGGTACACAACAGTCGCATTGTTGGGTAAACATATTTTAACGACCACATCATCACACAAGCACAAATATATCTCACACGTGTGCATGCACCAAAATCATTCATCTTTATCATAATAAATTATACAGCTGAGAAGTTATACTCACTTCACACAATTTTTCTTTTTATTTTTAAAGAAAAATTTGTATGGGATAATCTCATGGAATAAATTTCGCTACACTGATAAGATGTAATAACATTTTAATAAAAAACAATATTCGATTGATAAAAAAGTGATAATCATTCAGCAAATTATTTCATTAAAAATTTATTGTATAAATAAAATATAAATACTTGTACAAGACCGTCTCACGGATCTCATTCCGTTAGACGGATCCCCCTTACTACGATTGGAGTGCATTTTATCATACTTTTATTTTATCTATTAAAGTGAATTGTGTTTATTGAATGCCTAACATTCTCCTGGGTCTGAGAACGAGCCATGATCGAAACATGAATAAATTATTTTATTTTACAATGGTTATAAATTTAAATTTTTTAATTTTAATATTATAAATTTATAAATGTCCTAACATTTTAAAGAAGTGATATTTTATCAAAAAAAATGATAAAATGTCCAATTAAACTATTATATTTCATTAATAATTAATACAAATGGATAAAAAGTGATAATATTTTCAATAAAAAAATTTATTTGTTCAAGAAATAAAGTAATAGCTATCAAATTAAATTATTTCATAATAATTAATAGGATGAGTAAGAAGTGATAATATTTTATAATAAAAAATGATATATAATTAATAGTCGACTAATTAAACTATTTTCCTAAAGAATAAAATGTGACAATATTTTCTATAAAGTGATATATAATAAATAAAAAGTGATAACCGTTAATTTTTATAGTAGATAATTCGTGAGATAAATTAATTAAACTATTTCATGAATAATTAATAGATCAGATAAGTGATAACCCTCAAAAATTAAAATATTTTATTATAAATAATTAGTTTGTTAAATAAATGAATACTTATTATAAGGGGCGGCTATTTGCACCCGGAATTTATTAAACGAACCCCAAATTCTAGATATACCCCACTAAAATTAAACGTTACATATATAAATTACTAAATACACCCCATTTATAACAACTTTACCCTTTTAATTAGCTAAACCCAAATTACTAAAACCTAATTAATCACAACAAAAAAAGGCGATGGTTAAGGAGTTGGCGTCGCGACTCCATGGAAGAGAAAGGAGAGGGAAGAACGTTCGATACCTTCTATCTACCGTCAAAGCTTCGTCAATGTCAAGTAAGTATCGTCAAGGTTTTTGAGCATTAGGTCTGTAAATTCCAAAACTAACTGAACTATGTTGTGTTCGACCGCTGCAGTTGAACATCTTAGCCTGATCAGTTTTTGCAACCGAACGATGTGTTTGATGGCCTAACATCTTGGTTGTATAGTCTTATCTTGTGTAAAGAACCATTCTTGGCCAAAGTGATCCTACCGCAAGCACCTTCTGCTATTCCTCTCTTCGCCGCTGTACAATGACGATGAGTTCACGTACGACGCATGTGGCTGCTCGGGCACGAATTCACCTATCATTGTAGGACCTGCATGTTCGATCTTCACGTGGAGTGTGCTTCGCTACCTAAAATGGAGAACCAGAAAGATCATTGGCATCCTCTGATGTTGGTGATTGAATCGCCAGAAAGTTGGATTTTGTGTGCTACGTGTGACGATATAAGGGTATTTAGGTCTTCTCACATAAATATATTTTAAATATATAAATTAATAATGGGGTTCGTTCAGTAAATTTGGGGGTGCAAATAGCCGCTCCCCTTATTAAATGGTACATTGTAAATTTTCTTATTACTATTAGATACAAACATAAAAAATATGACTACTAACTACATAAATATATATATATATATATATATATATATATATATATATATATATATATATATATATATATATATATATATATATATATATATATAATACTCCCTCCATCCCACAAAAGTTTACATGCCTCTTCCTGTAAGAAAAATGATAATTTTTAGGGGTATTATGGTATTTTTTGGTAATAAATAAATGATAAAGTACGTTAGATGTGTTAGGTAAGAGTGATTTTTTTGTAAATAAAGTGTATGAGGAAGGGTGGTTATGTTTGACTTTTTGCTTTTTTAAGAATGTGCAAACTTTTGTGGGACAACCCAAAATGGAAAATATGACATCTGAAATGGAACGGAGGGAGTATGAGTTATTGGTACACCTATGTTTCCCATTCAATTTTTTGTTCTTAATAAGAGACTATTACCCTCCATGTTAATGTATATAGGTTACCTATATTACATTGTGACATTAATTAATTAATTATAGTATCTATATAATTGGTAATTATGTGATTTGCTTAAGGGATTATTACTATGTTAATTAATGTATAATAAAACCTACGGTAAATTTACCTCTTAATTATAGTAACTATATATGTGTATATCTATAACATAATATGAGCCATTGACGTACATTAATTAATATGTTTTATTTTGGAATCATAAATTATAAATATGATTGGTAATTATGTGATTGGATAGATCTTTTGTGAGACCGTCTTATATAAGCCTTTATGTGAGACGGATAAAAAATGATAAAATTATTATCACTTTCGCTATAAAATGTTATCACTTTCGCTATAAAATGCTATCAATTTTTATTTTAACCATAAATTGTTCATGAAATAGTTCACTGCACCATTATCACTTTTTATCAATTGAGTATCACTTTTTATTAATAATGTTATCACTTTTTATCCGTCTCATGCAAGATCTTACGTGAGACGGTCTCACATAAGTTTTTGTCTATGTGATTAGCTTATATTTTATTATGTATATAAGATAATAATACCTTATACTTATATCGTCACTTATTCTTGTGAGACAGTTATTATGTGAGACGAGTTGTGAGACGGGTCGATCCATTGTTAAAGTATCATTGTTATATAGGTAAAGTATGCTCACTATTAGTTAAAGTATATATTTTTTCTAAAATAGGATGGATAATGAATTAAACTATGCTTTTAGGGTGTTATAGTATGATTAATTATAAACATACTTTACTTATATAACAAACATACTTTAACAATAGTGAAATCGTCTCACAATCCATCCCATATTTACCCGTCTCACAAGAGAGTAGCTCCTTACTCATTGAATCATTGAGGATATTTTACAGAATGAAAATAAACCGGCATCTTTAAATAAAATCATACCCAAATAAAACCTCTAACATGCCCATCACAGCGCCTTTCAAACGGCTAAAACTGGGACTTACAGGAGCATCATATTTAAGACATCATTTTATTTTAAGGCCCGTTAATTTTCATCTAACCAATTTAGATTCTTATTAGAATATCCTAGCCATAAACTATATAAGTTCCATGCTAGCACAATTAATAGTTATGATACAACACATGAATAATTTAGCCTATTAGGCTAAACATGAACATAATTTAAATAAAGTAAACAATAAAAAACTGTAAATACTTACAAAGTATATACTCAGAATGCTTCTTTTTATTATCAATTTATATTTTACAAGAGAGGGGGATACTCAACACATGAGCTTACAACTTTGATCAGAATAGAGAAGGGAGGGTTTTCTGATCGATGCCTAAAAATGAAAACTTCTATCCTATTTATACAAAAGGAAAACGCGTCCCAACAGTAGAAAACGCGTGAATAAACAGAAAGATCCGAAATTTTCGGTCTGCACAGTATAAAGTTCTACAGTAAGTCAAAAGTGTACAGTAATTTACAGTTGATGAAGAGTGATTTGTCCGGCTGCTTTACTGTTTATGAACAGTATCTTGTCTGGCTGCTTACTGTTCATGTCGTAAGCAATGACATCATCTTCTTCAGGTATTATTTTCCTTTGTGAATTGATGATGATGAAGATGCTTCTTTCTCAGGTGTAAATTTTTCTATTAGAGTATCCTGAATTGCCATAAAAATTTCATCTATATCCACATCATTTGGATCTTGTGCATCTTGCATTTGTTCAGAGACCATAGTAGACTCTGATTTATTATCATCTCCAAATTTGGATATCAAATCCTTCTTCATTTCTTCAATATAGGCAGCTATCATCTGCTCTCTTGTCAAATTTTCTGACTTCATTTTGGATTTTCTCAAAATATGATCAAATGGAGAAGGAGTATGAACTTCTCTATAAGTATTACTATACAATTTCAATTTTTTCTCCAAGAGATCCATTGTCTCTATCCCATAAATCTGATTTGTTTTGGGATCTATACATAACATTTTATCCCAAAATTTTGTATAAAATGTTCTGTATATACATGGAATTCCTGTTTCGGTATTACCTAATTCTGGAGACCATTTAAAAATCCATGGTATTGAGAATTCAATAAAAAATTAACATGAGGTTATACCCTCAATGTACAATTTTAATTCTTACTTTTTCAAAAGCTGTGGGGATTTTTCCACCCATCTATCAAATGAAATTTTCATTTTTTCTGGTAAAATGATTGAAGTGGGACCATAACAATGAACCAGTGTATAAACCAGTGTGGGATATCATCCTTGTAAACATTTGAACATATCTTGATAAACCAAGTATGTTTCTTTTTATCATTTTCATAATTAAGTACCTTTATAAAGGCATCAAAATAGTCCCAATAATTATATTTCATTGGAACTCCTTTATTATTCATTACATCATTTTCTCTCAATGGAGAAATTCCCCAATCTTCTAAGAATATTACCTTTTTAATTATTATTTTACTGAAATTATAAATTTCATTCCTAGTTCCTGTAAAATGTGTAATATCACAAGAACCAGTTTGAAGTAATATCTGTTCATACAAATATCTTGACTTATAAGTACTCATTTGCATGGAACTATTATCCATATATCTTTGCATTATAGTCCAGGGATCATTGATCCATTTTAAATCTCTTTCTTCTAAAAGAAATATAATTTTTTTATATTCATTTTGAATGAATCCAATATTATTAGATTCTTCTTTCTCAGCCACTTGAGCATATGATGTTGAAGAAGAATTACTTTCTTCATTTGGTTTTTGCTATTTATTTCTTTTATTAAGAAATTCTTGATAAGCTTCTTCTTCATCTCTAAATGAGCCTGCCATCTAGCAAACATTTGCTTAGAAACATCATGTTTAAAATCTTTTTGAAACATAAATTTAGCTGCATTGCAATCTGTTACAATAATAAATTTCTGATTGTATAAATCATCTTGAAATTTTAAAACACATTTAACAATTGCAAGAATTTCTTTAGCAATAGTAGCATAATTTTTCTGAGAATCATTCCATTTCCCAAAATGAAATCTGACAAGATATGTTTGTTTATTATCTGGATTAATATGGGTTAATATACCATCAAATCCTATATTAGAGGCATCTGTCTCTATAATCTTTTTCCAATTTGGATTACTAATCATTAAACATGTTAGAGTTTTAACTCTGGTTTTAATCTTTTTAACAGCATCAGTATGACTATTAGTCCATGGTTTAGGATGCTTTTTAAGTCTATCATATAAAATAGATGTGTCCTTAACCAAATTATGATAATAAGGAGCAATATAATTAAGACTTCCTAAAAATCTTTGTAACTGAGTTTTTTCAGTTATCTCATCAGGAAATTTATCAGCAAAATCAATGCTTCTGTTAATAGGAATAATATTTCCTTTTTCAATAATATGACCTAGAAATCTAATTCTAGTTTGAAATAATTCCATTTTTGGTTTAGAAATTACTAATCCATTTTGAATGATTAATGATTTAAAATATGCAAATGTTTAAAATGCATATCAATGGTTTTTGAATATATCAAAATATCATCAATGTAAACAATTATAAACTCACTATAAAGAGTAAAAATATTATTCATAATTTTCTGAAATTCAGAAGGAGCATTCTTCAAACCAAATGGCATCACATTCCATTCATAATGTCCTATTGGAGCATTAAATGTTGTTTTGTATCTATCAGATTTATTAATCTGAATTTGCCAGTATCCTGACTTAAGATCGAATTTCAAAAATATTAGATTATTATAAAGTCTATCCAATAAATCCTTTTTATTAGGAATTTGATGTCTGATCCATTTCAGAACTTTATTTAGAGGTTTGTAATTAATAACCAATCTTGGTATACCTCTTTCAATCTCAGAATGTTTATTAACATAAAATGCAGTGCATGACCAAGGAGATTGAGAATGACTAATAAGTCCTTTATGTAATAAAGATTCAATTTCTTTTTTACACAATTCTAAATATTCTGAATTCATTTGACAAGGTCTAGCCTTTGTTGGAATATTCTTTTCATCAAAAGAATCCTCATAAGGTAAAGAAATAATATGTTTTTTTCATATCCCAAAAAGCATTAGGATGATTATTACAAATTTCTAATGAAATTCAAAAGACTAATTTTGTCCTGTAATCTAGGATTTTTCATTTGATCTTCAAGAGTAATAATATTAATCTCTTGCTTTAAAAAACTAATTTGATCTTGTTTTGCTTTGATATTATCATAAAGACTATGCAAAACTTTTGTAAAGGGTTCAATAATAAATTCAAGGAAAATATCATCTCCTTTAAAAGTACCAATAATACCTCTATTATCAATCTTTTTTATAGGATAAATATTATTTAAAAATGGAGTACCAAGTATTACATGGTTTGAAATATTTTTTGCAAGTATAAAACTTTGCGAAATACATTTGTTATTAACACACACATAAGCTTTAGGAAGCTTATAATTAATCTGGAGTTTATCACCTTCTGCATGTCATAATGTATGACTAGTTTTATGAAAATATCTTGTAGGAATTAACCCTTCCTGTATAACATTTAAATCTGCACCACTATCAATAAGAGCAGTAAATATTTTTGTATAATGATTATCAATCAATAATGATATCTTTATATACCATTTTTGGGATATAACCATCTCAATAGTAGAAAGAAATGTGTCATTAATCATACTAGGTTTATTAACCTCAATATTTTGAGAAATATTCTCATTTGAAATATTCTTTCCTTTAGAAAATTCTTCTAATCTAGATATTCTAGATTCTTGAATAAGACTCTTATTCTTTAATAATTTTATTTCTTCTCTGAGATTATTAACCTCTTTATGAAGATCTTGTAGAGATATATCTCTTTGAACCTGATATTTGGTTCTTAACTGGTTCATGACTTCTGTCATGTTATAAAACTTATTCTTATTAAGAATGTCTTGAGTCAATTCTTCTTCTTTATTAGAAGAGGAAGTTTCATTATCATTACCAATTTCATTGATAATTTGATTCCTTAACAAAGGATTTTTAATCATTTTAACACCTCAAAGATATTATCAGAGGTTAAAACATTAATCGACATATCTGAGAATTGAGATATAATCTTATAAAACTCAGATTCATTATTATCAAGATTATTAATCTCTTTTAGACATATTAATCCTTCTTTACAAGGCTCACATTCTTCTAATTCAGAAATGTCTTCATCAACTAAATTATTGATGATTTCTTCTTCTGATTCAGAAGTAGATGAAAAATCTGATTCTGATTTCTCAAATTCAGATTTTTCTTCAAGAGTCTGTATTATAATTTCCTTGATATCATCAGGAATTTCAAGATTATTAATCCTTTTCTTCGTCCAACAAAATTCTTTGGTATGACCTTTTTTCCCACATATTTTACAATATCTCTCTTTTTCCTTATTATATCTTTGTCTATAAGACTTTTTCTGGAACTTTTCTTCCTTTCTTTTGTTCTTTTTCTCAATCTTTCTAGGAGAATATCTCTTATGTTTAGGTTTATAAACCTTTTTATCTATTTTGGTTTTACTGGATGAAGGATTATCCAAACCAAATTGTTGACAAAATTCTCCCAATTGTTTTTTCTAATCGAGATTTTGCCTTTTAATCTGTTGGCTTAGCTTTATTTCATTGCATAAATCTAATCCTTCCTGAATACAAGTGTCTATTAGAGCACCATAAGTATAACTATCATATGGAATCGTAATATGATTACGTTTTAGGGTTTTCTTACCCTTTCAGCAAATAAGCTGGGTAACCCGTCAATAAATTTTGACTTCCTATGAATGTTATTACATTCTGGTAATTCCATCACTCTGCTTAGGAAAGTATCCTTATACCACCTAAAATCAGAGAGTGTTCTGCACCTCAATGTTTGGAGCAGTGTTCTAATAGTATCACTATTATCACTGAACCTTCCAGTGAAGTGTTCAATTATATTAACTGCAAGTGTATAAACTGCATTTTCGGTAGTATTATTACCTTCTTGTTTAACCATATTGCGAATATTATCTCTATCATTTTGAGATAAATAATTATCCCACCAGCCTTTAAGATGTCAAGTAAATCCAGCAACTATCATTGATGTAATTACCTTATCCGTATTATTGCTATTTTTAAAAATAGTCGAGTACATAAGCATTCTATGTACTGTATTATAAATCTGTTTATTTGAATAACCATTAATATTCCACTCATAGATCTTATTACCAGAATAACTAATATCAATAATATAAGTGTATTCTTCATGTAATACATCCATGGGTGTTGGTCTATTGTAATAAAACTTATTCTGTATTGGCTTATCAGCCCATTTAGTATTGATCTTATTGATCTGATTTTGAAAAATATGCCTATAATCAGGATTTTCTATGATATTATGATATAACTCTTTATCAAGAGTTTTTATACTAAGTTTATTAAACTTTTCCTCAAGATATTTCTCAAGCTCATATAATGGCTTGATTTTGAAATTAGATATAACTGGAGGTGGTTGGAAGCTTGGCAAAGCTTCTTTTCCCTTATCTGTAATTATTACAGGCTGGAGATTTTTTAAATCTTTTTTCTCCCTTTCTATAACTATTACAGTGGGTTGACTATTTTTATTAATAACTGATACTATCATATCCAGTTTATTATGAATAGACTGGATTTGTTCTCCTAATACATTCAAAAACAAATTTGCATAATTTTGATTTTCAAACATAGTATTAATATGTTTACAAGTAATTTGTATAGTGTCATCTTCTATAAGTTTAGCAAAAGCTAAAAAATTATAAATTTTTCCATTTTTTTCAATATGAAAAGATTGTTGTGGAGAATATATATATGTCACAACAGTGCCATTTTGCAAATTATAATTTCTTTCTAAAATAAAAATATAAATTTTTACATAGGTATTCATAAATCATACTGCAAAAGGTATTAACATATTTTTTCTTTACAAGTTTCATAAAACTCATCTTGAAAACTTATAATTTCATTTTGAGTAAAATTCTCAAAAAATCATTTTCTAAAAGGTGTATAACCTTGACTTTTAAATTCTTCAGAAATGATTTTTCTGGCTGAAGAACCAGGACTGAAATCTATTTTTTCATATAAATCCATAAATTAAAATTTAAAATCCATTTCTGACGTTGTTGGTTCTGACTCATCTATATTACGAGTGTTTGCTTCTCTGACAATATTATTCCCGTTAATATATAATCTATCTGTAATAGGAGTAAATATTTCAGAATTAGTATATTCTCTTATCTGAGAAGTTGAAGATCGTGGTAATTCCACTTTATAATCAATTGGAGAAATATAATTTTTCATCGAATTATATCTTTGAAGAGACTTATTATTCTCAAATCGTATATTAATCGATTAATAACTGATATTATCATATCCAGTTTATTATGAATAGACTGGATTTGTTTTCCTAATACATTCAAAAACAAATTTGTATAATTTTGATTTTCAAACATAGTATTAATATGTTTACAAGTAATTTGTATAGTGTCATCTTCTATAAGTTTAGCAAAAGCTAAAAAATTTTAAATTTTTTCATTTTTTTAATATGAAAAGATTGTTGTGGTGGATATATATCTGTCATAACTGTGCCATTTTGCGAATTATAATTTCTTTCTAAAATAAAAATATAATTTTTTACATAGGTATTCATAAATCATACTGCAAAAGGTATTAACATATTTTTTTCTTTACAAGTTTCATAAAACTCATCTTGAAAACTTATAATTTCATTTTGAGTAAAATTTTCAAAAAACCATTTTCTAAAAGGTGTATAACCTTGACTTTTAAATTCTTCAGAAATGATTTTTCTGGCTGATGAACCAGGACTGAAATCTATTTTTTCATATAAATCCATAAATTAAATTTTAAAATCCATTTCCGACATTGTCGGTTCTGACTCATCTATATTACGAGTATTTGCTTCTCTGACAATATTATTCCTGTTAATATATAATCTATCTATAACAGGAGTAAATATTTCAGAATTAGTATCTTCTCTTATCTGAGAAGTTGAAGATCGTGGTAATTCCACTTTATAATCAATTGGAGAAATATAATTTCTCATCGAATTATATCTTTGAAGAGACTTATTATTCTCAAATCGTATATTAATCGATCCATCAGTATTCTGAAAAATATCAGAAATATTATTCTGATTTTGTACCTGTGTTTGAACAGGAACTCATTGTTCAATAAACCAATTTTCTGGAAAGTCAATTTCTTCCCATTTAATAGGTCTTCTGGTCGTAATATTAGACCTACTAAAATTGGTTTCAATAATTCTTGTTTCATTTTTCATTTTATCAATCCTTTTACACTGAGGATTCAGTGTATATAATGGTTTATAATATATTCTGTAACAGATACATATAACTTCTGTTCCAGGAATATAATTATAACCATGTGTTTTAACATTTAATGTTAAAGCATCAAGTATATTAACATCAGATAAAGACAGTTACAAATTAGGATAGACATTAAAATAAACTGGTCCATTTGTCAAGCTGGATTGTATTATACCCATTAAAGATTGTTTCCAATTCAAATTTCTACCATCTTTTAAAGCTGCTATAAAGTTTTCTGGTAATCCCTTTAAAGTTAAAGGTTTAAATACAATTTGTACTAATCCTATATGAAGGAATTTATGAGTGTTACTATAAGCACCTATATCCTTTTCAGATAATAATCTAATTATCATATCATTACTATCTAATGAAATCGATTATTCAATAGTTTTAACTACTTGTTTTAAACAAATTTTTTCAAAAGTACCCAATTGATATATTAATCTAGGTTCTATCTTAGGAATTGTCCACTTATTAAGCAGATCTAAATTCTCTGGAATATCATATTCCTCATTTCTAATATTCTTAATATTATTATTATTATTAATCATATTCATGAAATTCATGATAAAACATGTGTTAATCCATAACATTAAATTGTAACCACCATGGCTCTGATACCAATTAAGGACAGGATCACTAACATGAATCATTGAGGATATTTTACAAAATAGAAATAAACCGGCATCTTTAAATAAAATCATACCCAAATAAAACCTTGGACATGCCCATCACAGCGCCTTTCAAAAGGCTAAAACTGGGACTTACAGGAGCAACATATTTAAGGCATCATTTTATTTTAAGGCCAGTTAATTTTCATCTAACCAATTTAGATTCTTATTAGAATATCCTAGCCATAAACTATATAAGTTCCATGCTAGCACAATTAATATTATGAATCAACACATGAATAATTTAGCCTATTAGGCTAAACATGAACATAATTTAAATAAAATAAACAATAAAAAAAATTGTAAATACTTACAAAGTATATACTCAGAATGCTTCTTTTTATTATCAATTTATATTTTACAAGAGAGGGGGATGCTCAACACATGAGCTTACAACTTTGATCAGAATAGAGAAGGGAGGGTTTTCTGATCGATGCCTAAAAATGAAAACTTCTATCCTATTTATACAAAAGGAAAACGCGTCCCAACAGTAGAAAACGCGTGAATAAACAGAAAAAGCCAAAATTTTCGGTCTGCACAGTATAAAATGCTACAGTAAGTCAAAAGTGTACGGTAATTTACTGTTGATGAAGAGTGATTTGTCCGGCTGCATTACTGTTTATGAACAGTATCTAGTCTGGCTGCTTACTGTTCATGTCGTAAGCAATGACATCATCTTCTTCAGGTATTATTTTCCTTTGTGAATTGATGATGATGAAGATGCTTCTTTCTCAGGTGTAAATTTTTCTATTAGAGTATCCTGAATTGCCATAAAAATTTCATATATATCCACATCATTTGGATCTTGTGCATCTTGCATTTGTTCAGAGACCATAGTAGACTCTGATTTATTATCATCTCCAAATCGGGATATCAAATCCTTCTTCATTTCTTCAATATAGGCAGCTATCATCTGCTCTCTTGTCAAATTTTCTGACTTCATTTTGGATTTTCTCAAAATATGATCAAATGGAGAAGGAGTATGAACTTCTCTATAAGTATTACTATACAATTTCAATTTTTTCTCCAAGAGATCCATTGTCTCTATCCCATAAATCTGATTTGTTTTGGGATTTATACATAACATTTTATCCCAAAATTTTGTATAAAATGTTCTGTATATACATGAAATTCCTGTTTCGGTATTACCTACTTCTGGAGACCATTTAAAAATCCATGGTATTGAGAATTCAATAAGAAAGTAACATGACGTTATACCCTCAATGTACAATTTTAATTCTTGCTTTTTCAAAAGCTGTGGGGATATATCCACCCATCTATCAAATGAAATTTTCATTTTTTCTGGTAGAATGATTGAAATGGGACTATAACAATGAAGCCAGTGTATAAACCAGTGTGGGATATCATCCTTGTAAACATTTGAACATATCTTGATAAACCAAGTATGTTTCTTTTTATCATTTTCATAATTAAGTACCTTTATAAAGGCATCACAATAGTCCCAATAATTATATTTCATTGGAACTCCTTTATTATTCATTACATCTTTTTCTCTCAATGGAGAAATTCCCCAATCTTTCAAGGATATTACCTTTTTAATTATTATTTTACTGAAATTATAAATTTCATTACTAGTTCCTGTAAAATATGTAATATCACAAGAACCAGTTTGAAGTAATATCTGTTCATACAGATATCTTGACTTATAAGTCCTCATTTGCATGGAACTATTATCCATATATCTCTGTATTATAGTCCAGGGATCATTGATCCATTTTAAATCTCTTTCTTCTAAAAGAAATATAATTTCTTTATATTCATTTCGAATGAATCCAATATTATCAGATTCTTCTTTCTCAACCACTTGAGCATATGATGTTGAAGAAGTATTACTTTCTTCATTTGGTTTTTGTTGTTTATTTCTTTTATTAAGAAATTCTTGATAAGCTTCTTCTTCATCTCTATTCATTGCTATAAGCTTTTTATTGTCATGTTGAGATATTATCTCAGGCATTTTTCCTCTGTCACCTCTTCCTCTATAAGAGGAAGATCCTCTGCCTCGTGTACTCATTCCTGAAAATATTCACGAGTTAAGATCTCTGGAAGACTATTATCTTCTCCTTTTTTATAAACAATTTCAAAATCAAATGGCGCTAAATGAGCCTTGCATCTAGCAAACATTTCCTTAGAAACATCATGTTTAAAATCTTTTTGAAACATAAACTTAGCTGCATTGCAATCTGTTACAATAATAAATTTCTGATTGTATAAATCATCTTGAAATTTTAAAACACATTTAACAATTGTAAGAATTTTTTTAGCAATAGTAGCATAATTTTTCTGAGAATCATTCCATTTCCCAGAATATTATCCGGATTAATCTGGGTTAATATACCACCAAATCCTATATTAGAGGCATCTGTCTCTATAATCCTTTTCCAATTTGGATTACTAATCATTAAACATGGTAGAGTTTTAACTCTGGTTTTAATCTTTTTTACAGCATCAGTATGACTAGTAGTCCATGGTTTATGATGCTTTTTAAGTCTATCATATAAAATAGATGTTTCCTTAACCAAATTATGATAATAAGGAGCAATATAATTAAGACTTCCTAAAAATCTTTGTAACTGAGTTTTATCAGTTATCTCATCAGAAAATTTATCAGCAAAATCAATGCTTCTGTTAATTGGAATAATATTTTCTTTTTTAATAATATGACCTAGAAATCTAATTCTAGTTTGAAATAATTCAATTTTTGGTTTAGAAATTACTAATCCATTTTGAATGATTAATGATTTAAAATATGCAAATGTTTAAAATGCATATCAATGGTTTTTGAATATATCAAAATATCATCAATGTAAACAATTATAAACTCACTATAAGGATTAAAAATAGCATTCATAATTTTCTGAAATTCAGAAGGAGCATTCTTCAAACCAAATGGCATCACATTCCATTCATAATGTCCTATTGGAACATTAAATGCTGTTTTGTGTCTATCAGATTTATTAATCTGAATTTGCCAGTATCCTGACTTAAGATCGAATTTCGAAAATATTAGACTATTATAAAGTCTATCCAATAAATCCTTTTTATTAGGAATTGGATGTCTGATCCAGAAATTTATTTAGAGGTTTGTAATTAATAACCAATCTTGGTATACCTCTTTCAATCTCAGAATGTTTATTAACATAAAATGCAGTGCATGACCAAGGAGATTGAGTATGACAAATAAGTCCTTTATGTAATAAAGATTCAATTTCTTTTTTACACAATTCTAAATATTCTGAATTCATTTGACAAGGTCTAGCCTTTGTTGGAATATTCTTTTCATCAAAAGAATCCTCATAAGGTAAAGAAATAATATGTTTTTTCCTATCCCAAAAAGCATTAGGATGATCATTACAAATTTCTAATGAAAATTGATTTTTCAAAAGACTAATTTTATCCTGTAATCTAGGATTTTTCAATTGATCATCAAGATTAATAATATTAATCTCTTGCTTTAAAAAACTAATTTGATCTTGTTTTGCTTTGATATTATCATAAAGACTATGCAAAACTTTTGTAAAGGGTTCAATAATAAATCCAAGGAAAATATCATCTCCTTTAAAAGTACCAATAATACCTCTATTATCAATCTTTTTAATAGGATAAATATTATTTAAAAATGGAGTACCAAGTATTACTTGGTGTGAAATATTTTTTGCAAGTATAAAACTTTGCGAAATTCATTTGTTATAAACACACACATAAGCTTTAGGAAGCTTATAATTAATATGGAGTTTATCACCTCCTGCATGCCATAATGTATGACTAGTTTTATGAAAATATCTTGTAGGAATTAACCCTTCCTGTATAACTTTTAAATCTGCACCACTATCAACAAGAGCAGTAAATGTTTTTGTATAATGATTATCAATCAATAATGATATCTTTATATACCATTTTTGGGATATAACCATCTCAATAGTAGAAAGAAATGTGTCATTAATCATACTAGGGTTATTAACCTCAATATTTTGAGAAATATTCTCATTTGAAATATTCTTTCCTTTAGAAAATTCTTCTAATCTAGATATTCTAGATTCTTGAATAAGACTCTTATTCTTTATTAATTTTATTTCTTCTCTGAGATTATTAATCTCTTTATGAAGATCTTGTAGAGATATATCTCTTTGAACCTGATATTTGGTTCTTAACTGGTTCATGACTTCTATCATGTTATAACTTATTCTTATTAAGAATGTATTGAGTCAATTCTTCTTCTTTATTAGAAGAGGAAGTTTCATTATCATTACCAATTTCATTGATAATTTGATTCCTTAACAAGGATCTTTAATCATTTTTAACACCTCAAAGATATTATCAGAGATTAAAACATTAATCGACATATCTGAGAATTGAGATATAATCTTATAAAACTCAGATTGATTATTATCAAGATTATTAATCTCTTTTGGACATATTAATCCTTCTTTACAAGGCTCACATTCTTCTGATTCAGAAATGTCTTCATCAACTAAATTATTGATGATTTCTTCTTCTGATTCAGAAGTAGATGAAAAATCTGATTCTGATTTCTCAAATTCAGATTTTTCTTCAAGAGTCTGTATTATAATTTCCTTGATATCATCAGGAATTTCAAGATTATTAATCCTTTTCTTCGTCCAGCAAAATCTTTGGTATGACCTTTTTTCCCACATACTTTACAATATCTCTCTTTTTTCTTATTATATCTTTGTCTATAATACTTTTTCTGGAACTTTTCTTCCTTTCTTTTATTCTTTTTCTCAATCTTTCTAGGAGAATATCTCCTATGTTTAGGTTTATAAACCTTTTATCTATTTTGGTTTTACTGGATGAAGGATTATCCAAACCAAATTGTTGACAAAATTTTCCCAATTGTTTTTTTCTCATCGAGATTTTGCCTTTTAATCTGTTGGTTTAGCTTTATTTCATTGCATAAAGCTAATCCTTCCTGAATACAAGTGTCTATTAGAGCACCATAAGTATAACTATCATATGGAATCGTAATATGATTACGTTTTAGGGTTTTTCTTACCCTTTCAGCAAATAAGCTGGGTAACCCGTCAATAAATTTTGGCTTCCAATAAATGTTATTACATTCTGGTAATTCCATCACCCTGCTTAGGAAGTATCCTTATACCACCTAAAATCAGAGAGTGTTTTGCACCTCAATGTTTGGAGCAGTGTTCTAATAGTATCACTATTATCACTGAACCTTCCAGTGAAGTGTTCAATTATATTAACTGCAAGTGTATAAACTGCATTTTCGGTAGTATTATTACCTTCTTATTTAACCATACTGAGAATATTATCTCTATTATTTTGAGATAAATAATTATCCCACCAACCTTTAAGCTGTCCAATTAATCCAGCAACTATCATTGCTGCAATTACCTTATCCGTATTATTGCTATTTTTACAAATAGTCGAGTACATAAGCATTCTATGTACTGATAAATCTGTTTATTAGAGTAGCCATCAATATTCCACTCATAGATCTTATTATCAGAATAACTAATATCA
Organism: Pogostemon cablin; assembly: GCA_023678885.1. Lineage (NCBI taxonomy): Eukaryota > Viridiplantae > Streptophyta > Magnoliopsida > Lamiales > Lamiaceae > Pogostemon > Pogostemon cablin. Next base: position 15,291,631 of record CM042964.1, on the reverse strand, counting down.
ATAGTATCAGTGTATTCTTCATGTAATACATCCATGGGTGTTGGTCTATTGTAATAAAACTTATTCTGTATTGGCTTATCAGCCCATTTAGTATTGATCTTATTGATCTGATTTTGAAAAACCTGCCTATAGTCAGGATTTTCTATGATATTATCATATAACTCTTTATCAAGAGTTTTTATACTAAGTTTATTAAACTTTTCCTCAAGATATTTCTCAAGCTCATATAATGGCTTGATTTTGAAATTAGATATAACTGGAGGTGGTTGGAAGCTTGGCAAAGCTTCTTTTCCCTTATCTGTAATTGTTACAGGCTGGAGATTTTTTAAATCTTTTTTTCTCCTTTTCTGTAACTATTACAGTGGGTTGACTATTTTTATTAATAACTGATATTATCATATCCAGTTTATTATGAATAGACTGGATTTGTTCTCCTAATACATTCAAAAACAAATTTGTATAATTTTGATTTTCAAACATAGTATTAATATGTTTACAAATAATTTGTATAGTGTCATCTTCTATAAGTTTAGCAAAAGCTAAAAAATAATAAATTTTTCCATTTTTTTCAATATGAAAAGATTGTTGTGGAGGATATATATCTGTCACAACAGTGCCATTTTGCAAATTATAATTTCTTTCTAAAATAAAAATATAATTTTTTACATAGGTATTCATAAATCATACTACAAAAGTTATTAACATATTTTTTCTTTACAAGTTTCATAAAACTCATCTTGAAAACTTATAATTTCATTTTGAGTAAAATTTTCAAAAAACCATTTTCTAAAAGGTGTATAACCTTGACTTTTAAATTCTTCAGAAATGATTTTTCTGGTTGAAGAACCAGGACTGAAATCTTTTTTTTCATATAAATCCATAAATTAAATTTTAAAATCCATTTCCGACATTGTCGGTTCTGACTCATCTATATTACGAGTATTTGCTTCTCTGAAAATATTATTCCTGTTAATATATAATTTATCTGTAACAGGAGTAAATATTTCAGAATTAGTATCTTCTCTTATCTGAGAAGTTGAAGATCGTGGTAATTCCACTTTATAATCAATTGGAGAAATATAAATTCTCATCGAATTATATCTTTGAAGAGACTTATTATTCTCAAATCGTATATTAATCGATCCATCAGTATTCTAGAAAATATCAGAAATATTATTCTGATTTTGTACCTGTGTTTGAATAGGAACTCCTTGTTCAATAATCCAATTTTCTGGAAAGTCAATTTCTTCCCATTTAATAGGTCTTCTGGTCGTAATATTAGACCTACTAAAATTGGTTTCAATAATTATTGTTTCATTTTTCATTTTATCAATTCTTTTACACCATGATGAACCTTATTTAAATAGTATTACTTTGTACTTTTCAATAATGCATTCTAACACCCAAAAGTACCATCTACTCACTTCTAAAATATTCATCAATGTTTCCTCAGTATGTTCTAATAAAAAATTTGGTTAAAATCAATATTAACATGTCCATGAAAGTAAAATGTGTTAAACTCTTCGAGGCTTGTTACAAAAATGGTTCATCCAACCTTGAAGGAGTTCTTCACTTGTCGAGGTTTGTCAGAATTTTTATTATTGTTTGACTTAGTTTTGTTTTATGTTAATAGTATTATTAATATTTTTTTAGGGCACCCGTATTCAAGTCACTATCCCAAGCAACCATAAATAGAAATTCCAGACGAATTCAATGAAGATTGTATGTACGACGTACATAAATTCTGTGTGTTTGACAATTCACCTAAGTACAAGATGACACCCGGCCTCTAGCTAATGGCGGTGGCCGCCGCCGGTCATTGATCGTCGGGTGGGGGTTTAAGAGTTTATTAGGATTTAGGATTAATGTTGGAGGGTAATAGTGTCCAAAAAGTGTATATTTGATAAAATTAATAATTTTAAAATAATCGGTATTAATTTTCAACTGTAAAATTTATATAAATTTTTTCCCAATAATTAATACACCAACACTATGTACATGAAAAATAGTTAAATTCTCTTTCCATGTATCTAAAATTCTAAATTTTAAAATAAAATAAAAATAAATTTGACATAATTAATTCCCGTGCAACGTACGGGTAAAAAATTAGTTCCTATAATACCCATACCATATGATGCACCTAAAGTTTTATGCTGCACACAATGTATGTGTGCAGTATAAATAAGGATGGCAGCGATAGGGTACCTGCAGTTTTTGGGGTACCCGAATCCGTATCTAACTAAAATATTCTTACCCGTATCCGTCTCATAACCATTTAAAATACTACTTGCAGTACCCGTATCTGTTCCGTACCCCGATTGTTCCTACCTGTGGGTACCCGACCCGTCAAACATATTTTTTTAAACCTAAAATATTAAATTTCAAGTCTCAAACATTAAATAAATGTTTCAACAGCATTAGACATTCTTGGTCTCAATGGAATTGAAAACATCTTAGTAATCTGAAAAGATTTCCTCAACATAGCATCTGATTCTGATTGAGATAAAAGCTTTGACCCCCTCGGAAGCATAATCCTTGTAATGAAAAATTACAAAAAAAGACTTAAACGATTGTCATAAAAAGTTTTATTGATGTGGAGAGTAACGACATCACCTGTTTTATCAAGCGGCCTTGCCACGTGACCCAAGTAGGTCCATTGCATATGGCCTCACGGATGCAAGACAAAGGATAACATCCATAGAAGAAACCCTAGCTATAAAGATCTTAGATCAGATGATTCCCGAATGGGAACCTGTCTAGTTGCGTGCGGCGATCTTCCTTCAGTGGGCGGCACCCCGCGTTGACCCGATCTAGGAGCCATGTTACGACTGATCGGAGGTCCGCCTGAGGCAGAAACACCATATGTTGATTTAGAGTAACCAAAAACCCTAGGATTATTACGATTGACATCCTAGTTCCATAGGAACCAAGATTCAGTCGTTCTCCATTATTGCTCATCGGAGGAGGATTGTCAGCATATATCTTATTCTTTTCTAACAACTCCTTGAACCAAGGGTGCTCCTAGCACAACAAGGACAGATACTCTGACGTTAGCAGTGGCCAAGAGGTGACTTCTACAGGCCGCGCCGCCATGAAAAGTACAAAGAAAATCTAGAGAGAAGGGAGAGGAAATTCTAGAAAGAGAAACATGTTTTAACAAACGACAAGTAAGGTGATGCGCGTTTTCTTTGCACACAAAATTAATCCTCAAATATTAAGGATATCAATTGCAGCTTAAGCAAGCGACCAAGTGAAATATCCAACCCAAAGGACGGCGTATTATCAATTTAATTATTTACTAAATTAGTTCAGACGAATTGTGGCAATAAGGTTGTGATTTAATTATTAAACTACAAATGAATTAATTAAAATAACAAGTAAAATAAAATACCACTAGAAGAATACGAAAGTGGATCAAGTAGAAGGATAGGTAGCTCTAGGATAATCCAGTTTTACTACTTAACTTCCCTGTCAAGTGCACGCTGACTCTGCCTTGTGGACTATGGACTCATCACTAAACCATACAAATCTACTCTATAGACACAGGTAAATATGCGTGTAACACAAGTGAATAACCTCGGAGCAAGAGATTCTAGGTACTATCAGTATCAATTATTTCCCACGTCTGCAACCTAACCCGATGATCTCCATTTATAGGTACTATAAAATTACCCTCTTTCTCCTGCTTACTAACCCGAATCAATTAAATTAATAAACATTCATATATGATAGTTCTAATGAAGCTTCTGAGTCCCCTCACTTAGAATCAAAACATGGAATCCTGTTCAGCGCTGAACGCACTCAATCTACAACCAAGATATATATTCAGACTCTATATACCAATTGAAGATGCACAAAACGACCGTGAATATGGATTAAGAAAGCATAATCATATATAAAACAAATTCACAAGTAGTGTACGGAGGACACACAAGAGAGTTTAATTAATTCATAAAACCTTCAAAACACTAGATCTACCAAAATGGTTCTAGCTCATGATGTTGCGAAGAACAATCATGGGGGTTGTATAGATCTTACCCATATGTCTGGAAAATACAAGATAAATTAGGAAACGAATAAAACCTAGATGCGGGAGTCGCCGCGTCCTTCTCCATCTTGAATCCTCCTCTTGGTTCTCCTCTTGATTCCATAGACGAATCTTCAAAGTGATGGATGGATGGAGGGAAGAATGTGGATGATGGTTGGGGGATGATCCCCCTTGTGGGGTGGTATATGATGGATGTGGCTCTCTCCAATTCTACCTCCCTCTATCTAATGAATAATGATGTGATCTACACCCCCTTTTATACTTGTAAGCTCTCCTTATAAGCCTTGGATAGACTTTTCCTTGAGACATACTCAAATTTGGTAAAAGAAACTCGAAACTACCAAAAATATCACCAGCGACATTCTGCTCGACCAAACCTCCACTGGTCAAGCAAAGCCTCCTGGTCGAGCAATGGTTGAGCGAATCTTCTGTAAGAATTTGGACATTTTACTCGATCAAACTTCATCCGCTCGACCAAGATGATTCTGGTCGAGCGGACTCCCGTGGTCGAACAAGCTTGCGCCGTCTCACTATTTAGCACATAACTTTCACATCCAACCTCTGATTTGAGTAATTCTTGCACTCACGTGATCTTATTTTCCTTGGATTTCTATCCATATAAAGAACTCATAGAGAATCTAACATTTAAGTGTGTAACAAGTCACGCAAAGTGGCACAGCCGTTCTGTTCGGCATGGCTTGTGCGACATCACCACTTTGATCATAACTTTCTCGTTTGGAATCCGATTGGAGAGTTCTTTATGCCAAAACGACCCTCTCTTCTGTAACTTTCCAACCATATATGATATCCACTTCAAAGCTCCATACAAACATAGAAAAATTACACAAGTCGGACGTGCGTTATTCAGCATCGTTCCACAAATTGCACCTTCACTCCACCTTGACACTTTTGATCTTTTTTCCACCTAAAACACAAAAAAAACCTCAAGTTAAATTTTTTATCAAATATATTGAATATAAGACACTTGTGCTAATATATAACAACAATTCTCATCAAACAGGTATTAAATTTGACACCAAAACACGCTTATTTTCACTCTCATCACAAGGTTAGGACTCTTAGTATAATTAACCCTACTGTTAAATATACTTTTAAAATAATACCTTATCATGTAATATAAAATACTCCCTCCGTCCGCTTCTAAGGTATCCATTTTACCATTTTTGACGTCCGGTTCAAAGGTATCCATTTCTCATATTTAGTAAAAAAGTACACAATATGGCCCACCAGTTCCCTCTAATACAACTACCCACTTTACTTATAATAATAATACTCTTTAATCCACATGCAAAAAGTAAATGGACACATTAGAACCGGATGGGGGAAGTATTTCAATTTTGCGTTAGAATATGTTATCCAACACTGTAAAGTAGACATTTATGTTGTATTATATATATTATTGTAGAATAAAATTATTTAGTTTATGTTAAAATACTTCGTTTTTGTTTTAAAGTATATTTCGGCGATAGTTGACTAACGTTGAAGATAATTTACGTGGTTCGACGGAACATCAAAGATAATTCTGATAAATCTATTCACATCGTACAATTCAACGAAGGAGAGTGAGAAGATATTTGGATCAACATCCGAAAATTCATAAAATTAAGGAATTGACTAACCCTAAATATATTGTAAATTATTATTAAATTAATAGATAATATGTTGAGTTGACCCATCTGATCACCTGATTCATTAATTATAACATGCGTCACAAGAAAGTGTCTTTTTCTTTTTTCATTGATTTTAAATTTAATTAAATGTTTATTCTTTTTTTTACATTTATTTATGTTTTATTTGCCATATTCTTTTTTCCCAAAATATGATGTTGATAACATTTTCTTCGCTAAATAATTAGTTTTATTTCAATCATGCCCCATTGTCAGACATTTTATTTTTGAGTGAGGCTCTTGTGCCCCGGGGCCACACCGTGCGCCTTTAGAATTTAGTATTATGGGTAAGGGTATATTGTTTTGTTCTAAAGAGTATACACTTTAATTAATAAGGGTATACCATTTTGTTGTAAAGGGTATACACTTTTCATTAATATTTTTTATTTTTCTTTAGAAAATAAAGGGTATACATCTTTATTGTAAAGGGTACCTTAATCTTAGTGTATATAAAAGTATAATAAATCCAATTCTGACCATCTATTTCTAAAACAAATCTTAGCCACCCATTAAAATAATTAAATATTTATAATTATGACATTTTTCAAATTAGGAAATAATTTAGTCAAAATTTTTACAATCCTGGCCCCCTATTTTTAAAACAAACCTCACCGACCCATTAAAATTATTAAATAATTATAATTATGACATTTTCAAATTAGTAAATAATTTGTCAAAACTTTGACCATTTATTTCTCAAATTGAGGCTTACATTAAATGAGGTTTGACCCAAGTCAAATAAGCGTAATTCAAATGTGGTCTGACTCAAGTCAAATAAGCACAATTCAAATGTGGTTTGACCCAAGTCAAATAAAGTTTGGAAAGGTCCAAACCTGCAGAATAGAGGTCAAATCAAATATTGACTAATCAAATTGCAGAGATGAAAATGCACAAGCCCTTAGAATTAGGTCAAATCAACTATTGATCAATCAAATTGCGAGTTATATATGTGGCTTCCTTACCCTTCACCTATATAAGGAGTCCCACTCCATTCATTCTAGACACACCGAGAGTGATTCTCTATGAAGATCAAAGACTTCAGAGTTGTCTGAATAGTCTTTCAATTCTTCAACGAGAATCAACTCAAGAATGGAATACATCTGGGATTCAGGTTCTAAACCGCACAGATTAAGCATTCTACAGTCACGTTCTTCATTGAACGACCTATAATCTGGGATTCAGGTACTAAACTGCTTTGATTTAAGTCTACTTAAGTCAAAGTTCTTCCAAGAACGGCATATAATCTGTGATTCAGATGCTAAACCGTCTGGATTTAGTCTAAAAAATAAAAAAATAAATATATTACAACTTTATGGTCTATAAATAAATATTTTTTTCATGAAATTACATTGCATTGAGATATTTAATTTAAAACTTTAATAATCTCATTAAATCTTTACCAACAATAAACACAAAAAATAATAGTAAATATATGCAATTTTGTAAAATATTGTTAATAATCTCATTACTATATATACACATCATTAATGTAATATTTACATTGCAGTAAAGTTTATTTCATAATTCTGAATTTTTTTTAAAAACATAGGTTTTACAATGGTTTCACAGTATATATCAATTAATTCTCTACCAACTAATAAACCAAACATTGCCGTCAAACTCATATGCGTTAGATTGTTTGGGTCTCCTAATTATCAAATTCCTGGTTTAATCAATTTGGAAGGTGTTTATCACGATGCTGAAATTTGTTAATATTTGTTACGATGTTGTTATTTATTTTCTATCCAATCCTGACAATCTATTTTTTAAACAAATCTCAGACATCCATTAAAATAATTAATAATTTATAATTATGACTTTTTCAAATTAGGAAATAAGATATTATTATAAATCTAATCCTGACCATCTATTTCATAAACAAATCTCTGTCACCCATTAAAATAATTAAATAATTATAATTATGACTTTTTCAAATTAGAAAATAAAATATTATTTATTAAAAAATTAATAATATTAAATATAAATTCAATCCTAACCATCAAAGGATTTAGGGTTTAGGGTTTTAGGGATTAGGGTTTAAAGTTTTGGGGTTTATAAATCCTAACCATCTATTTCTTAAATAAATCTCAGCCACCCATTAAAATAATTAAATAATTATAATTATGATTTTTTCAAATTTGAAAATAAGATATTATTATAAATTCAATCATAACCATCTATTTTTTAAACAAATCTAAGTCACCCATTAAAATAATTAAATAATTATAATTATGACTTTTCAAATTAGTAAATAAAATGATTGTTTACACAAAACTTAGATGAGTCTTTAAAATTATTTGCAATGAAAGTTTAGTTGAGTTAATTAACAGTAAATCATTTTATTAATTGATTGATGTTTATAAATTAGTAATATAGAATTTCATCTTATAATTTTAAAAAATGAAAATTTTAGGGTGCATCACTACTAGGTACAATTTATATAACAATATTACTAATAGATGCATGAGCCTAAAAATATTACTAATCAATACAAAAGAGATATGTGAAATACCCCTCTTATCCCTCTTTTATAGTATTCAAAAATTATTTTAAAAGTAATATTAATATTATTATGAAAATCCTCCCACTAATCTCTCCATAAAAATTGGTGCATGATTACGGTTCAAAATTCAACATTCTAACTAATCTCTTCTCCTCATACTGCATACCCAAATTCAAAATTTATTTTAACTTGGGTTCAATAATAATTTTAAAAAATAAATACATTATTTTAATATTTAAAATAGAAATAATTTCATTATTTACTCTTAAATATTCGGAGGATTGCATTTTTTGCATTCAGATTTCAAGTTTGTATTGTATTTTGTATAAAAAAAAAAGAACAATGGATCATATTATTTTGGTATTCAGATATCAAATTATATTGTATTCAGTATTCAGAAAAAATATTGTCATGTTGGATCAGATTATTTTGATATTCATAAATTATTTAGTGATTTTAAATACTTAATGATTTTGAATACAAAAGTATTTTAATGAATAAATCTAAAAAGTACATAATACATTATGAATACTTCGTGAAATATTAAAAAAGCATTTTTGAGTACATTATTATTGAACATTAAATATTTTGAATTCTTATATAAAGCATTTCAATTAATTAAATTAAAACATATTAAATACATTACGAATACGAATCTTCCGTGGAATATTAAGAAATTTTTTGAATATACTATTACTAAAAATTAAATATTCTGAATATATACGAATTTTGAATACAAAATCATTTTAATGAATAAACTTGATAAAAATAAATTATTGTCTAAACTGAGTTAACAAGAAAACATAAGAGAATACTATCTACCTTACCACTTAATTACGTGACAAATTAAAGAACACCATTTACCACCACATATAAGCAAAGCAAAAGAAAACATGGCCCAAATTCAAAACGAAAATCAGTCTTGAAGTCCTGGGCAATCTCACCCACAAGCCTTTGGAAAGGTGGATCGTCGTTGCGGCGCTGCTATTCAGGCATACAAGTTTGTATAATTTGTCCTCTTTCTCCCGCCAAAGTATGGATGCAACACTAAAAAGAGTCCGAAATGTTCGTGCCCTGGATTCCCCCTTGTTTTCTATGTAATTCCCTATGTTGGCCATGACGCTCTCTCCTCCAACGAACACACGTTGTCGTTGAGCCATGGGTCGGGGCCGGTGCCATCAAAATGAGATGCGATCCACTAAATTGCAACCCAGGAGTTGTCGAATGGGATTGAAAGGGGGTTTTTGGGAAGCCATGGATGGCAGCGTTTAGATCGTCGTAAGGAGGAATGAACTCCTCCAACTGCATCCTTTGGAAGCCGACGAACTCCTCTGGTTTGGGTGTGTCTTCATGCCTAGTTAAAATAGCATTAATGACTCTCAGGAATTTGCATTCTTTGATTAGCTCTCAAGAATTAGCAATCGATAAACAAAAACACAGGTGAATGTTCTCCCAAAATTGAAAATTGATGACAAAAATGAAGACACACCTTGTGGCGGATTGAGAAGTGGTAGGAATATACCGAGATAGAGAGAGGAGAGAAAGATTAATTAATTATACAGGGATGGATAGAGGAGAGAGAAGGTAGTGGTCAAAGTTGACGTATATAGAGATAAGGGTAATTGGGACTTTCATTGCGTAGTGGATAGTAAAAAAAATGTTAATTGTATTTAGTAGTAATATAAATATATATTTTGTACTGGATAGTAATAAATCCAAAATTTTATTTTTGCATTTTCAATTGCTAAAATTCTGCATTTTAATCTCATTGCAAAATATGTTAGTAAACTTATACGAATTGATCAAATTAACATGCTTGCAAGGTTTTATAAGTGTTTTTCCCATAACAACATTATATTATAATATTAAAACATTAGGTTAGATATAATTAAATAAATATTATTCAGTTCAAAAATCATAAAATTAAGAGAAATTGTTGTCCTAAAAATAACACATCCGTGCAACGCAATGATTCAATTACTAGTACAATTTAATACAAAATTTTAAAGACGCACGGAGTGTGGTCCGTGCGCTGGGTGTACACAAGTTTTGACCTTTATTTTTCGTCATTTTTTTTCAAAAATCCAGTAAATTTCATAGTTATAACTTATAAACTAAATTAAAAAATTAATTTTTTTTTACCGAAAGCGATGGATGCCTTTGTTATAAAATGTTACTTAAAATTTAATTAAATATTTTTAATAAGTTTTACTATTAAAAAAAAAAAAAAACAACAACATGAGGATTGGTTCCAGAACCTGACCTTTGAGAAATATTCCCTTCATCCGTTTAAATATTTCACAATTTCCTTTTTTATACGTTCTATAAAGTATTTCATAATTCACTTTTATTATAAATGGTAAAAAATACACCCATAAAAATACATATTTTTTACACATATTCCAACATAATGTTTCACACTTTCAAATAGCTTTACACACATTTTTCATTAAATTAATTAAAATATTTCTTCTTTTTCTTACATTATACATAAAAAAAAAAAAATTTCTTAAAGTCGACGCACAATAATACATTAAGTACTTCGGAGGACAGGTGGAGTATATTCACACATTGGTTGTGTTTTGCTACAATACTTAAAAGTGTGGTTATATTTTTTTTCTTTTTTTTTGTAATTTTCTCAAATGTGAGAATTAATTTACAATAATAGTAAATTTCGTAATTTTTCTTGCAATTAATCCAATTTAATTTATATCATGAATTTATTTGGTAAATAAGACAATTAATTAAAGTCTCTTAATAAATATTTAAGATGTGATAAAATTATAATTATGAACACTAATGATCTCATACTATTATTAGGATGAAAACTTGAATTGGGATGATAATTAAATAAGTAAAAATCAAAATTGTCCCTGATCGATGACTATGTGTAAACTCTTTTAAAAGGGGTGAGTTTTGCGTAAAATCGTTTACGTAAGATAATTTTACAATTTTTAAAATAGTTTTCACTTTTGTTATAAAATATTATCACCTTTGATATAAAATGTTATCACTTTTTATTTATACTATAAATTGTTCATGAAATAACATTATCACTTTTCATTAATTAAATATATTTTTTTTATAAAAGTAATTAAATTTTAACCGTCTCACTCGATCTCACATAAATCTTTGCATTTTAGAAAGAAGAATTTTCGTAATACAATGAAAAAGTAGAGGGTGAGAGAGATTCTAGAAAGATGAGTTTTTAGTTAGGTGGAATTAAGTATATAAAAGTAGTGGTTAGGATGGAAAAGATGGAAGTATTGTGGAATGAGAAGCAGATAATGAATTAAAGAACGTACATCTCAGCGAAGAAGAAGGAGCTTTCTTAACAAGGTACACAACAGTCGCATTGTTGGGTAAACATATTTTAACGACCACATCATCACACAAGCACAAATATATCTCACACGTGTGCATGCACCAAAATCATTCATCTTTATCATAATAAATTATACAGCTGAGAAGTTATACTCACTTCACACAATTTTTCTTTTTATTTTTAAAGAAAAATTTGTATGGGATAATCTCATGGAATAAATTTCGCTACACTGATAAGATGTAATAACATTTTAATAAAAAACAATATTCGATTGATAAAAAAGTGATAATCATTCAGCAAATTATTTCATTAAAAATTTATTGTATAAATAAAATATAAATACTTGTATAAGACCGTCTCACGGATCTCATTCCGTTAGACGGATCCCCCTTACTACGATTGGAGTGCATTTTATCATACTTTTATTTTATCTATTAAAGTGAATTGTGTTTATTGAATGCCTAACATTCTCCTGGGTCTGAGAACGAGCCATGATCGAAACATGAATAAATTATTTTATTTTACAATGGTTATAAATTTAAATTTTTTAATTTTAATATTATAAATTTATAAATGTCCTAACATTTTAAAGAAGTGATATTTTATCAAAAAAAAAAGATAAAATGTCCAATTAAACTATTATATTTCATTAATAATTAATACAAATGGATAAAAAGTGATAATAATTTCAATAAAAAGTTTTATTTGTTCAAGAAATAAAGTAATAGCTAACAAATTAAATTATTTCATAATAATTAATAGGATGGGTAAGAAGTGATAATATTTTATAATAAAAAATGATATATAATTAATAGTCGACTAATTAAACTATTTTCCTAAAGAATAAAATGTGACAATATTTTGTATAAAGTGATATAATAAATAAAAACTAATAACCGTTAATTTTTATAGTAGATAATTCGTGAGATAAATTAATTAAACAATTTCATGAATAATTAATAGATCAGATAAGTGATAACCCTCAAAAATTAAAATATTTTATTATAAATAATTCGTTTGTTAAATAAATGAATACTTATTATAAGGGGCGGCTATTTGCACCTAGAATTTATTAAACGAACTCCAAATTCTAGATTTACCCCACTAAAATTAAACGTTACATATACAAATTACTAAATACACCCCATTTATAACAACTTTACCCTTTTAATTTGCTAAACCCAAATTACTAAAACCTAATTAATCACAACAAAAAAAGGCGATGGTTAAGGAGTTGGCGTCGCGACTCCATGGAAGAGAAAGGAGAGGGGAGAACGTTCGATACCTTCTATCCACCGTCAAAGCTTCCTCAATGTCAAGTAAGTACCGTCAAGGTTTTTGAGCATTAGGTCTGTAAATTCCAAAACTAACTGAACTATGTTGTGTTCGACCGCTGCAATTGAACATCTTAGCCTGATCGGTTTTTGCAACCGAACGATGTGTTTGATGGTCTAACATCTTGGTTGTATAGTCTTATCTTGTGTAAAGAACCATTCTTGGCCAAAGTGATCCTACCGCAAGCACTTTCTGCTATTCCTCTCTTCGCCGCTGTACAATGACGATGAGTTCACGTACGACGCATGTGGCTGCTCGGGCACGAATTCACCTATCATTGTAGGACCTGCATGTTCGATCTTCACGTGGAGTGTGCTTCGCTACCTAAAATGGAGAACCAGAAAGATCATTAGCATCCTCTGATGTTGGTGATTGAATCGCCAGAAAGTTGAATTTTGTGTGCTACGTGTGTAATGATCCGATGATGAAGGGTTGCTCAATGTATTATTGTTTGGATTGCAAAACTGGTACCCATTTGGAGTTGGAGTTCCAGCGCATAATCCCTCCACCCCTCCCCCCTCCGCATGCCTCTTTTTTCTCCTTCATCTTACGGTCACCAATCACACGTGAATTACTGCTTTTTAATTTTATTTTTGAGTTACCATTACGTTTTTAATGTTCGTGATTAGAGTTGGGATCAAATTGTGAAAGGCAAAGAAAAAACGTGTAAGAACCTTCATTCTTAGTGTCTAGATTACATTGAGACTTTGAGTAGTAGGTAGGCACTTTTTTTCTTTTTATTGATATAATCTAATATATATGCCCTTCAGTTTGAGTATTTACTAAAACTCTTTGGATTTAAATTGAGTTGTAAATATGGGTGGAATATACATTGTTGGAGTTTTTATTGTTCTTCACAATTTTTTCATTCACTTGGGGTATGGTGTTAGCCTGGATTATTCTTTGTTTTGTAGATAAGACAACCAATTCAGGGAATTTGGATGACTGGCGTAGATAACTTATCTCTCTTAGATTGTGGTGCATTTAGAAATTTAATGGGGTTTGTATAACAATTTGTCATACCTAATCTTATTTTATTATTTATATAAGGGTATTTAGGTCTTCTCACATAAATATATTTTAAATATATAAATTAATAATGGGGTTCGTTCAGTAAATTTGAGGGTGCAAATAGCCGCTCCCCTTATTAAATGGTACATTGTAAATTTTCATATTACTATTAGATACAAACATAAAAAATATAACTATTAACTACATAAATATATGACAATATATATATATATATATATATATATATATATATATATATATATATATATATATATATATATATATATATATATATATATATATATATATATATATATATAATACTCCCTCCATCCCACAAAAGTTTGCATGCCTCTTCCGGTAAGAAAAATGATAACTTTTAGAGGTATTATGGTATTTTTTGGTAATAAATAAATGATAAAGTATGTTAGATGTATTAGGTAAGAGTGGTTTTTTTGTAAATAAAGTGTATGAGGAAGGGTGGTTATGTTTGACTTTTTGCTTTTTAGGAATGTGCAAACTTTTGTGGGACAACCCAAAATGGAAAGTATGACATCTGAAATGGAACGGAGGGAGTATGAGTTATTGGTACACCTATGTTTCCCATTCAATTTTTTGTTCTTAATAAGAGACTATTACTCTCCATGTTAATGTATATAGGTTACCTATATTACATTGTGACATTAATTAATTAATTATAGTTTCTATATAATTGGTAATTATGCGATTTGCTTAAGGGATTATTACTATGTTAATTAATGTATAATAAAACCTACGGTAAATTTACCTCTTAATTATAGTAACTATATATGTGTATATCTATAACATAATATGAGCCATTGACGTACATTAATTAATATGTTTTATTTTGGAATCATAAATTATAAATATGATTGGTAATTATGTGATTGAATAGATCTTGTGTGAGACCGTCTCATATAAGCCTTTATGTGAGACGAATAAAATATGATAAAATTATTATCACTTTCGCTATAAAATGTTATCACTTTCACTATAAAATGCTATCAATTTTTATTTTAACCATAAATTGTTCATGAAATAGTTCAGTCCACCATTATCACTTTTTATCAATTGAGTATCACTTTTTGTTAACAATGTTATCAATTTTTATCCGTCTCATGTAAGATCTTAAGTGAAACGGTCTCACATAAGTCTTTGTCTATGTGATTAGCTTATATTTTATTATGTATATAAGATAATAATACCTTATACTTATATCGTCACTTATTCTTGTGAGACAGTTATTATGTGAGACGGTTATTATGTGAGACGAGTTGTGAGACGGGTCGATCCATTGTTAAAGTATCATTGTTATGTAGGTAAAGTATGCTCACTATTAGTTAAAGTATATATTTTTTTTAAAATAGGACGAATAATGAATTAAACTATGATTTTAGGGTGTTATAGTATGATTCACTATAAACATGCTTTAATTATATAACAAACATACTTTAACAATAGTGAAATCTCTCACAATCCGTCCCATATTTACCCGTCTCACAAGAGAGTAACTCCTTACTCATTATTATTATTATTATTATTATTTATATTTATTATTTTTTAATAATTATAGTATCTATATAATACGTTACTAGCTTATATTTTATTATGTATAATATAATAATACCTTATATTTATATTAATAATAATAATAATAATTATAATAATAATAATAATTATTATTATTATTATAATAGTATCTATATAATAAGAGCTAATGACATACATTAATTACTTTGAAGATCATTCTTTCTTTTATTTGGAATCATTTATTATACATATAATTGGTAATTACTTGATTTGCTCAATTTTTATATTTATATCACTTAGTCTAACAATCAATTAATACGTGATGAACCTTATTTAAATAGTATTACTTTGTACTTTTTAATAATGCATTCTAACACCCAAAAGTACGATCTACTCACTTCTAAAATATTCATCAATGTTTCCTAAGTATGTTCTAATAAAAATTTTGGTTAAAATCAATATTAACATGTCCATGAAAGTAAAATGTGTTAAACTCTTCGAGGCTGGTTACAAAAATGGTTCATCCAACCTTGAAGGAGTTCTTCACTTATCGAGGTTTGTCAGAATTTTTATTATTGTTTGACTTAGTTATGTTTTATGTTAATAGTATTATTAATATTTTTTTAGGGCACCCGTATTCAAGTCACTATCCCAAGCAACCATAAATAGAAATTCCAGACGAATTCAATGAAGATTGTATGTACGACGTACATAAATTCTGTGTGTTTGACAATTCACCTAAGTACAAGATGACACCCGGCCTCTAGCTAATGGCGGTGGCCGTTTTCAATATTAAAATTTATATAAATTTTTTCCCAATAATTAATACACCAACATTTTGTACATGAAAAATAGTTAAATTCTCTTTCCATGTATCTAAAATTCTAAATTTTAAAATAAACTAAAAATAAATTTGACATAATTAATTCCCGTGCAACGTACGGGTAAAAAATTAGTTCCTATAATACCCCTACCATATGATGCACCTAAAGTTTTATGCTGCACACATACAATATAAATAAGGATGGCAGCAATAGGGTACCTGCAGTTTTTGGGGTACCCGAATCCGTATCTAACTAAAATATTCTTACCGTATCCATCTCATAACCATTTAAAATACTACTTGCAATACCCGTATCTGTTCCGTACCCCGATTGTTCCTACCTGTGGGTACCCGACCCGTCAAACATGTTTTTTAAACCTAAAATATTAAATTTCAAGTCTCAAACATTAAATAAATGTTTCAACAGGATTAGACATTCTTGGTCTCAACGTTAAATAATAATTAAAACATGACAAAAAATCACCACGCAAGTTTCAAGATCTTCCATTAACTTCAAATATCATACAAATAAAATAAAATGATAGGTATCTACGAAATGGAGTTTGTGATTGTGAATAATGATTTGTATATTTATTTTAATATTGAAATATGTAACAAAAATTACTTGTGTATAAACGGTGAAGGGATATTTTTTTATATATGAGATTACGTATTCGAATCTCCTATAAAATACATACATACAAGTATTAAATGAGACGGGTATATGTGGGTACCTGATACCCTTATCCGATTACTTATCCGAGTTCGGGTAGCGGATATTCGAGGGGGTGAATTCGAATCCTACCCGAACCTTAATGGCAATTTTTATTTTTTTAAACCCGTCCCAAACCCATTTATAAGTAACCATATCTGTCCTAATAAAGTTTGGTCGGATCAGGTACCCGAAAAAATCTGCGAAACTGTCATCCATAAGTATAAACGTTTGAGTGTAGCAAATGTTATATGTAGTAAAAAAATTATTTGCAGCAAATATTATATGCAACTAAAAATTCATGTGCAGCACAATTAGCCCGTTGACTGCTATGCCATTATCACAGGTCCGCGCCGGAACGCTAACCCAACCGAATACCACGACATGGCGAAAATCGCTACTGACCCCTGCCTTGCCAAATGTCGCACTAGCCTCCTCACTGTGACGCCAACATTGCAAGCTCCACTACTGATCGCCACTAATATCGTCGTTTACTGCTGTTGCTGAGGCGACTACCTGATCCGGTATTTCTGCTGCACCGATTCCCTTACATCCTCTGCTGCCGAAACGACCAGTGGCACAGCAGCATCGACGGGGGAGGAAGCCTGACACCGCTTGCTCAGTCTAAAGATCACGACGAACAGTCCGATGACAATGATGTACCACGAACTTGAATATACCACAATTGCACAAGCTTAAAGTCGTTAATTGGGTAAAGGAAGAAGACATGGCCTGACAAAGATAGAGAAACTGGATATATTAATGATTTGGATGTATTAAGGTTATATTGGGTATTTTGTTTTAAATTTTTGTATGTAGAAGTATTTTTTTTTAATTAATGTACCTTGTAGTAACAATGGGTTCCAAATGTGTATCTATCAGTAATTATTTCATAAATAAAAAGTGATACTTCCTCCGTGCCAACTTCAACTTCACAATTGTCGTTTATGTCCGTCCCAAATTCAACTTCACATCTCATTTATGGAAATGTTCCTTCCAAAAGTGTCCTTACAAAAATTCCTTATTTTCATTATTGCCACAACATTTGGGCCCACTTAATTACAAAATCCACATACTTAATCACACAATTAACCAATTTAGTACTTGATATGATATTATGACCAAAATTGATTACACCCAAAATTAAACCTCAAATCTTCTCACACACACTCTCTATCTCTCAACATGTTTGTATCTATCTCCCCCAATCTCGAATCTTCTTACACTCCATCTCTCTCTTCCTGTTTGTATCTATCTCTCGATCTGCTGCAACTCTCGATCTATCTCTCTTGGTCGATTTAGTTGTGAGCTTTGATTTCATGAATTTGTCCCGATTTACTCGCGAATAGAACATATATTCTAGATCTAGACGAATTTGGGTTATGTCTAACCCTATTTTGTCATTCTCATCTGAATCGGAGACATATGGTGGATCCAGGACGGTTTTGACGGTGAAGCCTCGACGACAGTAGCCGATGTGTTGCCTCGTCGTCAGTGCATAAAGAAATTGTTCGTTGATTTCACCAGTTTGAAAGTGAATTTTCGATCCCTGTTTTCGTGCCCAAGACAATGATTTTGTACATTCTGTAATGGTTAATGTTGGTTAAAATGAGGATTCGGTGATGATTAGTGTTGTTTCTGTGATGGTTTGAGATAGTTATGTTGAGAATTCTATGATTGTTTATGAGCATAATATGAGAATTCTGTGATGGTTTCTGTGGTCATTTGGTTTTGTGATGGTGGAAGATTAAGCTGAGAATCCTCTTAATGTTGTAAGATTAGCCTAATGAATCGGTTAATATCCAACCTTTTACCATAGTAAAAGGACTGAAATACCCTTACTTTTTACATAGAAAAGTCAATAAAGCAGTTTTTCTTATTTTGCGTGAGAACAGTAAATACGAAGATGAAATCGGGATGGAGGGAGTAATATTTTTTTATAAAAAGTGATATGGTCAATAAATAAATGTGATAATAGTCTAATTTAACTATTCGCGAAAATTCGTTAGACGGAAAAAAATTATACAATGTTTAATAAAAAAAATGATATTTGATCTATGAAAAGTAACTACCGTTCATTAAACTAGTTTATGAATAACTTATAAAATGCGATAAGATTTATAATAAAACGTGATAACATTTATACTAAAATGTGATACTAATTAATAACAAAAAAGTAATATAATATTTTTTTATAAAGGTAAAATAAGAATATTGTACATTACTTTTAATAATTAATATATAATTATTAAGAAAAAGAAAAGAATAAAAAATAAACATTCTCCTAATTATTTAATGGCTGTGTAGGCACAACACAACAACCTTTTTTTACTCATGCAGCCAACTTTCTTCAATTAAGTGATGGTTTAATGGATAACTAGTAAGGGTGGCACCTCAATGTTTGAGGTGATAACCAGGGATAATGAGAAGTATGTTTTGTAATATGATGGTGATTCAAATTTTGCAGGTAATTTTGTAATACAATAAATTATTATGTGAATTTTGTTAAGTATGGTATTATTTTAAATATATTTAAGCAATAATATTGATGTTAAATATGAGTAGAAGCAATATGTAATTTATAAAAATGATGTACCCCACCATTAGGGGCCCCACCGCCCCTGCCCTGGGAATTGGTGGATGAGGCAATATGTAATTTATAATATGTGTATTGAGTGGTTCTTGTTGGGTGGTGAACTGCAAATTATCTTAATTTGCATATAAAGGTAGATATTTTAAAACTATAATTGCGAAATCTAATTATACACGTAATTTTAAATTTAAAGGCTTTGATTATTCACAGCCTCGAGTTCTCTATATACATTTTAAATGTCTTACATAAATTTTATTCTTCTGTTTTTCAATGAATACAATTATTGACTAAAACTTGCGTGTCTCAGAGATACAATGCCCTCGAATCTTACATTTTTTTGAAAATCATACTCTTTTGTGTTAAATGATATACCTTTAGTATAAGAACGTGATCTTTTCAATGAAAAAATTATACGTTTATAATCTTATTAATTAAAGTGTATTCCTTTTTGAACAAAATGTTATGTCCTTACACATCTTGTGTACACGAGGACACAAGGGACCAACTAATGATTAATCTCACCGTTGCCTTGTGTTCTCTATATATATTTCAAGTGCCTTAAATAAATTCAATTTTTCTGTCTTTTTCACTGAATACACCCCATCCGGAGCCCTTTGGAGCCAAACACAGAGGTTGTGGTATTTAATTCTGATATTTATCCCTTGCTCATCCCAAAATAATTTCCCCTTTTTCATGGAGTAGACGTGGTAAGATCCAAGGATTATTATCTACTAAGTTCGTTTTGTTAAACTTAACAAAACCTTATAATTTCATCTCATCATATGTATGTATGAGAAAAAGATAATCCTATTTGCTTTTTCTAGAAGAATTTTAATTTAATTAGTCATTAAATTGAATTTTATTGCACTAATTTTAATCAATTCATTTACCATTTTCTCTAAACTTTCACTATAATATTTTTTTCATAGTAAAAAATAAAAATGAAATATTTTAAGCAATAGATTTATAGGGCACGAAACTCAAGTTCAAACAACACTAAATTTTGAACAGCATCCCTCCCAAAATATCAAAAAATTAAAAATCGAGTTATGTCCATCACAAAACACTTGACTCCACAAACATTAGATCCTTAACTAATCATTACATCAACTCTAAGTTCATTTTCTTTTCAATGCAAGAATATCCGGTTAGTAAACCAACAAGAGTTTTGCGCTTTGTATGTATTGGCTCTCCATGTTGATCACACACAATAGGTTTTAAATAAAGGCCCTCGTGGTGTTTCACCCTAAAGTACCCAAGCGCCATCACTAGGCAAAAACCTCATAGGTCTATGTTGAATTTATTAAGTAAAAGATATATTACTTGTGGCTGATGAGATTAGATAATATCAATACAAGATCCAGCTATAATTTGAATGAAGTAATATATAATCAGAACCTTGTGTTGTTAAATTAAATAGTTTTAAATGTAAAGATGAACAAATACTGTGAATACGACACTATTGCGCAACTTTAACAGACTTTGAGTGCCCATCCATGGTAGCAGAAAGCGACCGCTTTATTGGATTTGAGTCAACACCCTTCATATGTTGTTTCACCGTTTTCAAAATTTCACGTGGTAAAATCAGAATCTAAAATGCTTCCCATAACATGTTACGGTCAGGTGGAGGTGAAAAGGAATTAAGAGGACACGTGGCTGCTCGCAAGAGGAAGGCGAAACAGGCAATCGGCTGTCACGGGGCATTTTACCTGAACTCTCGCTTTATATAAAAGAAGATGTCTCACAAAATAGGATTTGTGATATGATCTCACACAAGATCTACTCTAAATAAAAAGTGATAATATTCATCTTCAAAAGAGTTGGTCTCTTGTGTCCCTGTGTCTAAGGGCATAACATTTTGTTCTAAATGTAAAAATTTTAATTAATTAATAAGGGTATATTTTTTTCATTGAGAAGATCAACCTTACATGTGCACCCGAGGACACAAGAGACTAATTCAACCTTTAATTATAAATAATTAAGTAAAAGTGATAATTAATTAAGAAGGATGCGTATTGGATGAGACCGTCTTATAAATTTCATTATGTGAGACGGTTCCTTCATCAATTCGTTTACATAATTTTATATTTATTACTCCTTCCATCTAATCTTAATAGTTACGTTTTTTTTACGAGAATTAAGGAATAAAATATTTTAATGTGTATTGAAGTGAGAGAAAAAATATTTTTTCACGAGTTTCATGGAAATATTTTAATTATTTTGTGTGTGACATACACCACAATTATATTTGTGTGAGATGAAATGTAACTATTAGAAAAGGACAATAGGAGCATTTTTATTTTATTTTATTTTATTTTATTTTATTTTTTATATGCGGTGCGGCCAGCCGTTCAATTAATTTGAAAGTAAATGGTGTATCCATTCAATTTATCACCATTCAATTTATTTTCAACGGTAAACACCTACTTAATCTTTTTTATTTTATTTTATTTATTTTTGTCCTTCGTTATTTTTCTTTAGTTCTTTTTAGTTACGCTAATTAGTTCTCATATTCAATTTTAAAATAAAAATATAAAATAAATATTTAAATAAAAACTAAATTAATAAATTTAGTACATTATTCAAATAAAGGCAAATACTTGGGTGAGACCGTCTCACGAATCCTACTTTTTAAGACAGATCGACTACAACAAAAACCCTTAATAGGACACTTGTAAGTGTCTTATTAAGGGGTATAATAAGACATTTTCAAGGTAAAGAGCTTGTGCCTTGCATTGTCACCGAAGCAGATAGTTGATGAGTACAAACGATAGCTCACACATAGATCGTTCTATTACCTCAAGTGTGTGAATTCATTTGAAATCGAAGAAGACCTAACTGAATCCGCGGGATGAAACAATTGAAGAGAAGGTGAGATCACAATCATATCCATGGCCAAGAATTGAATAGATGGTGAGAGCACAATCATCACCATAGGCGAATCTGACCCTTTCGCGGCAAGAAGAGCAATAAAGGAATCTGTAAACGATGACAGTGGATTTAGAATTAGGGTTCATGATTCAGTATAGCCTAATTGGTAAATTGTAAATGGTTTATTTTTTATTAAGTTAGTATTTATTTTTGGATTTAAATTACGCAAATAATAAACTCATATATTTAATATGGCACTTTATACATGAGTGTCGCATTATACAATTATAAGGACACTTATTCTAAAAGTGTCTTAAAAAAAGGTCCTAACAGCCCATTTTTGTTGTAGTGATCATCCAACAACCCAATTAGATAGTTTTAAAGGGCACTGTTCGGTTGTAATCAAAAGAAAATTGAAATTTTAATTATAGAAAAAAAATAAGAGTGGTGCTATTGCCACCCAAAACTTTGCTAAGTGCACGCGGCAATCCTAGCATAATACATATATAAGATATTCTTTAACAAATTGCCTATTTTATATTGAATCACTGCGTTCTTTCTTTGACAAATAAATATAACAATATAACAAATAAAATAAATAGTGTTATCCGTGGATATATAGCAATATTGGATTTCAACAAGTAAATTAAATAAACTAATTGTCAATGAAATAAATAGATTACAATTTGAGAGCTTGAATTTATTGAAGATTACTTTGGAATCTAGATCGTTTTTTAGGAATGATGAAGTTTCAAATTAACGTGTAAAATAAAATTAGTTGTAAGTGAATTGGGTGTAAAAATTAATTTAAGTGTTAGGTGTATAAATTTTGAATGTTTAATGGATAAGGTTAAAATTGTATTTTAATATAGTATTTTAAAAATTTTCGGGTGCCCTTAGTAAAAGGGGGTGGCTATTTGCACCCCCGAATTTATTAAACAAACCCCAATAATAATTTAAATTAAAATAGTTTAATTAATATGACTTAAATACCCTTATGTTATAATATATTCATAAATACATTACTAATTGTACCCCAATATTACTAAACATACCCCCACTATGTGTTGGATTGTATACTAAAAGTCTAGCTTTAGTATGAACAATGTTATAACAATTTATTTGAAATGAGAATCATATGATCAAATGATTGCGTCTTATAATTTATTTATATGTTCGATGCAATAGTCCACTTACTTTATACAGTAGATAATATGTTGTGCGATAACACGCGGAAGATCATATTATCGGTTTTCTTATAAAGTATAAACAGATGCTCACAACCGAAATAAACGGGGACTCTCTATCGGGATGGTTGTAGTGTGGTTTGGTATTAGCTTATCTTGGCTATATAATCACATTAGTGCACTTTTGTGTATTGAGTAGGATCGCATGAGATCGTTCGACTTATACTGACTTATAGGAAAACTTGATCTCAGTTCTTATGGATGTTCATGCTCTTAATCCCTATACAATAACCTCGACACATAGGGTAGTATGTATTTCTTTGATTCATCAATGGGTGAGATTTACATATATTTAAATCAACAAACTCGGTGAGTTGGGAACTAGTGTTGTCTCTATGGTGTGTTGTTGATTGTATAAGGAATCCGTGTCCGTCATAGGTTGATGATGTCCCCTTGAGGAACTCATAAGGATTATCATCTAAACCCTGCAGATGGATTTATTCCGGCATAATAATGAGGTTGAGTGGTACTACTCTTGGATGATATATTAATTAATGGAGTTATCAGTAACTTAATTAATTAATGGACATTGTATATCTTAAACATGAGGTGACTAATGGGCTCATAATAAGGAGCCCATAACGTAATTATGGGATTAGAACGGTAGTGCAGTAATAATATTTTAGTGGTATATATTATTATTATTGGACTTAAGTATAAGCTTTGGGCTAAGCTTGGATACTTAAGCCCAATGGAGGCCCAACTCTAATTTCTCCTCCTGGTCCCTGCTATAGCCCATATATAAGTCATCTCAGCTGTTCGGAAATCCTAATCTATGAGATTAATCATGCCTAACACTGTGAGGAGGGTGAGGGAACAACAGAATAAGAAGATCTCGAAGATCGTCGCCCACGCGACGTCGAGATAGGACTTGGGAATACAGCAGAAAACTGGAAGGTTGTTTGCTGCTGCTGTTCGCCAGTTTCTATGATTTTAATAAAATGGTACAGATATCAGAATAGGATATATGATATACTGACGGAAAGCCGTGGAAGAGAAGATCGTTTTGGCGCGTAGATCACTCAAATCCGATATCGGATGAGGGAGTTATGTCCAAAACGATGAGGCTGAGCAGGCTGGTGACGAGAATTCATCTTCTCCAACATACCCAGGTAAAAGGTAATACGTTTCTTGTTTTTATGCTTCCGCTGTATGTTAGAAACATATTAAATCCTAACTGATCACGTTAGCCAAACGATCAAACACCAACACTATGTTCATTGTATCTTGTTGAACTCTTAGATTGTTAGGTGGGAATTAGAGATTAATTCTTAAGTACCTATAAAGGAAAGTCTAGTGCTCTAGCCTTTTGTGGAATTTTTCATGAAGTACCTAGAAAGGGAGTAGAGATTATTCTTCTGCATCTGAGGGTTTTAACCAGGTTTATGTGTTAAGGTTACTTTAAAAGAGGGGTTTAGCATAATTAAGTGATTGCTTTCATAAGAACTGCATGGATTCTAATCGATTGTCTAGTGATTTGATTTGACCAATTTAACTGTATTTCCTAGTGCTATCTATCTTCTCTCTTGAACACTTCATCCTTATTTTTATTTGCTATTTTATTATTTTAAGTACTTATTTTCTGCTTTCTTAGGTGTAATTAAATTCACTTATAAATCCAGATTTGTCTTAGGTTAGAGTTGTCATAAATAGATTAAATAGTAAGTTTAGAATTATCCCTTGGGTTCGATAATAGACTTGGTCACACGCTAAACTGCAATTGATTCCCTACACTTGGGGACACGCAAAAAGGTGAACAAGCAACAAACAAAGGGTTGGTATGGGGGAATTTGATAAGTCGTAATTTTCCATTGTTATTTTAAGTTAAATCCCATCTTTTTGATTGGTTTATGTGTCCCATGTACGCTAATTATGACTTATTTTATTATTGGAGCACATTTACTTTAATGAATTAATTTGTGTTCAAATAGGTCAAAGTTGGAGGATTTTTGTTGAGTGGAGTTAATAAGAAGATTTTCAATCAAGCCCAATTGTTACAACCCTCAATGAGCAGAAAGAAATGAAACTTACCAAATTGAGAATTGAAGAGAAAGGAAAGTCAAAAGGAGGAATTAATTGGGAGGCTGCAAACATTACTCAAAAGAGAAAAAAAGAAGGAAATATTAATTTCCTTGGAGAGTGAAAAGGAAGACCACAAACAAGAATTAAAAGGGGCAGATTGCGGGCTTGGAGAGGTGACACACTTCTAAGTGGATTGAATGAGAGGCAACCAATGCAAAGTTGGTGATATCTAGAAGAACAATCAGACTACATTTGGTTTTGTTTACTTTAATTTAATTTAATTTTCATTATGCATTTTATGGGCTAAGTCCCCTTTCTGATTCAAGAATTTGTGAACCTCCCGTATATTCTAGTAATTGTTTGATATGATATTTTAATCAATATGTTGATAATTTTATCCTTTGAATGGCTTTGATTTGAATTAGGGTTTTGTGATTTTTAAGATAGATTGGCCATCTTGGTTTTATTTTGCATAATCCATTGTCATGATAAGTAAGGGAGCACCTCTAGAATTCGTAGGGTCTTGGTTAAATGATTAGCTAATCTCGTTTTCATAGCCTTGTAATCCTAATTTCTTGTGTGCAACGCCTCATCTAGTTCGAACATCTTAGGTCACTAGGAGAGTAGGATAATTTAGTGGTCGTACCCTAAATTATTTAATATAAGACAATATTTGTGTTGGTAGGTCGTACCATCAACCTAGGAGTTTGAAGTTATCTTGTATTGATTTGATTTCTTATTTACTAATTTGCTTAGAATATCGGGAGGGGATCAATTTCTTGAGTCAAATTTGTTTAATATTTGTGTACACTCTAATTTTAATCTTTGAGTCTTGAATCATTGGCTGCTAAAAATTGCCATTTAATTATTTGCAAAAATTAGTATAAATTCACCAAATGAATTTCCCCCTATTTATTTTGTTATGTCCAAATCAAACACTTTGATTTAATATAAATTTCATTTTACTCCTTTAGGTTCGACTCGTACTCACGTTAATAAATTTAATTGGATTGAGTCGGAAAAATTATAGGTATTATTTTTGGTGGGCCGGCGACAACCTGCCAAATTTTATGGAATATCAAGATTTTTTAATATCTAAACTAATGGAAAAGAGAGATAATGTAGAGGTAAGTCGTGCAAATGAGAAACAAGTTGAGGATAAACACATGGAGGAAGACTCGGTGAAACACCATACTTTTGAAAAGAAGCCAAGTGAAGAAGAAATACAAGTTTTAGTTGACGGATGACCGGTGCTTACCTTAATGAATAGAGCAAGTATACTTAGTCACTATGCAATGTGTGGTACAAAGTAATAAAATAATATCAAACCTTAAGGAAATGTAGTGTATCCATATTCAATAAATGCACACTTTAGAAGGACGAATCGATGAATGGATTGGTTGTTTAACTACAATTACCAACTAATTAAAGCAAGTAAAGTAAAGTAACAATCAAGTAATAGAACAAATGAGATGGAATGGATGTAGATAGAACAATCTAAGAAGCAAGTAAGACTAGAAACATCATGGAAAAGGTCTATCTAGACTCATACACACATGCAATGATGAACATCAATGATTATGATATTAAAGGCTCACTAATCACACTAAAAGCTCATTGTTGTGAGTGAGAATTCAACTATTTTGAGCTTTGATTTATGTGGAAATTGAGTATGATTTTGTCTTAAATCAAGGCAAATCGGGATGTGCATGGAAAAACCACAAATCAGGTGCTAATGAGGTTGTTTGAGCATAATTTCACAGGAAAATATGTTAGAAGTGCTTAGAATCGCAAGACACAAATTTTGAGGTCTTGTTCGATCAGTTCGGGAGCCGTTTGACCAAAGCAGATTGGTCGAGCAATGGTTGAACGAAGAGGAAAGAGGCTTAGGTTTACAGGCGTGCTACTCGACCACCGCACGACCAAAGTCAAGTTGTTCGACCAGAACAACTTTGGTCAAGCGGCTTGGCATTTTTTTGTTTCGTCAGGTTTTACACCTCCAATGTATGTATGTGCGTGTTTTCAACGAAAAAGCCCAATAAAGGTCCATTAGGAGAGTTTACAAGTATAAAAGGGGATATAGTTTACATCATAAAGTGATTTAGACACCACATCCATCCTACATCAGATCCGAAATCTAACTCAATCCGGAGGAGCTATAGAGAGAGATTCATCTGTCGAATCAAGTAGAGAACCAAGTGAAGATTCAAGATGGAGAGAGACGCAATGATTTCCGTATCTAAGGTTTACTTTGTATCTTAATTATCTTGTAATTTTTCAGACTATGGGTAAGATCTATCCAACCATCATGATTATTCCTCGTAACATCATGGGCAAGAACCGCTTCGGTAGTTTTAGGGTTTATGAAGGTTTTACGAGTTAATTGAACTTTCATGTGTATACTCCGTACAACATTACTTGTGGTTTATTTTATATATGACTATGCATTTTAATCCATATTCATGGTCGTTTTGTGCATCTTCAACTGTTATATAGAGTCTAATATATATCTTGGTTGTTGATTGAGCGCGTTCACCGCTGAACAAGATTCAATGTTATGATTCTAAGTAAGGGGACTCCGAAGTTTCATTAGAAATATCATATATGAATACTTGTTAATTGAATGTACTTCGGGTTAATAATTAGGATAAAGAGGATAATTTATAGTACTTATAAAGGGAGATCCTATTTGGTTAGAGTACTAAGTGCACGGGAAATAATTGATACTGATAGTACCTAGAAAGGGGGATGAAATTATATTTCTTGTTCCAAGGTGATTCACACATGTGACACACATATTTTCTTGTGTCTATAGAGTAGATATGCATGGCTAAGTGATCGTCCATATTCCACAAGGCAGAGTCGGACAATATACATGAAAGGGAGATTAATGAGTTAAATCGGATTCCCCTAAGAGCTACGTATTCTCTCACTTCATCACTTTTGTTAATTCTCTATTGCTTGTCTATTTCATTTGTTATTTAATTATTTGTTTAGTAGTTAATTAATTTTTCTCAGACATTATTTCCAAACCATAATTTTAATTAATTTAGATAATAATAGAATTGATAATAAAACATTCTTTGGATTCGATAATATAACTTGGTTGCTTACCTATCTACAGTTACATCCTTCAAACTTGGGGATTAATTGTGTGTTAAGAAAACGTCCATCACTCATTCACAAGACATAATTAGATGTAGACCACTTGCACCTAAGTAATCCCGAAATATCACCTTGGAGAGATTCTCTATGCTTCCTATTCCTAAATGAGGTACTAAGGTCCTATAGAAGTTCACACACAACTCTTCCTACATGTCCTATCATGAGGCTCTAAACATGCCTTAGTCTTCGCAAACTCAATTAATACTTATAATATAAACAATTCACATAACAACATGATTCAATTAATAATTAACCTCATACATAGAAGTTCACACTCCATATACATGCCATGAACAATCAAGCACACATATTATCTCATAAATTGAGAGATAAGCAATCATGATAGAAAATATTCATAATCAATCAAGTCAACAAACACATGGTGTACAAATCTAAAAATCCTTAATCAATCATATTGCTATCCTCACTAGAGGCCTAGCCTATTACAATCATAGCAATTTTATTACAATCCAAATCTGCTCTAATTGAGTCTTCAAAAAAGAAAATAAACAAAATGAAAGACGATTTGCTTTCCCTGAACAGTTGATTTCATCCTTTTCTATCATGTCAATTCCTCCAACAATTGAGTACTTCTTCTTAGATTTGGGATTGATGGTGTGACTATGGATGGATGTGAAGAAATTCAATGGAAAATTATGGTAGATGGAAATGAGGTAGAACAGGATGGAGAGAAAGTGTGTGTGATGTTATATGTAAAATGGGTGTAAACTGAATGATTTTTCTCGTTAAAATAATGCTAATGATGTTTATAGGCCTGAACCTTCTAGAATTGGCGCTGATTAAATTTCCCACTTTTGAGTGAACTCGACTCTCTACAACTCGATGCGAGTTTGTGCATTTTTCTCAGCAGATTCTACGAGAGGACGGAGCTCGACTCGAGCTCCAAAGCTCAACGAATAGGAGAGATCGAGTTCATTTCTTTGATGTGGACAGTTGACATCCGAAGGTTGACTGTCGGAGCTCGATTAGGACATGCAGCATGAGCTTGACTCGAGCTTGGTGATCGTGTCGAGTTCAGAAATGTTCTGCATTTTCACCAGTTTCAGCTCCAGACTCCTTTTTGCTCCATTTTCTCCTATTTAACATATATTTAATCTCATTTTCATAATTTTATATCATCACATAAAATCTCCAACAAACAATAAACACCACCAAATACTACACGAAACAGACAAATAATATAAAAATAGCACATAAAAGGATACTAAAATTTAGGTGAAAATAGCGACGATCAAGGAAACACTTTCTATGAATCAATTGAAGAACATCGTACAAGAGATGATAAATGAAAAGCTTGAAGGGAGCTCCAAATCTCTTGTCACCTACAAAAAGCCATATACAAAGATTCTAGATGGTTACAGGCCTCCTAAGTTTCAATTTGATGACAGAGGCGATCCAAGGCAACATGTAACACACTTCATCGAGACATTGCAGTTTTGATCCTTTTTCCACCTGAAACACAATAAAACACCTTAAGTGCACTTTTTTCTCACATATATTAAATATAAGACACTTGTGCTAATATATGACAACAATATCAATCAAGAAGGTGTTCAATTGGACACTAAAACACGCTAATTTCCACTTTCATCAGTTACACGCATGTTTACTGGTGTCTATAGAATAGATATGCATGGTTTAGTGATGCGTCCATATTTCACAAGGCAGAGTTGGACATCAACACACGGAAGGGAAATTAATGCGTGAAACTGGATTATCCTAGGGCTACATATTCTCCTACTTGATCCACTTTCGTATTGTTCTAGTGCTATTTATTTTATTTATTACTTAATTTAATTGTTCAGTAGTTAATAATTCTATCCCAACGTTAATGCCATCTTTGTCTTAATTAATTTAGATAATAATTAAATTGATAATCTGCCGTCCTTTGAGTTCGATATTCACTTGGTCGCTTGCTTAAGCTGCAATTGATATCCTTAATACTTGAGGATTAATTTTGCGTGCAAAGAAAACGCGCATCAAGTTCTTGGCACCGTTGCCGGGGACCGCTGTTATTATTAGGTTATTATTTCTAGTTGATTAAGACTTTTATTAGTGATTATTTAATTCAATCTAACCTTGAATTTTTCTGAGGTACTTGTGCATTAGGAAAAGAAGAGGAAGGAAAAAAAGGAATAACACACTGAGCTAAACATGGCCGGAGCAAGGCAAAATCCGGATAATGTTGCCATACGTGAAATTTTCACGAACTATGGAATTGGTGACATGGGATTGATAGGAGCAAGGGGGGAAGATGATGATTTTGAGATACATCCCGCTCTTATTAGCATGGTAGAGAAGAATCCCTTTTCTGGAGATTGTTTTGAAGATCCATATCAGCATCTCCGAAGATTCCTTAGTTTTGCAAACACTCAAAAGGGTGCTGGAACTAATGATAGTGATAGGTGGATCGCCCTAATCAAGTTCTCTTTAATTGATAGAGCAGAAGCTTGGTATGAAACTCTTGATGCCACAGATTCACTACATGGGACCAACTGCAGCAAAAGTTCTTGGAGAGATACATGCCACCCTCAAGGATCTTAAGAATGAGGCAAGAGATGACCTAATTTGTTATGAATCAGGGTGAGAAATTTCATGAGGCGTGGGATAGGTTCAAAGACATGCTCAGAAGGTGCCCACAGCATGGAATGTCTAAGGCTGAATACATAACCATTTTCTAATATGGATTGGATTATGGGTCGCGTGTTCTTATTGATGCATCAACTGGTGGAGCGTTGTTTTCTAAGACAGCACTTGAAGCATAAAAGTTGTTTAAACACATCTCTATGAATTCACGCGACTGGTCTGTAGAGAGAGATAGAGGGTCATATATACTTGGTAAGGTAGCACATGTTGAACATCAAACGGTGAAGCTGAATAGGGATGATGAGATCGTCTCTAGTTTAGCTAACATCCACAATCTACTAGAGTCTCAACGGAAGCAGATTACATAGTTGACACAAAGGGGGCCTAGTATCCAACAGCAAGAAGTGAAGAGTGTTGAAGATACCTTCAATCGATACATGGCTGAGAATGAAGCAAGAGTTGACCGCATTGAGGCTTCCATGAATGTTGATCATGTAGATTTATCTAAGAAGTTCAAGGACCTTACTTCGATTATGGGGCAGATAGCCGGAAATGTAATTCAATTGACACAAACGTTGGAGAATAATGCCATCACATTGAGGTCCAGCATGCAGTACGAAGGTCAGATGATGGCGGCGAGCAAGAATGAAAGAAGCAGGAGAGTTGCTCGACCAAACCACATCAGCTCGACTAGACCTGATGGTCGAGCTGAGGTCGAACAAACTTCGGAAGAACAAAATTTCGATGCTCTATTTTATGTTCCGCCGTTCGACCAACACAACTCTGTTCAACCTGACCATCATGGTTGAGCAGTGGTCGAACAACAATAGGGAGAGACGACTTCACGATCAGAGCTGCCGTTAGACCAACACACATCCATTCGACCAGATCACTTTGGTGGAACGATGGTCGAACAACACTTGGAAAACATGAGTTCGCAATTCGAGCTGCCGTTCGACCAACCTCAGTCTGTTTGACCAGACTCACTTTGTCGAGCAGTTTCGTTCAGTGCACATTTCAATAACGAATGCTACACCTGTTGTTTAGAACACTCCAGAGCCATCCCAAGAGCAGAATACTGAGTTTATAGTTGAGAAGAAGTGGGAAAGAGCAAAGAGGTTGAGAGCCGAGAAGCTTAGACTGCAGATGGATAATAAAGATGTGGTTTTATCTCTTGATCATGCAATGAAGATGCCCATGGAGACTCAATCATGCAAGAGCATAGATGTGGTTTCTAACTTGTTTAATCTTGATTTAATAGTACAAATGATTCTGAATTTGAGTAGAAGATTGACAAGGAGGAATCTAGGAAGTCATGGGAGGAAGGAAATTCCAAGGATCATATACTTGTTACCAAGAAAGGTGAGGTGTTGAGTGTAGACAAGAAGAGGAAAAGAAAGTACTTGAAGGTGAGGATGTGAGAAGACCGTCCTCTACCGTCTTGACTCTCCGATGTTAAACATGAGCGCCTGTTGGGGGCTTGCCCTTTTATTTTATTGCTTTATTTCATTCGTGTGAGCAAGAAATTTTTATATTTAAGGTGCTTACTAATCGGCAATTACATCTCTTTGCAAACTTATTTTCAACTTACGTTTTTACTAAGTTCGAGGGGGTGTGATGTTATTACCTCATTGAAGCACCAAGAGTATAATCTTTTCTTTGTAATGTTTGCTAGGGGAATTGATTTTTGTGGTATGTTGAAATTTTAATCGGTTTTGATGTGTCGATTTTTTGCAATTTGCCTAGTGTTCTGTGGTGTTTCTAGTGTGTGGAGTCGATTAGATAGTCAATTGAGTCTTTCTTATAGTTCTCCTATTTTATTATTGATGAATCTTGTGATGATGAGATGTGTTGAGGTTTGATGATAGAAAAGGTAAAAGAGTGGCAAGACGAGTTCTACACTAAGGCCTTGACTTGATCGAGTTGACAACTCTAGGAGTTCGTACATTGAAGAAAAATCAGGTGCCCTCGTTTCCTTATTCTAATTTTTATGTGTGCTTTAAATTCATGGAGTAGAAGGATTGAGTTTATATTTTTGGTGATCCATGTGAGCTTATTGTTTTTAATTGTACCTGAAATTCATATGCTTTTGAAGTTGATGAAGGAAGTGTACTTGAGTTATAATACGATATGATGTTCTATGTGTACTTGTGGGATATTAGTTACCATTAAAGGTGCTCTGTTACTTGTTAAATACCCATGTGAGATTTTGAGCCTCGTTGATCATGTTACATAATCACATGATATATCTTTTCTGGTGAGTATAGTTCTTGTGTGTGTATTCTAGAACTTGCCTCTTGTCTTACTTGAAACCACATGTGTGTTAGATGATGAGAGATGATTTTCGGCCATCCTTGAATTTATGAGTCACTTTGCTACTGAATAATTTTATATCCGTAGTTAGCCCTTTTGAGCCGAAAAGCCTTATTTCTTTGGCAACCTACGAAGATAGCCACTTTGATATCCTATTTGAGCCTTAAAATTCCTATAATTAGTGGAGAATTAAATACTATCAAAGTGGGTGAAGTTTATTTTGATGGAGTTTGGAAGGAATAAAATATTTGTAGTGGTACAAGTGATTATGACCTTAAAAATAAATTGCTTAGGGATAGTGCACGAAACTGGTACCTCAAGATGTTAGAGATAGTGCCCGAAACTGGTACTTTAAAAAAAAAGAAAGGAAAGAAAAAGTATGTTGAGCTTGAAGGAAATGAGAGAAAAGAAAATTAGAAGAGCATGAAACTGGATAGCCTTGAAGTGTAAATATCTGCAGTACAAAAGATCTCAGGTTTTGATTCTCTACTAATTAAGTTACTTTATCCATATGTTTCATACCTTTACCAAAGAGCCGACATTACATTCTATTAAAGTCCTTTTTGATCATATTTTCTAATCATACTTTTAGTGGTGGAGAGTTTGAGATTTTTGGCAAGCTTATGTTTACGCATGCACTTGAATTTACTTTGAGCGTAAACACCATATCCCATGAGAGTACATCTTTTACACTTGAGTGCGAGTGACATATACTTCCCGTGAGAACATGTGAATGGAACATTTGAATTGGTGGTGATTATCTTAACTTGTATGCTATGAATTGATTATTATATGTAATGAAAGTTGCATGACCTAAGTTGAGAACAATTGTATTTTGAATGGGGTATTGGTCATAGTCCTTCTTTCCTCACTGATTTTCTTACTCTCTCTTTCTCTTTATTTTTATTTTGTTGCCTCGGGACGAGCACCGAGTAAGTTTGGGGGTTTGTTGAGAGTGAAAATGAGCGAGTTTTAGTGTCCAATCTAACACTTTTTTGATGAGTATTGTTGTTATATATTAGTACAAGTGTTTTATATTCAATATATAAGAGAAAAAGGTGCACTTGAGGTGTTTTATCGTGTTTTAGGTGGAAAAAAGTTCGGAAGTGTCAAAGTTGGAGGAAAGGTGAAATTTGTGCAAGGATGCTCTGAAACGCACGTCCAACTTGTGTAATTCTTCTGTATTTTTTTAGCTCTAAACAAGAAGTGTATACATGGATGGAAAGACACTAAAAAGAGGATCATTTTGGCCTAAAGAACACTTCAATCCGATTCCAAACAAGAAAGTTATGATCAAAGTAGTTACGTCGCGCAAGCTGTGCTGAACAGAACGGCTGTGCCACTTTGCATGACTTTTTACATCTTCAAATGTTATATTTTCTAAAATTTCTTTATATGGATAGAAAGCGGAAGAGAGGATCACGTGGGCACAAGAATTACTCAAATCAAAGGTCTGATGTGGAAGTTATGTGCGAAAACTCTGAGACTGCGCAAGCTTGCTCGACCAAAGGAGATCCGTTCGACCAGAGTCGTCTTGGTCGAATGGAAGAGGGAAATTGGAGCAAAATGACCAAAAACTTACAAAGAGCTTGCTCGACCAGTTGCTCGACTTGGAGGCCTTGCTCGACCAAGAAAGTTTGGTCTAACAAAATGTCGTTGGGTTCTATTTATGGTAGTTTCGGATTTCTTTTACCAAATTTGTCATATTTCTCAAGTAAAAGCCCATTCAAGGCCTATAAGGAGATCTCACAAGTATAAAAAGAGGTGTAGATCACTTCATTATTCATCTTTGAGAGAGAGATTGAATTGGAGAGAGGCCACGACACAATACCACACCCCACAAGGGGGGATCACCCCCCAACCATCAAGAGGAGAACCAAGGGAGAATTCAAGACAGAGAAGGACGCGATGACTCCCGCATCTAGGTTTTAATTTATTTCCTAATTTATCTTGTAATTTTCCAGACATCCGGGTAAGATCTATCCAACACCTATGATTGTTCTTCGCAACATCATGGGCTAGAGCCTTTTTGGTAGATCTAGGGTTTATGAAGGTTTTATCTAATTAATTCAACTTTTGTGTGTAAATTACATACAACACTACTTGTGGATTGATTTTATATATGATTGTACTTTCTTAATCCATATTCACGGTCATTTTGTGCATCTTCAATTGGTATATAGAGTCTGAATATATATCTTGATTGTAGATTGAGTGCGTTCACCGCTGAATAGGATTTCATGTTATGATTCTAAGTGAGGGGACTCCGAAGTTTCATTAGAACTATCGTATATCGGGTTAGAGTACCAATTGGTCAGGAAAATAATTAATACTGATAGTACCTAGAAAGGGGGTGGAATTATATCTCTTGCTCCGAGGTTATTCACACGTGTTACATGCATGTTTACTTGTGTCTATAGAGTAGATATGCATGGTTTAGTAATGTGTCCATTTTTCACAAGGTAGAGTCGGACATCAACACACGGAAGGGAAATTAATACGTGAAATTGGATTATCCTAGGGCTACCTATTCTCCTACTTGATCCACTTTCGTATTGTTCTATTGCTATTTATTTTATTGATTATTTAATTTAATTGTTCTGTAGTTAATAATTCTATCCCAACGTTAATGTCATCTTGTCTTAATTAATTTAGATAATAATTAAATTGATAATACGCCGTCCTTTGGGTTCGATATTCACTTGGTCGCTTGCTTAAGCTGCAATTGATATCCTTAATTCTTGGGGATTAATTTTCCGTGCAAAGAAAATGCACATAATACCTCAATTAATAGAGTGTTGAGTGATATTGATATCTAATGTGAGGTTTGGACTAAAAGGGACTATATTACACGTTATTCTCTTTTGATTGAACTTGTTAAATTTCATGTCATGAG
The DNA here is from genome assembly GCA_023678885.1 of Pogostemon cablin. Lineage (NCBI taxonomy): Eukaryota > Viridiplantae > Streptophyta > Magnoliopsida > Lamiales > Lamiaceae > Pogostemon > Pogostemon cablin. The sequence continues at coordinate 15,254,921 of CM042964.1, read as the reverse complement.
TTTAATGTTGTAGGATGACTTAGCATGATTTGTAGTTCTTGTTGCTATTGATGTGTTATTACTTGTGTTCGTTTAGTATTTTCCTATGCGAAAATATCTCTCCCCTTGTTTTATCATTTTCATTGTTCGGGGATGCACAACACTTTATGTTTGGAGATGTGATGAGTGATATTTTCACATAGATTTTAGTGTCTTTTTAAGTCCATTTTCGTATTATTTTATCCGAATTTGTGTACTATTTGGTTGTGTTTTGTGTTTTTATGAAGATGTGTGTGAATGAACTTAAACGTATGATTTTCAGGAAAAAATAGACCCTAGACGTGAAAAGGAAGACGTAGTAAAGAACGGAACTGAATTCAGAGTTTAAACGAGGTAGAACGAACTGAAATAAAATTGTAAAAACAGGGATTGGACCAACACACCCCGCTGTGTTGCAGCACACGAGCCGTGTTGCACAACACGGCCCTGTAAGCCTTGGCTGTGTTTCAACATCCAAAACACCTACACGGCCACCCTGTGGCCATGTTACAGCACACGAGCCGTGTTGCTGCAGGATCAGAAAAATATCAGAACCTTCTAGAAGCTTCCAAAGGGGTATAAATACCCAATACTTCAATATTTGATCATTTCGAAGGGTTTCACCCCTGCACACACCATACACACCATTTCCTCTATTTTACACCATCATCTTCATACATTCTTTATCCATACCATCTACCTTCATCCCACCATCCAATCCATCATCCAAGTAGTTAGAGAAGCAAGGGGGAGTGGAGTTTGCAAGAAGAGGAAGAGAATCACCATTGAAGCTATTCAAGGGAGTTTTAATTCTAATTTTTCTAGATTTCTTTGTAGATCAATAATGTGTTTTGGAGATACAATTATCTATGTTGTTTTCTTTGAGACTATGAGAGGCTAATCTCCTTTGTGAGATTAGCAATATGAATTGTATTGGATAATTTTGGGTATTTTGCAATAGAATTCATATGTTGATTGAATTTGTTAATTTTTATCATTGATTATTAATTGCTTGATTTGTATAGTTGATTTGTGTGATTAATTTTAATGGGCATGTTATTAGATTGAGAAATCAATTATATGTTTAGGATAGTTCATTGAATCATTTCATCATACTCTTCATGTGCTTTATAAGTTTTAGAGAGATTGAGAAATCCTTTGAAATTTAGAACCCTTTGATGGAACATGTGATTTGTTAGATCGAGAGGTCAACTGATCGTGTGAAGGGACTCTCTAATTGAACTTAGTACCTAGTTGGAATTGTTTGATTAAGAACCAACCTTAAAGCCTTTTTGAGACCTTGTAAAGGATCTATATCCTATCTATCTCGAGAGGGAGTTTAGGTGGAATTCGTGTTGGCCCTTAGTTATTAATCTATGACATATATGAATTCGTTGCATGATACCTAGATTTTCTATGCTTTAAGTATTGCTAGCCACATTCTCTATGTACTTGGCTCATTCATTCATCTCCCATCCATCTACCCCGACAATGATGCTATTTGATTAGCCATTTGTAGTCGGAATGACTAATTAAAGAATTTATCAAACTACAGGGAGGAAGGTACTAGGTAAGCGATCTCTTGTTTGTCATAATATTATAAAGATGATCATAAAGGGATAGGATTAATCAAGAAATGACAATTAAGAAATTAATTGATAAGATAAACAATGGGATAGATGAATGGAAGATGAATGAATGAGCCAAGTAGATAGACAATGAGACTAGCAATACTTAAAGCATGGAAAATCTAGTTACCATGCAACGAATTCATATATATCATGGATTAATAACTAAGGGCCAACACGAATTTACCTAAACTACCTCTCGAGATGGATAGGATGTAGATCCATTACAAGGTCTCAAAAAGGCTCTAAGGTTGGTTCTCAATGAAACAATTCCAACTAGGTAATAAGTTCAATTAGAGAGTCCCTTCACATGATCAGTTGACCTCTCGATCTAACAAATCACATATTCTATCAAAGTGTTCTAAATTCCAAAGGATAAAACTTATAATGCACATGAAGTGTATGATGAAATGATTCAATGAACTATCCTAAACATATAATTGATTTCTCAATCTAATCACATGCCCATGACAATTAATCGCACAAATCAACAATACAAATCAAGCAATTAACAATCAATGATAGAAAATTAACAAATCCAATCAACATATGAATTCAATTGTAAAATACCCAAAATTATCCAACACAATTCATATTGCTAATCTCACAAAGGAGATTAGCCTCTCATATTCTCAAAAAAAAAAAACACAATTGTATCTCCAAAACACATGATTGATCTACAAAGAAATATAGAAAAATTGGAATTAAAACTCCCTTGAATAACTTCAATGGTGCTTCTCTTCCTCTTTTTGCAAACTCCACTCCCCTTGCTTCTCTAACTACTTTGATGATGGATTGGATAGTGGGATGAAGGTAGATGGTATGGATGAAGAATGAATGAAGATGATGGTGTAAATTGAAGGAAATGGTGTGTGTGGTGTGTGCAGGGGTGAAACCCTTCGAAATTATGATCAAATATTGAAGTGTTGGGTATTTATACTCCTTGGGAAGCTTGGCCATGTAGGTGTTTTGGGTGTCGGAACACGACCAAGGCTTACAGGGCTGTGTTGCGCAACACGGTTCGTGTGCTGCAACACGGCTCGTATGCTGCAACACGACTGGCCGTGTTGGTGCAACCCCTATTTTTACAATTTTGTTTCGGCTCGTTCTCCCTCGTTTCAACTCCGAATTGATATCCACTTTCCTACGTCTTCTTTTCGCATCTAGGATCTATTTTGCCTGAAAATCATATGTTTAACCTTATTCACACACATCTCCATAAAAACACAAAATACAACAAAATAATACACAAATACGGATAAAATAATACGAAAACTGACATAAAAAGACAATAAAATCTAGGTGTAAATATCACTCATCAGTGAGACATTTTTATTTATCGTTTGATAGGAATAAAACTCTGATTTTGAGAGATTGTCTTTACATACTTTCTTTTAGAAAGAATTTAATTTTGGTGTCTAAATTATTTAAAGATGGATATTCTGTTTCTTTTAATGACAAGGTTATTATTAAGAAAAATGGAATTGTTACCTATTATGGTACGTTTGTTGATAATTTGTACACTCTTAAATCTGTATCTCCTGCACTGCAACAAATTGAAATTAATAATGCATCTACTAATCTTAATAAGAGAAAAGAACCTTCGAAAATGAATCAAACATATCTTTAACATCTATGACTTGGTCATATTAACTTGAGTAGGATTCTAAAGTTGACCGAGAATGGACCTTTAGGTTCATTGGAACTCGAGAACTTTCTGACTTGCGAATCATGCTTGGAAGGGAAAATGACTAAAAGGCCTTTTAAGGCGAAGGGGTATAGAGCCAAAGAGGTGTGGAAATTGGTTCATTCTGATTTGTGTGGTCCTATGTCTATCCAAGAAAGAGGTGATTTTGAATATTTCGTCACATTCATTGACTACTATTCAAGATATGGATATATTTATTTGATGCGTCGCAAGTCTGAGTGCTTTGATTAATTCAAAGAGTACAAGGCTGATGTGGAGAAGCATCATGATAAATGTATTAAAACACTACGATCTGATCGTGGTAGGGAATACCTCTTGGGATAATTTAGAGACTATTTATCAGGGGAATGGATTGAATTCCAATTGTCTGCACCGGGCACACCCTAGCAGAATGGTGTAACAGAACGAAGGAATAAAACTCTTATGGAAATGGTTAGATCAATGATGAGTTATTCTGAATTGCCAAGTTCATTTTGGGGATATGCATTGGAAACAGCGACTTACATTCTGAATTTAGTGCCTTCTAAATCGGTATCCTCTACACCCTCAGTATTGTGGACTGGACAAAAGCCTAGTCTTAAGAACATTCGGATTTGGGGTGCTCCGGCACATGTGTTGAGGGGAGATACTGATAAGTTAGAATCACGTACTAATGTTTGTTTGTTTATAGGATATCCTATTGGAACGATGGGTGGTTTATTTTATGATCCTAAGAGTTAAAGAGTGATCATTAGCACACGAACACTAGATTCTTGGAAGAGGATTATGTAATGAATCACAAACCCATGAGTAAAAATGTTCTAGAAGAAGTAAGAGGGGAAACACCTAATTTAATAGCAAATGTGCAAGAGGATATACCACAAGAAACTGCAACGTGTGTTACATCTTATACACAATTGCCTGTGGTGCCTCGTCGTAGTGGGAGTGTTGTGAGACAACCAGATAGATTCATATTTTTAGGAGACTCGTCAGGCTTTGTCTCTGGTGTACATGAAATTGACCAATGGAGTTACGATGAAGCATTGCAAGATAAAGATACAGATTCTTGGCAAAAAGCAATGAATTCGAAGATAGAATCCATGTATTCTAACAAAGTCTGGGAGCTTGTAGAACCACCAAATGGTGTAAAAGCCATTGGATGTAAGTGGGTCTACAAAAGAAAAAGAGGATCTGACGGAAAGGTGGAAACCTTTAAATCAAGGCTTGTTGCGAAAGGGTATACTCAAAAAGAGGGAATCGATTATGAGAAAATCTTTTCGCCTGTGGCCATGCTTAAGTCGATCTGGATTCTTTTATTTATTTCTACTCATATGGATTATGAGGTATGACAAATGGATGTCAAGACAGCTTTCCTAAATGGAAGTCTTGAGAAAATCATCCATATGAAGCAACCAGAAGGATTCATTGCAAAGGACAAAGAGCATCTTTTGTGCAAGCTTAATAGGTCCATTTATGGACTTAAACAAACTTCAAGATCATGGAACATCCATTTTGATGAGGTAATCCAGTCATATGGATTTATTCAATGTCTGGATGAGTCTTGTGTGTACAAAAAATGTGATGGAAATGTGGTGGTATTTCTTGTAATTTACGTGGATGATATCCTGCTCATTGGAAATAATGTAAAGGTATTGTCGGGTGTAAGGGTATGACTATCTAAGCAGTTTATAATGAAGGACTTAGGAGAAGCCGGGCACATTCTAGGAATCAAAGTGATAAGAAATCACAAGAAAAGAATGTTGTGCTTATCCCAAGCTTCATACATTGATACTATCCTTGCTCGTTTTCACATTGAAGATTCCAAGAAAGATTTTCTACCTTTTAGGCATGGAATACCTCTATCGAAGGAAATGTGTCCAAAGACACAAAAGGAGATAGATAACATAAATGCGGTTCATTATGCTTCGTCAATAGGAAGCCTCATGTATGCAACGTTATGTATGAGGCTGAATATTTGTTATGCCGTAGGCATAGTCAGTAGGTATCAAAGTAATTCCGGAGAGGGGCATTGGACTACGGTAAAACATATTTTGAAGTACCTGTGTAGGACTAGGAATTATATGTTGGTTTACTAGGCAGATTCTTTGCTACCTGTAGGTTACATTGATTCGGATTTCCAATCTGACAAGGACAACAGTAAATCTACCTCGGGTTATGTGTTTACTCTTGGAGGAGGAGCCATAGTTTGGAGGAGTATTAAGCAGAAATGCGTTTCTGACTCCACCATGTAAGTTGAATATGTAGCGGCCTCCGAGGTGGGTAAGGAAGTTGTATGGCTCAGGAACTTCTTAATGGACTTAGATGTGATTCCGGGTTTGCCCAAATCAATCTCAATTTATTGTGATAATAATGGTGCAGTAGCAAAATTGAAGGAACCACTAGCCCATATGGCGAGTAAACACATTGAACGTAAGTACCACCTGATACGAGACATCGTGAAAAGAGGAGTGGTCATTGTTGCTAAGATTGCATCGGAGGATAACCTAGCTGATCCTTTCACTAAGGGCCTTCTGGCGAAAGCTTTTGAGGGGCGTGTTGAAGGAATGGGGATTAGATGCATGTCAGCAGATATGGCAACATAGTCTTTTAGTATAAGTTGGAAATTGTTGGATTGTATATTAAAAGTATAGCTTTTTGTATGAACAATGTTTTAACAATTTAATTTATTTGAAATGAGAATCATGTGATCAAACATTTTACTTAAATATTTATGAATTGTTGCAAAAGTCCATTTACTTTATACTGTAGATAATGTGGTGTACGGCATCACATGGAAGATCATATTATCGGCTCCTTATAAAGAATAAACAGATATACATAATTGAGATAAAAGGGGGACTATCTATCGGTATGGTTGCAGTGTGATTTGACATTAGTCTATCTTGATTATAAAATTGCACTAGTGCACTTTCTGTGTATTGAACAGGACCGCCATTGAGATCATTCGATTTATACTGACTATATAATAGAACTTGATCTCTGTTATTATGAATGCTCGTACTCTTAATCCATATACCATAACCTCAACACGTAAGCCAGTATTTATTTCCTTGATTAATCAATGGGTGAGATTTAATTATTAAATCAATATGCTTGGTGAGTTAGGAGATGGTGATGTCTTTATAGTGCGATGTTGATTGTAGAAGGAATCTGTGTCCTTACGAAACTGGTTGATGATGTCCCCTTGAGGAGCTCATAATGATTATCATGTAAACCCTGTGGGTGGATTTATTCCGGCATGATAATAAGGTTGAGTGGTACTACTCTCGGTACATATATTAATTAATGAGTTGTCAGTAATTTAATTAATTAATGAGCATTGATTCTTAAACACAGAGAAATTAACGGGCTCATAGTAAGAATGTGCCCATAACGTAATTTGGGATTAGGGTGGCAGTACAATAATATTTCTTTAGTGGACTGATTTATTATTAATGGACTTGAGTATAAGTTTTGGGCTAAACTTGGATGCTTAAGCCCAATGGGAGGCCCAAACCCTAATTTCTCCTCCTGGTCCCTGTTTTAGCCTATAAATAGCCAATCTCAGCAGTCCGGTACACACAGAATACACGCCTAAAATCGTGAATTAGAGGAGAACTTCTGATTAAGTTCGTCTTGGTGATTGTTGCCCACACAATGTCAAGACATGGCTTAGGAATATAATAGAAGATTGGAAGGTCATTTTTTCTTGCTGTTCAACCTCTACATTAAACTCGGTGAAAGGTAATTCAATTCTGTACTTATGCTTTCGCTGCTGTAGAATTGCATGGAACTCTAACAGTTCATGCTAACCTAAAGATCGAAATGCCAACACTTCAAAGGAACCCCCCAAAAAGAGATTCTTCTCCACCATGTTGATAAGAGTGGGATGTATCTCAAAATCATCATCTGACCCCCTTTCTCCTATCAACCCTATGTTGCCAATCACATTATTTTTGAAAATTTTACGTATGAAAATAATATCTGGATTTTGCCCTGCTCCGTCCATGTCTAGCTTAGTGTGTTTTTCATTCCTTTTCTTCCTCTCCTTTTCCTAGTGCTCAAGTAACTCTGAAAATTGAAGGTTAAATAGAAATAAATAATCACAAATAAGAGTCTTAATCAAACTAGAAATAATAAAATCTATAATAACAACTGTCCCCGGCAACGGCACCAAAAACTTGTTACGCGTTTACTTTGCACACAAAATAATCCCCAAGTAATAAGGATACCAATTGTGACTCAGCAGGTAACCAAGTTAAATATTGAACCCAAAGGATGGAGTATTATCAATTTAATTATTTACTAAATTAATCAAGACAAGTTGGCAATAAAGGTGATGAAGTATCGAATTATTAACCTATTAAGAAAATAATTAAATAATAACTAAAATAAAATAGCACTGGAAGAATGCGAAAGTGTCTCAAGAATGGAGAATAGGTAGCTCTAGGATAATCCAGTTTTATTAATTAATTTCCCTCTCAAGTATACCGTCTACCTCGTGGACTATAGACACATCACTTAACCATGAAAATCTACTCTATAAACATTAGTAAATATGCGTGTAACACGTGTAAATCACATTAAAGCAAGAGATATAATTTCACCCCACCTTTCTAGGTACTATTAGTATCAATAATTTCCCCGGCCGTCTAGTACTCTAACTTAATATGATCTCCCTTTATAAGTACTATAAAACTAACCTCTTTATCCTTTTTATTTATCTAAATTTAATTCAATTAATAAACATTCATAGATGATAGTTCTAATGAAGCTTCAGAGTCCCTTCACTTAGAATCATAACAATAAACCCTGTTCAGCAGTGAACACACTCAATCAACAACCTGTTATATATTCATACTCTATCTAACAGTTGAAGATGCACAAAATGAACGTGAATAGGAGTTAAAAATGTGCAGTTATGTATAAAGTAAATCCTCAAGTAGTGTTGTACGGAGGATACACAAGAGAGTTAATTTAACTCATAAAACCTTCATAATTCCTAGAACTGCCAAACGGTTCTAGCCCATGATGTTGCGAAGAACAATCATGGGTGTTGGATAGATCTTACCCATATGTCTGGAAAAACAGAAATAAAAAGAAAATAATTTATAAAACCCTTGGTGTAGCGATCTCCTTCCTTCTTTTTTCCGTCTCTTCAAATCCTCTTGGTTCTCAAGCATAATCTTGGCAAGGGTCTCAAAAATCAATTCATAGTTGTTTCAACACTAGGATCACAAAGGACTTGTTCTTCAGGTTGTAATGCTGGCTCTTTGGTAAAGGTAGGATAATATAGACAAAGTGACTAACTTCACTAGTAGAGAATTACCTTGGAGATTTGTTTTTCATCAAACAGCTTAATTCTTCTTCTCCTTCTTCATTCTCATAATCTCTTCGATCCTTATTTTCTCCTGCTTCACTTGGAATCAACATATTTCTTCCTTCCAAAGTACAAAGGTACCAATTTCAGACACTACCCTTCTGATGAATCGGGTACCGGTTTAAGGCAATACCCCCTAACAAGATTTAACCAAAATTTTTCTTACTTTCATCACTATTACCAACTTTCCTTTCCTTTTCTTCTTCATATACAAACTAGAACTTATTCACCTTAACTCTCTACTAGTAAATATGGTATTTAAAGGCTTAAGTATAGGTAATAAGGGCTTTTTTTCAAAAGATGGCCAAAGAAAAAGCTTTAAAAGACTCAACGGGGCTTCTAATGATATATACATTACAAGGTAGGATAAAATTAGGGTAAGTGGCTCAATTAAACAATAATGGCCTAAGATCATGTCCTCGTATCTATCAATCATAAATCTAAAAAAAACTCCAAGCTACGTTCTAGAATACGAACATATGAACAATACTCTCAAGAATAAACTATCATGCATTGATGTAGCATGATTAATAGGCTCAAATTTTCACATGGTTAATAGATTTACTAAGCACTCTTCAAAGCATGCAATCAAAATCAATCTCTACATAAACTACAAGTAATAACGGTACATGCATATCATCAATAAAATCAACATGCATAAAAAATAAGTGCACATGCATAAACAAGAATAATCATCATCACTATGCAAATCAGCATGATCAAACATCATCATCAAATGTATCTATCCATCAACACCATCAATATCAATCTAGTATATACCACTCATACAAGAATCTAAAACACATACTCCACCACCCACAAAACACTCAACCTGTAAGGTGAAAAAGAGAATGGAGGCGAGAAGAAACAGACAATGATAAAACCTGGCGCCACTACACCTCCGGAGCATCATCATCACTCACTTCGTTGCGCCAATCATCGAAATCCCTTTGTAGGGCATCGATCATCCTGTCCAAAGCTTCATAATTCTCATTCAAATCTCCCAATCTCCTATCCATCGCATCATATCAAAGGTTGAGTGCAGCGTAATTTGTGTTCATTACTGCCAGCTGTTGATTTATCTCCTGTTGGTTTGCATTCAAAGTGGCGAAGTGCTAATTCAACAATCTGAACTGCTATTGATAAAAATGATTCTGTGACTACAAGAAATCATGTTGTTGCTATGGTGGCAGCTTATAGTTCTGTTACGGTGGCAGCTGTGGCTGCTACATCGGAGGAAAACCCATCTCCGGATGCTCATGGGGCATATCTCCATGCATCTCATGAAATGGCTATTGCTGCTGCTCCTCATCGTCATCAACGAAATCTGCTGGATCACCCACTAAAATCATATCCTCATCCAAATAAACACCTTGGATGTGCATGTCCGCCAAAAGTCTCCAATCTCCATCTTCAACACAAGTTTTGGAATTTGCCTTGTGCTCCAAGGTAATCATCAATAAATTGTTATTGATATAAAGAGTAGTAAGATCAACTAGTGACAACGGGAATATGAAGGAGATCAGATTCTTGCCACGAATAAAAATCCATGTATCCTCCTTCCTCTAGATCTACCCCATCCTATATCCTTCAGGCATGTTTAAGGGGATATGAGGAGTAGTCATTGCTTGCAATTAAATATGCGAGATGGGTGCTCCGCCTAAGCCTGGTTACGACACTGGGGCACTCTTTAAACTATCTGATCCCTATATCCTTCTAGATCTACCCCATCCTCACACAAGTTGACAAAATCAAGTCTAGGTCCCATCGGTCGGCCAATACCTTGTCAAATCAACATTATAATGCTCCGCTATCTGAGTAATCAATCCACCAATGTTGACCTTCTAGAACGAGTGAGTAAAGAACCTATACAATTGTTGGAAAAAGTCTGCTCTCACATTGAAGCGAATTCCGTTCATCATTCACCATAGCACATATAGCTCTCCTCTAGGTATGCATCCTCCCTCGGCTCGAGCAAACAGCGTGTTGCTCAGGATCCGGTCCATGTATGCAATCAAAGGGTTGCGAATAAAAGCCACCTTCGAGGTATTGGCATTGTAATCTCCTCGCCGCCCTGCAATAGACCTCCAAAACTCATAAGCATTAAAATTCTCATTTTTTTGTTTCAGAAATCCCTGTCGGACATCCAACCATCTCGTTAAACTCACTTGCGTAGGCCACTTGTCTGCATCCACAATCCAAGAAAAAATATTGGTCTCCACGATCAACTCTCATCATGCACAACACCTCAACTATGATGTAAAAATAAGTCTCCCTCTTTAGCTCCATAAATTGAGTGATACCTACTCGATTAAACATACAACGAATATCGTTAATGATGTTCATCTCCAACATTGCTTGGTCATCCTGATACCTCGTCCTTATTATCTTATCTGAAATGGCTCCCCACAAATTTTCCTTTTCGTCCCAATCATCAATCTGTATATCGAAGTCGAAAGGCCTCCTCTAGTCTTTCTTCAGCTTCTTTGCATCCTCCCCCTTTTTCAGAGATCTAGTCTCCTTCCTTTTCGCGGGTGTGGTGATTCCTTTACCTACCAAGATTATATTTCAATATAAAATAGAGGAGATAAAACAAGTATACCTAACCTAGGACTAATTAAAGTATGAATTCTACTCAAGACTTCAAATTCGAATGCAATAATCACTTCATGAATCAATTTCCCAAAATTTCAAGTGTAAACTTCAAAAACATAGAACATGAATACACAAAACCTTCAATCAAAAGGAAATTAAAATCAAGAATCCTAAGTCTTCAACTTCACATATTCAACATACTTCACTAATCTAACATGCCTCAAAGTTCATGAAAAGTCCAATACTTAATTCAAAGCATGATAACTTCCACAATACAATTGCTCAAGAACGTCACTTCAATTCAACGAGCCCATGCCTACATTCCAAAATTAAACCCAAGCCCGTAAGATATGCATCATCAATTTCACAAAGTTCTATCAATCCAACCTAAATTGAACCCATTCAAATTCATGTAAAATTTCAACAAGAACACCAAGATTTCAAAATTCAATCCTAACCAAAACATGTTTAATCAACTTACCCAATCTTCACTAAGCATATATTATTCCAATTCATGAGTAAAGAGTCAAGAAAACACATCTTTTACTCCAGACATGGTGTGTGTATGACGAATGGCAAAAATTCTAAAAATTTGAGTAGAAAAATCCAAAGTTGGACTTGAATCCTCAAAATATTAGATGTGGAAGTGTGTAGTGAGGAAGAATAAAGTGTGGAAGATTTTAGAGTGAATATTTTATAGATCGGAACGAGTGCTAGGGGAAAGGTGACAGGAAAGTGGTCGAACGACGCAAAAAAACTGCTTAAATTCGCGACTTCCTGACCTAGCTTGACTCGAGCTGCAAGGTCGAGCTAGGCTCGTCCTGGTCGAGTTGGGTGCCTGTCCACTGATTAATTCATAGCTCGACCACAGCTCAACCAACGTCTCCTGGTCGAGCTGCAGTAGGTTGGTCGAGCTACACCTCTATAAATTAAAACTCTCCCCTGTTCAGCTCGAACGCAGCTCGACCATCATGATTTGGTTGAGCTACATGGTGTTGGTCGAGCTGGCCTTTTGTAAACTGAAAAAGTTCTCCGGAATGTAGCTCGACTAGAGATTCTTGGTCAAGCTACAGGGCTTGGTCGAGCTAGCTTCCGGACGCTCATTTTCTCGTGCATTTCTTCATCCCCTGCAAAACTCGAACTCTAGAACAACATCAAGCATCATATTAATCCAAAACAATAACTAGAGAACCACTCATAGACTATATAAAAAATCATGTATACAACTCCATTCATAATATAAATTAAATAAAACACCACCGAACTCTAGGCAAATTGCAAAAAAAGGACACATCAAAATCGGTTAATGTTTCAATATACTGTAAAAAATCAACTCCCCTAGCAAACTTTACAAAGAAAAGATTATACTCTTGGTGCTACGATGAGGTAAGTACATCACACCTCCCATAACTTAGTAAAAACTTACGTTTGAAACTAAGTTTGCAAAGAGATGTAATTGCCGATATGTAAACACCTTAAATATAAAATTTCTTACTAACATGAAAGAAATAAAGCAATAAAACAGGAGGGTAAGCCCTCAACAGGCGCTCTTGTCTAACGTCGGAGATTCACGAAGGTACCAACTCAATATAAGGTATCCTCAAAGACGAAGCAAGCATCATTCGGCGACATATAATGCTTCGATCGATGCCCATTCACCACTATGATGTCTTCGTCTTTGTACATGATCTCAAAACTCCTCCCTCCGCAGGCTCTATGGATAATGAACGGTCCCGTCCACTTCGATTTCAATTTTTCTGCAAAAAGCTTCAAATGAGAGTTAAAGACTAATACCTCATCTCCTTGCTTGAACTCCTTAAAAGTGATCTTCGAGTCATGCCACTTCTTCATTCTCTCCTAGTAGATCACCAAGTTCTTGAAAGTTTGATTTCTGAACTCGTCTAGTTGATTGATATGAGTCAACCTCAACTCCTTTTGCTCCTTAAGAGATAAGTTCATACTTCACATAGCCTAGAAAAACTTATGTTGAATCCCTATGGGTAAGTGGCACGGCTTCTTATAGACAATTTGATAAGGCGACATGTCTAGCACATTCTTATATGCGGTTCGGAACCCCCATAAAACATCATCGAGCTTCATAGCCCAATCCTTCCTATTGGTTCCGACCACCTTCTCCAATATTTGCTTCACTTGCTGGTTAGAGACTTCGGCTTGCTCATTTGCTTGAGGATGATAGGGTGTAATAACCCAATGCTTAACACCGTACTCCTTGAGAATTCTTTCAATAAGCTTGTTGACGAAGTGGGAACCTTCATCACTTACAAGTGCTTTAGGGAACTCCATAGCGGGCAAATATATATTTCTTCAAGAATGATAACACCGTCTTTGCATCATTCATGCGACTTAGAATTGCTTCCACCCACTTAGAAACATAATCAACAGCTAAAAGGATGTAGAGAAATCCATTAGATGTGGGAAAAGGCCTCATAAAATCGATCCCCCATACATCGAAGATCTCTACAACAATGCTCAGCTGAAGTGGCATCTCATCCCTTCTACTTATGTTTCCCATCCGTTGACATCTATCACATGTCGCCACATAGAATTCACAATCTTTGAATAAAGAAGGCCAATATGAAATGGATTGTAGTACCTTTGCTGCAGTCTTTTGGGCTCCGAAGTGCCCCCCATTAGGTTGTGCATGGCAAAAATCAAGAACACTCTCCATCTCCATCTCTGGCACACACCTACGAATGATAGAATCCATATAAATCTTGTACATAAATAGATCATACCATAGAAAAGTCTCAACATCTCTCTTGAATTTGGCAAGTTGATACTTATTGAGACTTTTTGGAATTTCACCAGACACAATGTAATTTACATAATCAGCGTACCATGGATCCATTTCTTGAGTAGCAACTATACAAGCTTTCTCTGCTCCTTCAACAAACACGGCCATAATCTTCTCATCCCGGAACATCTCTTCAATGTATTCAAAAGAGTCATCACAATACTCCCTTGACTCTAACCTTGATAGGTGATCCGCCAAAACATTCTCCGTTCCTTTCTTGTCTCGGATCTCCATGTCAAACTCTTGTAGAAGAAGGATCCATCTAATAATCTGGGGCTTCACTTCTTTCTTCTCCATCAAGTACCAGATCGCAGAAAGATTCGTATACACAATTGTCTTCATGCCAACCAAACACTGTCGAAACTTATTGAATGGATACACAACTGCTAAAAACTCCTTTTCTGTGACAGTGTAGTACTTTTGTGATGCATCAAAAGTTTTGCTCGATAGTAGATGAGGCAGAACTTCTTTTCTCTCAACTGCCCGAGCACCATTCGAAGTGCTAGATCACTTGCATCACACATAAGTACAAACGGCTGAATCCAATCCGGTGTGATCAAGATAGGTGCAGTAATAAGCGCCTCTTTCAAAACCTGAAAAGTTGTTAGACATTCATCATTAAAAATAAAGGAACATCTTTTTCAAGTAAGTGAGACAAGGGCTTGGAGTATTTTGAGAAGTCTTTTATAAATCTTCTATAGAATCTTGTGTGCCCAAAGAAAGACCGCACTCCCTTCTCATTACTAGGTGGTGGAAGCTTCTTAATTGCCACCACCTTTGCTCGATCAACCTGCAATCCCTTGGCCGAAACATGATTTCCAAGAACAATCCCATCTCTCACCATGAAGTGGCACTTCTCCCAATTCAAGACAAGATTAGTTTCTTGACATCTCTTCAAAATAGTAGATATGTTAGACAAACAAATATCAAAGGAGGAACTAAAAGTAGAAAAATCATCCATAAACACCTCTATGATCCATTCTGTCAGACCATCAAATATGCCATCATGCAATGTTGAAATGTAGCAGATGCATTACATTGCCCAAAAGGCATCTTCCTAAAAGCAAAGGTTCCATAAGGGCAAGTAAAAGTAGTTTTTTCTTGGTCCTCGAGCGCAATCATGATTTGATTATAACCCGAGTACCCATCCAAAAAATAATAAAACTCACACCCTGCTAGACGATATAACATTTGATACATGAAAGGAAGAGAAAAGTGGTCTTTGCATGTATTTCATTAAGTTTTCTATAATCCGTACACACACGACATCCCGTATGAATCCTAGTGGCTAATGTCTCTCCATCATCGGCTTTTAAAATAGTCATGCCCCCTTTCTTAGCTACTACATGCAATGGACTCACATGGGGACTATCACTAATTGAATATATAATTCCTGCATCTAACCACGTTAGGATTTGCTTCCTAATCACTTCTTGAATCGCGAGATTAACCCTTAGCTGATTCTGAATACACCCCTTAGCTTCATCTAACAACCTTATCTTATGCATGCAATTCGATGGACTAATACCTTTCAAATCATCAAGAGACCAACCAATAGCAGACATACTTTCTAAACACATCTAACAACTCTTCAAGTTGATCATCAGTAAGAGAAGAAGATATAATTATCGTATAAGTTTCATTGTCGCCTAGATAGGCGTACTTCAAGTGTTCCGATAGCGGTTTCAACTCCTCCTTCTTTTCTTCCTTCGGTGTGCTTTCTCTAACCAATGGATGGTAATGTCTTGTCCACTTAAATTCTTCAATCTTGGTTCTTTTTTGTCCGTTCGTACCTGTCATCACCCAAAGCAAGTAAATTTTCAAGAAATTCAATACATATCTCATTAGAGAGCTCATCTAGCTCAGTGGTGGGAAAAGTAAGAGACTTCGTCAAGCATGTCTCCAAGGGATCCTTAGAAAGGATCAAGGACATATCTTCCTTCACGATCTCCTCCACCATATCAATACTGTGACATTGCGTCTCCACATCAATACATACCTCTTTATTGCATTATCAAGGTTGAACAGAACCTCTTCTTTATCTATTCTCAATCTAAGCTCTCCCTTTTGGACATCAATCATAGCTCCAGCTGTGGCAATGAATGGCCTCCCTAAGATAAGAATGACATTACCTTTGACATCTTCCATCTCTAGCACAAGAAAATCCACAGGAAAGAAAAGCTTCTCAAATTTCACAAATACATCTCCAATCACACCCTTCGAAAAAGTCATGGACCTATCCACCAACTGTAGAGCCACTGTTGTGGGAGCGTGCTTCCCCAAACTTAGCTTCTTGAATATAGACAAGGGTATCAAGTTGATGCTTGCACCAAGATCACACAAAACTTTTCGTTCCTGCCCCTTTCCAATTTCAAATAGAACAGTGAGGCTTCCCGGATCCTTCAACATAGCTGGCAGCTTCCTCTGAATGATCTAGTTGTAGTTTTGTGATAGATTTACTATCTCTACTTCGTTCAAGATCCTCTTCTTCAATATGATATCCTTATGAAATCGGGCATAGTATGTCATCTCCATGATTGCTTCGAAGAAAGGAATGTTCAAGCATATATTGTTCATTATATCATGGAATCTCTTAAACTTATCTTTCAATCCCTTCTTCACTAACCTCAAAGGAAATGGAGGAGGTATAGTTGTCTTAAGAATTTCCCATTCATCACGTTCAACCTCCTTCGCTTTGTCCTTCTCGACTCTCAATCTCTTTGCTCTTTCCCACTTCTTCTTTACTATCTGCTCAATATTATGCACTTGTGATAGTACTGGAGTGTTCTAAATAATAGGTGTAGATTCAACATAGAGACGGGGCTAGATTGCTACTGCTCGACCATAGGTTGACCAGAATAGTCTGGTCGAGCTAGGTGGTATTGGTCAAGCTGGGTATCTAAAAACAGAATCTATCTATTTAGTTCTAAAATACTGGCTCGACCAGTATGGTCCGGTCGAGCTGCAAAGTTCTGGTCGAGCTGTGGCTCTGTAAACCGAACACATTTCTTTGGCTCAACAAGTAGTTGCTCGACCATAGCTCGACCATAGTGGTCTAGTCGAGCTGGATAGAGTTGGTCAAGCTGCAAGCCAGAAAATAGAGTATCGTTTCTCTATTTTTCCCCGTGTTGCTCGACTATGGCTCGACCAAGAGAGTTGGTCAAGCTGCGATCGAGCTGGCTCCTACTTTTTTCATTTTCAACCAATGACTTCATCGGACCTTTGTACTGTATCCCGGACCTCAATGTGATGTCATGGCATTGTTTTGGGTTCATTATACTTTAAGGCGGAAACTTTCCCTTTTCTATTGTATGTGTCAACTTATTCACATTCCCGGCCATCTCCGTGATCAATATGGTTAGGTCCTTCATCTGCTTTGACAAGTCCTCATGATTTGAATCAATTTTTACCTCAAGGTGATCCATCTTTGCATCGTTCCTAGCCACATAACGGTTCACCATATTCTCCAAACTAGGTTTCCTTCTTTCGTCTTAGCACCAGGATTAACACCAACATGAGGTTGCATTGCTGCATTTGGATTACTCCATGAAAATTCCGACCTCCTTGATTGTTGATATTACCCAGGGGACCAATATTGTTGTAGTTCCCTTGGTAATTCCTGTTTCCTTAATTGTTCAGATACCTCGTTCCTTGAATACTTTGTCCCATGGCATAGTTTGCTACTTCTAATTCCTATTGGATCGGTCTTTCTTCACCAACATCCTGCTGCATCATAATTGGTACTTTCTATGACAACTCTATAATTTGCTTCTATTGGGATTCAAGTAGCTTGTTGATGTTTGTCAAGCTCGAGACGATCTCATCTTCTCTACTCAACTTCACCATCGTGTGTCCAACCTGTGCTACCTTTTCAAGTACATAGGTTCCTCTAACTCTATCAGTAGGCCAATCTCTTGAATTCATCAAAATATCCTCAAAAAGCTTTTTGGCTTCAACGGGTGTCTTTGCAAGTATTGCTCCACTTGATGAAGCATCAAGTAGAACATGAGAATCACAATCCAACCTGTTGTAGAAAATACTGATGTATTGAAGTTTAGATAACCTTGTTGTGGACACATTCTATGCATGTCCTTGAATCGATCCCAAGCTTCATGGAACTTCTCTCCGTTATTGATCATGAATTGATGAATTTCCTGCTTCATCTTGAATACCTTTGGCGGTGGCATCTATCTCTCCAAGAATTTCATCTTTAGCTTATCCCATATAGTGCAGTCAGTAGCACTAAGAGTGTCGTATTAATCTCTCACTCTTTTAATAAGCGAAAATTTAAATAAGATGATCCTCCTTGCATCTTCATGAGTTAATGCATCCCTTTGTGTACTTGCATAACCAAGGAAATTATTAAGATGTTGTTGAGGATACTCGAAAGTCCCCCAGAGAAGGAGTTTCTTTCTATCATGCTAATAAGAGTGGGATGAAGATCAAAATCGGCATCGGCTCCACGTGCTCCTAACAGCCCTACGTTGCCCACTCCATTGTTCTTGAAGACTTCACGGATGACAACGTTATTCGGATTTAGCCTTTCTACACTGGCCATATTGACTGCTTTTGCTTCCGACTTGTCTTCGGTTGCAGCTTCAATCATTTTCGAGTTCGGTACTTCAACACCTAGATTAATATCTTCAGTTGCTTCCACGTTCTTATTCTTCTTTTTCTTTGCCTTCTTCTTCCTTAACTATGCTCCAATTTTCATATCAAAAGGCACTAGTGTTGCTCTTTTCGACCTAGTACGCATACACCTAAGAAAAATTCAGCGTTAGAAATTAAAGACAAGTGTGGAGTAGTTTCAAATAAATTAATTATGAATAATATAATTGATAAGGACAACCGTCCTCCGGCAATGGCTCCAGAAACTTGTTGAGCGTTTTCTTAACACACAATTAATCCCCAAGTATGAAGGATGTGATTGTAGCTTAGATAAGAGAGCAAGTTGTATATCGAACCCAAAGGACAATTGATTATCAATTTATTATTATCTAAATTAAAAGAAACTATGGGTTGGCAATTTGATTGAAGATTTATTATTAAACTAATAAACAGATTAATTAAATAACAAATAAAATAGAGACAGTAGAGAATAAACTTGCACAGGATTTGATTAATACCAACCCTCCCCATTTGCAATCATATATGGATACTACTTTTGCTTCGCATCATGTGGACAAGGCTCACTCTGATATTGATAATAATATTTGCAATTCATCTATGGATAAGAGCCCCATGGAAGATATGGGTCCTCCTCTTGAGGCATTCACAACCTCAGAAATTGCCCATTTTAAAAAGGAAGTGGCTAAAATCAATCAGTTTGGGCTAGAAGATGATGGACTCTTGAATGCTTTTAAATCGTATGAGGCGACAAAAAAATCTTTCTTACTTCAAAAGCAAACAAAACGGGCCTTGGTCCCAGGTATTGCAGCATATTATTATGTTGAGCCCAACTTGAGCCTTTAAGACCTCTCACCTTCTATTGAGGAGTTTCCAACTCTTCAAAGTAGTAAGGCCAAACTTAAAAGGGGGTGCAACAAGAATTTCTTCCAAGCAACTTTTAAGCCTAACACACGTCTTCAAGCTAAACTCAATACTCCAGAGCTAAAACCAGTTGACATCATGAACTTACTAGTTGCCATGAAATTAAGAGAAGAACAAAATGATTTTGGTTAAATCTTTACAGGGCCATTTGTTTGGTTCTTTTTAAAGTCGTGTGTTTGGCTTTTCTAAACATATTTTTACTGCTTTTAATTTTGTACTTCTCCCCTTTCTCTTTTTCTTTTACCTTTAATAATATTATGCCTAGTTTAATAAACGAGAGTTGACAAGTGAGAAGATAGGTACCTCTTCAGACCATCCAATTTCACTAATTAATCTTCCTTCCGTATGTCAATGTCCGACTCTGCCTCGTGGAATATGGACGCATCACTAAACCATGCAAATCTACTCTATAGACACAAACAGACGAGCGTGTAACACGAGCGAATTACCTCGAAGTAAGAACATAATTACACCCCTTTCTAGGTACTATTAGTATCAATTCTTTCCCGTGCACTAAGTATAATCTAACCCAATATGATCTTCCTCTATAGGTACTATATAAGTATCCTCTTTATCCTACTTATTAACACAAATTCAATTCAATTAATAAGTATTTATATAAGATAGTTTTAATGAAAATTCAGAGTCCCCTCACTTAGAATCATAACGTGGAATCCTTCTCAGCAGTGAATGCACTCAATTAATAACCAAGTTATGTATTCAGACTCTACATAACAGTTAATGATGCACAAAATAACTCTGAGTATGATTTAAAAATACATAGTTTTATATAAAATAAATTCACAAGTAGTGTTGTGCGGAGTATACACACGGAAGTTTAATCAACTAGATAAAACCTTCATAAACCCTAGAACTACCAAAGCAGTTTTAGCCCATGATGTTTCGGAGAACGTTCATGGTGATTGGATAGATGTTACCCATAGTCTTCAAAATTATAAGAAAGATTAAAATCCGAAATAAACCCTAGGTGTGGTCGCCGACGCTTCTCGCTCTGTCTAGAATATTCACTTGGTTCTCACTTGATTCACTGCACGAATCTCTCTCTACAGCTCTCTAGGATGGAGTTAGGATTTGGATGTTGTGTAGGATGGATGTGGAATCTAACTCTCTTTTCAATGTGATCTGCATCCCTTTCTATATTTGTAACTCCTCCTCATGGACCTTTGCTAGGCTTTTTCATCGAAAATACATACATGCACACACTGGAGGTGAAATCCTGATATTTTGATGCTGACGTGTCCCAACTCAACCAGACTGAGCTACGGTCGAGCTGTGTGTTTGTAAACTGAACTTCGCCTACACGCCCAGCTCGACCAGACTTCTACAGTTCGACCAAATTTCTCTAGGTCGAGCTGCACGACCTTGGTCGATCCACCTTTTTGTCTGCTGAAATGCTCCAGCGCGACTTTTCTCGTGTAGCTCGACCGGACTAAGCTTGGTCGAGCTACATCTCCATGGTTGAGCTACACCTCGAAAAATGTTTTTTTAATTCCAAAATCTTTTGACTTGTTTCCTATACAAATATGCTCAAATAGCCTCAGTAGCACCTGATTCGTGGATTTTCCATAGAAAACCCGATTTGTCTTAATAATTGACCAAATCGTACACAATTTCCACACAAATCGGAGCTCAAAATACATGAATTATCACCCTTATCACCCTCTAACTATTTGAAGTTTGGTTAGTTAACTGATATTTATAATTTCTTACTGAATTTGTTGGATACTTATTTTAGTTTTTTTTGCTTTATTGCTCTGAAATAATTGAAACTAGGTTAATTACTCTGTTGGATTTTAGTAGCATTAGTTTCACCTTCTTTTAAGCTCTGAACTAAGCTCTGATCTTATTGATTATTATGCAGATTGCTTTGTTACCTCTTTTTGTTAGAATGCTCTGAAGTTCTTAGTTTTATACACAATTGTCGAACAAAAATCTGTTGTATTATATGTTAGCTTGGTTTTTCTTATTTTTTTTTGCGTCAAGTTGTGTAGTTGCAGATAGATGTGATTGGGGGAGATTGTTCATGTGAAATGTTGAGACCAGTGTCGTCACATCTGGAATCACACCGATCCTCCACTAGTTTTAATTTAACTACTTATATGTTCCCATAATGTTGTGCTTGATGTTGCTTTCAGGGTTGTGGCAGTTGAATGATGAACTTTCAGAAAGGGACCCACAAACTTGGAGAGCAATCTGGAAAGTTCTAGAAGTCTGGAATATTCTAGAAGTTGAAAATAACTACCCGATGTAGTGGGTTGGTTATTTGTTGGATCATGGGTGGTTTTATATCTTCTAGTAGACCACTCATTTGAAGGACTCATGTAGCATGATCCACATGTCTATAAATAGAAGTTGCTAGACGTTAGATCGTTATCTTAGTTCAATCAACTTGGAGAGAACCTACACATAGAGAGACGCTGAACTTAAAGTTTATCTTTAGGTTTTCTCGTGTAGTATTTTTTTAATATTGTAACATCTTATTTAACATCAGGTGTGTTAAGAGAGATAATTCACATAATTTGAGCTCTGATTTTGGTGAAAATTATGTACAGATTTGGTCTTAAATGGGGGCGAATCGAGTTATGTATGGAAAAGACACAAATCAGGTACTATTGAAGTTCTTTGAGCATAATTACACAGGAAAATATGTTAGAAGTGCTCAAAATCAAAAAACACGAGTTTCGAGGTCCCATTCAACCAAATTATATGTTGTTCGACCAAGCCATGCTGGTCAAACAATTTGTCGAACGACGAGGAAAAGATGATTCAGTGCACAGACGTGTTGTTTGACCAAACCTGCTTTGGTCGAACGGCATCGCGCAAGTCCAGATCCGTACAGTTTTACACCCTAGTGCATGTGTCTGCGTGTTTTCATCGAATAAGCTAAGTAAAGGTCTACTAAGAGATTTTACAAGTGTCAAAGGGATGCAGTTTACATCTTAAAAAGAATTCAGAATTCATACCACACTACATCAAAACCTACCATCATTTGAAGGAGCTGAAGAGATTCGTCTATCGAATCAAGTGGATAACTAAGAGAAAGATTCAAGACTGAGAAAGACATGACGACTCCTGCATCTAGGGTTCCTTCGTATCTTAATTAATCTTGTAATCTTCCAAGTCTTATGGCTAAGATCTATTCACACACCATGATTTTTCTTAGCAGCATTATGGGCTAGAACCACTTCAGTAAATCTAGGGTTTATGAAGGTTTTACAAGTTAATTAAACTCTCGTGTGTATCCTCCGTACAACAATACTTGTGGTTTATTTTATATATGATTATACTTTCTTAATCCATATTCACGGTTGTTTTATGGATCTTCAACTGTTATATAGAGTCTGAATATATATCTTGGTTGTCGATTAAGTGTGTTCACCACTGAATAGGGTTTATTGTTATGATTCCAAGTGAGTGTACTCCGAAGCTTCATTAGAACTGTCTTATATAAATACTTGTTAATTGAATTGAATTCAGGTTAATAAGTAGGATAAAGAGGGTAATTTTATAGTACTGATGGACATTTTCTCAACACAAAATTTTAATCCCCAAGTATGAAGGATATCTATCGTAGCTTAGATAAGCAACCAAGTTATATTATCGAACCCAAAGGACTATTTGTTATCAATTTATTATTATGTAATCTAAGAAACTATTGTTGGTAATTGTAGTAAAAATATTGATTAAACTAGTGAACATATAGTAAAATAACAAATAAAATAGAGATAGTAGAGATAAACGAGAGTTGCTCAAGTGAGAAAATAGGTAGCTCTTCGGGCCATCCTGTTTTACTAATTAATCTCCCTTCCGTATGTCAATGTCTGACTCTGCCTTTTGGACTATGGACGCATCACTAAGCCATGCGAATCTACTCTATAGACATAAGTAGATAAGCATGTAACACGTGTAAATTTCCTTGGAGCAAGAGATATAATTACACTCCCTTTCTAGGTACTATCAGTATTAATTATTTTCCGTGCACTAAGTACTCCAATACGATATGATCTCCCTTTATATATACTATATAGTTATCCTCTTTATCCTACTTACTAACCTGAATTCAATTCAATTAATAAGTATTCATATAAGATAGTTTTAATGAAACTTCGGAGTCCCCTCACTTAGAATCATAACATGAAATTCTGCTCAGAAGTGAACGGACTCAATCAATAACCAAGATATGTATTCAAACTCTACATAACAATTAATGATGCACAAAACAACTTTGAGTATGAATTAAAAATGCATAGTCTTATATAAAATAAATCAACAAGTAGTGTTGTACAGAGTATATATACGAAAGTTCAATTAACTAGATAAAAACCTTCATAACCCTAGAACTACCAAAGTGGTTCTAGCCCATGGTGCTTCGAAGAACGTTCATGGTGTTTGGATAGATCTTACTCATAGTCTTGAAAATTACAAGAAAGATTAAATTGAGAAGTAAACCCTAGATGTGGGCACCGCTGCTTCTCGCTTCGTCTTGAATCTTCACTTGATTTTTGCTTGATTTGCTGCACGAATCTCTCTCTATAGCTCCGTAGGATGGGGTTAGGGTTTAGATGTGGTGTAGGATGGATGTGGAATCTAACTCTCTTTTTGATGTGATCAGCATCCCTTTTTATACTTGTTAAACTCTCCTTATGGACCTTTACTGTGCTTTTTCTTGGAAAATACGTAAATTCACGCACATGAGAGTTGGAATTACCAAAAATAGGTACGTGTGTCCCCGCTCAAGCAAACTAGCGAGGTCGAGCAGATTTTATAGGTCGAGCAGTGGTCGAGCGATATCCCTGTACGCTGAAACTCTGTACAAACCCTCGCTCGACCAAATCTACCCTCGCTCGACCAAATGGTCTTGGTCGAGCGGCACCTTCTGAGGTCGAGCGGTGTCTCAGACTTTGTGTTTTCTCGATTCGGAGCAGTTCTGACATATTTTTTTACATAAATATGCTCAAATAGTCTCAGTAGCCTCTGATTCGTGGAGTTACCATTAACATACCAATTTGCCTTAGTAATCGCCTAAATCGTACTCAATTTCTACACAAATCAGAGCTCAAAACATGTGAATTATCACTCTCATCAAACCCCATACTTACATGTTGCTCATCCCGAGGCAACGAAAATCAAAACAAAGGCAAGAAAGTGTGATTCACAAGATCCTTATATATGCACAACTTCAATAACACGTGTAATTCATCAAATCAAAACATGCAGCCATCATACTTTTCATCTATGTAAGAACACCAATCAATCACAATACTCCTATGAGTGCTAGTCAACTAGCTCACTATATAAGTGTTTACTCTCGTACTCAAGTGTAAAAGATGTACACTACAAGGTTAGTATATACGCTCATAGTCAATTCATACATTTGCATAACCATAAGCTTGGTAAAGGTATCAAAAATCAATTAATAATTAATTCAATACTAAGATCTTGATGAGAGTGGAAATTAGCATGTTTGAGTGTACAATTTAACACCTTTTGATTAGAATTGTTGTCATATATTATCACAAGTGTCTTATATTCATTATATGTGAGAATCAAGTGCACTTGAGGTGTTTTATTGTGTTTTAGGTGGAAAATGGATGAAAAGTGCAAAGTTGGAGAAAATATGCAATTTGTGCAAGAATGCTGAAAACACACATCCAAATTTCGTAAATTTTCTTTGTTGTTTTGGAGTTCAAAACTATTAGTGTGATACATGGTTGGAAAGCCACTGAAATGAGGGTTGACTTGGCGTAAATAACACCTCAATCGGATTCCAAATGAGGAAGTTATGATCGAATTGGTGACGTCGCGCGAGCTATGTTGAACAGAATTTATGTGCTACTTTCCGTGGCTTGTTGCACATTCAAATCTTGGATTTTCCTTGTGTTCTTTATATGATAGAAAGCCAAGGAAGAGAGAATCGCGTGAGCGCAAGACTTACTCAAATTAGAGCTCGGATGTGGAAGATATATGCAAAACAGTAGCCGGCGCAAGACAATTCGACCACAACATTTGAATTCAACCTGACCATGTGGTCGAATCCTGGTCGAATTGGACGGTAAAAGAAGCAATTCGACTACGACACCTCAATTCGACCTACTGTGCTGGTCGAATCCAGCACCTGAAGCTCGAATCCGGTGTCTGAAGCTTCCAGTAGGGTGATTCGATCTGCAATTTGACCAGGGAAGGTGAATTCGACCTAGCTTCATGGTCGAATTGACGTGTGAAAACTTACCATATCCATATTTTTACACCCTCAATATGTGTGATCACTCAAAAAGCCCATTCCAAGGCCTATAAGGAGAGCTTACATGTATAATAGGGGGAGTAGATCACACCATTAGAAGGGGAGAACACAATACAATAGATTAGAGGTAGAGAGCTACAAATTCATCCTACACCCCACAAGGGGGGATCACCCCCCAACCATCATCCACATCCTTTCCTCCATCCATCCATCACTTTGAAGATTCGTCCGTAGAATCAAGAGGATAACCAAGAGGATTGAATAGACGGAAGAGAGAAGGAAGGAGGTTTCTACACCAAGGGTTTTCCTAATTCTTTTCTTCTACTTTCTAATTTTCCGGACATATGAGTAAGATCTATCCAACCCCCATGTGTGTTTCCTACAACATCATGGGCTAGAGCCTTTTTGGTAGAACTAGGGTTGTGAATGATTTTACGAATTAATTGAACTTTTGTGGGTAAACTTCGTACAACACTACTTGTGGATTTATTTTATATATGATTGTGCCTTTTTAATTCATACTCAAGGTCGTTTGTGCATCATTAACTGTTATGTAGAGTTTGAATACGTATCTTGGTTATTGTTTGAGTGCGTTCACTGCTGAGCAGGATTCCATGTTATGATTCTAAGTGAGGGGACTCCGAAGTTTCATTAGAACTATCATATATGAATACTTATTAATTGAATTGAATTTAGGTTATTAAGTAGGATAAAGAGGGTAACTTTATAGTACCTATAAAAGGAGATCATATCGGGTTAGAGTACCAATTGGCCAAGG
Organism: Pogostemon cablin; assembly: GCA_023678885.1. Classification (NCBI taxonomy): domain Eukaryota; kingdom Viridiplantae; phylum Streptophyta; class Magnoliopsida; order Lamiales; family Lamiaceae; genus Pogostemon; species Pogostemon cablin. The sequence goes on along the minus strand of CM042964.1, from coordinate 15,228,208 downwards.
AAATAATTGATACTGATAGTACCTAGAAAGGGGGGCAGAATTATATCTCTTACTCCGAGGTTATTCACACGTGTTACAAGCATGTTTACTTGTGTCTATAGAGTAGATTTGCATGGTTTAGTGATGCATCCATATTCCACAAGGCAGAGTCAAACATCAACACACGAAAGAGAGATTAATGAGTGAAACTGGATTATCCTAGAGCTACCTATTCTCCTACTTGATCCACTTTCGTATTCTTCTAGTGTTTAATTTATTTTATTTGTTATTTAATTTTCAGCATATTAGTTTTTAGATAATCAACCTCAAAATATTATTGTCTTGTCTTAATTAATTTAGTTAATAATTAAATTGATAATACGATGTCCATTGGATTCGATATTCACTTGATCGCTTGCTAAGCTGCAACTGATATCCTTAATACTTAGGAATTAATTTTGCATGCAAAGAAAACGTTCATCATGTTATTGGCGCCGTTGCCGGGGACGGCTGTTATTATTAGTTTATTATTTATAGTTTGATTAAGACTTTTATTTGTGATTATTTATTTCCATCTAACCTTGAATATTTTTTAGGTATTTGTGCATTAGGAAAATGAGAGGAAGGAAAGGAACAAATAACACATAGAGCTGAACATGGCCGGAGCAAGGCAGAATCCAAATAATGTTGTTATACGTGAAATTTTCACGAACTATGGAATTGGTAACATGGGGTTGATAGGAGCAAGGGGGAAGATGATGATTTTGAGATACATCCCGCTCTTATCAGCATGGTGGAGAAGAATCCCTTTTCTAGAGGTTGTTTTGAAGATCAATATCAGCATCTCAAAAGATTTCTTGGTTATGCAAAAACTCAAAAGGGAGCAGGAGCTAATGATGATCCTAGGCGGATTGCCTTATTCAAGTTCCCTTTGATTGATAAGGCAGAAGCTTGGTATGAGACTCTTGATGCAGCTGACTGCACTACATGGGACCAACTGCAGCAGAAGTTTTTGGAGAGATACATGTCACCCTCAAGGATCTTAAGAATGAGGCAAGAAATCACTCAATTTGTTATGAATCATGGTGAGAAATTTTATGAGGCATGGGACAGGTTTAAAGACATGCTCAGGAGGTGTCCACAACATGGAATGTCTAAGGCTGAGTACATAAGTATCTTCTACTATGGATTGGATTGTAAGTCGCGTGTTTTTATGGATGCATCATCAGGAGGAGCGTTGTTATCTAGTACAGCACTTGAAGCAGAAAAGTTATTTGAAGACATCTCTATGAATTTACGTGACTGGCCTATAGAGAGAGATAGAGGATCTTATGTACTTGACAAGTTAGCGCAGGTTGAACATCAAGTGGTGAAACCAAATAGGGATGATGAGATCGTCTCTAATCTAGCTAACATTAACAAGCTACTAAAGTCCCAGCAAAGGCAAATCACATAATTGACACATAGGGGGCCTAGTATGAAGCAACACGAAGTGAAGAGTGTTGAAGATACCTTCAATCGATACATGGCTGAGAATGATGCAAGGATTGATCGTCTTGAGGATACCATGAATGTTGATCATGCAGATTTATATAAGCAGTTGAAGGACCTTACTTTGATTATGAGACAGATGACCATAAACGTGAATCAATTGACACAAATATTAAAAGATAAAGCCATCACGTTAAGGTCTGGAACACAATATGAAGGACCGATGATGCAGAAAATGAATTTTCAAGCGTCGGGAGCTCGATTCGACCCTAATTCTACCAGCCATGTTGGTCGAACTCAATAGGGGAGGTCGAACGAGACACCTAGATATGATTTGGAAGCATCAGAGCCTCGATTCGACCAGAAAAATTAGGATTCGACCAGACCTTCTAGTCGAATCCAGGTAGAATCTCACCCTCCAAAGCACCCTGTTTCATCAGAAGCTCAATTCGACCTGAATCAATCCAATTCGACCAGACCCCTTGGTCGAATCCTGGTCGAATAGAAGAACAAAAATCATACAGAAGCTCAATTCGACCAGGAGCACTACAATTCAACCAGACCTCAAGGTCGAATCATAGTCGAATCCAAAAAACAGGGAGAGAATGGACTTCCAGGTGCACAATTCGACCACATTCACCCAATACGACCAGCAGCCCTGGTCAAATCAAGGTCGAACCCAACCGTTCTGCACTGTTTTTTGCGCCAAATGCTCCAGATGATCTTGATGTTACTCCAGTACCATTACATAAGCAAAATACTGAGCTTACAATGGAGAAGAAGTGGGAAAGAGCAAAGAAGTTGAAAGCCGAGAAGCTTAAACTGTAAATGGATAATGAAGATGTGGTTTTCTCTCTTGATCAAGCAGTGAAGATGCCCACGGAGACTCAATCGTGCAAGAGCATTGATGTGGTTTCTAACTTGTTTAATCTTGATTTTTCTAAGGCAGATGATTCTGGATTTAAATGGAAGATTGACAAGGAGGTGTCTAGACAACCATGGGAGAAAGAAAATTCCAATGATCATATTTTTGTGACCAAGAAATGTGAGGTGTTAAGTGTAGACAAGAAGAGGAAAAGAAAGTATTTGAAGGTGAGGATGCGACAAGACCGTCCTCCAATCAAGTAGTTTAAAAGGTTACATCCGTCATGACTCTCTGACGTTATATTTGAGTGTCTGTTGGGGGCTTGCCCTTCCGTTTTATTGCTTTATTTCTTTTGTGTGAGTGAGAAATTTTTATATTTATGGTGTTTACTAATCGGCAATTACATCTCTTTGCAAACTTAGTTTCAACTTACGTTTTTACTAAGTTTGGGGGTGTGATGTTCTTACCTCATTGAAGCACCAAGAGTATAATCTTTTCTTTGTAATGTTTGCTAGGGGAGTTGATTTTTTTACAGTATGTTGAAACTTTAATCGGTTTTGATGTGTCGATTTTTTGCAATTTGCCTAGTGTTCAGTGGTGTTTCTAGTGTGTGGACTCCATTAGATAGTTAATTGAGTCGTTCTTAGAGTTTTCCTATTTTATTATTGATGAATCTTGTGATGATGAGTGTGTTTGAGCATTGATTATAGAAAAGGGTAACTAGGTGGCAAGATGAGTTTTACATTGAGGCTTTGACTCGAGGAGCTCGTGCGTACGTTGAAGAAGAAATCAGGTGCCCTCATATCTTTTTTCTAATTTTTATGTGTGCTTTTAATTCTTGGAGTGAAGGGTTGAGTTTATGGTGGTGATCCATGTGAGCTTATATTGTTTAAATTATGCTCGAAATTCATATGTATTTGAAATTGATGAAGGAAGTGTACTTGAGTTATATTGTGATATGAAGTTCTATGTGTACTTGTGGGATATTGCTTACCATGAAAAGTGCTCTATTACTTGTTAAAAACCCATGTGAGATTTTGAGCCTTGTTAATTATGATATAGAATCACATGATATTTTTTTTGGTGAGTATCGTTCTTGTGCGTGTATTCTAGAACTTGCCTTGAGTCTCCTTGAATATTCAAGATTAGTCTAGTGGATTATGGAAATGATATTAGGTCATCTTTGATTTATAGCCCATCTTTTCCCATATACTTTACCTGAATTCATTAAATCCTTTGTCAGCCCATTTGAGCCTTTTTAAATCCATTCTTTTGATAGCCAATAAATTTTAATTGAAGAGAGTGGTGATTTGACCATAGAAACAAATACCCTAGGGTAGTGCTTAAATCTAGTACCCTATGGAGGATGTGAGAGGTAGTGCCCAAAACTGGTACCTCAAAAGAAATAAAGAAAGAAAAAAAAGGGTGAATAAAAGGAGAATGATGGAGTTGAAGAGCTAGAAAAGTTGAAAAAATATGTGTGCTTGAAGGAGAAAGATGGGAGAGTTGTTGTGCTTAATTGAAGTGACAAGAAAGAATAAAAGATCGAGAGAGACTGCAGCTTGATTGATCAGAGTTTTGAGTCACTTATCCATAAATTTTCTACCTTTTCCAAAGTGCCTACAATACAACCAAATAAAAGACCTTTTTGATCCATGATTTACTAGCAACAAGAAAAAGAAAGTTGAGACAATGGGCAAGCATATGGTTACGCATGCACTTGAATTGAATCTGAGTGTAAACACCATAACCCAAAAGTTTATATTTTTTATACTTGAGTGCGAGTGATATATACTTCCGTGAGAACATGTGAATGGAGCATTCGAATTGGTGGTGATTGTCTTAACTTGTATGCTACGAATTGATTATTACATGTAATGAGAATTGCATGACCTAAGTTAATTACAATTGTATTTTGAATGGGGTATTGGTCATAGTCCTTATTTCTCTCTGATTTTCTTACTCTCTCTCGCTTTATTTTTATTTGATTGCCTCAAGACGAGCAACAGGTAAGTTTGGGGGATTGATGAGAGTGGAAATTAGTGTGTTTGAGTGTCCAATTTAACACCTTTTGATTAGAATTGTTGTCATATATTATCACAAGTGTCTTATATTCATTATATGTGAGAATCAAGTGCACTTGAGGTGTTTTATTGTGTTTTAGGTAGAAAAAAGATGAAAAGTGCAAAGTTGGAGAAAAGCTGCAATTGTGCAAGAATGCTGAAAATGCACATCCAACTTTCATAATTTTTTTGTGCTGTTGTGGAGATCAAAACTGTTAGTGTGATACACGGTTGGAAAGCCACTGAAATGAGGGTTGATTTGGCGTAAAGAACACCTCAATCGGATTCCAAATGAGGATGTTATAATTGAAATGGTGACGTCGCGCGAGCTGTGCCGAACAGAATTGATGTGCTACTTTCCGTGGCTTGTTGCACATTCAAATCTTTGAGTTTTCTTGTGTTCTTTATATGGATAGAAATCCAAGTAAGAGAGGATCGCGTGAGCGCAAGAATTTTGTGAAAGTTATACGCGAAACGGTGAGACTGCGCAAGACAATTCGATACAACATTTGTATTCGACCTGACCATGTGGTCGAATCCTGGTCGAATTGGACGGCAAAAGAAGCAATTCAACCATGACACCTCAATTCAACCTGCTGTGCTGGTCGAATCCAGCACCTGAAGCTCAAATCCGGTGTTTGAAGCTTCCAGTAGGGTGATTCGACCTGCAATTTGACCAGGAGAGATGAATTCGACCTAGCTTCGTGGTAGAATTGACGTGCGGAAACTTACCATATCCATATTTTTAAACCCTCAATACTGGCGATCACTCAAAAAGCCCATTCCAAGGCCTATAAGGAGAGCTTACAAGTATAAGAGGGGGTGTAGATCACACCATTAGAAGGGGAGAACATAATACAATAGATTAGAGGAAGAGAGCTACAAATCCATCCTACACCCCACAAGAGGGGATCACCACCCAACCATCATCCACATCTTTTCCTCCATCCATCCATCACTTTGAAGATTCGTCCGTGGAATCAAGAGGAGAATCAAGAGGATTGAAGAGATGGAAGAGAGAAGGAAAGAGGCTTCTACACCAAGGGTTTTCCTAATTCTTGTCTTCTACTTTCTAATTTTCCGGACATATGGGTAAGATCTATCCAAACCCCATGTGTGTTTCCTACAACATCATGGGCTAGAGCCTTTTTGGTAGAACTAGGGTTGTGAAGGATTTTACGAATTAATTGAACTTTCGTGTGTAAACTCCGTACAACACTACTTGTGGATTTATTTTATATATGATTGTGCCTTTTTAATTCATACTCACGGTCGTTATGTGGAACATTAACTGTTATGTTGAGTCTGAATACATATTTTGGTTATTGATTGAGTGCGTTCACTTCTGAGAAGGATTCCATGTTATGATTCTAAGTGAGGGGACTCCGAAGCTTCATTAGAACTATCATATATGAATACTTATTAATTGAATTGAATTATGGTTATTAAGTAGGATAAAGGGGATAATTTTATAGTACCTATAAAGGGAGATCATATCGGGTTAGAGTACCAATTGGCCAGGTAAATAATTGATACTGATAGTACCTAGAAAGGGCGATGAAATTATATCTCTTGCTCTGAGGTTATTCACATGTGTTACACGCATGTTTACTTGTGTCTATAGAGTAGATTTGCATGGTTTAGTGATGCGTCCATATTTCACATGGTAGAGTCGGACATCAACACATGAAAGGTAGATTAATGAGTGAAACTGGAATATCCTAGAGCTACCTATTCTCCTGCTTGATCCACTTTCATATTCTTCTAGTGTTTAATTTATTTTATTTTTTATTTAATTTTCAGCATATTAATTTTTAGATAATCAACCTCAAAATCTTATTGTCTTGTCTTAATTAATTTATTTAATAATTAAATTGATAATACGTCGTCCCTTGGGTTCGATATTCACTCGGTCACTTGATAAGTTGCAACTGATATCCTTAATACTTGGGGATTTATTTTGCGTGCAAAGAAAACGCGCATCAGATCACGGAGGACTTGTCTTATGGGTTGTAATGTTGGCTCTTTGGTAAAGGTAAGAAAATTTAGATAAAGTGACTTAATTCACTAGTAAAGAATCACCTTGGAGTTTTGTTTTTCGTCGAACAACTTTATTTCTTTGCTCCACCATCATTCTCATGACCTTTTTGATTCGTTGTCTTCTTCTTTTCCTTGGAATCAACATTATCTTTCTTAAAAGAACAAGGGTACCAATTTCGGGCACTACCCTTCTAAGCAGTCGGGTACCGATTTCAGGCACTATCCTGGAACAAGATTTTACCATAATCTACCCTCTCTTATCATTAACACAACTTTCCTTCCTCTCTTCAATTTTATCACTTAGCAATTTATTAACCTCAACTCTCTACTAGTAAATAAGGTATTTCAAAGCTAGAGTAAAGGTAATAAAGGCTTATATCATAGGCGTGCCAAAGAAAAAGCTTTTAAAGGGTCAACAGGGCTTCCAATGATTTACACATTACAAGGTTGGATAACTTTTGGCTAAGTGGCTCAATTGCCAATAATGTCGTAAGATAATTTCCTAGTATCTATCAATCATGAATTTCAAACAAGACCCCAAGCCAAGTTCTAGAATACAATTGTATGAACGATTCTCTCAAGAACAAACTATCATGCTTTAGTATAGCATGATTAAAAAAAGCTTAAATTTTCACATGGGTAATAGATTCCCTAAGCACTCTTCAAAGCATGCAATCATTTTCAATTCCCATATAAACTACAAGTAATAACAAACAATACATGCTTCTTTTCAACATAATCAACATGTATCACAATTATATCACACATGCATACCAAAGGGTCAATATCAAATTATCCATCATCATCAAATGCACAATATCTATCAACACCATCAATCTCCCAATATCATCAATACAGTACATACCACTCACGCATAAATCTCATAAAACCCAAATCAGGCACCAATCAAACCCCAACCTATAAAGTGAAAAATAGAAGGAGATGAGATGAATCAGAGAAAAGAAAAACCTGGCGCACTCAACTCCTCTAGAGCATCATCATCATTATCGTTGCGTCAATCATCGAAGTCCCTGATAAAAATACTGACCATTCTATCAAGTGCCTCGCAGTTCTCATTTATCTCTCCCAACCTTCGATCAATAACATCATATCTCAGATTGAGTGTAGCATAGTTCGTATTCGCCAAAGCAAGCTGGCGATTTGTCTCCTGCTGATTCGTATTCAACGTGGCAAAGTGCCCATTCATCATACTGAATTGCTTTCTATAAAAGCGATCTTAAGCCTGCCAGAAATCATACTGCTGAGGCTGCTGCGGTGGTGGTGGCTACATTAGAGGAATACCCATCTCCGGAATGTCGTGAGGCATCTTCATATGTACCTCAAGAATCGAATGCTCAAAAGGTGATGGCTGCTGCTGCCGCTGTGGCTCGTACTCCTCATACTCTGGCTCTCCTACTAATATCATATAAAGATCGAGATACACACCCTGAAGATGCATATCTACCTACGTTCGCCAATCTCCTTTATTGCAACAAGTAGTAGAGATCGTGATGTGGGGACGAGTGTTCATCAATAAGTTCGCATTGACCTAAACCGAAGTAAGATTAATGAGAGAAAAGTGCATTTGAAAAGAAATTGGATTCATTCTTCGGATGAACATCCATACACCATCTTCATGTCGAGCCAAGTTCATCCTTACACACGCTGAAAGAATCAAATTCGACTCACCAACCACCAGCCTATACCAAGTGTTGGATTGTATACTAAAAGTTAAGCTTTTTGTATGAACAATGTTTTGACAATATTTGAAATGAGAATCATGTGATCAAACATTTGTAATTATTAATTGTTGCAAAAGTCCAATTACTGTATATTGTAGATAATATGGTGTGCGACGTCACACGGAAGATCATATTATCGGCTCCTTATAAAGTATAAACAGATGTTCAAAACCGAGAAGACGGGGACTATCTGTCGATATAGTTGTAGTATGATTTGGCATTAGTTTGTCTTGACTATAAAATTGCACTAGTGCACATTGTGTGTATTGAGCAGGACCGCGTTGAGACCGTTTAGTTTATACTGACTATATATAAAAGAACTTGATCTCTGTTACTACAGATATTCGTACTCTTAATCCCTATACAATAACCTCGACACGTAAGCAAGTATTTATTTCTTTGATTCATCAATGGGTTGAGATTTAATAGTTAAATCAATATGCTCGGTGAGTTGGGAGATGTTGCTGTCTCTACGGTGTGCTGTTGATTGTAGAAGGAATCTGTGACGTAACAGAATTGGTTGATGATGTCCCCTTGAGGAGCTTATAATGATTATCATGTAAACCCTGCAGGTAGATTTTTTCCGGCATGATAATAAGGTTGAGCGGTACTACTCTCGATAAAGATATTAATTAATGGAGTTATCGGTAACTTAATTAATTAATGGGCGTTGAATCTTAAACATGGGAAGATTGATGGGCTCATAATAAGAAGACGCCCATAACGTAATTTGGGATTAGGGTGGCAGTGCAATAATATTTCTTTAGTGACTGATTTATTATTATTCGCTTAAGTATAAGATTTGGGCTAAACTTGGATGCTTAAGTCCAATGGGAGGCCCAAACCCTAATTTCTCATTCTAGTCCCTGTTGTAGCCTATAAATGGCCAATATCAGCAGTCTGATAATATACTTGACATGCCATAAACGTGAAAAATGAGAGAATTGTAGATTGAGTTCCTCTTGTAGATCGTTGACCACACAACGTCAAGAGGTGGCTTAGGAATATAATAGAAGATCAGAAGGCCATTTGTTCTTGCTTCTGTTCAACCTCTACATCAAACCCTAGGGAAAGGTAATACGATTCTACTCTTATGCTTCCATAGCTGTAGAATTGTATGGAACCCTAACGGTTCACGTTAACCAAAAAGTCCAAACAACAATAATTGGTATCAGAGCATATGTTCTATGGCTAAACATGACACGTTGGGCTAAGGTTTAATGTGAATTATGTGAATTATTCTTGAATTATGATCGCATGATAGTTAGGGTTCTGAATTTTTATGAAATCTGTAAAAAACCTAAGATGTTTTCACGGCTGTAAAACCCTAATATAAAACCACATACACATCACCGCACGATGGCTCATTGGGGGAACAGAGCGGCAAGCACTAGCTTGTGGTCGACGTTAGCTTGCGACGTCCACGTTAGATGATGCTCATTGATAAAACTGAGTGACGATCAAGGGCTATCAAGCAAGTCGACATGGAACCAAGGTTGTATTGTTGTGTTTTTTTGCTACTGGTAAAAGCGCGGCTGTCGGTGAGCCCGATGAAAGCTGCTGGTTATTACCGTGCTGCGGCCAATTGTCTACGCTGAGGATGGTAGAGTATGACAATCGGTGTCGGTGATGGCAGGAATAGAGTCCCGATGGCTTGAGATGCCTTCCCGGCAGTGTTGCAGGGCGAGACTGATGTGGTCGCGATGAAGCCTGGCGGCTGGTGGAAGCGCTATGGCATGACATGTCTGGTCGAAGTCGGCGGCAGAAGGGTTGCGTGTAGGACAACACCAGGAGTTCCGAGTGGGTCTGACCTATATTAGGGCAGGTCTTATGGACTTCCGATTGGGTCTACAGTTAGTGTCGATCGGGTCACACATGCATGGGGCGAGATCGACGTGTTCCCAGCAGATTTCCCTTAGCATGATAGGCAAGGATGATGCCGAGAGGCGCTATCTGGTTCTAGATGAGATGATATTCTGACGACGGCTAACAATAGCCACTGGAGAAGACCCATGATCGCTGGTAGATAGACTTGTCAACGTGGGTGATGGCGCGGTGGAAAGACATAATCTACTATGGCTTGCGCCATTTCCAGATGGGCCACACGACTCTCCGAGCGGGTCTGGTGCTCCTCCGAGCAGGTCACAGGCATTTCTGGTTGGGTCTCATGGCTATAAGTCTGGGACGAGTACAAGCACGATGATTAGGCTGGTGGTGCCGTGGCTGGGATCTCCTTCGCATGGTGACGACATTTGGAAAGCATGCTGCTTAGTAGCTTGACCAGCGAGATGTAGCGAAGGGGCAGGCACGTTGGGAAGCAGCTGTGCATAGTGACTTTTTCTGACGATATGGCTGGAAAGAGGACCGGTTGTGGTCTGACCAGCTATCAAAGATGGCCGGTAGGAAGCTATGGCTGGAAGCGAAAATTCGGCGGTTGGCTTGGCTGAGTCCTGCGGTGGTCATTTGCTAATGGACAAGGTGGCTATTGGCGGCATTCCGGCGGCTGGTGGAAATGATCGGCAGCTGCTGCTGGAGAGTTATTCGGCAGTGGATGGCATTGTGGCATTCTGGCGAGCTCAGCATGGATGGCATAGCATGGGTCTGTTTGTGTGGTGTCTTAGGGCCCAAGTTTTGTTGGATTGTATACTAAAAGTCTAGCTTTAGTATGAACAATGTTATAACAATTTATTTGAAATGAGAATCATATGATCAAATGATTGCGTCCTATAATATATTTATATGTTCGATGCAATAGTCCACTTACTTTATAATGTAAATAATATGATGTGCGACAACACGCGGAAGATCATATTATCAGTTTTCTTATAAAGTATAAAGAGATGCTCACAGCCGAGATAGACGGGGACTCTCTATCGGGATGGTTGTAGTGTGATTTGGTATTAGTTTGTCTTGACTATAAAATCAAATTAGTGCGCTTTGTGTGTATTGAGCAGGACCGCTTGAGATCGTTCTATTTATACTGACTATATAGGAGAACTTGATCTCAGTTATTTTGGATGTTCGTGCTCTTAATCCCTATACAATAACCTCGACACGTAAGGTAGTATGTATTTTTTTTATTCATCAATGGGTGAGATTTACATATAAGTAATCAACAAACTCGGTGAGTTGGGAAATAGTGTTGTTTCTATGGTGTGCTGTTGATTATAGAAGGAATCCGTGTCCGATATAGGTTAATGATGTCCCCTTGAGGAGCTCATAAGGATTATCATGTAAACCCTACAGGTGGATTTATTTCGGCATGATAATGAGGTTGAGTGGTACTACTCTCGGATGAGATATTAATTAATGGAGTTGTCAGTAATTTAATTAATTAATGACATTGTATATCTTAAAATGGGGAAACTAACGGGGTCATAATAAGAAGGAACCCATAACATAATTATGGGATTAGAACGGTAGTGCAGTAATAATATTTTAGTGGTATATATTATTATTATTGGACTTAAGTATAAGCTTTGGGCTAAACTTGGATACTTAAGCCCAACAGAGGCCCAACTCTAATTTCTCCTCTTGGTCCCTGCTGTAGCCCATATATAAGTCATCTCAGCAATCCATAAATCCTAATTAACATGCCTAACACTGTGAGAAGGGTGGGGGAACAGCAGATTGAGAAGATCTTGAAGATCGTCACACACATGACGTCAAGATTGGACTTGGGAATACAGCAGAAGATCGGAAGGTTGTTTGCTGCTGCTGTCCACCAACATGCACAATTTTTATAAAATCTTACAGAAGTCAGAACTAAACTTGTGATATACCGTTGGGAAGCCACAGAAAATTGGATCGTTTTGGGGCATAGATCACTCAATTCCGATATCGAATAAGAGAGTGATGCCCAAAACGGTGCGGCTGCGCTGGCTGCTATCGAGAATCCTTCTTCTCCAATATACCCTGGTGAAAGGTAATATGTTTATTTGATTTCTTGCTTCTACTGAATTAGAAACGTATGGAACCCTAACAGTTCGCGTTAACCAAATGATCGAATGCCAATAATTGGTATCAAAGCTTCGGTTTTGTGGTGAACTGTGACACGTTAGGCTAGGGTTTTTTGTGACATATGTGTTATTAGGGTTAGAATTTGGTTTCTTGGTGAACACCCTAATAGTACATGATGCACACACTCGACAGTTGACGGGCATGATCAACTGCGGCGCAACCGTGACAAGCGAGGATGTCCAGTGTTGGGATTGAAAACCCTAAGTTGAAGTCACGATGAATTTCTATTGATGGATGATCGGTGATTATCGACGGGACTTGTTGGCTCCTGGTGCAAGCACGGCGGTATGACATCGTATAGGTTACAGATGCCATCGTGAGTGGCGACAACACGAAGAAACAGCGTTGCAGGCTGACTGCTGGGCTTTGCACATGTTGGCATGAGGACTGCCGAGTAGGGCTCTACTACACGGCGCCGACTGGGAGTAACCTACAACGGTGAAAGGCTGGGGACTAGAGTGCCTAGTGGCGGACACATCTCTCACGATGGCGCAATTTAGCATGTTTACTGGGCATCATTGACTAGCAGTTCTGCGAGCGTGCCGCGCTGGGCACGTAAGAGGCGAGCAGAAAACCTGGTGGCTTGCACGGAAGGCTGCACGGCTGGCACTTGTTGTGCGCATGATGGCAGTTTCGAGTGAGTCAATCTGTGGTTCCGGGTGAGTCTGAGGGTGGTTTCGAGGGAGTCCTTGCAGAATTCTGGGCCGGTCTCCTTCATTCCGGTCGAGTCTGCTGTGATGCTGGGTCGGGTCTCTTTGATTTCTGAGTGAACCAGCAGATGTTTCCGAACGGGTCTGCAGGTGGTTGGCTTAAATCTGCTTCAGGCTAGCGTCGGTGACAAGCAGGTGATCAGGCGAGCCACACACTGTAGGCTGCTCATTTGGCTGTACGATTCGTGCATACAGCCGGACTACTGGGCATGCGGTGATGCATGTTGGTGGGAGTGTTGAGCAGTCTGCCGAGCGCAATGCTGGGTGTCTTCACACATAGGCGAGCTTGTAGTCGAGCGGCTGGATATTCTGGTAGGTTGTGTGGTGGGCGCTCTATGGCTGCTAAGGCTGTGCAGATTGTCATGTGATGTTGCTACACGACGAGCAACTGCCGGCTGCTTGGCGGATGTTATCGAACGTCAGCACATGGATGAAGGCGTGCAACCAGGCATGTTGCCATGTGATAAAGCCAATAGAAGAGCGATGCTTACGGGCATGGAAACTCGTTGGCTGCCGAGTGTAGATAGGCTAGCTCGTGGATACCTGCACGGCGGCATGTAGGGGCACACGAAGCATGGCATAGAGGTAGCTCGGTGGCACGCACGAGTCAGATAAGCAATGATAAGTGTAATGCCAGGTGGTGGGTGAAACACGTCGGGAGTGCGGTGGAGTAGGTTACAGAAAAAAATCTGGAGGAAATTTTGTGAAGAACGTCTTTCAACTCAACGGAGAGGTCGATCCCCTCTGCATTGCCCGCATCATGATTGGTGGCGAACAATCGAATTCGCTGATATATAACTATTTATAATTGATTTAATTATCTAATTATTGTTATATATTATGCATGTTCTCCGTGATTTACTGCCTTATTGTTGTAATAGGAGCATGCTAGGTTGCATATTTTATTTTGAATATTATATGCATGTAAAATTTCTCGGTGTTAAATTACTAAGTGGGATAGGGGATTGGTAATTAATTCCCGTTGCCTCCATTTTTAGTTTATAAAGTAATGTGAATAAACTTACGCATCGATTATAGTGCATTCCTCCCTAACGGATGAGTTTATTCACGGATCCTTGGTACAGACTTCTTTAAATAATTATTGTTTGTAATGTGGTGCATATGAACTTGCGCGTTGGCTATAGTGCCTTCCTCCCTAACAGATGAGTTTATATGCAGTTCACTGGTACAAACTTATAATTGATGATTGTAGGAAGTTATCTGAGCGCGTGTCTACTTCTCCTACAGTAAGGCACATAAGCTTGGGCAGCGAACTTGGGATCAAATAATGGTGTACACTTATGTGTAAATAATAAGTATCCTCCCCAACGGAGTCACTACTATTATTTGCATGGCTAAAGAGGAACCGACTATTAATTATTTTGTCATGAGGTTAGGTTGACAAATAAAGTTAATGGGTACAACTTTCTCTTGTAAATGTTCGGGTTTGATACGTCCACACTAACGTGGCATGCAGACTCACGGTGCTTGAGATGTCGGTGAATTTTATTTTATATTATTTTGAGGGAATCAATATAAATGGATAAATTCGAAGATTTGATCGGTGTATTTATTTGTGATTCTCTGTAATTTCGAATGGTTTTATCTCACTTATTATTTACTAAAACAAAACATATTTACTTGTTCAAAATTAGATGATTAGAAAAGAATCTTGGTTTCGATTTTACTGATTAGGAAAATACATGTGTGTTCTCACTAAGGATGTCATATGATGCCTATTAAAGTCTCTAGTGGAGAGGTGAGAGGTTCATAGAAATATGATGGTCTCATGCGACTCTTCAGATACTTGATTAAGTTAGAAAGGCAAGAGATCATGGTTAAGTTGATGAATGAATTGGGAATGCTTGGAGTAGAAATTGAAGGGGAAACCTAGATCAATTTATTCTTCATAATTTGTTTGGATGTTTTGAGCAAGTTCTACCAGAAATACGAGAGGTTGTATATGGTGGGGAACTTCTGACAAAACATGTGGCGAAGGAAACCAATTTCATCAAGATGTGAACAAGGTTAGTATCTCATTCACTAGCTGTTGAAGCATGATTAGGGATGGCACCTACTGACACGTTGTGTGTAGACACCGGAATCACTAAAAGCGTGTAACTAAGTGATGATGAGATTAATGATTGCATGGGTAAGCTACGAGAGTAGTGGCTGTTGCAGTGGTAGTTATTTATTTATCTTCTGATAGGAATAAACGGTTGATTTTGATAAATTATATTTACATACATTATCATAGAAAAAATTTTATTTCAGTTTCTGTGTATTTATGGATGGATACTCCATTTCGTTTAAATGACATGGTCATTATAATGAAGGATGGAGCTATAATCTGTTGTTGTATGTTAGTAGACAATTTGTATACTCTTAAATCATGTTTATCCCACAGATGTAACAAATAGTAATTAATAACGCGTCTTCTAATCCTAATAAGAGTATGAATCTTATGGAAATGATTAGATAGATGATGATTTATTTGGAATTACTAGATTCATTTTATGGGTATGCCCTAGAAACAGCATGTCGTATAATGTTTGTCCATTTTAGGGATATCCTAGAAAAATGAAAGGTGATGATTTATTTAGTCCAAAAGATCGAAGGGTGACTGTTAACACAAACACTAGATTTTTAGAAAAGGACTATGTAATAAATCACAAACCTATGTATAAGTTGTTCTAAAGGAAGTGAGAGGGAAAATAAAAAGTATTAGTACCAATTGTACAAGAGGAGATACCACAAGGTAAACTGCAACTCATGTCACGTCAGATACACAATTGTGTGTAGTGCCTTGTCGTAGTGGGAGAGTTGTTCGACAACCTGTAAGATATATGTTTTGGGAGAGTCATGACACTTGGTCCCTAGTAAATATGAAATCGAGTCATGGGTAAGATGAAGCACTACAAGATAGAAATGAGGAACCTTAGCAAAGTCGCAATGAATTTTGAAATAGAATCTATGGATTCTAAATGAAATTTGGGAGCTTGTACAACCACTAAATGGTTAGAAGTGGTGATACGAAATAAAAGAGGATCATAAGGTAAGGTGAAACCTTGGCTTGTTGAAAAATGTATACTCAAAAAGAAAGGGTTCGATTATGAGGAAATCTGTTTTTGCCGGTAGATATCCCTAAGCTGATCCAGACTCTTTTATCTATTGTTATTCATATTGAATATGAGATACATCAAATAGATGTCAAGACAGTTTTCTTGATTGAAAGTCTTGAGGAAAACATCTATGTGAAGCAACCAGAATGTTTCATTGCAAAAGGCTAAGAGCATTTTTAGTGTAAGCTTAAAGGTGTCCATCGATGGACTAAAGCAAGCTTCAAGATCATGAAGCATCCGTTCTGATGAGGTAATCTAATGACATGGATTTAATCAATGCTCGGATGGGTTTTTTGTATTGAAAAGAGTGACAGAACGTGGTGGTATTTCTTGTACTGTATGTAGATGATATATTACTCATTGGAGATAATGAAAGAGTATTGTCGGGTGTATGAGTATGGTTTATAAAGCGATATGAGATGAAGGACTTAAGAGAAGCAAAAATATCATTTTGATCATGGTAATACGGATCACAAGAAAGGATGTTATGCTTGTCTCAAGCTTCATGAAATGATACGATCCTTACTTGTTTTATCATGTGACTTTATCTAAGGAAATGTGTCTTGAGACACAAAAGAAGGTAAAGGTGATCAAGGTGGTTCCTTATGCCAAGACAAATAAGAAAGTTTAATCTAAGGAATGCTATGCACGAGAATATATATCTGTTTTGCCAAAGGCATGAGCAGTGGTATCAAGGTAACCCGAAACAAGAATGTTGAACTGCGGTAAGATAAATTCTTACTTACCTGAAAATGACCAGAAATTATATGTGGACTTAACGAACAAATTCACTGCTTCTTATGGGTTACATAGATTCAAAATTTTCAAATCAGATAGGGACGACAGTAAATCCACCTCAAGGTTATGTGTTTAATTTTGGAAGTAGAGTCATAAAATGGAGGAGTGTTATATAGAAATATATTTTGGACTCCACCATGGAAAGATGATAAATTGGAGCCTCTAAAGCAGCCAAAGTATTTATATGACTCTAGAAACTTCATGATGGACTTCGAAGTGTTTCTAAGTTTGCCCAAGGATATCAAAATTTATTGTGATAATAATGGTGCAGTTGCAAACTTGAAGGATTCACGAGCCCATAAGGCAATTAAACACATGGAGCGCGAGTACCACCTGTTACGAGAAATCGTATGATGAGGGGACGGTTGTTGTCGCCTAGATTGCATCGGATGATAACCTAGTAAAATCCATTTACAAGAACCTTAAGGCGTCAGCTTTTGATGGTCGTGTAGTGGGAGTGGGAATCAGATTTATGGCAGAAGACATGACAGCATAGTCTTTTAGTATAACTGGGAGATTGTTGGATTGTATAAAAAAAAGTCTAGCTTTAGTATGAACAATGTTATAACAATTTATTTGAAATGAGAATCATATGATCAAATGATTGCGTCTTATAATTTATTTATATGTTCGATGCAATAGTCCACTTACTTTATACTTTAGATAATATGTTGTGCCACAACACGCGAAAGATCATATTATCGATTTTCTTATAAAGTATAAATAGATGCTCACAACCGAGATAGACGGGGACTCTCTATCGAGATGGTTGTAGTGTGATTTGGTATTAGTTTGTCTTGACTATAAAATCACATTAGTGCGCTTTGTGTGTATTGAGCAGGACCGCTTGAGATCGTTCGATTTATACTGACTATATAGGAGAACTTGATATCAGATATTATGGATGTTTGTGCTCTTAACCCCTATACAATAACTTCGACACGTAAGACAGTATGTATTTCTTTGATTCATCAATGGGTGAGATTTACATGTAATTAAATCAACAAACTCGGTGAGTTAGGAAATAGTGTTATCTCTATGGTATGTTGTTGATTGTAGAAGGAATCTGTGTCCGATACAGGTTGATGATGTCTCCTTGAGGAGCTCATAAGGATTATCATGTAAACCCAGCAGGTGGATTTATTCTTGCATGATAATGATGTTGAGTGGTATTAATCTCGGATGAGATATTAATTAATGGAGTTATCAGTAACTTAATTAATTAATGAGCATTGTATATCTTAAACATGGGGAGACTAACAGGCTTATAATAAGAAGGAGCCCATAACGTAATTATGGGATTAGAACGGTAGTTCAGTAATAATATTTTAATGGTATGTACTATTATTATTGGACTTAAGTATAAGCTTTTGGCTAAGCTTGAATACTTAAGCACAACGGAGGCCCAACTCTAATTTCTCCTTCTGGTCCCTGCTGTAGCCCATATATAAGTCATCTCAGCTGTCCATAAACCCTAATAGAACACGCCTAACACTGTGAGGAGGGTGAGTGTAAAATCCCTTAAAATTTATACGTAAATTAATTGTGGCCCAACTCTTAGAAGCCCAAATTCAAGCATAAATCATGATCCAGCCCACTTTTTTGCTTGTAAACGCGTGAACGTAGAAGTGGAAATTAGGATTTTATATGTTTCCTTTATATATGAAATCTCTTATTGTCCAAGAAATTATCATATGTCGTCCATTCTCAAAGAGATATTTACACTGCAATCAAATCCTAAATTTATTTTCCTCACTAAAGAAAGATTGGCATCGTACGCGTTCTTTCTGCTAGGGCTTTTGATCACAGCCACTTCACTATAAAACCCAAAGCATCTTTCAATCGATCACACATCCAACTTTTTAATTTCTTTGCACAGCTGCACTTATACGAGAGAAGAAGGTAACAGTGCCTTCAATCTCTCTCCTTTTTCTTTTCACTACCAATCGATTTTAGTTGTTGCCCTAATTATCCTTATTCTTCTACTCTTATACTATTTAGATTTTATTTAATGCCTTGGGTGGTAACGTATAGTTGAATGATTATAGGTTTCGGAGGATCTTAATCTACACGAATCTAAAGCTCTTACGCGGTTGAAAGGTGGGGATTTTTCTCATCTTATGTTTGTTGGATTATTTCATACGTGATGATTGAAGTTAATTAGAATATGTGAATTGATGAATGTATTGCAAATTTGGACCTTAATGGTGCCTTACTCTTATTGCAAGTTTGGACCGTAATGGTGTCTTACTCTTATTGCTAGTTTGGACCTTCATGATGCCTTACTCTTAATTCAAAACGAATCGCAATATCGTAACACTACACGAATAATGGGCAAGGTGCCTATTGACATTACAGGATTGTATTGTAAGTGAAATTTAATTCTCGCACATGAACTATTTGACGTATGTAAGTATGATAAAGTCTTCACTGAGCTTGTGGTTGCTCACTCCTTCAATTACCTCCCTTTCAGGTTGGTGGAAGCGTACGAGTGGGGGCGCGTCGGCAAGGAGACTATATAAAATTTTAATAAGTTTGTTGTCCTTGTTTTATCCTTATTTTACTCATAGGCATAAATTGCGATTACGTTGATTTACTTTCGTACTGGTTACAAAACAAAGTTCGTATTTGATTTAAATAATGAAAAATTTGGGATCATTTAGCATTATGTGCAATAGAATTTTTGGTATTACATGTTATTGTTAAATTTTATATTTTTAAATATCGTTGGAGTTGCTAGAAGAGGTGAAATTAAGAAAATTAGTAATTCTGTAGGATGCAATAACTGAGTGTCCAACAAAATATTTTATTATTACATTCATGTGTCTTGATTATTCCTTCTTTATTTTAAATCTGTATATAAGGATGGTGTTTGGTGCCAATCTTCGTGAATAGTTATTAAAATGTGTAGTGTGATTAAAATATGTTAGAATGTTTAATGTCTCTTATGTTATCAAACTGTTGCGATTTTTCTTTTTATTTTAATTAATTGGTTATATGAAACAAAACTTGACCTGTAAGTTTTAGGTCCTAAAATTTATTTAAATTAATTATCGTAAATGTAATGCAAGGTAGAATGTGGCATGTTTAGTTTTATTTTATAATATTTGACAAGCCCAGTATGTTTGTATGTTGTGAATTTGAGAAATGAACTTATAGTCCTTTTCTTTAAAAGTTTCTGCAGTAAATACTCTTCTTAAAATAAATTTGCAGGAACTTAAAGGAAATAATCCTTATTTAACTTCTTTTTAGTTTGCATTATTTGTTTAAAGTTTTGATGAAACTTATAGGACTTGCTCCTATTGTAATTTCTTTCTACTTTGCTTTAATATACTTGTTTATTGAAAAATAGTTGGACATGCCCTAATTAATGCATTACTTGAGAAAATATTATGTAAAATCTCTATATTTAAAATTTGGGTGTGACAGTGAGGGAACAACAGCTTGAGAAGATCTTGAATATCGTCGCCCACACGACGTCGAAATTGGACATGGGAATACAGCAGAAGATCGGAAGGTTGTTTGCTACTGCTATCCGCCAACTTGCATGATTTTTATAAAATCATAAAAAGACAAAACTAAACATGTGATATACTGTTGGAAAGCCACGGAAGATAGAATCATTTTGGCGCATAGATAACTCAAATTCGAGATCAGATGAGAGAGTTATGCCCAAAATGGTGAGGCTGCACAGGCTACTGGCGAGAATCCTTCTTCTCCAACATACCCTGGTGAAAGGTAATACGTTTCTTTGATTTCTTGCTTCCACTGAATTAGAAATGTATTATAACTCTAATGGTTCATGTTAACCAAACGATCGAATGTCAACAGTTTTATCTTACTTGTTATGTAAGTCAAAAGTTTAATGCTTGGAGTGTTGACTAGGTCAACCAATTTAGGCATTTTTTTTCATTATATACAATTGCTATAATTGTTTTTATTTGTCAATTATTATTATATATTTGGATTGTATGTACTATTTGATTTACTGCTTTAAATATTGGCATGCTAAATTGCCTAATTATATATGTTATATTGTATGCATGCAAAAACCCTCTTGTTAAATAACTAAGTAGGAGAAGGATTGGTCATAGATCCCGCGGCCTCCATTATTGATTTATTAAGTGATGCAAGTAAGCTTATGAGTCGGTTTTAGTGTCTTCCTTCCCAACGGATGAGTTTTATTTGTGAATCACTGGAATAATTTCTTTAAATAATTATTATTTATAATGTGATGCAAGTAAGCTTATAAGTCAGTTATAGGGCCTTCCTCCCAACGGATGAGTTTTATTTGCGGATCACTTGTAAAAATTAATAATTGATGATTATAGAAAAATTATTTGAGCGTGTGTGGACTTCTCCAACTGTAAGACACACAAGCTTGGGTAACGTACTTAATATCAAATAATGGTATACACTTAGGTGCAATTAATATGTATCCTCCCCAACGAAGTCACTGCTATTAAATTGCATGGCTAAAGGACAACCGACTATTAATCATTGAGTCATAAGATTAATTATGACGTATGGAATTAATGGGTAAAATATTCTCTTGCGAATGTTAGGGTTTGTATACGTCCACACTAACGTGGCATGTAAATTCACGGTGCTTAAGATGTCGGTGAATTTATTTATATTATTTATTGAGGGAACTAATATAAAATTTAAATTCGAAGTGTTTGATCGTCGTATTTATTTGCTTGATTCTCTGAATTTTTGAATAGATTCATTGCAAAGGGCTAAGAGCATCCTGAGTGTAAGGTTAAAAGTGTTCATCTCATGGACTAAAGCAAGCTTCAAGATCATGGAACATCCTTTTTTATTAGGAAATCCAGTCATATGGATTTAATCAAAGCTATGATGGGATTTGTATATTGAAAAGAATGACGAAAATATGGTTGTATTTCTTGTATGTACGTAGATGATATCTTGCTCATTGGAGACAATGAAAGAGTATTGTCGGGTGTATGGGTATGGTTATAAAGCAGTATAGGACTTAAGAGAAGCAAAATGTATCCTTACGATCATACGGATCACAAGATATGATGTTGGGCTTATCTAGAACTTCATGAAATGATACAATACGTACTCATTTTAGCATGTGACTTTATCTATGGATTTGTGTCTTAAGACATAAAATAAGATAAAATAGATAAAGGTGGTTCCCTATGCTTCGGCAATAAGGAAGCTTAATCTATGGAATGCTATGCACGGGATTGGATATCTGTTTTGCCAATGTCATAAATAGTGGGTATCAAGGTAAATCGGAACAAGAATATTAAATTATGATAAGACATATTTGAAGTGCCTGAAGAGGACTGGAAATTGTATGTAATCTTACCAGAATGATTCATTACTTCTTGACGGTTACTTAGATTTGGATTTTCAAATCATGGCGATGGCAGTAAAACCACCTTAAGGTTGTGTGTTTAATTTGGGAAGTAGATCCATAATATGGAGGAGTGATTATATAGAAATATATCTTAGGCTCCACCATAGAAAGATGATGAATTGGAGCCTTGCGGCAGCCAAAGTATCTATATGGTTCTAGAAACTTCGTAATGGACTTAGATGTGATTCTGAGTTTGCCCAAGATTATCACAATTTATTGTGATAATAATTGTGCATTTGCAAACTTGAAGGAATCACGATCCTTTAAGGCAATTAAACACATTGAACGCAAGTACTACCTGGTACGAGAAATGGTATAATGATGGGAAGGTTGATGTCGCCTAGATTGCATCGGATGATAACCTAGTAAATCCTTTTACAAGGATCTTAAGGCGAACGCTTTTGGTGGTCACGTAGTGGGAGTAGGAACCGATGTATGTCACCGGATATGGCAGCATAGTCTTTTAGTATAGGTGGAAGATTGTTGGATTGTATACTAAAAGTTTAGCTTTTTGTATTAATAATATTTTGACAATATTTGAAATGAGAATCATGTGATCAAACGTTTGAAATTATTAATTGTTGCAAAAGTTCATTTACTTTATATTGTAGATAATATGGTGTGCAGCATCACACGGAAGATCATATTATCTGCTCCTTATAAAGTATAAACCGATGTTCACAATCGAGATAGACGAGGACTCTCTATCGGTATGGTTGTAGTGTGATTTGGCATTAGTCTATCTTGACTATAAAATTACGCTAGTTCACTTTATGTGTATTGAGCAGGACCGTGTTGAGATTATTCGGTTTACACTGACTATATAGTAGAACTTGATCTCTTTATTATGGATGTTCATACTCTTAATCCCTATACAATAACCTCGACACATAAGCTAGTATTTATTTCTTTGATTCATCAATGGGTGAGATTTAATAGTTAAATTAATATGCTTGGTGAGTTGGGAGATGGTACTGTCTCTACGGTGTGTTGTTGATTATAGAAGGAATCTGTGTCCTAACGGAATTGGTTGATGATGTCCCCTTGAGGAGCTCATAATGATTATCATGTAAACTCTATAGGTGGATTTATTCTGGCATGATCATAAGGTTGAGTGGTACTACTCTCGGTAAAGATATTAATTAATGGAGTTATCTGTTACTTAATTAATTAATTGGCATTGAACCTTAAACATGGGGAGATTGACGGGCTCATAATAAGAAGGAGCCCATAACGTAATTTGCGATTAGGGTGGCAGTGAAATAATATTTCTTTTGTGGACTGATTTATTATTATTGGACTTAAGTATAAGTTTTGGAATAAACTTGGATGCTTAAGCCCAATGGGAGGCCCAAACCCTTGTTTCTCCTCCTGGTCCCTGTTGTAGCCTATAAATGGCCAATCTCAGCAGTCCGGTAATATACTTGACATGCCATAAACATGTTAAAGGAGAGAATTGCAGAATGAGTTTGTCTTGTAGATTGTTGCCCACACAACGACAAGACGTGGCTTAGGAACACAACAGAGGATCGGAAGGTCGTTTGTTCTTACTGCTGTTCAACCTCTACATCAAACCCTGGTGATAGGTAATACAATTCTACTCTTCCGCTACTTTAGAATTGCATAGAACCCTAACGGTTCATGTTAACCAAAAGATCCAAACGCCAACACCTAGATAAATCCACATTGTAATGCTCTGCCAACGGTGTGATCAATCCTTCAATAATCACCTTCTGAAATGTGTGTGTAGTGAACCAATGCAGTTGCGGCAAAACATAAGCCCCCAAGTTGAAGTGGGCCCCATTCATCATACACCAAAGGACATACAATTCTCATCTCGGAATACATGCGCCCTAAGCTCGGGCAAAGATAGTATTTCCAAGGATCTTATGCATGTACGTAATCACCAGATTCCGAATAAAAGTAGCCCTCGACCACTGTGGATCATAAACCCCTTGCAAACCCGTGATCGATCTCCAGAACTCATCAGCAACAAAGCCTTCATCCTCATGTGTAGGTGTATCCTCCTGGCATCCAACATCCTATTAAACTCACTAGCATATAGATATCTCAGCTCACCTCCAAGTCGGAACCATGCCGATGTAGGAAGAATAGAATTCTCCTTAATCACCTCGAGAGTACATAGCATCTTTGTTGTAATGTGGAAGTACGTCTCCCTCTTCAAATCCATGAATCCACTGATTCCAACTTGGTTAAACATCCATCTGATATCATTGATTATATACATCTCCACCATGGCTTCATCATCTTGGTATCAAGTTCGAGCGATCTTCCTTGAAATCGCTCCCCAAAGCCCTTTCTTCTAATCCCAATCCAGTATTTTCAGCCCAAAATCTGATGACATCTTCCCATCTTTCTTACTTTTCTTACCCGATTCTCCTCTTATTGGTCTTTCACTGTCCTTTCTCTTCGAACAAGAAGCAATGCCTTTTCCTACAAGAATTATACTTCAATGCAAAACATAGATAAGAAACAAGTATACCAATTTTAGGACTTATTATCACATAGATCCTACTCAATACTTCAAATCGTATGCTCAACAATTTAAACTTAATTCCTCCACAATCTCACATGCTTAACCAATAATATGATTAACTTGACACATGAAACCATGGAAAGTCAAAAATATAAGTCTCTAAGTATCAACAAAGAATCATCATACCCACATGCATAACTAGGATTTCCAAAAAGAGTTTCAAAATTTCCAACTCAATCCTAAGGATCGACACTATTCCACACTTCCAATTCATTACCAATGTCACTCAAAATCAATGAGCCATACAAAAATTAATCAAATAAACTCAAGCCCGTGACATATAGATCATCAATTTCACAGAATTCCATCAATCAAATGTAAATTGAACTCATGCAACTCATATAAAATTTCAACAAAAACACCCAATTTCATATTATAATTCAAACCAAAAGTATGCTTAATCAACTTACCCATTCAAACTAATCAAATTACTATCCAATTCAAGGGTCATGAGTTGAGAAAACATACCTTTGTCTCCAACCATGGGTACGTGACAGTGACGAAGACCAACAACTCGAATTTGAGAAGAAGCCCCACAAATTCAACTTGAATCTCCAATTTTTGATGTGGAATGTGTGTAGTTTTGGGTAAAAAAAATTATTTTAAGTGATTAGGGTAAGATTCGGGGTAGTTGCTCGAGAAAGGGTGGTGAGAAAATGGTCGAGGAGCGCGGAAACTGACCTTATATCACGAAAACTACTCCTCCGCTCGGGTCGAACGGTTTTGTTGAGCAACCCTTGGATTGGTTGAGCGGCAACCCTGTACGCGAAAGCCTCCTCTGTACTCCGCTCGACCTTCCGCTAGACCCAAATTTTCTGGTCGAGTGGACTCTCTGTGCTCTGAAATTCCAGGATCCGCTTTACAGTGGTCCGCTCGACCTCAATGACTTGGTCGAGTGGTTCACTTTGGTTGAGTGGCCTTCCAACGCTCTGAGTTCTCGTGATTTCTTCATCCCCTATAAACTTAGACTCAACAACAACATTAATTCTCATATGAAACCAAAACAATAGCTAGAGAACCATAACTAGACTTTAAAATTACGTGTAAAATAGCTAAACACATCAAAACTGGTTAAAGTTTTAATATAACGCAAAAAATCATCTCCCCTAGCAAACGTCACTAAGAAAAAATTATAGTCTTGGTGCTACAATGAGGTAAGAACATCACACCCCCCAAACTTAGTAGAAACATAATTGAAACTAAGTTTGCAAAGAGATGTAATTGCCGATTAGTTAACACCGCAAATATAAAAATTTTTTATACACACGAAATAAATAAAACAATAAACACGAGGGTAAGCCCCCAACAGGTGCTCATGTTTAACGTCGAAGAGTCAAGATGGTACCACTTCAATGCAAGATATCTTCAAAGACAACGTAAGAATCATCCAGTGACTTAAAGTGCTTCAATCGATGCCCATTCGCCACTATGATGTTCCGTCTTTATCCATAATCTCAAAACTCCTCCCTCCGCAGGCTCTATGTATGATGAACGGTCCCGTCCACTTCAATTTCAATTTTTCTACAAAAAGCTTCAATCGAGAGTTAAAGAGCAGTACCTCATCTCCTTCCTTGAACTCCTTGAAAGTGATCTTTGAATCATGCCATTTCTTCATTCTTTCCTTATAGATCATCGAGTTCTTAAAAGCTTGACTTCTAAACTCATCCAATTGATTGATGCGAGTTAACCTTATGTCCTTAACCATCTTAATGGATAAGTTGAAACTTCTCACTGCCCAAAAAGTCTTATGTTGAATCTATACGGGTAAGTGGCATGGTTTCCCATAGACGATTTGATAAGGTGACATTCTTAGCACAGTCTTGTATGAAGTTCGAAACCCCCATAAGATATCATCGAGCTTCATAGCCCAATCTTTCCTACTGGTCCCGACCATCTTCTCTAAGATTTGTTTCACTTGTCGGTTAGAAACTTCCGCTTGCCCATTCACTTGAGGATGATAGGGTTTAGTAACCCTATGCTTTACACCATACTCCTTAAGAACTCTTTCAATAAGCTTATTGACGAAGTGGGAACCTCCAACACTTACAAGTGCTCTAGGAACTCTATAGTGGGAAAAAATGTGTTTCTTCATGAATGACAAGACCTTTTTTTCATCATTCATGCGAGTGGGAATAGCTTTCACCCACTTAGAAACATAATCAACGACAAACAAAATGTATAGGAATCTATTAGATGGGGGAAACGGCCCCATAAAATCAATTCCCCTTACATAAAAAATCTCTACCACAATATTTGGCTGAAGTGGCATCTCATCCCTCTTGCTTATGTTTCCCATGCGTTGACATCTACCGCATGTCGCTACATAGGATTCACAATCTTTAAACATGGTAGGCCAATATAAAGCAGATTAAAGTACCTTAGCTGCAGTCTTTTGGGCTCCGAAATGCCCCGGTTAGGTTGTGCATGGCAAAAGTCAAGAAAACTTTTCATCTCCATCTCAGGCACACACCTACAGACGATAGAATCCATAAAAATTTTAGAGACGAACGGATCAGATCATATGAAAGTCTCAACATCTCTCTTGAATTTGGCAAGTTGATACCTACTAAGATCTTTTTAAATTTCACCTACTGCTATGTAATTGATATAATCCGTATACCATGGATCCATTCCATGAGCAGCTATGACACAAGCTTTTTCCGCTCCTTCAGCAAACACTGCCACAATCTTCTCATCCTGGAACATCTCCTTTATATATTAGAATGGCTCATCACAATGCTCCCTTATTTCTAACCTTGATAGATGATCCACCAAAACATTCTCCGTTCCCTTCTTATCCCAGATCTCCATATCGAACTCTTGCAGAAGAAGAATCCATTGGATTATCCTTGGCTTAGCATCCTTCTTCTCCATCAAATACCAGATCACAGAATGATCCGTGTATACTACAGTCTTCATGCCAACCAAATACTGTCGAAACTTGTTTAATGAATACACAACAGCTAGAAACTCATTTTCAGTTACTGTGTAATTCTTTTGTGTTGCATCAAAAGTCTTACTCGAATAGTAGATGGCGCTGAACTTCTTTTCTCTCAACTGCCCGAGCACCACTCCAAGTGCTAAATCACTTGCATCATACATGAATACAAATGGATGAGACCAATCTAGTGTGATCAAGATAGGTGTAGTAATAAGCGCCTCTTTCAAAACTTAAAAAGCTGTTAGACATTCATCATCAAAAACAAAAGGAACATCCTTTTCAAGTAAGTGAGATAAGGGCTTCGAGTATATTGAGAAGTCTTTGATGAATCTTCTATAGAATCCTACGTGTCTAAGAAAGGACCGCACTCCTTTCTCATTAGTAGGTGGTGGAAGCTTCTCAATCGCCAACATCTTGGCTCTATCCACCTGCAATCCTTTAGCTGAAATATGATGACCAAGAACAATTCCATCTCTCACCATGAAGTGACACTTCTCCAAATTCAAGACAAGTTTAGTTTCTTGACATCTCTTCAAAATAGTAGATAGGTTAGATAAACAAATATTAAAAGAGGACCCAGACACAGAAAAATCATCCATAAACACCTCCATGATTTTCTCTATCAACCCATCAAATATGGCCATCATGCAGCGCTGAAATGTAGTAGGCGCATTGCACAATCTAAAAGGCATCTTCCTAAAAGCAAAGGTTCCATATGGGCAAGTAAATGTGGTCTTTTCCCGATCCTCTGGTGCAATCATTATTTGATTATAACCCGAATATCCATCCAAGAAACAATAAAACCCGTACCCTGCTAGACGGTCAAGCATTTGATCCATGAAAGGAAGAGGAAAATGGTCTTTGCATGTATTTTCATTCAATTTCCTGTAATCAGTACATACACACCATCCCATAGGAATCATAGTGGCCAAAGTCTTGTCGTCTTCGGCTTTCACAATAGTCATGCCCCCATTTTTAGCTACTACATGCAATAGACTCACATAGGAACTATCACTAATTGGATAAATAATTCCAGCATCTAACCACGTTAGGATTAGCATCCTAATCACTTCTTGAATCGTAGGGTTAACCCTCTACTGTTTCTGAATACATCCCTTAGTTTCTTCTAACAACCTTAACTTATGCATACAATACGATGGTCTAATACCTTCCAAATCATCAAGAGACCATCCAATAGCAGACTTATGCTTCCTAAGCACATCTAACAACTCTTCAAGTTGGTCATCAGTTAAAGAAGAAGGTACAATTACCGGATATGTTTCATTGTCGCCTAAGTAGACATACTTCAAGTGCTCCGGTAGCAGTTTCAACTCATCCATATTTTCTTCTTTTAGTGTACTTTCTCTATCCAAAGGTGGTATTGCCTAGTCCACTTCACTTCTTCTATCTTGGTTCTTTTTAGTTCATACTTGTCATCACCCAAAGCAAGCAAATTTTCAAGAAATTCGATACATAACTCGTTGGAGAGCTCACCTAGCTCCGTAGTGGGAAAAGTAAGAGATTCTGCCAAGCATGTCTCTAAAGGATCCTTTGAAAGGATCAAGGAAATGTATTCTTTTACAATCTCCTCAACCACATCAATGCTGTAACATTGTGTCTCCATAGGCATCTTCATTGCTTTGTCATGGTTGAATAGAACCTCTTCATTATCCATATGAAGTCTAAGCTCCCTCGTTTTAACATCGATCATAGCACCAGCTGTGGCAAGGAATGGCCTCCCTAAGATAAGGAGACATTATCCTTGTCATCTTCCATCTCTAACATAAGAAAATCCACAGGAAAGACAAGCTTCTCTACTTTTACAAGTACATCTTCAGTCACCCCTTTCGGAAAAGTCATAGACCTATCCGCCAATGGTAGAGCTATAGTTGTGGGAATGAGCTTCCCCAAACTTAGCTTCTTAAATATAGATAAGGGCATCAAGTTAATGCTTGTACCAAGATCGCATAAAGCTTTTCGTGTCGGCTCCTTTTCGATTTCACATAGAATAGTGAAGCTTCCCGGATCCTTCAACTTTGCAGGCAGCTTTCTCTGAATGATCGAGCTATAATTGAAAGATTGTTTAACAGTTTTAACTCCATTCAAGCTCCTCTTTTTCAATATGATATCCTTAAAAAATCGGGCGTAGTATGGCATCTCCATGATTGCTTCAGAAAAAGGAATGTTCAAGCTTATTTTGTTCATGATATCCAAAAACCTTTTAAACTTTTCTTCCAATCCCTTCTTGAATATCCTGAAAGGAAACAGAGGAGGTATCTTTGTCTTAGGAATTCCCCATTCATCACGTTCAACCTTCTCCACTTTTTCATTCTCTGCTCTCAATATTTTAGCTCTTTCCCACTTCTTTTCAACTATTAGCTCAGTATTCTGCTCTTTTAATGGTACTGAAGTATTCTGAACTACAGATGTAACGTCCTGTACAGTATTCGGTGATGCAGGGATTTGCTCGACCTCCGCTTGACCTAAAATGTTTGGTCGAGCTATCTGGTAGTGGTCGAGCAAGGTACCTGTAATCTGATTTTGGTTGTTCAAGTTTACAGTAGTCCGCTTGACCTCAGTTCGACCAGGCAAGTCTGGTTGCGCAAAAGTCTTTTGGTCGACCGGGATATCTGTACTCTGGCCTTGACATCTTCGGTCTTCAGAGTGTCGCTCGACCTCAGCTCGACCAAATGGCTTTGCCGAGCGCTGGTCGAGCGGGAACACGACCTCTCCATTTTCTGCTACAGGTAACATTAGACCTTCATACTGCATTCCTGACCTCAAAGTGATGGCGTTACAAGCTTTTGGGTTTGTGATGCTTCGAGAAGGAAATTTACCTTTCTCAACTGTTTGTGAAAGCTTGTTCATATTTCCCGCCATCTTTCCCATCAGTAATGTAAGGTCTTTCATCTGCTTTGATAATTCTTCATGATTTGAGTTAATCTTTAATTCCAACCAGTCCACCCTTGCACCATTCCTAGTCACATATCGGTTCACGGTATCCTCTAAACCAGGTTTTCCTTCTTCGACCTTAACACCCAGACCAAAGCCAATAGGAGGGTGTAATGCTGCATTTGAATTGCACCATGATAACTCCGGCCTCCTTAGTTGTTGATAATTACCCAGGGGACCATGATTCTTGTAGTTCCCTTTGTAATTCCGGTTTCCTTGATGTTGAAACCTAGTTCCTTGAAAACTTTGACCCATAGCATAGTTTGCTTCTTCTACTTCCTCTTGTCAAGCTCCTTCATAACAAACATCCTGCTGCAAATTGGTACTCGCTGTGCTATATCAGTAATCTGCTTTTTCTGAGACTCAAGTAGCTTGTTGATATTTTCCAAGCT
Source organism: Pogostemon cablin (assembly GCA_023678885.1). Classification (NCBI taxonomy): domain Eukaryota; kingdom Viridiplantae; phylum Streptophyta; class Magnoliopsida; order Lamiales; family Lamiaceae; genus Pogostemon; species Pogostemon cablin. The sequence continues at coordinate 15,197,144 of CM042964.1, read as the reverse complement.
CGAGATGATCTCATCATTCAAGAACATATGTGCCTCTCACTCTATCAGTTGGCCAATCTCTTGAATTCATCAAAATATCCTCAAAGAGCTTTTCGGCCTCAATGGATGACTTTGTAAGCAGTGCTCCATTCGAAGAAGCATCAAGTAACACTCGAGAATCACAGTCCAATCCATTGTAAATTATACTGATATACTGAGCTTTTGACAAGCCATGCTGCAAACACCTTCTAAGCATGTCCTTGAATCTATCCCATGCTTCATGAAATTTCTCATTACCACTGATAGCAAATTGATTGATTTCTAGTTTCATCTTAAACACTTTTGAAGGTGGCATGTATCCCTCCAAGACTTCAATTTCAATCACTCCCAAGTAGTGCATTCAGCAGCACTAAGAGTATCATACCAAGCTCTAGCCTTTTTAGTAAGTAAAAATTTAAACAATAAGATCCTTCTTGCATCTTCATGAGTTCCTGCATTTTTTTGTGTGCTTTCATAACCAAAGGAACTTGTTAAGATGTTGTTGAGGATCCTCGAAAGATCTCCCAGCGAAGGAGTTTCTTTCTATCATGCTGATGAGAGCGGGGTAAATATCAAAATCTGCATCGGTCCCTCTTTCTCCTAACAGCCCAACATTGCCTCCTCTGTTGTTCTTAAAGACTTCACGAATGGAAACATTATCCGGATTCACTGCCATGTTGACTGCTTCTGCTTCCGAGTTATCTCCGATTGCAGCTTTAATTGCTTCCGGGTTCAGCACTCCAACTTCAACTCCTAGATTAAGAGCCTCAGTTAGTTCCACATTTTTGTTCTTGTTCTTCTTCTTCGACGATGCTCCAATCTCTGGATTATAAGGTTCGAAATCACATACCATTGATCTAGTGAGCATACACCTAAGATAAAAAAGCGTTAGAAAATTTTAACAAGAATAGAATAGTTTCAAATAAAAATAAATAACTAAAAAATTGATAAGGCCAACCGTCCCCGGCAACGGCGCCAGAAACTTTATGGGCATTTTCTCAACACACATTTTTAATCCCCTAGTACGAAGGATATCTATCGTAGATTAGATGAGCGACCAAGTTATATTATCAAATTTAAAGGACGGTTTGTTATCAATTTATTATTATCTAATCTAAAGAAACTATTGTTGGTAATTGTAGTGTAAATACTGATTAAACTAATGTACATATAGTAAAATAACAAATAAAATAGAGACAGCAGAGATAAATGAGAGTTGCTCAAGTGAGAAGATAGGTTGCTCTTTGGGCCATCCAGTTTCACTAATTAATCTCCCTTTCGTATGTCAATGTCCGGCTCTGCATTATAGACTATGGACGCATCACTAAGTCATGAGAATCTACTCTATAGACAAAAGCAGATAAGTGTGTAATACGTGTGAATTTCCTTAGAGCAAGAGATATAATTACACCCCCCTTTCAAGATATTATCAGTATCAATTATTTCCCATGCACTAAGTACTCTAACCCGATATGATCTTCCTTTAGAGGTACTATATAATTATCCTCTTTATTCTATTTACTAACCCGAATTCAATTCAATTAATAAGTATTCATATAAGATAGTTCTAATGAAACTTCAGAGTCCCCTCACTTGGAATCATAACATGGAATTCTGCTCAGCAATGAACGCACTCAATCAATAATCAAGATATGTATTCAGACTACAAAATAGTTAAGATGCACAAAACAACTCTGAGTATGAATTAAGAATGCATAGTCTTATATAAAATAAATCACAAGTAGTGTTGTACGTAGTATACATACGAAAGTTCAAATAACTAGATAAAAACCTTCATAACCCTAGAACTAAAAAAGTTGTTCTAGCCCATGACGCTTCAAGAACGTTCGTGGTGTTTGGATAGATCTTACCCATAGTCTTGAAAATTACAAGAGAGATTAAGTTGCGAAGTAAATCCTAGATGTGGGGGCTGTCGCTTCTCGCTCTGTCTTGAATCTTCACTTGGTTCTCACTTGATTCGCTGCACGAATCTCTCTCTACAGCTCCGTAGGATGGAGTTAGGGTTTAGATGTGGTGTAGGATGGATGTGAAATCTAACTCTCTTTTTGACGTGATCACCATCCCGTTTTATACTTGTTAAACTCTCCTTATGGACCTTTACTGGGTTTTTTCTTAGAAAATAAGTAAATTCACGCACAAGAGGGTCGGAATTACCAAAAATAAGAACGCGTGTCCCCACTCGACCAAACTGGCGAGGTCGAGCGGATTTTATCCTGGTTGAGCGGTGGTCGCGCGACATCCCTATATGCTGAAACTCTATACAGACCCTCGCTCGACCAAATCTGCCCTTGCTCGACCAAATGGTATTGGTCGAGCGGCACCTCCTGAGGTTGAGCGGTGTCTCGGACTTCGTGTTTTCCGATTCTGAGCACTTCTGACCTATTTTTCTACAAAAATATCCTCAAATAGCCTCTGTAGCCTTTGATTCGTGGATTTACCATAAATGTACCAAATTATCTTAGTAATCGCCTAAATCGTACTCAATTTCCACACAAATCAGAGCTCAAAACATGTGAATTATCACTCTCATCAAGTACCTATAAAGGAAGATCATATCGGGGAAGAGTACCAGACGGCCGGAATGGGGGATGGAATTATATCTCTTACTCCGAGGTGATTTACACGTGTTACACGCGTATTTACTTGTGTCTATAGAGTGATATGCATGGTTAAGTGATGCATTCGTAATCCACAAGGCAGAGTCAGACAATACACATAAGAGGGAGACTGATGAGTGAAACTGGATGATCCTAGAGCTACTTATTCTCTTACTTGATAAACTTACGTTATTCTCTACTGCTAACTTTATTTTATTTGTTATTTTAATTAGTGGTTTAATAGTTGATAATTAATTACATTAAACTTAATTGTCAACAATAGTGTTAATTAATTTATATAATAATTAAATTAATAATATTCTATCCTTTGGGTTCGATATATAACTTGGTCACTTATATAAGCTACAATCAGATCCTTCATAATTGGGATTAAATGTGGAAAAGAAAAGCTCAACAAGGTGCTTATTTTATCCCGCAATTTTTATCCTGTTCACAGGCAGAGGAATTGCATGCTTGAAGTAAGGCTTAGATCTAACAATATAGATTTAGCGATTTGGGAACTTGTTTGGATATATATCTGATTTATGTATTCAAAGAGTGGAAGAATTGTTTCCATCTCTTAGAATATGTTTTTTATAATAACTTTTTCCAAGTTAGTATATTTATGACATGAGGTTGCCACAAATTTATTTATAAGTTTGTGAAAAGATTGAGTAATCTGTGTGTTAAGTCTTCCGCTATACAAACTTGCAATCTCCTATTCAAGTTTCATTCTGATTAGAGTTAATGTTATACGAAGTGTCACCACACTTAGGACATCACTGACGTAAAAAAAACATACACCCGCTGGGCACCCAATACCATCCTCCATCCATCACTGTGAAGATTCAGTTGTGGAATTTAGAAGAAGAAACAAGAGGATTTAAAGAGACATAAGAAAGAAGGAAGAAGATCTCTACACCAAAGCGTTTTCAAAATTCTTTAATTTTTATTTCTGATTTTCCAGACTTATGGTTAAGATCTATCCAACACCCATGATTATTTTTCACAACATCATGTGTTAGAACCATTTTGGAAGTTCTAGGAATTATGAAGGTTTAATGAGTTAATTGAACTCTCTTATGTATCCTCCGTTCAACACTACTTTGTGGATTTATATTATATATAACTGCACGTTTTAACTCATATTCACGATCCTTTCATGCATTTTCAACTTTTATATAGAGCTGAATGTATAACTATTTATTTATTGAGTGCGTTCACCGCTGAACAGAGTTTATTATTATGATTCTAAGTGAGGGGACTCCGAAGATGCATTAGAAATATCATATACGAATGTTTATTAATTGAATTAAATTTGAGTTAATAAGCAGGACAAAGAGGTTAGTTTTATAGTACCTATAAAGAAAGATCATATCAGGTTAGAGTACCAGACGATTGGGGAATAATTAATATCGATAGTACATAGAAAAGGGGGTGAAATTATATCTCTTGCGCCAATTTGATTAACACGTGTTACACACATATTTACTTGTTTCTATAGAGTAGATTTTCATGGTTAAGTGATGCATCCATAGTCCACAAGGCAAAGTCGGACAGTATACTTGAGAGGAAAATTAATAAGTAAAATTAGATTATCTTAGAGCTATCTATTCTCCATTTTTTAGACACTTTCGTATTCTTCTAGTGCTATTTTATTTAGTTTTTACTTAATTATTATCTTAGTAGGTTAATAATTCGATACTTCACTTTTATTACCAACTTGTCTTGATTATTTAGTAAATAATTATATTGATAATACTCCGTCCTTTGGGTTCGATAATTAACTTGGTTACCTACTGAGCTACAACCGATATCCTTATTACTTAGGGATTATTTTGTATGTAAAGAAAACGCGTAACAACCCCCTACTGCTCGAAATCCCCTCATAGGACACCACACTCTCTCTCACAATTAATTCAAGACAATGGCCCACTCTAAGTGACCTACTCTAGTTTTTCGCAAGCCGCTCCTTCCTAGGTCGCCTCTTCCCCCACTCATATTGTCACCATTATTATCATAGATGTATTAAATAAAATGCAAATATAAATAAAAGGCAAGAAAAAAAATTAAATTATATTGACACATGAGTAGTGAGAAGCTTAGGTATCATAAGTGGAGTTGAACCAATCAAGCTCAATCATCTGAGTTAAACCAGCCAAGCTAGACCACCTAAGCTGAGGTTAATTGAGTTGAACTAGTAGAGCTGCATTAGCTGAACTGAACCAGCCTAACTTGACCACCTGAGTTGAGGTTGATTGTCCTGGACAAGATAATGCTGATCAGTCAAGCTCGATCATCTATGCGGAAAGTAATTGGTGAGCAGATGAACTTATTAAGAAGGTTTGCTGAACTATTTTAACTAGCTCATGTTGCATTATATTTTTTAATACTTTGATTAATCCGAGTAATTGTGTAATTAACAGCACCTAATCCACACTAGCCCCTAAAGTTGAGTCCTGAAGTGATTCAGGGGTTGAGTTCACCATATGAATAAGATGATAGTTTAAGTTGTGATCATCTTGGGTTTAAATGCTCGTAATCTTTATCACTAGTGGTGCTGTTGGAAATCAGCTACACTTGTGTTGGAACTAACAATAATTATTCGCTTTAGGTTGTGGCACTAGTGGAAGTTATTTATGGTGTAGAATTCAAAAAGACTTTGCCTTTTCTGATGATAAAGCTGGTTAATATTAACATCATTTAAAGGTAATGAGAACTAGCTCCTGGCGGGAGGTGTTGAAAACTAGCTCCGGGCTGGAGGTGTTAAAGACTAGCACATAGCTGGAGGTTGTGAAAACTAGCTCCTGACTGGAGGTGTTGAAAACCATCTCATGGTTGGAGGTGTTGAAAACTAGGTCTTGAGTTAGTTCTTTTCTGGAGTTATTGAAAACTAGGTCCAGTACAAGCTCCTTCGTAGGAGAGGTTGAAAACAAGCTCCTGGCTGGAGGTGCTGGAAACTAGCTCCAGAACAAGCTTCTTGGTATAGCTAATGAAAACTAGATCCGGACTGAAGGTGTAGAAAACTATCGCTCTTAGCTGGAGGTGTTGAAAACTAGCTCCAGAGTTATCTCTTTGCTAGAGGTTTTAAAAACTTGTACTCCAAAATTAGCTCCTTGGTGGAGGTGTTCAAAATTAGCTATAGAACAAGCTCTTTGGTAGTGGTGTTGAAAACTAGCTCATGTTGATAATCAATTCTTAATCTTAGCTTAGGAGTCAATTGAGATTGATTAAACAAAATGGATTTTTGGAATGGTTAGTCAAGTTGTTGATCAGTTAAGGTGAGGAATAGGCGTAGCTTATTACATGTAAATTACGTTAGAAAATTAGCATGTTGTCCACTACTTTGCAATTTTTCCAATTATTTCTCATGAAAACAAGATGGGGGGCTATTTTTAGATAAAAAAGGGCTAAGGAGTGTAATCATTGAGCCTATAGACATAGACTTATAGCCTCCATGAATGAGCTTTCTCAGAGATGCCACACACACATGGACATGTGGTGTGATGGTATTTCGCATACCATGTATGATTCAGATCCCTGGTTCAACTCATTCGACCTCAGCTCAGGTGGTATAGCTCAGTTAGTTCAGCTCAACTGATTAAGCTCGGAAGGCTCAGCTAGGTGGTTCAGCTCAACTGGTTCAGCTAAAGATGTTCAATTGGCTAGTTTAGTTCGCAGCTATGCTTGTATTACCGCAACATTCTACCACATTACTTGAAGACTTGGCTAGTTTAGTTCAACTAGTCAACTCAATCTACCTTAGTTTAGGAGGTCTAACTCGCCCGGTTTAGCTCAGCTAATCCAGCTGGGCTGATTCACCTCCACTGGTTCAATTCAACTGACTTAAGCTTGAGTGGTTCAGCTCAGCTGCTTTAGCTCAAGTGGTTTAACTCAATTGATTGTTGGCTAATTCTACTTAGCTTATCTAGTTCGACATATTAAGCATAGGATTTGGATCCAGTTGAGTACTTAATCTCTCAATTTACGTGAATTTCTTCTAATCTCCATCATCCAATAATTATCTACAAATGTGAATTTGGCACGTCATTTAGCATAATGAAAGAAAAACATAATACACACGATAAAATAATTATTTAAAATTTAATTGAATAAAAATATTGTGATAGTAGATGATGTGTCAAGTTATTGTTGGTGGAGATGACGGTTAAATGGAAATTCACAAAATTGAGAGATTAAGAATGTGAGAGGATCCAGATCCGTTAAGCTTACAATGGTTCAACTCGATCGACCTATGCTCAAGTGGTCTAGCTCGGCTGGTTCGGATAAGCTGGTCCGGCTCAACTGGTTCAGCTCGGCTAGTTCAGTTCCACTAGTTCAATTTAATCAACCATAGCTCACGTGGTCTAGCTTGGTTGGATCAACTCAGCTAATTAGCTTGGCAGGACCATCTCAGGTAGTTCAGCTCAGCTATTTCACTTAAGGTGGTTCAGCTTGGCTAATTTAATTCCGCAGAAACCTTGTATTATCGAAACATTCTATAACATTACTCACCGACGCGGTGACCTGAATGCCTTAATTAGCTTAGCTTAATCATGCAAGCTACGTTGAATATTGTGGTACCACATGTCAAGGTGTATGTAGAAGAGGGCCAGTGTGGAATCTCTTGAGAGTGCTGACTCATGGAGGCTATAGGTGTTATAGGCTGATGGGCATTTTCTCAACACACAATTAATTCCCAAGTATGAAGGGTGTGATTATAACTTTCATAAGCGACCAAGTTATATTATAGAACCTAAAGGACGGATGGTTATCAATTTATTATTAACTAAATTAAATAAAACTATGGTTTGGCAATTTAATTGAGAAATTATTATTAATCTAATGAATAATAACTAAATAGTAAATAAATTAGAAAACAATAGAGAAGTATCGAGATTTTAACAAGTGAGAAGATTGGTAGCTCTTCGGGCCATCCAATTTCACTAATTAATTTCCCTTCCTCATGTCAATGTCTAACTCTACCTTGTGGAATATGGGCGCATCACTAAGCCATGCAAATCTACTGTATAGACACAAGTAGATAAGCGTGTAACACGTGTGAATTATCTTGGAGCAAGAACACAATTTCAACCCCTTTCTAGGTTCTATCAGTATCAATTATTTCCCGTGCACTAAGTACTCTATCCCGATATGAACTCCCTTTATAGATACTATGAAATTATCCTCTTTATCCTACTTACTAAACCGAACTCAATTCAATTAATAAATATTCATATAAGATAGTTCTAATGAAGCTTCAAAGTCCCCTCATTTAAAATCATAACTTGGAAACCTGTTCAGCAGTGAACGCACTCAATCAATAACCAAGATATATATTCAAACTCTATATAGCAGTTAATTATGCACAAAACAACTCTGAATATGGATTAAAAATGCATAGTCATATATAAAATAAATCACAAGTAGTGTTGTACGGAGTATATGCTTGTTCACCTTTTTGCGAGTCCCCGAGTGTAGGGAATTAATTGTAGATAAGCGTGTGACCAAATAAAAATATCGAACTGATAGGATAGTTCTAGACTAATTATTTAATTTGTTTATGACTATTCTAATTTAAGAGAAATCTGGGTATTTTAAGAGCATTACCTAAATTAAAGATGCAGAAAATAAATACTAAAAATAATAAAATAACAAATAAAATTAAGATGGAAGTGTTCAAGAGAGCAGAAAAATATCACTAGGAAATCCAATTAAATCGATCAAATCAAATCACTAGACAATTGGTTAGAATCTCTGCAGCTCTTATGAAAGCAATCACTTAATTATGTTAACCATTTGGTGAAGTAAACTTAACACATAAACCTGGTTCAAACCCTCAAATGCAGAATAATAATTCATACTCCCTTTCTAGGTACTTCATGCAAAATTCCTAATAGGCTAGAGCATTAGACTTCCATTTATACGTACTTAAGAATTAATCCTCAATTCCCACCTAACAATCTAAGAAACCAAATCCTATAGAATGGTAATTAATAGATATATTAAGTGTCCAATATTAATTATTCTAATGAATAAAGGTTATATGGTTAGATCCCCTTTACCCATAATAGGTTGACAAATATAATTCTTATATAACACAAACAACAAGCACAAATATTCATAAGACAATGACATATACATGCATGAGGACATATCATATAAGACAAAATATAAGTCTCAAATCTAAGCATTAATAAGGGAATAAGTATGCTGCAGGTATTCAACCTATTTTAGATCATCAATTCAAACCAATTCAACCTTCAAAACCTAGCACTATCCAAGAAGTACTAGCCCATGGTGTTACAAGCAACACTCATGGTTAGATATGAAAATAATCCCATAGGTCTATAATTCAAAAGCTTAAAAGAAAGAATAAGAAAAACCCTAGATGTGGCGTGATTCTCCGTTCTCTCCTCCGCGGCTCCCTCTACTTCTTTAATGCTTCTACACTCTTGCATATCAGTAGACCATTTCATAACTCTCTCAAGTGAAAAGATGACTTCTTCATCATTAACTTTCAAATTCAGTTCCGCCTTTTTCACATCAATGTTTGCTCCTGCAGTTGCAAGGAACGACCTTCCTAAAATTAGATGAACTCTATCATCTTCTTCTTCCATGTCTAGCACAATGAAGTCTACTAGAAATATGAACTTACCCACTTTCATTAAGACATCTTCAATTACCCCTCTTGTGTAGGTCAAAGATCTATCAGCAAGCTACAATACTAAAGATGTCGGCTTCAGCTCCCTCAAACTAAGCTTCTTGAATACGGAATAAGGCATCAAATTAATGCTAGCCCCCAAATCATATAAGGCTCTCTTAGCTTGTCCTTTTCCAATCTCACATGATATGGTAAAGCTTCCCGGATCTTTCAACTTCGTAGGAAGTTTCTTTTGTATCACAGAATTGCAGCTCTCTATCTTATTCACTAACTCATCTCCAGTCAAACTCCTCTTCTTAGACATGATATCCTTCAAGAACCTTGCATAGTTGGGCATCTCTTCTATGGCTTCTGCGAAAGGAATATTGATATGGATCTTCTTGAACATCTCCACAAACTTCTTGAATTTTTCATCCAATCCTTTCTTCAAAAATTGTTGTGGGAATGGCATTGGATGCTTTGTCTTGAGAATCCCCTAAATATCCCTCTCAAATTCCATTCTTTTTCTTTTTGTTTTTTTGCTCTTGCTACCTTTGCTTTATACCACTTTTCAATGGAATCTCCGTATGGTCATGTTATGGACCTGCCGGTGATGCACAGGAATCAATAGCATTATCATGCGGTTTTTCAAAAATCAACCCAGGATCACAACTCTTTTCCTCATCTGCTTTTGGATCAAATGCACGACCTTCACTTGAGTCATCATGCATTGAAGAATTAAATGAACGAGAGTTAGCATCAACATGCATTCATTTGAATTAAATGAACGTCCATAACTCCCTTCATCGTGTATGTGATTTGAAGTGGATGCACGATCATGATTAGAAAGTGCACGATCATGATAAGCTACGTCACGCGTTTGATCAACTACACATTTCTCGTGCGCCCGAACAGAATTGAACGCACGATGATCTTCATGTTCATCGTGTAGTTTTCCAGAATTCACTGCACGAGAAGATCCGCATGTTTCGACATCCTCAACTTGCAACTTAGGACCTTCATATTGTGTTCCACTTCTCAGGGCGATAGCCATAATTTGCTCTTTCGGGTTCGTCACCGTTTGAGATGAAAACTTTCCTTGTTGCTCTAATCTCCCAACTGCAGCATGCAACTGCCCAAGAGCAATATCAGCATCTTTATGTTTTTTCTCATTCTCTTTCTGCCTGATTTCTGATTGCTCATTGTTAGTCATCATCAGCTTGACCATTAAGTTCAATTGTTCCCCTTGCTACTTTATCTGGTCCCCTTGCTGCTTCAATAACACTTTGAACTCATCATCCATGGGTGCTCTTCCTTCAACAGGCTTATGGGCTGGATTAATTCCTGGAGGAGGTGCTACTGCATTACTCAGGTTTCCGTAGGACAGATTGTCATTCCTTCTCTGATTGTTAAAGTTGTAATTTCCTTGGTCATTCCTTTCCCATTGCTGATTACTAGGTCTGAAATTCTGTCTATTTCTGTAATCCCCTTGAAAATTTTGACCCATTGCATAATTGGCTTCCTCTGACTTCCATTCTAGCTTCCTCTCCTCTATTTCCTAGTGTGATGCGATCCATCTTCTTATGTAGCTCACTGAGTTAACTCTTTAGTTCTGACATTTCACTATTGTAGACCTATACCTCTATTTTTGCCACTTTATCAAAAGAGATTCCTTCTGATCTCTCCATAGGCCAACCATATGTGTTAGCTGCCACCTCCTCAAAGATCTCTTCTGCTTCATCTTCAGACTTTTTGAAGACCGATCCACCTGATGTCGCATCCACCAACACTCTTGAATCACCACTTAGGCCTTGATAGGAGAAGCCTAAGTTAGTGTCTTTTGTAAATCCATGTTGTGGACAACAACGTAACAGCTCCTTGAACCTTTCACATGCTTCATAGAAACTTTCCAAGCCTCCTTGTTTAAATTGTGTAATCTTTTATTTCACCTTAAAACTCTTGGAGGAAGGGAAATACTTGTTCAATAACTTATTTGCCAACTGTTCCCATGTAGTACAACATCCTACAGGAAGGTTGTTGTACCACTCTTTGGCTTTCCCCGTTAGTGAGAATGGGAAAAGCCTCATTCTGATAGCATCCTCTGGAACATTCCTATACTTCTGCGTCCTCGCATACTCATCAAATAACAACACAGATGCTCACTAAGATTCTCCAAAGGAGTACCACTAAACTGTTGTGCCTGTACCATTCGGATCAGTCCAAATGGAAACTCAAAAGTCTCCGCAGTGATTGCGGGTCCATTCAATCCATCGTTTATGGTATGCTTTAGCTTATACTGGTCCCGCATGGGAGTCGGGGCTCCTTGAGTTTCTTCAGCCATCTCTACTGTCTCAAACTCTTCAACTTCCTCTTCTTCTGATGAATAATAGTTATCCGACTCTGGACTTAGAATGGGTGTGGCTGGATTCTTTCTCTTTCTTTTGTTTAGTCTGACAAGTGCTTCAAGTTCTAAGTTGACTAGTTCAATAGGGGGTCCACTTAACCTAGTGGTCATACACATGTTCTCACGCAGCTAATCAGAATAGTTTGGATTTAAATAAAATAAAAATAAATTTAAAAACATTAAAAATTTAATGTCCTAAATTAAAATAAATCACAAAAGAATTAAATAGCAAAGCCTAGGAAATTATCCCCGACAATGGCGCCATTTGCTTGTTCACCTTTTTGTGTATCCCCAAGTGTAGGGAATCAACTGTAGATAAGCGTGTGACCAAGTAAAAATATAAAACCCACAGGATAATTCTAGACTAATTATTTAATCTAATTATGACAATTCTAATTTAAGACAAATCTGGGTATTTTAAGAGAATTACCTAAATTATAGATGCAGAAAATAAGTACTAAAAATAATAAAATAACAAATAAAATTAAGATGGAAGTGTTCAAGAGAGCAGAAAAATAGCACTAGGAAATCCAGTTAAATCGGTCAAATCAAATCACTAGACAATCGTTTAGAATCCCTGCAGTTCTTATGAAAGCAATCACTTAATTATGTTAAATCCCTTTGGTGAAGTAAACTTAACACATAAACGTAGTTCAAATCCTCAGATGCAGAAGAATAATTCCTAGTCCTTTTCTAGGTACTTCATGTAAAATTCCTAATAGGCTAGAGCATTAGACTTCCCTTTGTAGGTACTTAAGAATTAATCCTCAATTCCCACATAACAATCTAAGAAACCAAATCCTATAAAATGGTAATTAATAGATATATTAAGTGTTCAATATTAATTATTCTAAATAATAAAGGTTATATGGTTAGATTCTCTTCACCCATAATAGGTTGACAAATATAACTCTTATATAACACAAGCAACAAGCACAAATATGCATACGACAATGACATATACATGCATGAGGACAGATCATATGAGACAAAATATAAGTCTCAAAATCAAAGCATTAATAAAGGAATAAGTATACTGCAGGTATCCAACCTATTCTAGATCATCAATTTAAACCAATTCAACCTTCAAAACCTAGCACTATCCAAGAAGTACTGGCCCATTGTGTTACAAGCAATACTCATGGTTAGATATGAAAACAATCCCATAAGTCTATAATTCAAAATCTTAAGAGAAAGAATAAGAAAAACCCTAGATATGGAGAGATTCTCCATTCTCTCTAATGCACGTTTTCTTTGCACGCAAAATTAATTCCCAAGTATTAAGGATATCAGTTGCAGCTTAAGCAAGCGACCAAGTGATTATCGAACACAAAGGACGGTTGTATTATCAATTTAATTATTTACTAATTAATTAAGACGAAAGTCAATTAAGTTTGAAGTATAGAATTACTAACTACTTAACAATTAATTAAAGAGTGTTGTTAAATACACACCCCTCTTTATTGAATACACATCATTTATTGTATACACACCCTTCTTAAAATTTTTATTTCTTAATTCTACTATATGTACACCCCTAAAATTACAAAACTAACCTTTTAAATTAAAAGCTACACACACCCTTGTCGTACATCCCTCCATTTCCATGTCACCACCCCTCGCTGAGCACGCCAAGTCACCAACAATGGATTGCCTGGATTCCACAACCTCGTGTGGCGAGAATTTCACCCCTCTTTATACTCCAAATAAAAAAGCTTTGTGAAAGAAGCATCACCACTCACAGCATAGCAGGAGCTGAATCTATCCAACACAGCCTTGAATCTTGGATCAGAATTAGGCAAAGCAGCAATCCTAATTACTCTAGAAAACATACTGGAAGTGATCCTATTCATGTAATGGCTTAAATTTATAGGCGATGAGGTGTAAAGAAGCCATGTTTGATTGTTTTTCATCACAATGACGTACTTTGTGCAAGAGTTGTTTGGATTCAGCTCCAGAATGGCGTGGATTGTTGAAATAGAGAGTGCAACATCGCTCATTACATTGCAAGTCAAAAAGGGACTCCCTCTAACAAGAAAGAATCTAATATTGCTAGAGGGAGATTTAGAGTGATACTCAGATCACTAAAGGAAGATATGACGTGGGTCGAATTCGAGTTTAGGTTATTCAACGTGGATACGTTGAGATCGGAAATGAAATTTTGGTAAATGAAAGCAGGATTCTTGAATAGAGTAAGAGACGATTGAGATGATTTGATTAAATATGGATGGATGTATTCGGGTTAATCGCCGTTTTTAGCACAAAATTCTGGAAAAATGAGTTTGTGTGTAAAGGGTTGAAATACCCACGAACTCATAGGAGAATGAGTTTATATGTTGTCGTTAATGGTGCTGTACAGATTGGAAGTTCAAGAGGAAGGGGGTCGATTGTGAAATAGAATTTATAATAGAGAGAAATATAATTTGCAACTAAGTTAATAAACAGGGTGTGTATTTAATAAGTAAGGATAAATTAGACTTTTAAAAATATATATTTTAATTATATAATATTAGGGTGTGTATTTAATAATGTGGTGTGTATTTAGTGGAACCCTTAATTAAAATAACAAATAAAATAAAGTAAACACTAGAAGAATTACGAAAGTGACTCAAGAGAGAGAATAGGTAGCTCTACGGAAATCCAGTTTCACGCATTAATTTCCCTTCCATGTATTGATGTCCGACTCTGCCTTGTGGAATATGGACGCATCACTAAACCATGTATATCTACTCTATAGACACAAGTAAACATGTGTGTAACACGTATGAATAACCTTGGAGCAAGAGATATAATCCACTCCACTTTCCAGGTATATCAGTATCAATTATTTCTCTGGCCAATTGGTACTCTTACCCGATATGATCTCCCTTTATATGTACTATAAAATTATCCTCTTTATCCTACTTAATAACCCGAATTCAATTCAATTAATAAGTATTCATATATGATATTTCTAATGAAGCTTCGGAGTCTCCTAACTTAGAATCATAACAGGGAATCCTATTCCGCGGTGAACGCACTCAATCTACAACCAAGATATATATTCAGACTATATATACCAATTGAAGATGCACAAAACGACCATGAATATGGATTGAGAAAGCATAATCATATATAAAATAAATCCACAAGTAGTATTGTACGAAGTTTACACACGAAAGTTAAATTAATAAGATAAAACTTTCATAAACCCTAGATCTACCAAAAAGGCTCTAGCCCATGATGTTGCAAAGAACAATCATGGGTGTTGGATAGATCTTACCCGAATGTCTGGAAAATTACAAGATAAATTAGAAAACGAAATATACCCTAGATGCGGGAGTCATCGCATCCTTCTCCATCTTGAATCCTCCTCTTGATTCTCCTCTTAATTCCACGAACGAATCTTCAAAGTGAGATGGATGGAGGAAAGGATGTGGATGATGGTTGGAGGATGATCCCCCCTTGTGGGCTGTAGTATTGTTGTGGCCTCTCTCCAATCCAATATTACTAATCTCCCCAAATATGATGTGCTCTACATCCCATTTTATACTTGTAAAGTGCTACTCACGGACATTGGATGGGCTTTTACTTGGGACATATGCCAAATTTGGTAAAAGAAATCTGAAACTACCAAAAATAGCATCAACAACATTCTGTTAGACCAAACCTTCCTTGGTCGAGCAATGGTCAAGCAAACCTTCTGTAAGAATTTGGTCATTTTGCTCGACAAACTTTATCCGTTCAACCAAGATGATGATGGTCGAACGGATCTCCTCTGGTCGAACAATCTTGCGTCGTCTCACCATTTCGCAAGTAACTTCTACATCTGACCTCCGATTTGCGTAATTCTTGCGCTCACGCGATCTATCTTCCTTGGATTTCTATCCATATAAAGAACTCACAGAAACTCCAATATTTGAAGGTTTAACAAGTCACGCAAAGAGGTACAGCCATTCTGTTCCGCGACGTCACCACGTTGATCATAACTCTCTCGTTTGGAATTCGATTGGGGTGTTCTTTATGCCAAAACGACCCTCTCTTCTGTGGCTTTCCAACCATATATCGCAATTCCAATTCAGAGCTCAATAAGAACACAGAAAAATTACACAAGTTGGACGTGTGTTTTTCAGCATTCTTGCACAAATTGCACCTTTTCTCCAACTTTACACCTTTGATCATTTTTCCACCTAAAACACAATAAAACACCTCAAGTGCACCTTTTTCTCACATATATTGAATATAAGACACTTGTGCTAATATATAACAACAATTCTCATCAAAAAGGTGTTAAATTGGACACTAAAACACACTTATTTTCACTCTAAACAAACCCCCAAACTTACCCGTTGCTCGTCCCGAGGCAACAAAATAAAAATAAAGAGAGAGAGAGAGAGTATGAAAATTAGCGGGGATACAAGGACTATGACTCATACCATATTCAAAATACAATTGTCCTCAACTTAGGTCATGTAACTCTCATTACATGTAATAATCAATTTATAGCATACAAGTTAAGACAATCACCACCAATACAAATGCTCCATTTACATATTCTCACGGGAAGTATATATCACTCGCACTCAAGTATAAAATATGTACACTTATGGGTTAAGGTGTTTACGCTCAAATTCAATTCAAGTGCATGTGTAACCATAAGCTTGTCAAACGTCTCAAACTCTCCACAACTTAAAAGTATGACTCGACAATGGGATCAAAAAGGACTTTTCTTTTGGATATAATATTGGCTCTTAGGTTAAGGTAGGAAATATATGGATAAATGACTCAAAATTTCGTATCAATCAAGCGCGCCTATCATGATCTTTCATTCTCTTACTCACTTCAATTAAGCACCCATCCTCCTCAACTCTTTCACTTTTTTTTCAAACACAACACTTTTTTCCTTATCTTTTTTCCTTTTTTCTTCCTTTCTTGAGGTACCAGTTTCGGGCACTACCTCGCGCGTCCTCCATAGCGTACTAGATTTAAGCACTACCCTAGGGTGTTTGATTCCATGAAGTACCAGATTTAAGCACTACTCCATGATTTTCCTTGATGCAATTTCAAGATCCGTCACTATTTTAACACCAATTTCATTCCTTCCCAAGCTGTTATCAAACTCCATCAACGCACTTTGAAAAGCCATTAATTCTCTTCTAGAAGGACAATCAAGGCTAAAAAATCAGATGCTCAAAGTGGTTATTTCTCGTAGGCTGCCAAAGAATGAGGTTTTTAGGATCAACGGGGCTAACTACGGATAAACATTTTTTGGTAGGGAATTATTTGGCAAGTGACTTATAAATTCAAGGATGGCCTTAGATCATCTCCCATCATCTAACATACATGTAGTTTCAAGTAAGACAAGAGGCAAGTTTTAGAATACACACACAAGAACAATACTCACCAGAAAAAATATAACATGTGATTATGTAACATGATCAACGAGGCTCAAAATCTCACATGGTTTATTAACAAGTAACAGAGCACCTATCATGGTAAGTAATATCTCACAAGTACACATAGAACTTCATATCGCATTATAACTCAAGTACACTTCCTTCATCAATTTCAAGAGCATATGAATTCCAGCACAATTTAAAAATATAAGCTCACATCGATCACAAAACTAAAATCTCAATCCTTTCACTCTTACTAAGTAAAAGCCCACATAAAAATTAGAATAAGGAAACGAGGGCACCTGATTTTTCTCCTTCCAAACAAGCACGAGCTCCTCGAGTTGTTCAACTTGATCTGGTCAAAGCTTCAATGTAGAACTCATCTTTCCACTCTTTTACCTTTTTCTGTCATCAAAACTCAAACACAATCATCATCACAAGATTCATCATTAATAAAATAGGAGAACTATACGAAAGACTCAATTAACTATCTAATTGGCTCCACACACTAGAAACAACACAAAATAGTAGGCAAATTGCAAAAAAAAATCGACACATTAAAACCGATTAAAGTTTCAACATATCGCAAAAAATCAATTCCCCTAGCAAATATTACAAAGAAAAGATTATACTCTTGGTGCTTCAATGAGGTAATTACGTCACACCCCCCAAACTTAGTAGACACGTAAGTCGAAACTAAGTTTGAAAAGAGATGTAATTATCGATTAGTAAGCACCTTAAGTATAAAAATGTCTTACACACACGAAAGAAATAATAAAGCAATAAAACAGAACGGACAAGCCCCCAACAGGCACTCATGTTTAACGTTGGAGAGTCACGACGGTTTACCACTTTTTTAACTACTGGATCAGAGGATGGTCTTCTCGCATCCTCACCTTCAAGTACTTTCTTTCCCTCTTCTTATCTACACTCAACACCTCACTTTTCTTGGTAATAAGTATATGATCCTTGAAATTTCCTTCCTCCCATGGCTTTCTAGATTCCTCCTTGTCAATCTTCCACTCAAATTCAGAATCATCTGTCTTATTAAAATCAAGATTAAATAAGTTAGAAACCACATCTATGCTCTTGCATGATTGAGTCTCCATAGGCATCTTCATTGCATGATCAAGAGAGAAAACCACATCTTCATTATTCATCTGCGTCTAAGCTTCTCGGTTCTCAACTTCTTTGCTCTTTTCCACTTCTTCTCTAATATAAGCTCATTATTTTACTCTTGGGATGGTGCTGAAGTGTTCAGAACAACAGGTGTAGCATTCGGTATGGAATCGGGCACTGAACGAAACTATTCGACCTCTGTTCGTCCAAGTGTGTCTGGTCGAACAGACTGTGTTTGGTCAAACAAGATTGTTGTTCGCGAACTCTCTTTCTCCAGTTGTTGTTTGACCACTGTTAGACCTTAGTGATCTTGTCGAATAGCAATGCTCTGGTCGAAGGGCGGCTGTGATCGCGAAGTCATCTCCCCCCTACGTTGTTCGACAAGCATTCGACCAAGATGATCTGGTCGAATGAATATGTATTGGTAGAATGGTGGGACAAAAAATAGAGTATCAAAATTCTATTTTTCCAAAACTCATTCAACCACCGTTCAACCATCAAGTCCGGTCGAATGGCATAAGCATGGTCGAACAGGAGCCCTGCCTTCATCATTTTTGACCACCGACTTTATTGGACCTTCGTACTGCATCTCGAACCTCAATGTGATGGCATTACTCTTCCACATTTGCGTCAATTGCTTCACATTCAAGGTCATCTGCCCCATAATTAAAGTAAGGTCCTTTAACTGCTTAGATAAATCTGCGTGATTAGTATTCATAGTAGCCTCAAGACGATCAACTCTTGAATCATTCTTAGCCATGTATCGATTGAAGGTAACTTCAACACTTTTCACTTCTTACTGTTGGATACTAGTCCCCCTTTATGTCCACTATGCAATCTGCCTCTGCTGGGACTTTAATAGCTTGTTGATATTAGCTAGACTAGAGACGATCTCATCATCCCTACTCGGCTTCACCACTTGATGTTCAACCTGAGCCACTTTACCAAGTACATAAGATCCTCTTACTCTTTCTGAAGGCCAGTCACGTAAATTCATAGAGATGTCTTCAAACAATTTTTCTACTTCAAGTGATGTCTTAGATAACAGTGCTCCTTCTGAGATACATCAATAAAAACACGCGCCTCACAATACAAACCATAGTAGAAGATACTTATGTATTCAGCCTTAGACATCCCATGTTGTAAGCACCTCCTGAGCATGTCTTTAAACCTGTCTCACGCCTCATAAAATTTCTCACCATGATTCATAAAAAATTAAATGATATCTTGCCTCATTCTTAAAATCCTTGAGGATGGCAAGTATCTCTCCAAGAATTTCTGCTGCAGTTGGTCCCATGTAGTGCAATCTGTGGCATCAAGAGTCTCATACCAAGCTTCCGCCTTATCAATTAATGAAAACTTGAATAGGGCAATCTACCTAGCATTATAATTAGCTCCAGCTCCCTTTTGAGTGTTCGCATAACCAAGAAATCTTTTGAGATGCTGATATGGATCTTCAAAACAACCTCCAGAAAACGGATTCTTCTCTACCATGTTAATAAGAGCGGGATGTATCTCAAAATCATCATCTTCCCCCCTTGCTCCTATAAACCTATGTCACTAATTCCATTTTACGTGAAAATTTCACGTATGACAACATTATCCGGATTCTGCCTTGCTCCGGCCATGTTTAGCTCAGTGTGTTACTTGTTCCTTTCTTTCCTCTCCTTTTTCTACTGCACAAGTACCTCAGAAAAATTCAAGGTTAAATAGAAATATATATAATCAAAATAGAAATAATAAACTAATAATAACATCCGTCCCTGGCAACGCCGCCAAGAACTTGATGCGCGTTTTCTTTTCACGCAAAATTAATCCCCAAGTATTAAGGATATCAGTTTCAGTTTAAGCAAGCGACCAAGTGATTATCGAACCCAAAGGATGGCGTATTATCAATTTAATTATTTACTAATTAAATAAGACGATAGGTACTCTAATTAATGTAACACGTGTGAATAACCTCGGATCAAGAGATATAATTCCACCCCCCTTCTAGGTACTATCAATATCAATTATTTCTCTGGCCAATAGGTACTCTAACCCGATATGATCTCCCTTTATAGGTACTATAAAATTAACCTCTTTATTCTACTTAATAACCCAAATTCAATTAAATTAATAAGTATTCATATATGATAGTTCTAATGAAGCTTCAGAGTCCCCTCCCTTAGAATCATAACATGGAATTCTGTTCAGCAGTGAAACGCACTCAATCTACAACCAAGATATATATTCAGACTCTATATACCAATTGAAGATGCACAAAACGACTATGAATACGGATTAAGAAAGCACAATAATATATAAAATAAATCCACAAGTGTGTTGTACAGAGTTTACACACGAAAGTTGAATTAATTAGATAAAACCTTCATAAACCCTAGATCTACCAAAAAGTCTCTAGCCCATGATGTTGCGAAGAACAATTATGGGTGTTGGATAGATCTTACCCGGTTGTCTGGAAAATTACAAGATAAATTAGGAAATGAAATAAACCCTAGATGCGGGAGTCGTCGCGTCCTTCTCCGTCTTGAATCCTCCTCTTGGTTCTCCTCTTAATTTCACGAACGAATCTTCAAAGTGATGGATGGATGGAGGAAAGGATGTGGATGATGGTTGGGGGATGATCACCCCTTGTGGGGTGTAGTATTGTTATGGCCTCTCACCAATCCAATATGACTAATCTCTCCAATATGATGTGCTCTACATCCCTTTTTTATACTTGTAAAGTGCTCCTAACGGACCTTGGATGGGCTTTTACTTGATACATATGCCAAATTTGGTAAAAGAAATCCAAAACTACCAAAAATAGCATCAGCGACATTCCGTTCGACCAAAACTTCCTTGGTCGAGCAAAGACTCCTGGTCGAGCAACGGTTGAGCAAACCTTCTGTAAGAATTTGGTCATTTTGCTCGACCAAACTTCATCCGTTTGACCAAGATGATGCTGGTCGAACGGATCTTCTTTGGTCGAACAATCTTGCGCCCTCTCACCGTTTCACACATAACTTCCACATTCGACCTCCGATTTGCGTAATTCTTGCGCTCACGCGATCCTCTCTTACTTGGATTTCTATCCATATAAAGAACTCACAGAAACTACAACATTTGAAGGTGTAACAAGTCACGCAAATTGGTACAGCCATTCTGTACGGCACAGCATGCGCGACATCACCACTTTGATCATAACTCTCTCGTTTGGAATCTGATTGGGGTGTTCTTTACGCCAAAACGACCCTCTCTTCTGTGACTTTCGAACCATATATCCCATTTCCAATTCAGAGCTCCACAAGAACACAGAAAAATTACACAACTTGGATGTGCATTTTTCAGCATTCTTGCACAAATTGCACCTTTTCTCCAACTTTACACTTTTGATCATTTTTCCATCTAAAACACAATAAAACACCTCAAGTGCACCTTTTTCTCACATATATTGAATATAAGACACTTGTGCTAATATATAACAACAATTCTCATCAAAAAGGTGTTAAATTGGACACTAAAACACGCTTATTTTCACTATCAACACTCTCCGTGATTCTAAACCTTCTTATTCTCCTTCTCAAATAAGCAACACTGATGAACTCCCCGGGATGGGTGGATGGGGTGGTGCGGTGAAAGGGTATGGAAAAATATGTAGGGTTGTGGAGAGTTATGGTTTATGACTCACAAGTGTCTCTTTTATAGGTTTGGAATTTCCCTCGTCAATATACTCACGAATTGGGCCTACAAACACGTCTGGGCCAAAGACACGTAATGTTGACGGAACGCGCGACCACTCTTCTTCTCCTTGTTCATTATCTCTAACCATGCACACGATGACAACCTTGCATGTCATGCATTCCGCTTCTCATATCAAACGCACAAGGACTGAGTTATTGTGGTCCTGCACTTCTGCGTAGCCTCACCGTTTTGATCATAATTTCTTCATCCAAGCTCCAATTTAAGTGATTCTTGTGTCAAAATGATCCTCTCTTGTGTAGCTTTCTAAACATATATCACATGATCAGTTTTCATTTTATAATAACATAGAAAAATTATGCAAATTGGACATGCATTTTTCAGCATTCTTCACGATTTCACCCTTCATTCCAACTTTGCACTTTTAATTCATTTTCCACCTAAAAATACGAAATAACACCTCACATGAATCTTTTACACAAATATATGCAATTTAACCAAAAGGTGCTCAAATACTGATATAAATACCACAAAATGATGCTAAATCGGATACAAAAACATACATATTTTCACATTAAACAGTATACACACGGAAGTTCAAGTAACTAGTAAACCTTCATAAACCCTAGAACTACCAAAGCGGTTTCTAGCCCATGACGCTTCGAAGAACGTTCATGGTGATTGGATAGATCTTACCCATAGTCTTGAAAATTACAAGATAAATTAAGATGCGAAGTAAACCCTAGATGTGGGCACTATTGCGTCTCGCTCCATCTTGAATCTTGACTCAGTTCTCACTTGATTAGCTGCACGAATCTCTCTACAGCTTTTCTGAATGGATTTAGGGTTTGGATGTTGTGTAGGATGGATGTGGAATCTAAACTGCATCCCTTTTTATACTTGTAAAATCTCCTTATGGACCTTTACTGGGCTTTTTCTTGGAAAATACGCACAAACACACACTGGAGGTACGGAATTACCAAAAATATAACTTCGTATCCTATTGGGCATTTTCTCAACGCACAATTATTCCCCAAGTATGAAGGATGTGATTGTAGCTTAGATAAACGGCCAAGTTATATATCGAACCCAAAGGACAGATGATTATCAATTTATCACTAACTAAAATAAAATAAACTATTGTTTGGCAATTTGATTGGATAATTATTACTAAACTAATAGACAAATTAACTAAATAACAAATAAATTGAGACATTAGAGAATAAACTAGAGTTAACAAGTGAGAAGATAGGCATCTCTTCAGGCCATCCAGTTTCACTAATTTATCTTTCTTCCATGTGTCAATGTCTGACTTTTGCCTTGTGGAATATGGACGTGTCACTAAGCCATGAAAATTTACTCTATAGACACAAGTAAATAAGCGTGTAACACGTGTGAATAACCTTGGAGCAAGAGATATAACTCCACCCCTCTTTCTAGGTACTATTAGTATCAATTATTTTCCTGGACAATTGGCACTCTAACCCGATATGATCTCCCTTTATAGGTAATATAAAATTAACCTATTTATCCTACTTATTAACCTAAATTCAATTCAATTAATAAACATTTATATATGATAGTTCTAATGAAGTTTCGGAGTTCCCTCAATTAGAATCATAACATGGAATCCTATTCAGCAGTGAACGCACTCAATCAACAAACAATATATATATTCAGACTCTATATAACAGTTGAAGATGCACAAAATGACTCTAAATATGGATTAAAATTCATAGTCATATATAAAATAAATCCACAAGTAGTGTTGTACGGTGTATACACGCGGAAGTTCAATTAATTTGATAAACCTTCATAAAACCTAGAACTACCAAAGTGGTTCTAACCCATGACATTTTGGAGAACATTCATGGTGATTGGATAGATCTTACTCATAGTCTTGAAAATTATAGGAAAGATTAAGGTGCACAATAAACCTAGATGTGGGCGCCATCGCTTCTCACTCTATCTTGAATCTTCACTTGGTTCTCACTTGATTCGCTACACGAATCTCTCTACATCTCCGTAGGATGGAGTTCGGATTTGGATGTGGTGTAGGATGGATGTGGAATCTAACTCTCTTTTTAATGTGATCCACATCCCTTTTTATACTTGTAAGCTCTTCTGTGGACCTTTATTGGGCTTTTTCATAGAAAACACAGACATACATGCACTGGAGGTGAAATCCCGATGTTTAGGTGCTGATGTGTCCCTAGCTCGACTAGACTGAGCTTGGTCGAGCTAGACCCACTTGGTCGAGCTGCGTGTCTGTATACTGAAACTCTGTCCTCCGCCCAGCTCGACTAGACTTTTGCAGCTTGACCAAATTGCTCTTGGTCGAGCTGCACGACCTTGATCGAACCACTTCTCTATACGCAAAAATACTCCTACTCGATTTCCCTCGTGTAGCTTGACCAGACTAAGCTTGGTCGAGCTACTTCTTCATGGTCGAGCTACACCTTGAAAATGTATTTTCCAATTCCGAGCACTTATGAGTTGTTTTCCTATACAAGTATGCTCAAACAGTCTCAGTAGCCCCTAATTCGTGGATTTTCCATAAACAACTCAATGTTTCTTGATAATAGACCAAATTGTACTCAATTTCCCCACAAAACAGAGCTCAAAATATGTGAATTATCACTCTCATCAAACCCCCAAACTTCAATGTTGCTCGTCCCGAGGCAACGCAATCAAAACAAAGGCAAGAGAGTGTAATCACGAGATCCTTAAAACAAGTACAACCTATTCTAACACATGAAATTGTATTAATTCAAAACATGCATTCCATCATACCTTTCATCCATGCAAAAATATCAATTAATCACAATACTTCAACGAGTGTAAAGTCATCTAACTCACTAGGTAAGAATTTACTCTCGTTCTCAAGTGTAAAAGATGTACACTTTATAGGTTAATATATATGCTCAAAATCAATTCATATATTTGCGTAACCATAAGCTTGACAAGGGTCTCAAAGATCAATTCATAATTGTTTCAACACTAGGATCACAAAGGACTTGTTCTTTGGGTTGTAATGTTGGCTCTTTGGTAAAGGTAGGAGAATATAGATATGGTGACTAACTTCACTAGTAGAGAATCACCTTGGAGATTTGCTTTTCATCAAACAACTTAATTCTTCTTCTCCTTCTTCATTCTCATGATCTCTTCGATCATTCTTTTCTCCTGCTTCACTTAAAATCAACATCTCTTCTCTTTAATAGCACAAGGGTACCAATTTCGGGCACTAGCCTTCTAAGCAATCGGGGTACCGGTTTCAAGCACTACCCCCTAACAAGATTTAACCAAAATTTCTTACTTTCATTACTACACCAACTTTCCTTTCCTTTTCTTCTTCAAATACAAACTAGCACTTATTCACCTTAAAACTCTACTAGTAAATATGGTATTTAAAGGCTTAAGTAATAGGTAAATAAAGGGCTTTTTATCATAGGCTTGCCAAATAAAAAGCTTTAAAGGCTCAACAAGGCTTCCAATTATTTATACTACAAGGTAGGATAAAATTTGGCTAAGTGGCTCAATTAAACAATAATGGCCTAAGATCATGTCCCAACATCTATCAATCATAAACCTCAGACAAGACTCTAAACCAAGTTCTAGAATACAAACATATGAACGATACTCTCAAGAATAAACTATCATGTATTGATGTAGCATGATTAATAGGCTCAAATTATCACATGGTTAATAGATTTCCTAAGCACTCTTCAAAGCATGCAATCAAAATCAATCTCTACATGACTACAAGTAATAATGGTACATACCTATCATCAATAAAATCAACACGCATCAAAACAATTGCACATGCATAAACAAGAAGAATCGTCATAACTATCCAAACCAGCATGATCAAACATCATCATCAATTGTATCCACCCGTCAACACCATCAATATCAATCTAGTACATATCACTCACACAAGAATCTCAAGAAACATACTCCACCACCCAAGTAACACTTAACTTGTAAAGTGAAAAAGAGAATGGAGGAGAGAAAAAATAGACAAAGATAAAACCTGGCACCACTATTCCTCCAGAGCATGTTCATCACTCATTTTGTTGCGCCAATCATTGAAATCCCTTTGTAGGGTATCGATCTTCCTGTCCAAAGCTTCATAATTCTCATTCAAATCTCCCAATCTCCTATCCATTGCATCATATCGGAGATTGAGTATAGCATAATTCGTGTTTGCCAATGCCAGCTGTCGATTTGTCTCTTGCTGATTCTCATTCAAAGTGGCGAACTGCTAGTGCATCAACCAAAATTGTTCACGATAGAAACGATCCTGAGCCAGCCAGAAATCATGCTGCTGCTTTGGAGGTGGCTCATAATACTGCTGCTATGGTGGCTATGGCTATTGCATCAGAGGAACTATAATCTTCGGATGCTCATGAGGTATATCTCCATGCTCCTCATGAAATAGCTACTGATGCTCCTCATTGGTGAGAGTAAAAATAAGCGTGTTTTAGTGTCCAATTTAACACTTTTTTATGGAAATTATAGTCATATATAAGCACAAGTGTTTTATATTCAATATAAATCTGAGAAAAAGGTACGTTTGAGATGTTTTATTGTGTTTTACGTGGAAAAATGATCAAAAGTGCAAAGTTGGAGAAAAGGTGCAACTTGTGCAAGAATACTGAAAAACGCACGTCCAATTTGTGTAATTTTTCTGTGTTCGTGTGCATTTCTAAACTGGAAGTGTGATACACCGTTGGAAATCCACAGAAGAGAGGGTCATTTTGGCGTAAGAAACACCTCGATCGAATACCAATTAAGAAGGTTATGATCAAAATGGTAACGTCGCGCAAGCTGTTTTTACTCAGCACGGCTGTGCCACCTTGCATGACTTGTTACACATAAAATGTTGGATTTTTTGTGTGTTCTCATATAGATAGAAAGCTAAGTAAAATAGGATCGCGTGGGCATAAGAATCACTCAAATCGGAGCTCGTATGTGTAAGTTATGCGCAAAACATTGAGACTGCGCACTGCCGCTCGACCTACCGCTCTACCAAGGTTGACCTCGCTCGAACTAAATTGTTTTGGTCGAGCAGGGGATACAGAATCCTATATTTGGTAATTTCATACCTCCAGTTGCGTGTATTTTTGTATTCTCCAAGAAAAATCTCATCCAAGGTCCATAAGGAGAGCTTAGAAGTATAAAAGGGGATGCATATCACATCATTATTCATACGACAGCAATACAATCATCCTACACCCCACAAGGGGGATCACCCCCCAACCATCATCCACATCCTTCCTCCATCCATCCATCACTGTGAAGATTCGTCTGCTGAATCAAGAGGAGAACCAAGAGGAGGATTCAAGACGGAGAAGGACTCGACGACGCCCACATCTAGGGTTTTTCTTTGTTTCCTAATTTATCTTATATTTTCTAGACTATGGGTAAGATCTATCCATCCCCATGATTGTTCTTCGCAACATTATGGGCTAGAACTTTTTTGGTAGATCTAGGGTTTAGAAGGTTTTATGAATTAATTAAACTCTCTTATGTGTCCTCCGTGCAAAACTACTTGAGGATTGATTTTATATATGATTGTGCTCTCTTAATCCATTTTTACGGTCGTTTAATGCATCTTCAATTAGTATATAGAGTCTGAATATATATCTTGGTTGTAGATTGAGTTTGTTCACCGCTGAACAGGGTTAATTGTTATGATTCTAAGTGAGGGGCCTCCGAAACTTCATTAGAACTATCATATATGAATGTTTTTTAATTGGATTGAATTCAGGTTAGTAAGCAAGATAAAGAGAGTAATTTTATAGTACCTATAAAGGGAGATCATATCGGGTTAGATTCTAGACGTGGGAAATAATTGATACTGATAGTACCTAGAAAGTGGGGTGAAATTATATCTCTTGCTCCAATGTTATTCACACGTGTTACACGTATATTTACTTGTGTCTATATAGTATATTTTCATGGTTTAGTGATGCGTCCATAGTCCACAAGGCAGAGTCGTCCTGCACTTGAGAGGGAAGTTAAGAAGTAAAACTGGATTACCTTAGAGCTACCTATTCTCCATTCTTGAGCCACTTTCGTATTCTTTCATTGTTATTTATTTTATTTGTTATTTTAAATTAACTATTTATTAATTAATAATTCAATCCTTTAAAGTTATTGCCTTTCATCTTAATTAATTTATTAAAAAATTAAATTGATAATACGTCGTCCTTTGGGTTCGATATTTAACTTGGTCGCTTGCTTAAGTTGCAACTGATATCCTTCATACTTGGGGATTAATTTTGCGTGCAAAAAAACGCACATCAAGTTTTTGGCTCCGTTGCTGAGGACGGTTGTTGTTATTAGTTTATTATTTCTAGTTGATTAAGACTTTTATTTGTGATTATTTATTTTATCTAACCCTGAATTTTTCTGAGGTACTTGTGCACTAGGAAAAGGAAAGGAAAGAAAGAAAGGAATAACACACAGTGCTAAACATGGCTGGAGCAAGGCAGAATCCGAATAATGTTTCCATACGTGATATTTTCAAGTACAATGGAATTGGCAATATGGGGTTGATAAGAGCAAGGGGGAAGATGATGATTTTGATATTCATCCCGCTCTTATTAACATGGTGGAAAAGAATACCTTTTATGGAGGTTGCTTTGAAGATCCATATCAGCATCTCAGAAAATTCCTTGGTTATGCAAACACTCAGAAGGGTGTTGGAGCTCATGATAATGCTAGGCAGATCACCCTATTCAAGTTCTCTTTGATTGATAGGGCAGAAGAATGGTATAAGACTCTTGATGCCATAGATTGCACTACATGGGACCAACTGCAGCAGAAGTTTTTGGAGAGATACATGCCACCCTCAAAGGTCTTCAGAATGAGGCAAGAGATCACCCAAATTGTTATGAATTAGGGTGAAAAATTTCATGAGGCGTGGGACAGGTTTAATGACATGCTCGGGAGGTGCCCGCAGCATGGGATGTCTAAGGATCAATACATAAGTATCTTCTACTATGGACGGATTGTGAGTCACGAATTATTATTGATGCATCATCAGGAGGAGAGCTGTTATCTAAGACAACACTTGAAGTAGAAAAGTTATTTGAAGATATCTCTATGAATTCACATGACTGGCCTACGGAAAGAGGATCTAATGTACTAGGTAAGGTAGCTCAGGTTGAACATCAAGTGGTGAAGCCTAATATGGATGATGAGATTGTCTCTAGTCTAGCTAACATCAACAAGCTACAAGAGTCCCAGCAGAAGCAGATTGCAGAGTTGACACATAGGGGGCCTAGTATCCAGCAGCAAGAAGTGAAGGGTGTTGAAGATACCTTCAATCGATACATGGCTAAGAATGATGCAAAAGTTGATCGTCTTGAGGCCACTATAAATTCTAATCATGCAGATTTATCTAAGCAATTGAAGGACCTTATTTTGATTATGAGGCAGATGGCTAAGAACTTGAATCTATTAACACAAACGTTGAAGAAATGAATGTTCCCACCTCAAGGCATAACGAACTCGAAAGATTGCAAAACACCCACGTTAAGATTTGGAATGCAGTACAAAAGTCCGATGATCCCAGTGAGTGAAAACAGAGAGAAAATAAGCTTGTTTGACCTCAGCTCGACCAAACCATTTGTCGAGCAACGTCTCACGGAACATAGAAATGATACTCTATTTTCAGGTCCACAGCTCGACCAAAATCACCTTGCTCTACCAGACCACTTTGGTCGAGCAATGGTTGAGCAACCCACTATAGCTCTGAAGAACTATGATCAGCGTACAGGCCCCTCACTCGACCAAAACCACCTTGCTCGACCAGACTCTTCTGTTCGAGCGGAGGTCGAGCAAGCCCATCCAACACCTGTTTCTGTATAGAACGTTATACCTGATGTTCAGATTCCCAAGGAGACTTAATCATGCAAGAGCATATATGTGGTTTCTATCTTTTTTTAATCTTGATTTTAATATGACAGATGATTCTGAATTTGAGTGGAAGATTGACAAGGAGGAGTCTAGACAGCCATGTGAGGAAGAAAATTCCAAGGGTCATATTTTTGTGACCAAGAAAGGTGAGGTGCTGAGCGTAGATAAGAAAAGGAAAAGGAAATACTTGAAGGTGAGGATGCGAGAAGACCGCCCTGTGATACAGTAGTTCAAAAGGCTGCATTCCGCGTGTCTCTCCGACGATAAACATGAGCGCCTGTTGGGGGGTTTTTCCTTCCGTTTTATTGCTTTATTTCTTTTGTGTGAGTGAGGAGTTATTATATTTGAAGTGCTCACGCTTTGAAAATTACATCTTTTTTCAAACTTAGTTTCGACTTACGTTTTTACTAAATTTGGGAGGTGTGATGTACTTACGACATCTTATGAGCACTGAGGGTATAATTTTTACTTTTGTTGGTTGTTTGTTTGTTTGGGGGTTGATTTTTTGGGGCATATTAATATTTTAACTGGTGTTGGTATGTCGATTTTTTTGCAACTTATCTAATGTTTAGTGTGTTGTGTTGGTGTTTCTAGTGTGTGAAGTCGATTAGATAGTCAATTGAGTCTTTCTTATAGTTATCCTTTATTATTATTGATGAATCTGTGATGATAAGTATGTTTGAGCTTTGATGATATAAAAGGTAAAAGAGGAGGAAAGACGAGTTCTACACTAAGGGTTAGACTTGACCGAGTTGAACAACTCGAGGAGCTCGTGTATACGTTGAAGAAACATCAGGTGCCCTCATTTCCTTATTCTACTAATTATGTGCGCTTTTAATTTATGAGAGTGGAAGGATTGAGTTCTTTGATTTTAGTTGTGGACATGTGAGCTTAAATTTTTAGAATTGTGCCTAAAATTCATATGCTCTTAAAATTGATGTGGGTAGTGTACTTGAGTTATATTGTGGTATGAAGTTCTATGTGTACTTGTGGGATATTGCTTACCATGAAAAGTTCTCTGTTACTTGTTAAAAACCCATGTGAGATTTTGAGCCTCGTTGATCATGTGCATAATCACATGATATTTTTTTTCTGGTGAGTATCGTTCTTGTATGTGTATTCGAGAACTTGCCTTAAGTGTCCTTGAATATTCAAGATTAGTCTAGCGGATTATGGAAATGAAATTAGGCCATCTTTGAATAGCCTATCTTTTCCCATATACTTTACCTGAATTCATTAAATCTCTTGTCAGCCCATTTGAGCCTTTTAAAATCCCTTCTTTTGATAACCAATAAAGCTTAGTTGAAGAGAGTGGTGATTTGAGGGATGATAAGGATGATGAAAGAAGAGTCTTAAGGATCAAGTAGTGCTTAGATCTAGTACTCCATGAAATCAAACACCCTAGGGTAGTGCTTAAATCTAGTACTCTATGGAGGATGTGAGAGGTAGTGCCCGAAATTGGTACCTCAAAAGAAAAAAAAGAACAAAAAAAAGTAAAGAAAAGGATAATGATGGAGTTGAAGAGCTAGAAAGAGTTCGGAAGAAAATGTTGCTTGACTGATGTGATGGGGAAGAATGAAAGATCGAGAGAGACTGTAGCTTGATCGATCCGAGTTTTGAGTCACTAAGCCATATATTTCCTACCTTTTCCAAAGACCCAATATTACAACCAAATAAAAGACATTTTTGATCCATGATTTGCTAGCTACAAGTAAAGGAGAGTTGAGACAATGGGAAAGCTTATGGTTATGCATTCACTTGAATTGAATCTGAGCGTGAACACCATAACCCATAAGTGTACATCTTTTACACTTGAGTGCAAGTGATATATACTTCTCGTGAGAACATGTCAATAGAGCATTTGAATTGGTGGTGATTGTCTTATCTTGTATGCTATGAATTAATTATTACATATTCCTTATTTTCCCGCTAATTTTCTTACTCTCTTTCTATTTTTTTTATTTTTTTGCCTCGGGACGAGCAACGGGTAAGTTTGGGGGATTGATGAGAGTGAAAATAAACGTTTTTAGTGTCCAATTTAACACTTTTTTTATGAAAATTGTTGTCATATATTAGCACAAGTGTCTTATATTAATATGAATTTGAGAAAAATGTCCGTTTGAGGTGTTTTATTGTGTTTTAGGTGGAAAAAGGATCAAAAGTGCAAAGTTGTAGAAAAGGTACAACTTGTGCAAGAATACTGAAAAACGTACGTCCAACTTGTATAATTTTTCTGTATTCGTGTGGTGTTCTAAACTTGAAGTGTGATACACCGATGGAAATCCACATAAGAGAGGGTCGTTTTGGCATAAGAAATACCTCGATCGGATTCCAAACGAGAAAGTTATGATCAAAATGGTGACGTCGCGCAAGCTATTTCTTCTCAGCACGGCTATGCCACTTTGCATGACTTGTTACATAGACAAATGTTGTAGTTTTTATTTGTTCTTTATATTGATAGAAAGCCAAGGAAAATGGGATCGCGTGGGAATAAGAATCACTTAAATCGGAGCTTGTATGTGTAAGTTATATGCGAAATGGTGAGACTGCGCACTGCCGCTCGACCTGCTACTTGAACAAAGTTGACCTCGCTCGACCTAAACTGTTCTGGTCGAGCGGGGATACGGAATCCTATTTTTGGTAATTCGTACCTCCAGTTGCGTGTATTTTTGTATTTTCCAAGAAAAAACCCATCCAAGGTGCATAAAGAGAGCTTACAAGTACAAAAGGGGATGCATATCACATTATTATTCATACGACAGCAACACAATCATCCTACACCCCACAAGGGGGGATCACCCCACAACCACCATCCACATCCTTCCTCCATCCATTCATTACTGTGAAGATTTATATGTTGAATCAAGAGGAGAACCAAGAAGAGGATTCAAGACGGAGAAAGACGGGATGACGCTACAACATAAGTAGCATTAAATAACACCTCATAATAACACTTTAAATTTATTTAACACAAAATGGTAACACTTTTAAAATTATTATGATATGTAACATTTTTGTAACACTTTTTATATAAGTAACACATACATTTAACATTTTTCTAATATGTAACACATGCATATAACACTTTTTATATGTAAAACATTTTATTTAACACTTTTATAAAGGTAATATTATAATGTAACACTTATTCATAAGTAACATTTTTAAGTAACACTTCTGCATATATATATATTCACATAACATTTTAATATAGTATTTTAGATACTCCATATTTATAAGATGAATTCTAATTAAATGTTATATATATATATTACCCATATTTAAAAAATAAATTACATATATACTTTTTAATAATTTTCTCTAAAAAATTGAATATTTTTAGTTTAATGTAATTATACAATTCAAAATAAGTATATATAGTTCATTACATAAAATATATATTATTTTATAATATGTATTATTTAATAAAATTAAAAAATATATATATATATTAATCATGAAAAATTATTTTAAATTATATTTACTTACATTTTATATTAACGGTTAACATATTGAACTACAAAAGTTTATTTAAAAAGGAAAATAAAAAACTTGAAATATATAATAAAATAAATATTTAATATTTATTAAGATTGATGGTTTAGCTAAGTTGGTAGATGAAACACATTATAACTCATAGGTCATAAGATCAAATCCAAGCAATTGCATTTTATTTTTTAATTTTATAATAAGTGTTGCATAAATATTTTGTTATAACATTTATGAAGTGTTGCTAAAGTAAATGTAACATTTTTATTAAGTGTTACTATATTAAGAAAAAGTGTTACATAAGACAATAAGTAATAGGGGCAACAGCAACACCCCTAAAAGTATTATCTATCGTCTATAATAACACTATTAAGCTATTAGATAATATTTTTCGTGTGTTATGTAATTTTTATTCGTATCCTAATTTATCTTATATTTTTCAAACTATGGATAAGATCTATCCAACCCCTATGATTGTTCTTCACAACATCATGGGTTAGAACCATTTTGGTAGATCTAGGATTTAGAAGATTTTATGAATTAATTAAACTCTCTTGTGTGTTCTCTGTAACCAACACTGCTTGAGGATTGATTTTATATATGATTGTGCTTTCTTAATCCATATTTACGGTCGTTTTGTGCATCTTCAATTGGTATATAGAGTCTGAATGTATATCTTGATTGTAGATTGAGTGCGTTCACCACTGAACAGAGTTTATTGTTATGATTCTAAGTGAAGGGACTCCGAAGCTTCATTAGAACTATCATATATGAATGTTTATTAATTGAATTGAATTCGGGTTAGTAAGCAGGATAAAGAGGATAATTTTGTAGTACCTATTAAGGAAGATCATATCGGGTTAGATTTCAGACGTGTGAAATAATCGATACTGATAGTAACTAGAAAAGGGGGTGAAATTATATCTCTTGCTCCAAGGTTATTCACACATGTTACACGTATATTTATTTGTGTCTATAGAGTAGATTTGCATGGTTTAGTGATCCGTCCGTAGTCCACAAGGCAAAGTCGGCCTGCTCATGGGAAGTTAAGTAGTAAAACTGGATTACCTTAGAGCTACATATTCTCCATTCTTGAGCCACTTTCTTATTCTTTCAGTATTATTTATTTTATTTGTTATTTTAAATTAATTGTTTATTAGTTAATAATTCAATCCTCAAAAGTTTTTCCTTTCGTCTTAATTAATTTAGTAAATAATTAAATTGATAATACGCCGTCCTTTGGGCTCGATATTTAACTTGGTCACTTGCTTAAGCTGCAACTGATATCCTTCATACTTGGGGATTAATTTTGCGTGCAAAGAAAACGCGCATCACACATCATTCTCTACGAAGTCAGCTGGATCTCCCACTAAGATCATATCCTTACCCAAATAAACACCCTGGATATGCATCTCAGCCTAAAGCCTCCAGTCTCCTTCTCCAATACAGTATCGGAGACCGCCTTGTGCTCTAGAGTGTTCATCAATAGATTGTTATTGAGCTGAACAGTAGTAAGGTCAACAAGTGACAATGGAAACATGAAGAAAATTGGATTCTTGCCACAAATAAACATCCACATACCCTCCTGCCTCTGAATCAACCCCATCCTCACAAAAGTAGACAAAATCAGGAC
Source organism: Pogostemon cablin (assembly GCA_023678885.1). NCBI lineage: Eukaryota > Viridiplantae > Streptophyta > Magnoliopsida > Lamiales > Lamiaceae > Pogostemon > Pogostemon cablin. Next base: position 15,162,232 of record CM042964.1, on the reverse strand, counting down.
TGGTTCCCCTCAGATCGGCCGATGTCTAATTAAATCAACATAGTAATATTTCGCTATCGGAGTAATCAATCCACCAATGTTGACCTTCTCAAAGGAGTGAGTAGAGAACATGTACAACTGCTGGAAAAAGTATGCTTCCACATTGAAGCGAATCATACACCATATGATATACTGTTATATTGTATACTAAAAGTTTATCTTTTCTATGAAACAATGTTTTAACAATTTATTTAAAATGAGAATCATATGATCAAACGTTTTGCAAGTTATAATTTATTTATATGTTTGTGCAAAAGTCCACTTACTTTATATTGTAGATAATATATTGTGTGACAACACGTGGAAGATCATATTATCGGTTTCCTTATAAAGTATAAACAGATTCTCACAATCGAGATAGACAGGGACAATCTATTGGGATGGTTGTAGTGTGATTTTGTACTAGTTTTTCTTGACTATAAAATCACATTATTATGCCTTGTGTGTATTGACCAGGACCGCTTGAGATTGTTCTATTTATACTGATTATATAGGAGAACTTGATCTCAGTTATTATGGATGTTCGTGCCCTTAATCCCTATACAATAACCTCGACACGTAAGACAGTATATATCTCTTTGATTCATCAAAGGGTGAGATTTAATTGTTAAATCAACAAACTCGGTGAGTTGGGAAATAGTGTTGTCTCTATGGTGTGATGTTGATTGTAGAAAGAATCTATGTCCTATTAAATAGGTTGATGATGTCCCCTTGAGGAGCCAATAAGGATTATCATTTAAATCTTGCAAGTGGATTTATTCCGGCATGATAACAAGGTTGAGTGGTACTACTCTCTAATGAGATATTAATTAATGGATTTGTCAGTAACTTAATTAATTAATGGACATTGTATATCTTAAACATGGGGAAACTGTCGGGCTCATAATAAGAAGGAGTCCATAACGTAATTTGTGATTGGAGTGGTAGTGCAGTAATAATATTTTAGTGGACTACATTATTATTATTGGACTTAAGTATAAGTTTTAGCTAAACTTGGATACTTAAGCCCAATGGAGGCTCAACTCTAATTTCTCCTCCTGGTCCCTATTGTAGCCCATAAATAAGTCATCTCAGTTTCTTAGAACTGATGCGCATTTTCTTTGCACGCAAAATTAATTTCCAAGTATTAAGGATATCAATTGCAGCTTAAGCAAGCGATCAAGTGAATATCGAACCCAAAGGACGGTGCATTATCAATTTAATTATTTACTAAATTAATTAAGACGAATGGGAATAAAAGTTTGAGATTTCAGTTATTAACTACTAAAGAATTAATTAAAATAACAAATAAAATAAAGTCACTTAGAAGAATACAAAAGTGGATCAAGTAGAAGAATAGGTAGCATTAGGATAATCCAGTTTCACTCATTAATCTCCCTTTCGTGTGTTGATGCCCGACTCTACCTTGTGGAATATGGACGCATCACTAAACCATGCAAATCTACTCTATAGACACAAGTAAACATGCGTGTAACACGTGTGAATAACCTCAGAGCAAGAGATATAATTTCATCCCCTTTCTAGATACTATCAGTATCAATTATTTCCCTAGCCAATTGGAACTCTAACCCGATATGATCTCCCTTTATAGGTACTATAAAATTATCCTCTTTATCCTACTTAATAACCCGAATTCAATTCAATTAATAAGTATTCATATATGATAGTTCTAATGAAACTTCGAAGTCCCCTCACTTAGAATCATAACATGGAATCCTGCTCAGCAGTGAACGCACTCAATCAATAATCAAGATATGCATTCAGACTCTACATAACAGTTAATGATGCACAAAACGACCGTGAGTATGAATTAAAAAGGCACAATCATATATAAAATAAATCCACAAGTAGTGTTGTACGGAGTTTACACACGAAAGCTCAATTAATTCGTAAAAACCTTCACAACCCTAGTTCTACCAAAAAGGCTCTAGCCCATGATGTTACGAAGAACAATCATGGGTGTTGGATAGATCTTACCAGGATGTCCAGAAAATACAAGATAATTAGGAAACGAATAAAACCCTAGATGTGGGCATCGTCGCGTCCTTCTTCATCTTGAATTCTCCTCTTGGTTCTCCTCTAAGTGATGGATAGATGGAGGAAAGGATGTGGATGATGGTTGGGGGTGATCCCCCCTTGTGGGGTGTAGGATGGATTTGTGGCTCTCTCCAATCCAACATAATTGTCTCTATTCCAATTGTGATCTACACCCCTTTTTATACTTGTAGACTCTCCTGATGGGACTTGGAATGGGATTAAATAAGGAAAGAAATATATATAAGTGTGAGAATGGAATAAGGAAATAAAAGATATGGGTGAATCATGGATGATTATGTGATAAGGAGACATATATGGTAATTTTAGGAAAAAGGAGATAAATTAGGAAATTTCCGGAAATTCTCGCCGGCAGCTGCGCGACTTCACGATTTTGAGCATAACCTTTTCGTCTGATCTCTGATTTTAGTGATTGTTGCACTCACACGATCTTCTTTTCTTGAATTTCTCAGAATATAAAGATCTCAACAAAAATCCAACATTTGTAGGTATAACAAGCCATGTGAAGTGGAACAGTCGTGCTGAGTAGAAACAGCTTGCGCGACGTCACCACTTTGATCATAACTTTCTCGTTTGGAATCAGATTGAAGTGTTCTGTATGCCAAAACGACCCTCTCTTCTGTAGATTTTCAACCATATATTACACTTCTAGGTTAGAGCTCCATAATAATACAGAATAATTACACAAGTTGAACGTGCGTTTTTCAGCATTCATACACAAGTTGCATCTTTTCTCCAACTTTGCACTTTTGATCCCTTTTTCCACCTAAAACACAATAAAACACCTCAAGTGCACCTTTTTTCACCTATATTGAATATAAGACCCTTGTGCTAATATATGACAACAATATCAATAAAAATGTGTTAAATTGGACACTTAAACACGCTAATTTTCACTCTCAACAATCCCCCAAACATACCCGTTGCTCATCCCGAGGCAACAAAAAAAAAGAGAGAGTAGGAAAATTAGAGGGAAAACAAGGACTAAAACATATACCCGTTCAACATACAATTGTCCTCAACTTAGGTCATGTAACTCTCATTACATGTAATAATCAATTCATAGCATACATATTAAGACAATCACCACCAATTCAAATGTTCCATTGACATGTTCTCACGGGAAGTATATATCGCACTCAAGTGTAAAAGATGTACACTTATGGGTTAAGGTGTTTACGCTTAAATTCAATTCAAGTGCATGCGTAACCATAAGCTTGTCAAAAGTATCAAACTCTCAACCACTAAAAGTATGATTTGACAATGGGATCAAAAAGGTCTTTCATTGGGATGTAATATTGGCTCTTTGATAAGGGTAGGAAACATATGGATAAAGTAACTCAATTAGTAGAGAATTAAAATCGGAGATCTTTTGTACTGCGGATTTTTACACTTCAAGGTTATCCAGCTTCATGCTCTTCTAATTTTCTTTTCTCTCATTCTTCTTCAAGCTCAACATTTTTTCCTTCTTTTCTTTTTTCTCGAGGTACCAATTTCGGGCACTACCCATAAGCAACTTATTTTTCAGCTCATATTTTTCAGCTAATAATTACTTGTACAGCCCCAAATATTTTATTTCTTCCAAACTCCATGAAAATCAATTCACACACTTTGACAACATTTAATTCTCCACTAAATATAGGAATTTCAGGCTCAAATAGGATATCAAAGTGGCTATCTTCGTAGGTTGCCAAAGAAATAAGGCTTTTAGGCTCAACGGGGCTAACTACTAATAAACATCATTCGGTAGGGAATTATTTGGCTAAGTGACTCGTAAATTCAAGAATGACTTAAAATCATCTCCCAGCATCTAACACACATGTAGTTTCAAATAAGACAAAAGGCAAGTTCTAGAATACACACACAAGAATGATACTCACCAGAAAGAAATGTCAAGTGATTATGTAACATGATCAACGAGGCTCAAAAATCTCACATGGGTTTTTAACAAGTAATAGAGCATTTTTCATGGTAAGCAATATCCCACAAGTACACATAGAACTTCATATCACAATATAACTCTAGTAACACTTCCTTCATCAATTTCAAGAACATATGAATTTCAAGAACAATTTAAAAATATAAGCTCATGTAGATCACCAAAACATTAAATTAATCCTTCCACCCATACTAATTAAAAGCACATATAAAAATTAAAAAAAGGAAACGAGGGCACCTAATTTTTCTTCAACATACGCACGAGCTCCGCGAGTTGTTCAACTCGGTCAGGTCAAGCCTCAGTGTAGAAATCGTCTACCACTTTTTACCTTTTTCTATCATCAAATCTCAAACACACTCATCATCACAGATTCATCAATAATAAAATAAGAGAACTATAAGAAAAACTCAATTGACTATCTAATTGACTCTACACACTAGAAACATCACTGAACACTAGGCAAATTGTAAAAAAATTGACACATCAAAACCGATTAAAATTTCAACATACCGCAAAAATCAACTCCCCTAGCAAACAGTACAAATAAAAGATTATACTCTTGGTGCTTCAATGAGGTAAGTACATCACACCCCCAAACTTAGTAAAAACGTAAGTCGAAACTAAGTTTGAAAAGAGATGTAATTGTCGAAACGTGAGCACCTCAAATATAAAAATTTCTTACTCACACGAAAGAAATAAAGCAATAAAACAGAAGGGATAGCCCCCAACAGGCCCTCATGTTTAACGTCGGAGAGTCACGACGGATATAACCTTTTAAACTACTGGATCAGAGGATGGTCTTCTCGCATCCTCACCTTCAAATACTTTTTTTCCCTCTTCTTGACTACACTCAACACCTCACCTTTCTTGGTCATAAGAATATGTGTCGGCGTTCCATCGTTTGGTTAATGTGATTAGGGTTCCATACATTTCTAACAAGAAGTGGAAGAAAGTAAATAAGAAACGTATTACCTCTCACCAGGGTATGTTGGAGAAGATGGATTCTCACCGGCAACATGCACAGTCCCACGAGAATGGCCATAACGTCCTCATCCGATGTCCGATTGGGGAGATGTACATGCTCAGACGATCCTCTCTTCGGTGGCTTTCCGTCAGTATATCATATACTGAATTCCAAATTCTGTACGATTTTATAGAAATTATATAAAGTGGCAGACAGCAGCAGCAAACAACCTTCCGGTCTTCTGCTGTATTCCCAAGTCCGATCTCGACGTCGTGTGGGCGACGATCCTCGAGATATTCTCAATCTGCTGTTATCTTTCTTTCTCCCGTATGTTAGGCACAGAGAATTAAGTTTAGAACAGCAGAGATGACTTATATATGAGCTACAACAGGGACCAGGAGGAGAAATTAGAGTTGGGCCTTCATTGGGCTTAAGTATCCAAGCTTAGCCCAAAGCTTATACTTAAGTCCAATAATAATAATATAGTCCACTAAAATATTATTACTGCACTGCCACTCCAATCCCAAAATTACGTTTTGGGCTCCTTCTTATTATGAGCCCGTTAGTCTCCCCATGTTTAAGATATACAATGTCCATTAATTATTTAAGTTACTGACAACTCAATTAATTAATATCTCATCCAAGAGTAGTACCACTCAACCTCATTATTATGCCGGAATAAATCCACCTGCAGGGTTTACATGATAATCCTTATGAGCTCCACAAGGGGACATCATCAACCTATGACAGACATAGATTCCTTCTACAATCAACAGCACACCATAGAGACAGCATTATTTCCTAACTCACCAAATTTGTTGATTTAATTACATGTAAATCTCACCCATTGATGAATCAAAAAAATACATAGTGCCTTACGTGTCGAGGTTATTGTATAGGGATTAAGAGTACGAACATTCATAATAATAGAGATCAAGTTCTTCTATAAGTGAGTATAAGTCGAACGATCTCAAGCTGTCCTACTCAATACACGCAAAGTGCATTAATGTAATTCTATAGCCAAGACAAGCTAATACCAAACCACACTACAACCATCCCGATAGAGAGTCCCCGTCTATCTCGGTTGTGAGCATCTGTTTATACTTTATAAGGAAACCGATAATATGATCTTCCGCGTGTTGTCGCACAACATATTATCTACAGTATAAAGTAAGTGGACTATTGCATCGTTCATATAAATAAATTATAAGACGCAATCATTTGATCATATGATTCTCATTCTAATAAATTGTTATAACATTGTTCATACAAAAAGCTAGACTTTTAGTATACAATCCAACAATCTCCCACTTATACTAAAAGACTATGCTGTCATGTCTTCTACCATACATCTGATTCCCACTCACACTACACGACCATCAAAAGCTCTCGCCTTAAGGTCCTTGTAAATGGATTTACTAGGTTATCATCTGATGCAATCTAGGCGACAACAATCTTCCCTTCATCATACGATTTCTCATAACAGGTGGTACTCGCGCGCCATGTGTTTAATTGCTTATGGGCTCGTGATTCCTTCAAGTTTGCAACTGCACCATTATCATCAAAATAAATTATGATAACCATGGGCAAACTTAGAAACACTTCAAAGTCCAACATGAAGTTTCTAGAGTCATATAGATACTTTGGCTGCCTCATAGGCTCCAATTTATCATCTTTCCATGGTGGAGTCCGAAGTCCGAAATATATTTCTATATAACACTCCTCCATATTATGACTCAACTTCCTAAAATTAAACACATAACCTTTGAGGTGGATTTACTATCGTCCCTAACTGATTTAAAAAATCTGAATCTATGTAACTCCTAAGAAGCAGTGAATCTATCCGGTAAGCCCACATATAGTTTCTAGTCCTTTTCAGGTACTTCAAAATTATGTGTTACCGCAGTTCAACATTCTTATTTTGGATTACCTTGATACCCACTGTCTATGCCATTGATAATACAGTTATCCATTCTCGTGCATAGCATTCCTTAGATTAAGCTTCCTTATTCGCCGAAGTATAAGGAACCGCTTTCATCACCTTTACCTTCTTTTGTGTCTCAAGACACATTTCCTTAGATAAATTCACATGCTAAACGAATAAGGATCGTATCATTTCATGATGCTTGAGACAAGCATAACATCCTTTCTTGTGATCCGTATTACCGTGATCAAAAAGATATATTTTGCTTTTCTTAAGTCCTTCATTTCATACTGCTTTATTAACCATACTCCATACGTCCGACAATACTCTTTCATTGTCTCCAATGAGCAATATATCATCTACATATAGTACAAGAAATACCACCATGTTTTTGTCATTCTTTTCAATACACAAGACATATCTGAGCATTGATTAAATCCATAAAACTGGATTTCTTCATCAAAACGGATGTCCTTGAAGGCTGCTTTAGTCCATCGATGTACTTTTTAAGCTTACTATCACAATGTTCTTAACCCTTTGCAATGAATCACTTTGGTTGCTTCACATAGATGTTTTCCTCAAGACTTCCAATCAGAAAAGTTGTCTTGACATCTATTTGCTATCTTTCATATTTCATATGAGTAGAAACATATAAAAGAGTCCGGATCAACATAGGCATAGCTATCGGCGAAAAAGTTTTCTCATAATCGAACCCTTTCTTTCTGAGTATACCTTTTCGCAACAAGCTTTGCTTCCAAGGTTTTCTCCTTATTCTATGATCCTCTTTTATTTTACAGAGCCACTTCCAATGGATTTCACAGCATCCGTGGTTCTACACGCAGCCAGATCTAATTTAAAATCCATCGATTCTATTTTAGAAATCATTGCACCTTACTAAGATACATTATTTTTATCTTGTAGTGCTTCGTCGTATCCGTGGGTCCATTCCATGTTTACTAGGGACCAAGTCTCACGACTCTCCCAAAACATATATCTTATAGGTTGTTGAACAACCCTCCCACTACGACAAAGCACTACATGCAATTGTATATCAGATATGACACGCATTGCAGTTTACCTTGTGCTATATCCTCTTGTACACTTGGTACTAATACTTTGTGTTTTCCCTCTCATTTCCTTTAGAACAATTTATACATGGAATTATGATTTAATACATAGTCCTTTTCCAAAAAATCTAGTATTTTATGTTAACAATCACCCTTCGATCTTTTGGACTAAATAAATCATCATCCTTCATTTTTCTAGGATATCCCACAAACAGACAAACATTCATACGAATTGTTGTTTCTAGGGCATATCCATAAAATAAATTTAATAATTCTAAATAACTCATCATCTATCTAACCATTTCCATAAGAGTCTTTCTTTTATTAGGATTAGAAGATGTGTTATTTATTACTATTTGTTGCATCCGTAGGATAAACGTGATTTAAGAGTGAACAAATTGTTGCCAATGTACAACAACAGATTATAGCTCCATCCTTCATTACTATGACAATGTCATTTAAATGAAATGGAATATCTATCCGTATATTCATAGAAATTGAAATCAAATTCTTTCTATGAAAAACGTACGTAAAGACAATTTCTCAAAAAACAAACATTTACTCATTTCGTAATATAAATAAACAACTCTCACTGCAACAACCACTACTCTAGTAGTATTACCCATGTATATTACAATCTCATCATCACTTCGTTGCAGGCTTTTAGTGACTCCGGTATCTACACACAATGTGTCAAAAAATACCATCACTAATCATGCTTCAACGACTGGTGAATGAGATACTAACATTGTTCACATCTTGATGAAATTGGATTTCCTTTGCCACATGTTTTGTCAGAAGTTCCCACCATATACAACCTTTTGTAATTTAGGTGGAACTTGCTTAAAACATCTAGGCAAACAAAGAAGAATACATTGACCTAGGTTTCCCCTTTAATTTCTATTCCAAGCATTTCCAATTCATTCATCAAGTTAACCATGACCTCTTGCCTATTAACCTCACTCAAGTATCCGAAGAGTAGCATGAGACAATCATATTTCTATGAACCTCTCACCTCTTCACTAGAGACTTTAATAGGCATCATGGGACATCCATAGCGAGAACACACTTATATTTTCCTAAGCAGTAAAATTCAAAACCAAGATTCTTTTATAATCATTTAATTTTGGACAAGTGAATATGTTTTCTTTTAGTTAGCAATAAGTAAAATGAAACCATTTGAAATTGCAGAGAATCATAAATAAATACACCAATCAAATCTTCGAATTTTATCCATTTATATAATTCCTTCAAAACAATATAAAATTAAAATTCACCGAAATCTCAAGCACCGTGAGTCTACAAGCCACGTTAGTGTGACAAAGCCGAACATTTACAAGAGAAGGTTTTACCCATTAATTTCATTCGTCAACCTAACCTAATGACAAAATAATTAATAGTCGGTTCCTCTTTAGCCATACAAATACTAGCACTAACTCCGTTGGGGAGGATACTAATTATTTACATCTACGTGTACACTATTATTTGATCCCAAGTCCGCTGCCCAAGCTTATGTGCCTTACTGTTGGAGAAGTACGCATGCGCTCTGATAACTTTCTACAACCATCAATTATATAAGTTTGTACCAGTGAACCGCATATAAGCTCATCCGTTAGGGAGGAAGGCATTATAGCCAATGCGCAAGTCCATATGCATCACATTACAACAATAATTATTTAAAGAAGTCTGTACCAGTGATCCGTGAATAAAATCATCCGTTAGGGAGGAAGGCACTATAACCGACGCACAAGTTTATTCACATCACTTTACAAACCAATAATGGAGGCCGCGGGAATTATTTACCAATCTCCTCTCCCACTTAGTTGTTTAACACCGAGGGTTTTTACATGCATATAATATTCAAAATAATATATGCAACCTATCATGCTCCTATTACGGCAAATAAGGCAGTAAATCAAGTAGAACATGCATCCAATCCAAATATATAATAATAATTGACAAATTAAAACAAATATTAAAAATTATATATAAGGATGTATAAACAAAATTGCCAAATATGGAAGAGTTGACTTGGTCAACATATAAAGGAATTAAATGGGTTTCTTGCACAACAAGAAGGAATATTTGAGCCCTAAGAAACCAACCCAAGTGCGTACTCGCTGCTGGAAACTGCTCATTCACCGGCCCATAACTCCCTTGCCAAGTCATCACTTTCCTTCCACCAGGAATCATCTTCTTCACGGCTTCATAGCATCCGGAGACCACCGTCCGAAGCAGCACCGTTCCAGTCATGCCACTGCCTGCCAGAATCCTCCCCTTCGCCAAACAACCACACCGATTCAGCCACCGGTCATAACTTCCCATCGTCCAACAGCCACCCACCAGGAAGAACCACGTTGTCTGTTGCCGGCAGCCACACTGATAGCAGCTTTTGACCAGCCATTTCATCCTCACGACTGTGGAAACTCTAGTCTCTTGTCGAAGCATGCTAGCGCTGTAGCCAAGACAACCACATGAATACCGACCCCGGCGTGTCTAGCCGCTGCCAATTCACCAACCATGCTAAGCCTTCATCGTCGCTGCAGCGCCATCCATGACTTTTCCAGCGTGACTTGATTGGCTAACTCACTGTCCATCAGAAAAATGATTGCCGGCAACCGTGTGATAGGGCCGCAAATCCACAACTCCCATCGTTCGATTTGCGCCAACCATGCGAACGCCACATGCCGGCGATCGTAAGCCATTCCAGCATCAAGTGCCTGTGTTTCTTTCTAGCACCGTCGATCGCTGGATGTCTTCTAGTCGGAGCCGCGACAGCCTCATCAACCGTGACATTCCGCCACCAGCACTCCGTTGTTTTGCGTGACGCCAGCAAACTCGACCCAGCATCCGGTAGACTCACTCGAAACTCAAGGTTACTCACTCGAGAAATTCGAGAGACTCGATCAGATGACACTCTGGACCCAATCGAAAAACCGTTGTGGCCTACCTTGGAACACGACGTGTCTCAGCGATCCTTCTGTAAAACCACACGATTACAGTGCCATGATCCGGCCATCAGCACAACTATCAGCCGACTGTCATGCGCCCATCACCTACATCGTCTTTCCACCCATGGTGTACCAAAACACCGCCATCATAGCAACCTATCTAACGTCGTGTTTCAGCGATCACCATGCCCGCTGGAAGAGCCTCAATGCCATGCTAATGCTAAAGGTCATTGCCAAACCCTAGCCACCGCAAGCAAGCCTTACCGCCAGCACAACTCACCAGCCAAGCCATACATCGGTGATAGTTTCAGCCACCAGGTCCGCCACGAACCTCACGTTGCCTTCCATCATCGCTTACACCTGTGAGGTAACAGACCCTTTCATGTATGAGGAATCAAGGGCGCTTCAGGACATGGGTCGTCGCCTCCAAGTCCAATCGCCCATCAACATTAGTGTCATCAACTTTCACCACATCGGCGGCCTCTCCACCACTATCGTTCAGTCTCGCCAGCAACCATCACAATGCCAACGAAAACCACGTTCGACCTCACAGTTCATCCGTGAAAGTAATTTAGGGTTTTTCTTTCACCAGTGTGAAGAACAACGAACATGTTGTGATGATAATTTTCGAACATATTTTGATAAATCACAAAGGGTTTCTCACAGTATATCCATCGATTTCTCAATAAACCAAAACCCTAATTGTAATCATGTGATTCTATTCCAAATAAAAACACATAATCACATAAACCCTAGTCTAACGTGTCATGTTTCACCATGAAACCGAAGCTCTGATACCAATTGTTAGCGTTCGATCATTTGGTTAACGTGAATTGTTAGGGTTCCATACATTTCTAACAAGCAGCGGAAGCAAGTAAACAAGAAATTTATTACCTCTCACCAGGGTATGTTGGAGAAGATGGATTCTCGCAGGCAACATGCGCAGTCCCACAAGAATGGCCATAACGTCCTCATACGATGTCCAATTGGGGTGATCTATGCACTCAGAAGATCCTCTTTTCGGTGGCTTTCCGTCATTATATCACATGCCGAATACCGACTTCTGTACGATTTTATAGAAATTGTACAACTTGGTGGACAGCAGCTGCAAACAACCTTCCAGTCTTCTGCTGTATTCCCAAGTCCGATCTCGACATTGTGTGGGCGACGATCCTCGAGATCTTCTCAATATGTTGTTCTCTTTCTTTCTCACGTATGTTAGGCACAGAGAATTAGGTTTAGAACAGCTGAGATGACTTATATATGGGCTACAATAGGGACCAGGAGGAGAAATTAGAGTTGGGCCACCATTGGGCTTAAGTATAAGCTTTGGGCAGTATCCAAGCTTAGCCCAAAGCTTATACTTAAGTCCAATAATAATAATATAGTCCATTAAAATATTATTACTGTACTGCCACTCCAATCCCAAAATTATGTTTTGGGCTCCTTCTTATTATGAGCCCGTTAGTCTCCCCATGTTTAAGATATACAATGTTCATTAATTAATTAAGTTACTGACAACTCCATTAATTAATATCTCATCCAAGAGTAGTACCACTCAACCTCATTATCATGCCAGAATAAATCCACCTGCAGCGTTTACATGATAATCCTTATGAGCTCCTCAAGGGGACATCATCAATCTATGACGGACATGGATTCCTTCTACAATCAACAGCACACCATAGAGACAACATTATTTCCTAACTCACCGAGTTTGTTGATTTAATTACATACTGTCTTACGTGTCGAGGTTATTGTATAGGGATTAAGAGCATGAACATCCATAATAACAGAGATCAAGTTCTTCTATAAGTCAGTATAAGTCGAACGATCTCAAGCGGTCTTGCGCAATACACGCAAAGTGCACTAATGTGATTCTATCTCGGTTGTGGGCATCTGTTTATACTTTATAAGGAAACTGATAATATGATCTTCCGCATGTTGTCGCACAACATATTATCTACAGTATAAAGTAAGTGGACTATTGCATCGTTCATATAAATAAATTATAAGACGCAATCATTTGATCATATGATTCTCATTTGCATGGCTGTCTAGACTCCTCCTTGTCAATCTTCTACTTAAATTCAAAATCATCTGCCTTATAAAAATAAAGATTAAACAAGTTAGAAACCACATCTATGCTCTTTCATGATTGAGTCTCCATGGGCATCTTCATTGCTTGATCAAGAGAGAAAACCACATCTTCAATATCCATCTACAGTCTAAGCTTCTCGGCTCTCAACTTTCTTGCTCTTTCCCACTTCTTTTTACCTGTAAGCTCAGTATTCTGCTCATGTAATGGTACTGGAGCAATGTTCACATCATGAGGATTATTCGGCGCAGAAAATAGTGCAGATTGGTGCAATTCGACCTGAATTCGACCAGGACTCCTGGTCGAATTGGACACGTAGTGGTCGAATTGTGCACCTGAAAGTCCAATCTTACCCTATCTGTTAGATTCGACCAGAGAGTCTGGTCGAATTGAAGTGGTCCTGGTCGAATTGAGCTTCTGTATGATTGTTGTCCTCCGATTCGACCTCGATTCGACCTGAGGGCCAGGTTGAATTGAAGAGGTCTTGGTCGAATTGAGCTTCTGATGAAACAAGGTGCTCCGGAGGGTAGGATTCAACCTCAATTCGACCAGAGGGTCTGGTTGAATTGAAGTGTTTCTAGTCGAATCAAGGCTCTGTTGCTTCCAAATCTGTCCAGGTGCCTCATTCGACCTCCCCTATTGAATTTGACCTGATGTGTTGGTCGAATTAGGGTCGAATTGAGCTCCCGTCTCTAATTTCAATAATGGCCTCATCGGTCCCTCGTACTGTGTTCCAGACCTCAATATGATGGCATTATTCTCCAATGTGTGTGTCAAGTATTCACATTTGTGGCCATCTACCCCATCATCAAGGTAAGGTCCTTCAACTGCTTAGATAAATCTGTATGGTTTGCATCAGTTTTTGCCTCTAGCTTGGCCCTTAGACGATCAACCCTTGCATCATTCTCAACCATATATCGATTGAAGGTGTATCTTCAGCACTCTTCACTTCTTGTTGCTGCTTCATACTAGGCCCCCTTTGTGCCAACTTTGTAATTTGTCTTTGCTGGGATTCTAGTAGCTTATTAATGTTAGCTAAACTAGAGACGATCTCATTATCCCTATTTGGCTTCACCACTTGATGTTCAACTTGCGCTACCTTTCTAAGTACATATGATCCTCCATCTCTCTCTACAGGCCAGTCACGTGAATTCATAGAGATGGTTTCAAATAACTTTTCTGCTTCAAGTGCAGTTTTAGATAACAGTGCTCCTCCTGATGATGCATCAATAAAAATACGCGACTCACAATCTAATCCATAGTAGAAGATGCTTGTACTCAGCCTTAGACATTCCATGCTGTGGGCACCTCCTGAGCATGCCTTTAAACCTATCCCATGCCTCATAAAATTTCTCACCATGATTCATCACAAATTGGATGATCTCTTGCTTCAATCTTAAGATCCTTGAGGGTGGCATGTATCTCTCCAAGAACTTCTGCTGCAGTTGGTCTCATGTGGTGCAGTCAGCTGCATCAAGAGTGTCATACCAAGCTTCCGCCTTATCAATCAAAGAGATCTTGAATAAGGCAATCCGCCTAGCATTATCATTAGCTCCAGCTCCTTTTTAAGTATTTTCGTAACCAAGAAATCTTTGGAGATGTTGATATGGATCTTCAAAACAACCTCTAGAAAAGGGATTCTTCTCCACCATGTTAATAAGAGCGGAATGTATCTCAAAATCATCATCTTCCCCCCTTGCTCCTATCAACCCCATGTTACCAATTCCATAGTTCGCGAAAATTTCACGTAATATTATCCGGATTCTGCCTTGCTCTGGCCATGTTTAGCTCAATATGTTATTCCTTTCTTTCTTTCCTTCCCTTTTCCTAGTGCACAAGTACCTAAGAAAAATTCAAGGTTAGATAGAAAATAAATAATCACAAATAAAAGAAAAAAAAATCTTAATCAAACTAGAAATAATAAAATCAATAATAACAGTCGTCCCCGGCAACGGCGACAAGAACTTGATGTGCGTTTTCTTTGCACGCAAAATTAATCCCCAAGTATTAAGGATATCAATTGCAGCTTAAGCAAGCGACCAAGTGAATATCGAACCCAAAGGACGGCGTATTGTCAATTTAATTATTTACTAAATTAATTAAGACGAATAGGAATAAAAGTTTGAGGTTTCAATTATTAACTATTAAACAATTAATTAAAATAACAAATAAAATAAAGTCACTTAGAAGAATACGAAAGTGGATCAAGTAGGAGAATAGGTAGCTCTAGGATAATCCAGTTTCAGTCATTAATCTCCCTTTCATGTGTTTATGTCCGACTCTGCCTTGTAGAATATGGACGCATCACTAAACCATGCAAATCTACTCTATAGACACAAGTAAACATGCGTGTAACACGTGTGAATAACCTCGGAGCAAGAGATATAATTTCACCCCCCTTTCTAGGTACTATCAGTATCAATTATTTCCCTGGCCAATTGGAACTCTAACCCGATATGATCTCCCTTTATATGTACTATAAAATTATCCTCTTTATCCTACTTAATAACCCGAATTCAATTCAATTAATAAGTGTTCATATATGATAGTTCTAATGAAGATTCGGATTCCCCTCACTTAGAATCATAACATGGAATTCTGCTCAGCAGTGAACGCACTCAATCAATAACCAAGATATGTATTCAAACTATACATAACAGTTAATGATGCACAAAACGACCGTGAGTATGAATTAAAAAGGCACAATCATATATAAAATAAATCCACAAGTAGTGTTGTACGGAGTTTACACACGAAAGTTCAATTAATTCGTAAAAACCTTCACAACCCTAGTTCTACCAAAAAGGCACTAGCCCATGATGTTACGAAGAACAATCATGGGTGTTGGATAGATCTTACCCGAATGTCCGGAAAATACAAGATTAATTAGGAAACGAATAAAACCCTAGATGTGGGCGTCGTCGCGTCCTTCTCTGTCTTGAATTCTCCTCTTGGTTCTCCTCTTGATTCCACAAACGAACCTTCAAAGTGATGGATGGATGGAGGAAAGGATGTGGATGATGGTTGGGGGATGATCCCCCTTGTGGGGTGTAGGATGGATTTATGGCTCTCTCTAATCCAATATAATTGTCTCTATTCCAATTGTGATCTATACTCCTTTTTATACTTGTAGACTCTCCTGATGGGACTTGGAATGGGATTAAATAAGGAAAGAAATATATATATAAGTGTGAGAATAGAATAAGAAAATAAAAGATATGGGTGAATCATGGATGATTATGTAATAAGGAGACAAATATGGTAATTTTCGGAAAAAGGAGATAAATTAAGTAATTTCCAGAAGTTCTCGCTGGTAGCTGCGCGACTTCACGATTTTGAGCATAACCTTTTCGTCCGATCTCTGATTTTAGTGATTCTTGCACTCACACGATCCTCTTTTCCTTTTCTTTCTCTGAATATAAAGATCTCACCAAAACTCCAACATTTGAAGGTATAACAAGCCTTGTAAAGTGGAACAGTCGTGCTGAGTAGAAACAGCTTGCGCAACGTCACCACTTTGACCATAACTTTCTCGTTTAGAATCAGATTGAAGTGTTCTATACGCCAAAACTACCCTCTCTTCTGTAGCTTTCCAACCATGTATTACACTTCTAGTTTAAAGCTTCACATGAATACAGAATAATTACACAAATTGGACGTGCGTTTTTCAGCATTCATACACAAGTTGCACCTTTTCTCCAACTTTGCACTTTTGATCCCTTTTTTCACCTAAAATACACCTTTTTCTCACCAATATTGAATATAAGACCCTTGTGCTAATATATGACAACAATATCAATAAAAAAAAGGTGTTAAATTGGACACTAAAACACGCTAATTTTCACTCTCAATAGGAACCTTAACTTGAGCGCCTAATATCGTGAGTTAGAGGGAGAAAGCAGATTGAGATGATCTTGAAGATCGTTGCCCACACGACGTCAAGATTGGACTTGAGAATACAACAGAAGATTAAGAGGTTGTTTTATGTAGCTCTTCATCTTCAACATACCATGGTGAAAGGTAATACATTTCTATCTTCTTGCTTCTGCTGATTTAGAAACGCATGGAAGCCTAACGGTTCATGTTAACCAAATGATCAAATACCAACAATTGGTATTAGAGCTTCAGTTTTGTGGTGATGCGTGACATGTTAGGCTAGAGTTTACATGATCAACATGATTATGGTTTAGAATATTACGTGTTATACTTGGATACCCTATATGTTGATTATCAAACACGTGATCCTTGATGGAACACACTCGCACACCTCACGACACCGAAGGCACACAACATTAGGCTGGCGGAGCACAAATGCGTGATGAGGCTGATGAGGATGAATGCTATTGGGCGGTGACGGGACGTGACAGGAGGCAGCGATGTTGTTGAACGACACGGTTGAAGGATCATTGGATGGCTGGACCAACATTGGCAGTGGCAGGACAGCGACAACTTTATGGCATTGGAGTCAAACTTGCGGCGACTGATGTTGATGGCAGACGGCACATGCAACATGAAAGATGGTGCTTCATTGTACGGTCGACAGCTGCTATCGGCACTACTGCCGATAGCTGACGGTACAGTAGCCACGATGTACACAACAAGAAACGCGTGGCAGCGGCAGCGGTGATGGTTTGTGGCAGAAGCAGCATCAATGTCTCTTCGACGAGACTGGGATGCTCATGGCACGAGCAGCGAAGGCAGCCGGCACGACCGATCGGCATGGCCAGCAAGAGTTGTACCGATGGGTGATCGGACGATGCATGGTGGGTGCATGCGCTCAACATACGACGATCCAGTAGAGTCGCCAGCATGAATTATGTGATGGACATCAGCAGTAGCGGTGGTGATCAGCGGCAGTCTTCACGGCGGTGATGACATCTGATGGATTCTGGTTGATGGCATCCTGAGTCGATGAACGTCTTACGGCATAAGTTATCCTGCTTGTTGCGTAAGGCATCGGTTTAATCCCTGGAGTGTTAGACAAGTCATTCTTTTTTAGCGATTTATTTTCTTATATATAATTGCCACGGGAGAGGGAATTGGTTAAATAATTCCCACGGCCTCCATTATTGGTTTGTATGTAATGTGAATAAACTTGCGCGTTTGCTATAGTGTCTTCCTCCCTAACGGATGAGTTTATTCACGGATCACAGGTACAAACTTCTTTATGATGATTGTAGAAAGTTATCTGGGCGCGTGTGGACTTCTCCACAAGCTAGGGCAACGGACTTGAAATCAAATAATGGTGTACACTTAGGTGTAAATAATAAGCATCCTCCTCAATGGAGTCACTGCTGTTATTTGCATTGCTAAAAAGGAACCGACTATTAATTATTTTGTCATAAAGTTAGGTTATAAATGAAATTAATTGGTAAAACCTTCTCTTGTAAATGTTCAGGTTTGTAAATGTCCACACTAACGTGGCATGCAGATTCACAGTGCTTGAGATGTTGGTGAATTTTATTTTATATTGTTTTGAGGGAATCAATATAAATTGATAAATTCGAAGTGTTTGATCTGTTTGAATATTTATGATTCTCAGGATTTTCAAATGGCACTCAACTCACTTTATGTTATACTTAAAGAACACAAACTTACTGGCACAAATTATGTTGACTGGAAACGAAACACCGATATTGTTTTAATTGCTGAAGATTATATTTTTGTACTCATTGAGAAATGTCCTGAAGTACCTACTAATGACTCTACTAAAGAAGAAAGAGTTGCTTATAATAGATAGGTCAAAGCTGATAAGATGGCTAAGTGATATATATTGGCTTCAATGTCAAGTGTGCTTCAGCAACAACATCAAGCTATGAACTCGGACTATGATATAATACAGAATCTTAGAGAACTATTCGGGCACCAGAGTCGTCTTGCTAGGTCGGAGGGCATGGCTGTGCTGATGAACACCAAAATGGTTGAGAGCACTCCCGTAAGGGAAGATGTTCTTAGAATGATGGGCCAACTCAATGAGTTGGAGATCCTTGGAGTTGAAATCGATGGGGAAACCCAAGTTGATATCATACTCCAAAGCTTGCCTAAGAGTTTTGAGCAATTTTGTCTCAACTATGGTATGAACAAACGTTTATACTCATTGGCGGAGCTTTTGACAAAACTTGTGTTAGCGGAAGGGTTGTTTCGTCGAGCTCCTCAGGTTCATGTTCCTGAAAATGCTGCTTATCCAAGGCTGAAAGGCTATAGGAATAAGAAGAAGCAAAGAAATTTAGCACCGGTGAACCAAGTGAAAGCAAAGGGTGGTACGGTCAAGGAGCCTAAAGCCAAGTGCTTCAAATGCAAGCAGCCGGATATTACAAGGCAAACTGCCCTCTCCTACAGTGCAACAAATTTAATTGAATTATACATCTACTAATAAGAGAAAAGAACCTTCAAAAATAAATCAAACATATCTTTGGCATCTAAGATTAGGTCATATTAACTTGAGTAGGTTTCAAAGGTTGATAGCTGATAGGCCTTTGATTTCATTAGTGGTGGAAAATTATCTAACTTGCGAATCTTGCTTAGAAGGAAAAATGACCAAAAGGCCTTTTAAGGCAAAGGGGTATAGAGCCAAGGATCTGTTGGAATTTGTTCATTCTAATTTATGTGGTCCTATGTCTGTCCAGACAAGAGGTGGTTATGAATATTTCATCACTTTCATTGACGACTATTCTAGATACGAATACATTTATTTGATGCGCCGCAAGTTTGAGTGTTTTGTTAAATTCAAAGACTACAAGGCTGATGTGGAGAAGCAACTTGGAAAATGTATCAAGACACTGCGATCTGATAGTGGTGGCGAATACCTCTTAGGAGAATTTAAGAATTATTTATCAGATAAAGGGATTGAATCGCAATTATCTGCACCGGGCACCCCAACAAAACGGTATAGCAGAAAGAAAGAATAATACTCTTATGGAAATGGTAAGATCAATGATGAGTTATTTGGAATTACCAAATTCGTTTTGGGGATACGACTTAGAAACAACGACTTACATCTTAAACTTAGTACCTTCTAAATCAGTAGCTTCAACACCCATTGAACTGTGGACCAAGTGAAAGCATAGGCTGAAACACTTTCGAATTTGGGTTGCTCTGGCACATGTGTTGAAGGCGGATGCTGATAAGTTAGAATCGTGTATGATGTTTGTCTATTTATAAGGTATCCTAAAGGAATGAAGGGTGGTTTGTTTTATAGTCCCAAAGACCAAAGGTGATTGTTAGCACGAGCGCTAGATTTTTGGAAGAGGATTATGTAACGAATCACAAACCTATGAGTAAAAATGTTCTAAAAGAAGAGGGAAAACACCAAACATAATACCAACTGTACAAGAGGATATACCGTAGGACACTGCACCGGGTGTCACACCTGATACACAATTGTCTGCGGAGCCTCATCGTAGTGGGAGGATTGTGAGACAACCTGATGGATTCATGGGATTAGGAGAGTCGTCAGACTTGGTCCTTGTGAACACGAAATCGACCCATGGAATTACTATGATGACTGCATGATAAAGATACTCAATCTTGGCAAAAGGCAATGAGATCTAAAATAGATTCCATATATTCTAATCAAGTCTGGGAGCTTGTAGAACCACCCAATGGTGTAAAAGTTTTTGGATGCAAGTGGGTCTACAAAAGGAAAAAAGGATCTGAAGGTAAGGTGGAAACCTTTAAATCAAGGCTTGTTGCTAAAAGATATACTCAGAAAGAAGGAATCGATTTATGAGGAAACCTTTATGTCTGTGGCCATGCTTAAGTCAATTTGAATTCTTTTATCTATCGCTGCTCATATGGATTAAGAGGTATGACAAATGGATGTCAAGACAACTTTCCTGAATGGAAGTCTTGAGGAAAACATATATATGACGCAACCACATATATATGGGAAGACTGTCAGGCTCATAATAAGAAGGATCCCATAACGTAATTTGGGATTGGAGCGGCAAAGCAGTAATAATATTTTAGGGGACTATATTATTATTATGGGACTTAAGTATAAGTTTTAGGCTAACCTTGGATACTTAAGCCTAATGGAGGCCCGACTCTAATTTCTCCTTCTGGTCCTTTTTGTAGCCAATAAATAAGTCATCTCAGCTTCGTGGAACCCTAACTTGAGCACTTAATATTGTGAGTTAGAGGGAGAAAGCAGATTGAGAGGATCTTAAAGATCGTCGCCCACATGACGTCAAGATTGGACTTGGGAATACAGCAAAAGATCAAGAGGTTTTTTTTTGCAGCTGTTCATCTTCAACATACCCTGGTGAAAGGTAATACATTTCTATCTTCTTGCTTCCGCTGATTTAGAAACGTATGGAACCCTAATGGTTCATGTTAACCAAATGATCGAACGCCAATATATACAGCTCTCCTCTAGGTATGCATCCTCTCTCGGCTCGAGTAAACAGCGTATTGCTCAGGATCCGGTCCATGTATGCTATCACTGGGTTGCGAATAAAAGCATCCTTCGAGGTATTGGCATTGTAATCTCCTCGCCGCCCCGTAATAGCTCACCAGAACTCATCAACATTAAAATTCTCATTCTCCGATGCAGAAATCCCTATCGGACATCAAACCATCTCATTGAATTCATTTTCATACATCAACTTCAATCCTCCACCAATCTGCATCCACAATTCATAAGGAATATAGTGATCTCCACGATCAATTCTCATCGTGCATAATACTTTAGCTGTAATGTGGAAATATCTCTCTCTTCATCTCTATAAATCGATTGATACCTACTCGATAAATATCCAACAAATATCGTTAATGATATTTATCTCCAACGTAGCTTGGTCATCCTGATACCTCGTCCTTGTTATCTTATCAAAAATAGCTCCCCATAACTCTTCCTTCTCCTACTAGTCATCAATCTGTATGCCAAAATCAAAAGTTCTCCTCTTATCTCTCCTCAGCTTCTTTGCAACCTCACCCTTCTTAGGAGATTTAGTCTCCTTTCTTTTCAAAGGTGTGGCGATCCCTTTTCATACAAAGATTATATTTCAATACAAAATAGAGGAGATAAAACAAATATACCCAACCTAGGACTAATTAAAGCATGAATTCTACTCAATACTTCAAATTCGAATGCATTAATCACTTTCATGAATCAATCTCCCACAAAAAGGAAATTAAAATAAAAAATCCTAAGTCTTCAACTTCTCATATTCAACATACTTCAATAATCCAACATGCTTCACTATTCTCCAAAATTCAACAATTCAAATTAATTCAAAGCATGCATAGCTTCCACAATTCAATTACTCATTATCGTTACTTCCAATCAACGAGCCCAAATATACATTCTACAATTAAATCAAAGCCTGTAAGATATGCAACATCAATTCCATAAAATTCTATCAATCTAATGTAAATTGAACCATGAAAATCCATGTAAATTTTAAACAAAAACACCAAAATTCAAACTTTAATTCCAACTAAGAACATGTTTAATCAACTTACCCAATCTTCACTAAGCATATATTACTCCAATTCAAGGATAAAGAGTCAAGAAAACATACCTTTGTCACTAAACATGGTGAACACGTGACGAACGATGGAAATCCCCAAATTTGAGTTGAAAAGTCCCAAAATTGAACTTCAATTCACCAAAAGATTGGTGTGGAAGTGTGTGGAAAGGAAAAAGAATGACTTATTTTCTCAATCTTTTCAACCTTGGTTCCGTAGGAGCAAGTCAGAAAGATTGAGAAATAGAACCATCTGATTTAATTCGTTCTCAATAGCCATGAAATGATCATCTTAGGGTGATCCTTTTGTCGACGGATGCTCTTATTACATTCGTAGTCTCTGAAGGATGAGAATAAAATAATTGGAATCCATAGTTGGAATGAATTGTTGGATTGGATCTCAATCCAGATCTTGATCTAGCTACAAGGATGAGACTTTATTTGAAAATATCAAACAAAAAAGAGTATTCCAAAAAAATGGAATTTACAAATAATAATTCAAAAAGAGAATAAAGTGTGGTATGAGTTTAGAGTGAAATTCTTACAGTTCGGGATGAGAACTCGGAGAAGAGTGGTGGAAAAATGGTTGAGCTGTGCAGAAAACCGACTTAAATCATGATTTTCCAGCCTGGCTTGACTCAAGTTGGATGGTCGAGTAACGCTTGACCTGGTCGAGCTAGGCATCTGTACACTGAACCCTCCATAGCTTGACCATTATAGCCTTGGTTGAGTTGTATGGTGTTGGTCAAGCTACAACTCTGTAATCTGAAATTCTCCACCATGTCTAGCTCGACTGTAGCTAGGCCAAGGACTTTGGTCGAGCTACAGTGGTTTGGTTGAGCTGGCACTTTGTACTCTGAACAAGTCCTCTGAAGTGTGGCTCGACCGTAGCTCGACTAGAGATTCTTGGTAAAGCTACATGTGCTTGGTCGAGCTGGCTTCCAGACGCTCGTTTTCTCATGCTTTTCTTCATTCCCTGCAAAACTCAGACTCTAGAACAACATCAAGCATCATATCAAGCCAAAGCAATAACTAGAGAACCACTCATAGACTATATAAAACTCTTGTATACAACTCTGCTCACACTATAAAATAAATAAAACACCACCGAACGCTAGGCAAATTGCAAAAAATCGACACAACAAAATCGGTTAAAGTTTTAATATACCGCAAAAAATCAACTCCCCTAGCAAACGTTACAAAGAAAATATTATACTCTTAGTGCTACGATGAGGCAAGTACATCACACCCCTAAAACTTAGTAAAAACTTACATTTGAAACTAAGTTTGCAAAGAGATATAATTGTCGAGTTGTAAGCACCTTAAATATAAAAATTTCTTACTCACATGAAAGAAATAAAGAAGTAAAATAGGAGGGTAAGCCCCCAACAGGCACTCTTACTTAACGTAAGAGAGTCGCGACGGTATCAACTCAATGTAAGGTATCCCCAAAGACGACACAAGCATCATCCAGAAACTTATAATGCTTCAATCTATGTTTATTCGCTTCTATGATGTCTCTGTCTTTGCCCATAATCACATAACTCCTCCCTCCGCAGGCTCTATAGATAATGACTGTTCCCGTCCACTTCGATTTTAATTTACCTGCAAAAAACTTCAAACGAGAGTTAAAAAGTAACACCTCATCTCCTTATTTGAACTTCTTAAAAGTGATCTTCGAGTCATGTCACTTCTTCATTCTCTCTTTGTAGATCACCGAAATCTTAAAAGCTTGATTTCTGAACTCGTCTAATTAATTAATAGATGTGAGTCATCCTCAACTCCTTTTGCTCCGTAAGAGACAAGTTCATACTTCTTACAGCCCAAAAAGACTTATGCTAAATCTCTACAAGTAAGTGGCACGGCTTCTCATAGACAATTTGATAAGGTGACATGACTAGCACAGTCTTATATTCGGTGCGGAACCCCCCCAAAACATCATCGAGCTTCATAGTCCAATCCTTCCTATTTGTTCCGACCACCTTCTACGGGATTTACTTCACTTGCCGGTTAGAGACATCAGCTTCCCTATTCACTTGAGGATGATAGGGTGTAGTAACCCTATGCTTAACACCGTACTCCTTGAGAACTCTTTCAATAAGCTTGTTGATGATGTGGGAACCTCCATCACTTACAAGTTCTCTAGGAACTCCATATCGGTCAAATATATGTTTCTTCAAGAATGATAACACTGTCCTTGCATCATTCATGCATGTTGGAATTGCCTCCACCCACTTAGAAACATAATCAATAGCTAGAAGGATATAGAGAATTAATCCATTAGAAGGGGAAAAGGCCCAATAAAATCGATCCCCCATACATCGAAGATCTCTACAACAATGCTCGGCTGAAGTATTTCATCCCTTCTACTTATGTTTCCCATCCTTTGATATCTATCGCATGTCGCCACATAGGATTCATAGTCTTTGAATAGAGAAGGCCAATATAAAGCTGATTATAGTACCTTTGCTGTAGTCTTTTGGGCTCCGAAGTGCCCCCCGTTAAGTTGTGCATCTCAAAAATAAAGAACACTTTCCATCTCCATTTAGGGCACACACTATGGATGATAGAATTATAAATTTGTACACAAATGGATCGTACCATAGAAAAGTCTCAGCATCTCTCTTGAATTTGGCAAGTTGATACCTATTGAGACCTTTTAGAATTTCACCGGATACGATGTAATTGACATAATCAGCATACCATGGATCCATTCCTTGAGCAGCAACTACACAAGCTTTCTCTGCTCCTTCAACAAACACGGCCATGATCTTCTCATCCGGGAACATCTCTTCAATGTATTCAAAAGAGTCATCACAATGCTCTCTTGTCTCTAAACTTGATAGGTGATCTGCCAAAACATTCTCCGTTCCTTTCTTATCTCGGATCTCCATATCAAACTCTTCTAGAAGAAGTATCCATCTAATAATCCTGGGTTTCGCTTCCTTCTTCTTCATCAAGTACCGGATCGTAGAATGATCCGTGTACATAATCGTCTTCATGCCAACCAAGTACTGTCGAAACTTATTGAATGCATACACAACAACTAAAAACTCCTTTTAAGTGACAGTGTAGTTCTTTTGTGCTGCATCAAAAGTTTTGCTCGCAGAGTAGATGACGCAGAACTTTTTTTCTCTCAACTGCATAAGCACCACTCCAAGTGCTAGATCACTTGCATCACACATAAGTACAAACGGCTGAGTCCAATCCGGTGTGATCAAGATAGGTGCAGTAATAAGCGCCTTTTTCAAAACCTGAAAAGTTGTTAGACATTCATCATCAAAAACAAAAGGAACATCTTTTTCAAGTAAATGAGACAATGGCATGGAGTATTTTGAGAAGTCTTTGACAAATCTTCTATAAAATCAGGCGTGTCCAAGGAAGGACCGCACTCCCTTCTCATTAGTAGGTGGTGGAAGCTTCTCAATTGCCACCACCTTTTCTCGATCAACCTGTAATTATTTAGCCAAAACATGATGCCCAAGTACAATCCCATCTCTCACCATGAAGTGGTACTTCTCCAAATTCAAGACAAGATTAGTTTCTTGACATCTCTTCAAAACAGTAGAAAGGTTAGACTAACAAATATCAAAGGAGAAACTAAAAACAGAAAAAATCAACCATAAATACCTCCTTGATCTTCTCTATCAAACCATCAAATATGGCCATCATGCAAAACTAAAATGTAGCATGTGCATTACATAGCCCAAAAGGTATCTTCCTAAAAGCAAAGGTTCCATAAGGGCAGGTAAAAGTACTCTTTTCTTGGTCCTCGGGAGCAATCATGATTTGATTATAACCCAAATACCCATCCAAGAAACAATAAAACTCATACCCTGCTAGACGATCTAACATTTAATCTATGAATGGAAGAGGGAAGGGGTCTTTGCATGTATTTTCATTCAGTTTCCTATAATCCTTACACACACGCCATCATGTAGGAATCTTAGTGGCTAATGACTCTCCATCACCGGCTTTCACAATAGTCATGCCCCGCTTCTTAGCTACTACATGCAATGGACACACATGAGGACTATCACTAATTGGATAAATAATTCCTTCATCTAACCAAGTTAGGATTTGCTTCCTAATCACCTCTTGAATCGCTGTATTAACCCTTCGCTGATTATGAATACACCCCTTAGCTTCATCTAGCAACCTTATCTTATGCATGCAATATGATGGACTAATACCTTTTAAATCATCAAGAGACCAATCAATAGCAAACTTATACTTCCTAAGCACATCTAACAACTCTTCAAGTTGATCATCTGTAAGAGAAGAAAATATAATTATCGGATAAGTTTCATTATCGCCAAGATATACGTATTTCAAGTGTTCCGGTAGCGGTTTCAACTCCTACATCTTTTCTTCCTCCTGTGTGCTTTCTCTATCCAACGGGAGGTATTGCCTAGTACACTTAACTTCTTCAAACTTGGTTGTTTTTTATTCATACCTATCATCACCCAAAGCAATTAAATTTTCAAGAAATTCAATACATACCTCATTAGATTGCTCATCTAACTCCATGGTGGGAAAAGTAAGAGACTCAAGGGATCCTTCGGAAGGATCAAGGACATATCTTCCTTCACGAACTCCTCCACCACATCAATACCGTGACATTGCGTCTCCATCGGCATCTTCATTGCTTTATCAAGGTTGAACATAACCTCTTCTTTATCCATCAATCTAAGCTCTCCCTTTTGGACATCAATCATAGTTCCAGCTGTGGCAAGGAATGGTCTCCCTAAGATAAGAGGGACATTATCCTTGTTATCTTCCATCTTTAGCACCAGAAAATCCACAGGAAAGACAAGCTTCTCTACTTTCACAAGTACATCTTCAATCACACCTTTCGGAAAAGTCATGGACCTATCCGCCAACTATAGAGCCACTGTTGTTGGAGGGAGCTCCCCCAAACTTAGCTTCTTGAATATAGACAAGGGTATCAAGTTGATGCTCGCACCAAGATCACACAAAGCTTTTCGTACCGGCCCCTTTGCAATTTCACATAGAATAGTGAAGCTTTCCAGATCCTTCAACTTAGCTGGCAGTTGTTGGATTGTATACTAAAAGTCTAGCTTTTTGTATAAACAATTTTGAGATAATATTTGAAATGAGAATCATGTGATCAAACGTTTGTAATTAAGTTATTGCAAAAGTCTATTTACTTTATACTGTATATAATATGGTGTGCGGCGTCACACGAAAGATCATATTAACGACTACTTATAAAGTATAAATAGATATTCACATTCGAGATAGAAGGGGACTATCTATCAGTATGGTTATAGTGTGATTTGGCATTAGTCGGTCTTGACTATAAAATTGTACTAGTGCGCTTTGTGTGTATTGAATAGGATCGCTGCTGAGATCGTTCGATTTATACTGACTATATAATAGAACTTGATCTCTGTTATTATGGAAGTTCGTGCTCATAATCCCTATACAATAACCTCAACACGTAAGCCAGTATTTATTTCTTTAATTCATCGATGGGTGAGATTTAATAGTTAAATCAATATGCTCGGTGAGTTGAGAAATGGTGTTGTCTATATGGTGTGCTGTTGATTGTAGAAGGAATCTGTGTCCTAACGGAATTGGTTGATGATGTCCCTTTGAGGAGCTCATAATGATTATCATATAAACCCTGCAGGTGGATTTATTCCGGCATGATAATAAGGTTGAGTGGTACTACACTTGGTAATTATATTAATTAATGGAATTGTCAGTAACTTAATTAATTAATGGGCATTGAATCTTAAACACGGGGAGATTAACGGGCTCATAATAAGAAGGAGCCCATAAACATAATTTGGGATTAGGGTGGCAGTGCAATAATATTTCTTTAGTGCAATGATTTATTATTATTGGACTTAAGTATAAGTTTTGGGCTAAACTTGGATGCTTAAGCCCAAAAGGAGGCCCAAACCCTAATTTCTTCTCCTGGCTTTATAATAGCCAATCTCAGCAGTCCGGATAATCAGAACACTCGCATAAAATTGTGAGAATCAGATTAAGGCTGTAGATTGAGTTTGTCTTGTAGATCGTTGCCCACACTAACGTCAAGACGTGGCTTAGGAATACAATAGAAAACTGAAAGGTCATTTTGTGTTTCTGGCCATCAACTTCACCGATTTTTATAAAATCATATAGAAGTCCAAAATGAAATGTGATATACTGGTGGAAAGCCATGGAAGAGAGGATCGTTTTGTTTCATAGATCACTCCAATCGGAGATCATACGAGAGAGTTATGCCCAAAACGGTGAGGCTGCGCAGACTTCAGGCGTGAATTCAACCTCTACATCAACCCTGGTGAAAGGTAATTCGATTCTACTCTTATGCTTCTCCTGCTGTTAGGCCAGATCATAGCACTGCATTCGTGTGATTTTGCCAAAGGATCGATGACACACAGCATTAAAGGCTGCATTTCTAGTGATTTCCTTTATTGTGTTGGGCATCCACGATGCCAGAGGGTGCGGCGAGGGATTGCTGTGATGGCCGGCGAATTATGGTTGTGCGCTAGTGATGGCGAGGCTTTACGGTGATGTCGCTGAGCACTACCGGCTCCAGACGAGTCCACCAGTAGTTTCTGACGGGGTCAGATGCTGGTTCAGGACTGGTCTTACATCCCTCCGATCTAGTCCTGCCATTTCTAGGGCGAGTCTGTCTACGTGTGAGTCAGGGCAGGGGTCTTCCTCTCTCCGGTGATGGCACGGCGCTAATAGACTGTTGTCTGGGCAGAAGCAAATGGTGGAGACAGAAAGGGACGGCCCAGGCTTGGCATGGTTGGCTGGTTTGGCGTCAGCAGATAAAACCACCAATAGGCAATGTCGCTAGATAGGACCACAGGCACGAATAATGGCCGCCGGCATGTGGATTACGAGTGATGGCTGATGCGGGAAACTGCCGAGAAGTGATCGGCGATATGGCTGGGAAGTGGACGACTGGCGGGCATTCGGGCTGAGCGATGGGCTTCCAGCAAGGCTGGGGAGCGGAATGTTTTTCAGTCCGACCAGCTGTTTCATTTTTCCGGCGAGATTTTTTATCGCTTGAATGAAAGCATGCTGAGTAATTGATTCCGGCGAGGGCAGATTACTGTTGTACAGTTGCACGGCTAGAGTGTTAGCCAATCTATGGAGGCTGTCGAGGAATGATCAGTGGCTGAGCCACGGCGGTCAACTCGGCTACTCAATGAGTCTTTGGGAACAGCAATTTCTGGCACGTGGTGGCCAGGCTGGAATGCCACTGGAAGTTTCAGCGGTTTTTTGTTTGCTAACAGGCCGTGTGGATTGGGTTTGAAAGCTTGGGGCCCAAGTTTTGTTTTCAACTTGTTGGGCAAGCTATTTCCTTAATTGATTTTATGGGTTGACCTACTCAATTTTATATTTGGCTATTTCTTTTTATCCTTATATATAATTGCTAATAATTGATTTTTTGTCAATTATTATTATATATTTGAATTGTATGTAATTTGCCGTAATAATAGCATGTTTATTTGCATAATTATATCATTTATTTATACTGTATGCATGTAAAAACCCTCTTGTTAAATAACTAAGTGGGAGAAGGATTGGTCATGATCCCGCGGCCTCCATTGTTAATTTATTAAGTGATGCAAGTAAGCTTATGAGTCGGTTATAGTGTCTTCCTCCCCATCGGATGATTTTTATTTGTGGATAACTGGAATAAATTTTATTAAATAATTATTATTTGTAATGTGATGCAAGTAAGCTTATGAGTCGGCTATAGTGTCTTCCTCTCCAACGGATGAGTTTTATTTGCAGGATCACTAGTACAAATTAATAATTGATGGTTATGGAAAATTATTTGAGCGCATGTGGACTTCTCCAACTGTAAGGCACATAAGCTTGGGTAATGTACTCAGTATCAAATAATGGTATACACTTAGGTGAAATTAATATGTATCCTCCCCAACGGAGTCAGTGCTATTAAATTGCATGGCTAAAGGACAACCAATTATTAATCATTGAGTCATAAGGTTAGTTATAACATATGGAATTAATGGGTAAAACTTTCTCTTGCGAATGTTCGAGTTTGTAAACGTCCACACTAACGTGGCATGCAAATTCACGGTGCTTGAGATGTCAGTGAATTTAGTTTATATTGTTTATTGAGAGAATCAATATAAAATTTAAATTCGAAGAGTTTGATCGTCGTATTTATTTATTTGATTCTCTAAATTTTTTGAATAGTTTATTTCTCTTATTGTTAACTAAAGGAAAACAAATTTACTGGTCCACAATAAATTATTAGAGAAGAATTTTGATTTTAGTTATTACTGCTTAGAAAAATAAAAATGTGTTCTCACTAAGGATATGCCCTCTAGTGCCTATTAAAGTCTCTAGTGAAGAGATGAAAGGTTCATAGAAATATAATGGTCTCATAAGACTCTTCGGATAATGGAGTAAGTTAGAAAGGCAAGAGGTCATGGTTAACTTGATGAATGAATTGGAAATACTTGGAATAGAAATTGAAGGTGAAATCTAGCTCAATTTATTTTCATAGTTTACCTTAACGTTTTGAGCAAGTTTCACCTAAATTACAAAAGGTTGTATATGGTGGGAAAACTTCTGACAAAACGTATAGCAAAGGAAAACCAATTTCATCAAGAGGTGAACAAGGTTAGTTTCTTATTCACTAGTTATTGAAACATGATTAATGATGGCGTCTACTGACACGTTGTGTGTAGATACAAGAATCATTAAATGTTTATAACTAAGTGATGATGAGATTATAAAGTACATGGGAAAGCTACGAGAGTAGTGGCGTTGCAGTGGGAGTTGTTTATTTATCTTACGATAGGAATGAACGTTTGATTTTGAGAAATTGTCTTCACGTACGTTTTCATAGAAAGAATTTCATTTCGGTTTCTATGTATAAACGGATAAGTAATCTATTATGGTACGATAGTGACAATTTGTACACTCTTAAATCATATTAATCCCACAAATGCAATAAATAGTAATTAGTAATGCATCTTCTAATCTTAGTAAGAGAAAGGAACATTCGGAGATGAACTAAACATACTTTTGGCATCTAAGACTAGATCATTTCACTTAAGTACGATTCAAAAGTTGATAGCCGATGAACCCTGAGGTTTGTTGGAAGTGGAAACTATCGAACTAGTGAGTCTTACTTGGTAGTGAATATGATTAATTGCCTATACAAGACAAATGGGTATAGAGCCATGAAAAGATATGTTGGAATGGTTCATTCAGATTTAAGCGATCCCATAATTATTCTGTCAAGAGGTGGTTATGAATGTTCTTCATTCTGTTTGACGATTATTCTAGAAACAAGATATATTTATTTGATGCACCACATGTCTAGGTACTTTGATTAATTCAAGGAGTACATGGGTAATGTGGTGAAGCATCATGGAAAATATATCAAGTCATTAAGATTTAATCGTGATGGAGAGTACCTCTTAGGATAGTTAGGAGCTTTTAATTAGAGGTTGGGATTAAATTCTAAGTTAATTACACCAGGCAAACCCCAGCTGTATGGTGTGACGGTAAGAAAGAATACGACTCTTATGGAAAAAGTTAGATAGATGATGAATTATTTGGAATTACAAAATTTATTTTATGGGTAAGCTCTAGAAACAGCATGTTGTATGATGTTTGTCTGTTTTTGAGAAATCCTAGAAAAATAAAGGGTGGTTTATTTGTTAGTCCAAAAGATCAAAAGGTGATTGTTAACACGAACACTAGATTTTTGGAGAAGAACTATGTAATAAATCACAAAGGCATGTATAAAATGTTATAAAAGGTGTGAGAAAGGAAACACAAATTTTAGTACCAAGATTACAATAAGATATACCACAAGTAAACCGCATCGCGTGTCACGTCTGATACACAATTGCATGTAGTACCTTGTCGTAGTGGGAGGGTTGTTTTACAACCTAAAAGATATATATTTTGGGAGAGTGGTAAGACTTAGTCCCTAGTAAATATGAAACCAGCCCATGAATACGACAAAGCACTACAAGATCGAAATGTGGCATCTTAGCAAGTTGCAATGTTTTCTGAAATTAAATCTGGGAGCTTGTAGCACCATCAAATGGTGTAAAAGCCATTGGATATATTGTCTACAAAATTAAAAGAGGATCGATTACATTATGCCGATCTGGATTCTTTTACCTGTTGCTGCTCATAGTAAATAGGAGGTAAAGCAAATAGATGTCAAGACAGCTTTCCTGATTGGAAGTCTTGAGGAAAACAACTATGTGAAGCAACTAGAGTGATTCATTCCAAAGAGCTAAGAGCATTTTGATTGTAAGCTTAAAAGTGTTCATCAATGGACTAAAGCAAGCTTCAAGATCATGGAACATCTGTTTTGATAAGGAAACCCAGTCATATGGATTTAATCAATGCACGGATGGGTCTTGTGTATTGAAAAAAGTGACGGAAATGTTGTAGTATTTCTTGTATGTACGTAGATGGTATCTTGCTCATTGGAGACAATGAAAGTGTATTGTCGGGTGTATGGGTATAGTTAAATAAAGCAGTATGAAATGAAGGACTTAAGAGAAGCAAAATATATCCTTGCGATCATGGTGATAAAGATCACAAGATAGGATATTATGCTTGTCTCAAGCTTCATAAATGATGCAATCCTTACTCGTTTTAGTATGTGATTTAATCTAAGGATTTGTGTCTTAAGACACAAAAGAAGATAAAATAGATAAATGCGGTTCCCTATGCTTCGGCAATAAGAAAACTTAATCTATGGAATGCTATGCACCAGATTGGATATCTGTATTGACAATGACATAGTCAGTGAGTATCAAGGTTACCCGGAACAAGAATATTGAATTATGGTAAGACATATTTGAAGTGCCTGAAGAGGACTTGAAATAATATGTAAGCTTACCGGACTAATTTATTACTTCTTAATGGTTACTTAGATTCGGATTTTCAAATCATGGGGACGGTAGTAAATCCACCTCAAGGTTATGTGTTTAACGGAATTATATCTATACAATGGAGGAGTGATTATATAGAAATATATTTCAGACTCCACCATGGAAAGATGATAAATTAGAGCCTTGCGGCAACTAAAGTATCTGTATGGTTCTAGAAACTTCGTAATGGACTTGGATGTAATTCTGAGTTTGCCCAAGGTGATCACAATTTATTGTGATGGTGCAGTTGCAAACTTGAAGGAATCACGATTCCATAAGGAAATTAAACACATTGATAGCTAGTACTACCTGATACGAGAATTTGTATAAATGAGGGAAAGGTTGTTGTCGCCTAGATTGCATCGGATGATAACCTAGTAATCCTTTTACAAGGACCTTAAGACGAAGGCTTTTGATGGTTATGTAGTGGGAGTGGGAATCAGATGTATGGCAGCAGATATGGCAGCATAGTCTTTTAGTATAAGTAGGAGATTGTTGGATTGTATACTAAAAGTCTAACTTTCTTATGAATAATGTTTAGATAATATTTGAAATGAGAATCATGTGATCAAACATTTGCAATTAAGTTATTGCAAAAGTCTATTTACTTTATACTGTAGATAATGTGGTGTGCGACGTCATACAGAAGATCATATTATCGGCTCCTTATAAAGTATAAACAGATATTCACAACTGAGATAGAAGGGGACTATCTATCGGTATGGTTGTAGTGTGATTTGGCATTAGTCAGTCTTGACTATAAAATTGCACTAGTGCGCTTTGTGTGTATTGAATAGGACTGCTATTGAGATCGTTCAGTTTATACTGACTATATAATAGAAATTGATCTCTGTTATTATGGAAGTTCTTACTCTTAATCCCTATACAATAACCTCGACACGTAAGCTAGTATTTATTTCTTTAATTCATCGATTGGTGAGATTTAATAGTTAAATCAATATGCTCGGTGAGTTGGGAAATGATGTTGTCTCTATGGTGTGCTGTTGATTGTAGAAGGAATTCGTGTCCTAACAGAATTGGTTGGTGATGTCCCCTTGAGGAGCTCATAATGATTATCATGTAAACTTCACATGTGGATTTATTTCAGCATGATAATAAGGTTGAGTGATACTACTCTTGGTAATTATATTAATTAATAGAGTTGTCAGTAACTTAATTAATTAATGTGCATTGAATCTTAAACATGGGGGATTAACGGGCTCATAATAAGAAGGAGCCCATAAACATAATTTGGGATTAGGGTGGCAGTGCAATAATATTTCTTTAGTAGAATGATTTATTATTATTGGACTTAAGTATAAGTGTTGGGCTTTACTTGGAAGCTTAAGCTCAATGGGAGGCCCAAACTCTAATTTATCCTCCTGGTCCCTATTGTAGCCTATATAATAGTCAATCTCAGCAGTCCGGATAATCAGAACACACGCATAAAATCATGAGAATCAGATTAGGGCTGTAGATTGAGTTCGTCTTGTAGATCGTTGCCCACACCAACATCAAGACGTGACTTAGGAATACAACAGAAGACCGGAAGGTCATTTGCTGTTTCTGACCGTCAATTTCACCTATTTTTATAAAATTTTGTGGAAGAGAAAACTGAACATATGATATACTGGTGGAAAGCCACGGAAGAGAGGATCGTTTTGGCTCGTAGATCACTCTAATCGGAGATCAGACGAGGGAGTTATGTCCAAAACGGTGAGGCTGCGCAGACTTCCAGCGAGAATTCAACCTCTACATCAACCCTTGTGAAAGGTAATTCGATTCTACTCTTATGCTTCCGCTGCTATAGAATTGCATGGAACCCTAACGGTTCACGTTAACCAAAAGATCCAAACACCATCAGCAGCTTCCTCTGAATGATTGAGCTGCAGTTTTCTGATAGATTCATTGTCTCTACTCCATTCAAGCTCCTCTTCTTCAATATGATATCTTTAAGAAATCGGGCATAATATGGAATTTCCATGATTGCTTCAGAGAAAGGAATGTTTAAGCATATCTTATTTATTATATCCTAGAATCTCTTGAACTTATCTTTCAATCCCTTCTTCACTAACCTTAAAGGAAACGGATTAGGTATATTAGTCTTAGGAATTTTCCATTCGTCACGTTCAACCTCCTTCGACTTATCCTTCTCAGCTCTCAATCTCTTTGCTCTTTCCCACTTCTTCTCTACTATCTGCTTAGTATTTTGCTCTTGTAATGGTACTGGATAGTTCTGAATAACAGGTGTAGCATTCGACACAGAGTCGGGGCTTGATTGCTGCTGCTCGACCAGAATGGTCTGGTCGAGCTAGGTGGTATTGGTCGAGCTGGGTGTTCAAAAGTAGAATTTGACTGTTCAGCTCTGTAAGTGCTAGATCGATTGTAGCTCGACCAGTAAGGTCTGGTCGAGCTGCGCAATGTTGGTTGAGCTGGTCTTCTATAAGTTGAGCATGATTTTTCTGCTCAACAGGTAGTGGCTCGACCATAGCTCGACCATAGTGGTCTGGTCGAGCTGTAGAGAGTTGGTGGAGCTGCGTGCCAGAATACAGAGTATCATTTCTCAGTTTTTTCCCTTGTTGCTCGACCATGACTTGACCAAAAGGGTTGGTCGAGCTGCGATCGAGCTAGTTCCTGCTTTCTTCATTTTCACCCACCGGCTTCATCAGGCCTTCGTGTTGTGTCCCGGACCTCAATGTAATGGCATGGCACTCTTTCAGGTTCGTTATATTTTGAGACGGGAACTTTCTCTTCTTTATTGTCTGTGTCAACTGGTTCACGTTCCCGGCCATCTGTCCAACAATAAGATTAGTGATGAGCGTTTTCTCAACATACAAAATTAATCCCCAAGTGTAAGGATATCAATTGTAGTTTCGATGGGTAACCAAGTGATTATCGAACTTGAAAGACAAATTACTATTATTTTCTAGTTAACTAAGACTATGTTGATAAATTGGTTTGTAATAGTTACGAAACTAAATAACATGAAATTTAAATAACAAATTAAATAGACAAGCAATAGAAAAATTATGGTTGTGATCAAGTAAGACATTAGGTAGTTCTTCGGGCATCCAGTTTTACTTATTAATTTCCTTTCCATGTGTTATTGTCCAACTCTGCCATGTGGTTTATGGACGCATCACTAAACCATGCAAGTTCACTCTATAGACACAAGTGAACATGTGTATGATATGTGTGAATATCCTCGGAGCAAGAGATATAATTCACCTCCCTTTCTAGGTACTATCAATATCAATTATTTCCCGTGCACTTAGTATTCTAACCGATATGATCTCTCTTTATAGGTACTATGACGTTATACTCTTTATCCTACTTATTAACCCAAATAAGATTCAATTAACAAGTATCTATATAAGATAGTTCTAATAAGACTTCGGAATCCCTTCACTTAGAATTATAACATGTAATCCTGCTCAGCGGTGAATGCACTCAATCAATAACCAAGATATTTATTCATACTCTACATAACAGTTAATGATGCACAAAACGACCGTAAGTATGAATTAAAAAGGCACACTCTTATATAAAATAAACCACAAGTAGTGTTGTACGGAGTTTACACATGAAAATTCAATTAACTCATAAAACTTTCATAACCCTAGAACTACTGAAGCGGTTCTAGCCCATGATTGATCTAGGAACAATCATGGCTAGTTGGTATGATCTTACTTGACTCGCCAGTCGAACCTCTCCTCACGACTCTTCGGATGATGGTAGGGTTTCGGTGGTGGATGAATGATGAATTATATGTTTTTCCTGCGAAAGCTCTTCTTTTATACTTCTAAACTCTCCTTAGGGCCTTAGATGGGCTTCTTAAGCGAACACGTGCATTAAAGTTGTAAAAATACGAATATGGTAAGTTTCTGCACGTCAGTTCGACCAACAGCCTAGGTTGAATCGTTTTCCTCTAGTCAAACTCCTGGTCGAATAGACCTGTACATTGGTTGCGAGTCTCAAATTTCACTAGAATCCTAGTCGAATCACAAACTTCCTAGTCGAACTGCAGGTGCATCTCTTTAGGCTTCTAGTTCGACCACGGTTTGACTAACTAGCTTGGTCGAACGGCACGATCGTGGTTGATGAGTTTGTAAATTCACTAGTTTCAAGCCCGGATTCGTGTACTTATGGTGTAATTAATGATGGTAATTCTATGTAATTTCTATACTTGGTGAAAGTCACAAATCGGTGGTTTACAAGGCTATTTGAGCTGATTTTCGATGGAAAACGAGTTGGAAGTGATCGGATTTGGAAAGAGGAAGAAACAGGGAAAGATTCGACTACGCAGAGGGTGGATTCGACTAAGAAGAAAGGAGTTCGACTAGCACCTCTGGACGAACTGAGCTCGGAAAAGTCGAGTTCGACCACGAAAGTCAAGTTCGACCAAACCACTTGGTCGAACCCGAGGTCGAACTCGAAGCCTAAACAGAAGCAGTACCTGTTAGACCAGAAAATGTCCAGTTCAACCAACGCTCTGGTCGAATTCGGGATCAGAAGTCAAGTTACAGATGAGTTCGACCTGCGTGGATGAGTTCGACCAACGTGTTTGGTCGAATCAACATTTGGAAACTTACCAAATTTGTATTTTTACACCTTCAATGCGTGAGTTTGCTCAAGAAGCCCATCCAAGGCCCATAAAGAGAGTTTACAAGTATAAAAGAAGAGTTTTCGCAGGAGAATAGATATCAAGCATTCATCATCCATCCTTAACCAAGCCCTACCATCATCCGAAGGAGTCTTGAGGAGAGGTTCATCTGGCGAGTCAAGTAAGATCATACCGACTAGCCATGATTGTTCTTAGATCAATCATGGGCTAGAACTGCTCTGGTAGTTCTAGGGTTATGAAAGTTTTATGAGTTAATTGAATTTTTATGTGTAAACTCCGTACACCACTACTTATGATGTTGAAACTACTCTAGTGCCTTCCAAAGAGCAAAGTACAGAGAATATAGCAGAGAAGAAGTGGGAAAGAGCTAAAAGATTGAGAGCGGAAAAGGATTAAGCGGAAAAAGCTGAACGTGATGAATGGGGGATTCCCAAAACGAAGATACCTCCGCCCTTCCCTCTCAAGCTAGTCAAAAAGGGATTGGAAGAGAAGTTCAAGAAGTTTTCAGAAATCATAAACAAAATTAGCTTGAACATTCCTTTCTCTGAAGCAATTTTGGAGATGACGTATTATGCCCGCTTTCTGAAGGATATTCTTTTGAAGAAGAGAAGCTAAAACGGAATTGAAATGGTGAATTTGTCTGAAAACTGAAGCTCGATCATTCAGAGGAAGCTGCCAACTAAACTTATGGATCCGGGAAGCTTCACAATCTTATGTGATATTGGAAAGGGGTCGGCACGTCGAACCTTGTATGATCTTGGGGCAAGCATCAACTTGATGTCGTTGTCTACTTTTCAAAGGCTTAGTTTGGAGGAGTTAACTCCCACGACAATTGCTCTACAACTAGCGGATAGGTCTATGACTTTTCCTAAGGGAGTGATCGAAGACGTTCTTGTCAAAGTAGAGAACTTAGTCTTTCCTGTGGAAATTTTAGTGCGGGAGATGGAAGATGACAAGGATAATGTCCTTCTTATCTTAGGGAGACCTTTCTTTGCCACAGCGGGAGCCATGATCGATGTGCAGAAAGGTGAGTTGAGGCTACGGATGGATAAAGAAGAGGTCCTATTCAACATTAATAAAGCAATGAAGATGCCAATGGAGATGCAATGTCACAGTGTTGATATAGTGGAGGAGATTGTGCATGAAGATATGTCTTTGATTCTGTCGAAGGATCCTCTTGAGACATGCTTGGCGGAGTCTCTTATTTTTCTCACTACAGAGCTAGATGAACTCTCCAATGAGGTATGTATTGAATTTCTTGAAAACTTACTTGCTTTGGGTGATGACAGGTATGAGTCGACAATGATCAAAATCGAAGAGGTCAAGTGGACTAGGAAGTACTTGCCATTGGATAGAGAGAGTGCACCTCAGGAAGAGAAGAAAGAGGAGTTGAAACCGTTACTGGAGTATTTGAAGTATGCCTATCTTGGTGACAATAAAAAATATCCGGTAATTGTATCTTCTTCTCTTGATGATGATCAACTTGAGGAATTATTGGATGTGCTTAGAAAGTATAAATATGCGATTGGTTGGTCTCTTGATGATTTAAAGGGTATTAGTCCTTCCTATTGCATGCATAGAATCAGGTTGTTAGATGAGGCCAAGAGTAGCATTCAGAATCAGCGGAGGGTAAATTCCTCGATTCAAGAAGTGATTAGGAAGAAAATCCTAACGTGGTTAGATGCAGGAATAATTTATCCTATTAGTGATAGTCCCCATGTGAGTCCATTGCATGTAGTTGTTAAGAAGGGGGCATGACTATAGTAAAAGCCGAAGATGGTGAGACCTTAGCCACTGGGATTCCTACGGGATGCCATGTGTGTACGGATTACAGGAAACTGAATGAAAATACATGCAAAGACCATTTTCCCCTTTTTTCATGGATCAAATGCTTGATCGTCTTGCAGGGTACGAGTTTTATTATTTCTTGGATGGGTACTCGGGTTATAATCAAATTATGATTGCACCCTAGGATCAAGAAAAGACTACTTTTACTTGCCCTTATGGAACTCTTACTTTTAGGAAGATGCCTTTTGGATTATGTAATGCTCCTGCTACATTTCAGCGTTGCATGATAACCATATTTGATGGGTTGATAGAAAAGATCATGGAGGTGTTTATAGATGATTTTTTTATTTTTGGTTCCTCCTTTGATATTTGTTTATCTAATCTTGCTACTGTTTTGAAGAGATGCCAAGAAATTAATCTTGTCTTGAATTGGGAGAAGTGCTACTTCATGGTAAGAGATGAGATTGTTCTTGGCCATCATATTTCGGTCAAGGGATTGCAGGTGGATAGAGCAAAGGTGGTGATAATTGAGAAGCTTCCACCACCTACGAATGAAAGGGGAGTGCGGTCCTTCCTTGGACACGCTGGTTTTTATAAAAGATTCATAAAAGACATCTCGAAATACTCCAAGCCCTTCTCTCATTTGCTTGAAAAGGATGTTCCTTTTATTTTTTATGAAGAATGTCTAACAGCTTTTCAGGTTTTGAAGGAGACGCTTATTACTGCACCTATCTTGATCACACCGGATTGGACTCAGCCGTTTGTACTTATGTGTGATGCAAGTGATCTAGCACTTGGAGTGGTGCTTGGGCAGTTGAGGGAAAGAAGTTCTGCGCCATTTACTATGCGAGTAAAAATTTTGATGCTGCACAAAAGAACTACACTGTGACTGAAAAAGAGTTTTTAGCTGTGGTGTATGCATTCAACAAGTTTTGAAAGTATTTGGTTGACATGAAGACGATAGTGCACACGGATCATTCTGCGATCATGTACTTGATGGAGAAGAAGGAAACAAAGCCAAGAATTATTAGATGTATTCTTCTTATGCAGGAATTTGATATGGAGATCCGAGATAAGAAGGGTACTGAGAATGTTTTGGCGGATCACCTATCAAGGTTGGAGACAAGGGAGCATTGTGATGATTCTTTCGATTACATTGAAGAGATGTTTCCTGATGAGAAGATAATGGCAGTGCTTGTTGAAGGAGTTGAAAGAGCATGTGTGGTGGTTGCATAAGGAATGGATCCATGGTATGCGGATTATGTGAATTACATTGCCGTAGGGAAAATTTCGAGAGATCTCAACCGATATCAACTTGCAAAATTCAAGAGGGATGTTGAGACTTTTATATGGTATGATCCGTTTGTCTACAAGATATGTACGGATTCCATTATCCGTAGGTGTGTGCCCGAGATGGAGATGGAGAGTGTACTCGATTTTTGTCATGCACAACCTAACGGAGGGCACTTCGGAGCTCAAAAGACAGTAGCGAAGGTACTTCAATTTGTTCTTTATTGGCCGACTTTGTTTAAAGATTGTGAATCCTATATGGCGACATGCGATAGATGTCAAAGGATGGGAAATATAAGTCGACGAGATGAAATGCCACTTCAGCCGAGCATTGTTGTCTAGATCTTCGATGTATGGAGGATCGATTTTATGGGGCCTTTTTCCCCATATAATGAATTTCTTTACATCCTTTTAGCTGTGAATTATGTTTCTAAGTGGGTGAAAGTCATTCCCACTCGCGTGAAAGATTCAAGGACCACTACTACAAATCTGTGAATAGATATCAGTAAATAAATTTCGGTGATTTATAAAACTGAAATCTATTGACATACTAACTGATATCTATTATACTACTGTTATCTATTATGTTGTGATTTTTCTAATAAATATCGGTGATTGCCTATCGATATCTTTCAGTGATATTTATAAAGAGTATAGATATTGATTATCATAAACGATATCTTTTCACTAACTGAACTCCAAAACAAAAAATCAAACT
The DNA here is from genome assembly GCA_023678885.1 of Pogostemon cablin. Taxonomy (NCBI): domain Eukaryota; kingdom Viridiplantae; phylum Streptophyta; class Magnoliopsida; order Lamiales; family Lamiaceae; genus Pogostemon; species Pogostemon cablin. Next base: position 15,120,374 of record CM042964.1, on the reverse strand, counting down.
ACGAGATCGAGCCCTAAGCTGCCTAGCAAATTCCCAAAATCGAAGAAGTGAATCCTCCAAAGTCGAAGAACCCACGACCACCTCTCGCCGTCGGCCACACGACGCCGGCCACACTCCATCTCCCCGCTCGCCTTGCAAACACACGAGATCGAGCCCTAGCCTATCAAATTCCCAAATTGAAGAACCCTCGAAAATGTGATTGAAATCGTGAATCCGCCAACCAAGTCGAAGAACCCACGACCACCTCTCGACGTCGGCCACATACCGTCGGCCACAATGCCCCTCTCCGCTCGCGAGCACACCTGTTGGCATCGCCGTTCTCGCGAGCACCCATTCACGACGTCAATACCTGCAACCCTCCTGTTCGTGATGGTGCTAGCGACTCACGGCACCGCTGCACGCCACTCCAGGTCACCCTCACCTTTCCGACGTTTTACAAGCAGTTGAAAGGTCACTCTCCTTCTCCTTTTTGTGTACACATCACTCTCTGCCTAGCGAGTGTTCATTTTTGCTGCTTATGATGAATACTCTCTACTTCAATCTTTGTCGTGTGCTCTGTGGCTTCATATGTGAAGTATTTGCTGGGCCTCACTCCCGATTTTATAATTTTTTCGTGTGCTTAGTGGCTTCATATGTGAAATATTGTTTGCTTGGTCTCACTCCAGATTTGTCGTGTGCTGTGTGGCTTTATATGTGAAATTTAATGTGGATTCTATCAAACCTTTATTGTGGCTTTATATACTTCGCAAAACTTTTTCTTTTGACTATGTAAATGGAATTGCTTTAATGGCGGGTGTAGTCAACTGCCTCACTTCTCATGCAGCATTGGCCGCATCAGGTGAAACTTAATATGTTCAATAATTCGACTGATTTTCATTTATTGTTTGTACCTTTTGTTCTTGGATATATACTGCCTCTGTTGTTCTTACTTCGTAGGATTTTTGGTGTTTCGTAGGTGGTTTTCAAAATTAGGGTTCTTGCTGGGGTGCAATTTATCCTTTTCTATTTTTTGGTTGAGGGCTCTTTATAATCTGATTTTGTTATCCTGCTTCCGGCTGTTTGTTGAGTGATTTGTTTAATGTTTGCATGAGTGAAGTTTCTGAAAATTGACTTGTTCGTAACAATGGAGTGGTATAAAGTTTTTGTTGTTTAACCTTAGCTGCTTAGCATGGAGAATTTCAGGAATCTTTGGTTGTTGGTTAAAATCTTATGGAGGGTTTCCAGCCTACTTTGAGTGCAATTGGGCAGTAATTGATAAAAAGCCCCTTTTCATTTTTATTTTTTGGTTATTACTTATGATGAAGTGAAGCTGCTTGTGAATTGAGATGACATAACATTTACTAATACTTTCAACTTTCTATGGATAAATTCTTTAAATATGGATAGCAGTTACCAAGCCCCTGGTAGTTTGCGAGATCAGTTCATTATTAACATGTTGCATGCATACATTTCTCCATGTATTCCTCTTTAAATGGAATTGATGGGTTTCTTGATTTTTCTTGTTTGGAATGAAATTTCATTTTATTGAAGAAAAAGAACCCCTCTTCATCAGGGAGAGATTATAATGTGTTCCGATTAAAGAAAAATTTGGGCTTGATTTCAGCTTAACATGGAATGTTCCCTTGTTGGCAGTGCATTCGATTTGAGATTCTCGTTAATGTTGGTGATGGTCCTGCATCACGACTTCAGTTGGAAAGTTCCTAACTTCGCATGCTTAGGAATTATGTGAATACTTCTGAACTTGTTTTCAACTTAAGTATTTCCATAGCTGTGTGGGTTTCGGTGCCTCTACCTCTACACCCTACAAAGTCTTCTTGTCAAATAAAGCTTTACCCTTTTCTGATAACTGATAAACTATATTGATTGGATAGGAGACTAGTTTTATAATTTCTCTTGCAGGTTATTTGATGAATTCGTTGTTCTTACAGAGTCAAAATCTTTGCTTGCTAATTACAAAAGTGGATTTAAATTTGGATTCTTCCATCAGTCAATTTGAATAAGATGGTTGTGCCCAAAAGAATATATTCTGAATCACTGAGTCAAATTGACAGAATGTTGCTAGAGTTGACTGAATTTTGAGTCCATTTTCAAGATTTTGATGAATTAGAATTCTTGTTGTATAAGCTATATTTCACAAGAGTGAAATTGGGGTCTCCACCAAAAGAATTCTCACTTTTCTTGAATCGGCTATAGGTGAGTTGAGAGAAACCATAATGGATAATCGGTTCAGCTTCTTGTTAAATAAAGAGAGAGCTGAGTTTTAATGGGTGAGGGGTTACCTTGTGGCAAGTATTACAGTAGTGTAGATAAACCGACAACATTAGTAATATTTTAAAGGTTGATTAAATTAATGAGAAGTATAAATGAAATAGGTTTCCAAATAAAATAAAAAAATGAAAGAAATAGTGGGAAGTGTATAGGGTTCACAATAGGGGTTTGTAGGTGGGGATTGAAGTTGGTGTCTGTTAAGAGAATAGAATGCGTTTTGGTTCCTTTTTCCCCCAAAACAAAATTCATAGTACCTAAAGCTGCTAACTTTATCAGATTCATTGAAAGTATCTATAACTCAATCCATCGTGGTTCTACTTTTTTAATAAATAGTATGGTATTTTTAATTCATTATTTCACCTTTTTTTTAAGAAATTAAACAATATTGTACCGAGTTGTATACTTTGAATAAGTATGAATTCGCAATGATTAAGTGTCATATAATTTGGCTCTTTTAAAAAAATAAAAAATAATTTTGTTATATTCATTGATTCATAAAACGTCAAAAATTAATTAATAGTATGAATTTACTAATAATAATGAATGTTTCTGTTGACCTCATGGATAGTTACTGTATGTAGTGATAAAGAAAAGTGTACAAAGGCTACAAGGTCTTATTGTGTATCTATTTTGTCCATTTATGATTTAAGCAAGTACTCCTTTAAGAAAATTTAATTTTTACTGTTTTACCTTTTACTCTTGGTTGGAATTTACTTTTTATCCCCCACACTAGAAGAAGACCAAGATTCACACAACCAAAAAAGAATCTTGGCCAAAGTATATATGTAGTAAAAAACAAATTAAGTGGAGTACTGTCTTGTTGGGTGCATTTTTCTGGGAATAAATTAATTCTCTTACATACTCCATGGAACCAGGATCACCTATTCCCCCACCCTGTTCCATCTCGTGTTTCACGGGGCGGGGTAGGTGTTTGGGGTTCTACTACTTTTGTGATTGACCTTTAAAATTGTCTTAGAATATATCCTTATCTTTGCCAATGCTCATACCTACTCCGAATTTTTATTGTGGGTGCCGATTTTTATTCTATTGTGTATCTTTATCTTAATTAGTTTGTAAGTAGATTGAGTTAGACTCAGAAAAAAGTTGGTTAGTCCTACTTAATTCAAATTCAGTTTGAAAAAGAAATTGTTGACAAATAAAACTTTCATAGTTCGATATCATTATACATGTTACTATAAATGAAAATTACCGTGTTGAATACACAATAAAACTTTCATAGTTCAATTCCTATTTCCACCTTTTTCTTTCTTTGTTGAATCTCTGATTGCATTTAAATTTCGCTAGGTAGTTCTCGAACCAGCGCATCAGAACTCCTTTGCATCTGGAATTTTCTGTTTAGTTTCGAAATGTGGAATCAAGCGTCGACCGCATCTTGATTTGGTGTCCGAGCTCTCTCTCTTTATTATATTTTTTAAAAAAATGTTCTTTGATTTTACGTCATCTTGGCATCTGATTGCTTCTTTTACACGGCTAACTTTTGTTCTTTTCTACATTCATGGATTTATCTTTTATATTATTTAATGAAAATGCCTGAGATATAGTCATTTAGCATTTTGTTTTTTCGTAAATTAGTACTTTTTTGTTGGAAAAACTGATGGACGATGTAGGCGGTGGAAGTGATGAGATACATAAATTCTTGTTTAGAAAAGAGGCACCTTAAGCTTTAAGTTGGCTACTTTTGTAATTCTTATTTTTGTTTTATTGGTGGTGTTCTTGTTTTTGTTCTTGGGATGTTTAATCTTGTGCTCAGTCATAAACTGATTTTTACTTTGTCTCCTTGTAGGCAAATAGAAGATTACACATGCCTAATTGCTCTTTCATGCTTGCTTCAGTAATCATGCAAAAACAGAATGATGATTAAATAAGGTATAATTTGATGATTAAACAGAATGGGCTGTGAGAACTACATTTTAGGATTCTTACTTGCTTCAGTGTTTTGCATTTTTTTTCCCTTTCATCTACGTCAGCGCTTTGGGCTTCTTACTTGCATGTTATTTTCATTTTTATGTTGCTGCATTCTCAGCTTCTTTACTTGCTTGGGTGGTTTGCTAATTTTATTTTCATCTTCTTCTTAATTTGCTAGTTTTTTTGCTTCTTTACCTTCATGTTTCCTCTTGTGCTTTACCTGCTTCATTTTAGGGTGGTTCTTACTACACCTTTCGTTACTACTACATATGTTTGCTTCTTACATGCTTCTTCATCTTCAATTATTGAAATACCACATGTGATCCTTTTATGTACTTTCCAAGATACTGACATGAGGGCTTGACTAGTTCTGTCTCCAAAACAAGACTCAGGGATGAAGCATGTTTTATCGGTGCTTTCATGGACATCAAACAAGGCTGGAAATGTGTATTAGAGAAATATGGTTAGGCAGATCTCTTCACTTGCCAGTAATGAAGTGTTTTTTTTAAAAAAAAATTTATTTCAACCTCTATTTCGAAGATATCCACTTCTCAAATTTTCACTTTTTTTGTCAAGACATTTAGCAGATTATTCGAATGATCGAGTCTGAAACAGATTTATATTGATCTTTGACTCTCGTTTAATTGAAAACAGGGCAGACCTGTCATCTCTTGCAAGCTCACATTACAACAAAGGTTTACCTCATTTCCCTTATTTCAATTAAAGTGCTGCCCCTACTTTATTTTGTATATATTTACCTTACATTTGACTGAAGAATTTTTTTTTTAAATTTTACCAATTTATTATGATCACAACTTTTTATTATCAGTATAATTCCAGGTCGTTTATGATTTATGATCACTTAATTTCATTTTTGAGACACATTAGTAATTAGTTTGGTGTCAACTTGAATGATTTTGTCTTTCTAAATTGTAGGAAATGCTTTAATTTGTCCTGCAATTTTTTGTACTTGTAAATTTCAGACCGAAGTGGCCATCATCTTCCTTTGTTTCATCCGATGGATTGATTACAGCAATGGCTTATCACTTGCCTCATGTTGTACGTACCATACATGAGAAATTTTGCAAATAATAAGTTTGGTTTCTCTAGTTTTCATGTGCATGACCATTGCAAGTTGGCACTCAAGGATGTAATACCATATTGAAACCACTTGCTAATTATTTGTGCTACTTAATATAAAAAGTTCTCTTATTTCATCTTGCTCTCTCTGCACAGGAAATAAGGAGTGAAGTCCTTCACAGTGAAATTTGCCAAGTGTTGCATGGACATAAACAAGTAAGCATCTCCTTTTAAGTTCCCATATGTGGATGTACATGGATCCTAATCATTAATAAAATATCTATTATCTAGTTTGAACATGACAATTGTACCTGTTAATCCTATGACTAAAAGTTGGAAATACATTGATTATATGATGATTACAGTTCACTTTTGTATATTGATCTCTTTAGCAATTCTCAGAATATAGAGCTTAGTTAGCTTGTGAAGGCTTCCAACTCCTCCCCCCAATGTGTATGGTTAACTGTCCAAGTGTGAAAACTTCTTTGCCTTGTTTTATTTATCAAACTTTGTCACGTGTATCCAAGAATGCACTATATATGAAATAATTTCACATCTGGACAGAGTTAGCATAGTGTTGTTGTTTGAGGAAGCTATTGTATATGGGCAACACCAAGTGCATGCCCTTCTAAGGTTGTATCTGCAGCAAACAGGAATTAAGAATTTTCATTACATATTGGCTTTCGTACTATTTCTTTCTTTTGAAATTTTTTTGTTCCCCCTTTTACTTTTTTGTTCTACAACACCGTTTTGGTTCATAGTGGCGGAGTGCATGGTTCACATTATTATGCTTTTATCAGGCCAATACTTTATGATCAGTGGTATGTTTCTTGCTTCAATATTTTCATTGCTTCACACAGAGGTTGAAAAAGAACAAGAAGAAAAGAAGACAAGAGAAGATACAAAGCGCAGGCCCACGGTTTGATATAAATGAATTATACTATTCTCTAAATTTGATATACATTTTCTTAATATACAGTTCACACTAAAGAGTTACACAGAAGATGAAATCAATGAAGTGCGGATGGAGTGGGCGGATTGTATTGAAGCATTCATAGTGTAGAAAAAGGTATTTTTTTTAGTATTAGTTAAAAAATGTATTGAAACTACTTAGGAGTATTTGTTCGTAGTATTGGAAATTGTGTTGGATGTTGGGCTATTAGTGTTGCATGTTGCAATTGTTTAATATGGAAGAATTCGCAAAAATTAACTTTGTATAAGTTCATAAAATGTCTTTTTAGGGGGTCGATCATTTTCCTTCTCTACTTTTATTACTTTTTAAAACTGTGAAATGTAATAATAGTGCTCCTCCTTTGAGGCTTTATGATTGAGTTTTTAAGTTTCTTTTTAGTAACATATATCGCAAATTCATTTGATGTTTTAGCGAAGGTGGTTGTGTAAAAGGATTATCTTATGGAGGTTATCTTGATGTTCATCTTTACGTACAAATTAAAGTTGGATTATTTTATGGAGCTAGTCATTTTCTTATTTCCCTTTTAAATTTGCATTTTGAGTTGTTGATCGATCTTATTCCTTTTAATGGAGGAGATATGTGTAGCTAACTGTGATGGAGTGGATGTATCAATCAAAAGATGACTTTACATCATGTTTAGTTGGTTGGACTGGTCATCAGGTTGCAGCAGATATGTATATATACATATATAGCTACGTACGCACGTGTCATACTTCTTTTGGTATATATTATTAGTTAAGTAATTTATATTGTGGGTTGAAATATTAGACACTCGGTATGTATTTTTGAGGGTTGAATGTTAGACGTTGAATATTTCATGGATGTATGGATATGTTGATGAATGAATGGATGCGTTTATTGAAATTCTATTTAAATTTAGATTATTATTGTTAAAATAAATAGGCAGGTGATCAATAGTTTTTTGAAAGAAAGATATTGCTAAATCGCTGATATCTATAACTCAAAAAGATATCAGTGATTAACCGATGATATCTATAACTCAAAAAGATATCAGTGATTAACCGATATCTATTGTTCTAAAAATTTTAATACAAGTTAATTTATATTGGTGAAATTTTAAAATGATATCGGTGAAACATGTATGTAAGGAAAAGATATCGGCGAATCACCGATATCTATTTATGGGACCTTTAATAACACCTCCATTAATAACGGAGAAATTACGAATAGATATCGGTGAATCACAGATATCAAATGAACAATAGATATCAGTGATTTATCGATATCTATTTAGGGGATCTTTAATAACACCTACATTAATAACGGTGGAATTACGAATAGATATTGGTGAATCATCGATATCTAATGAACAATAGATATCGGTAATTCATCGATATCTATTTAGGGGATCTTTAATGACATCTCCATTAATAACAGTGGAATATTGAATAGATATCGGTGAATCACCTATATCTATTAACAAAATAGATATCGGTGATTCACCGATATTTATTTAGGGGACCTTTAATAACACCTCTATTAATAATAGTGGAATATTGAATAGATATCGTTGAATCACCGACATCTATTGTGAATAGATATCGGCGATTCACCGATATCTATTTTGGGACCTTTAATAACACCTCCATTAATAACGGTGAAAAAGCTGAATAGATATCGGTGAATCACCGATATCTATTCACAGTTTTTTAGTAGTGGACTGTTTTATCTTTCTTGAAGAAACATATCTTTGCCCGCTATGGAGTTCCTAAAGCACTAGTGAGTGATGGAGTTTCTCACTTCGTCAACAGGCTTCTTGAAAAGGTGCTTAAGGATTATGGAGTTAAGCATAGGGTTACTACACCTTATCACTCTTAAGCGAATGGGCGAGCTGAAGTTTCCATCTAACAAGTGAAGCAAATCTTGGAGAAGGTCATAGGATCCAATAGAAAGGATTGAGCTATGAAGCTCGATGATGTTTTGTGGGGGTTCCGGACTGCTTACAAGACGGTGTTGGATGTCACCATATCAAATAGTCTATGGGAAGCCGTGCCACTTACCCGTAGAGGTTCAACATAAAGCTTTTTGGGCTTTGAGGAGTTTGAACTTGTCTTTGAAGGATCAAAAGGAGTTAAGGATGACTCATATAAATCAATTGGATGAGTTCAGGAATCGAGCTTACAAGAACTTGAAGATCTACAATGAGAGAATGAAGAAATGACATGATTCAAAGATCTTTTACAAGGAGTTCAAGGAAAGTGATGAGGTATTGCTTTTTAACTCTCGTTTGAAGCTTTTCGTAGGAAAATTGAAATCGAAGTGGACGGGGCCGTTCATTATCCATAGAACATGTGGAGGGGGGAATTTTGAGCTTATGGATAAAGATGGAGACATTATCGCGGCAAATGGGCTTCGATTGAAACATTACAAGTTGCCAGATGATGCTTTTGCAATCTTTGAGGATACCTTGCGTTAGATTGGTACCGTCGTGACTCTCCGACGTTAAACATGAGCGCCTGTTGGGGGGTTTCCCTCCCGTTTATTTGCTTTATTTCTTTTGTGTGAGTAAGAAATTTTTATATTTAATATGCTTATTTCTCGGCAATTACATCTCTTTGCAAACTTAGTTTCACTATAATTTCTACTAAGTTTGGGAGGGGGTGAGATGTACTTACCTCATTGAAGCATTGAGAGTATAATCTTTTCTTTGTACCGTTTGTTAGGGGAATTGGTTTTTTGCGGCATATCAAAACTTTTATTGGTTGCGGTGTGTCAATTTTTTGCAATTTGCCTAATGTTTTGTGGTGTTTGGTGTTTTTTTTTAGTATGTTATGTGGAGTTACTCATGGATATTAAGATGATGGAGCAATGGTTACTATGAACATCCGAGATGATATCTTTTGGATGTTTGATGAAGTTGGTATTCGCCACTTTATGGAGCTGAAGGAGCCTACCTACTTCCATGTGACTGTGGAGGTATTATGTTCGATTACTGTGAAGAAAAGGGTCAAGTAATCTTCCGTACGAGTGTTCATTTCATCTTGGAGGTGAGCAGAGGACATGGTCAGCTGAGGATTTGAATATCTTGTTTCAGACTCCTAGGGGGATTTCGAGAGCGGAGAATGGGTACTTTAATGCTAACAGATTCTGGAGAGATTTCTGGTGAGGATGTGGATTACAAGACTAGCAGTGCTCGAGCTTCGTTGATTCAGAACCCAGTGCTCCGATACATGGATTGAGTGTTGAGCAACACACTGTTTGCTCGCTCGGAGGGAAGTTGTGTGTCGAGAGGAGAGCTGTATGTCCTTTGGTGTATGCTCAATAGAGTGAGGTTCAATATGGGTCGTATCTTATCTATCAGCTTAACAGGTTCAAGTGTTCTCCGTTTCAGAGAGTGAACATAGGAGGGTTGATGACCTCGATAGCTGAGTACTATCATATGGACTTCTCCAGCATTTCACCTATCCTGGAGGATCCCGATTTGGTGATGAGCACTTGTGTGAAGGGAGGATTCGCCCATCTGAGGGATGGAGAGTGGTTCTTTACTAGGGGATCGAAGCCTCTCACTTTCATGTTCCCTTATGATTTGGGTGTATTGACTACTATTCGGAATGAGGGGAACATGTTGATTAACACCCTCGGACACACTGCTATCACCATCACTTGCTTGACTAAGGGTGATTGGAGGACTGTAGCTCAGATGTATAATGAAAGGATGATGGAGGAGCTGCAGAGGATTGTAGACGAGGGGCGTTTTCAGCCACTGCAGCAATAGTAGCAGCAGGAGCTTGGAGAGGACCATGTGGATCCAGAGATGGGAGATCCACAGCCGTATGAGAGGCCACCACGACCCATTCCAGCGGTGCCACAACAGCAGTGGGCTAGACCAGATGCTTATTTGCAGGAGCAGTTTAGGTTGATTCATGAGCAGTTTGCTATACTGAATGCGAACCAGCAAGAGACGAATAGACAGCTTGGCGAATGCGAACTATGCAACACTGGATGAGAAGTACAACATGCTTTAGGATAACTATGTGGAGATGGATCAGAGATTGGAGAGGTTGTTTGCTCATGAGCGCTTGATGGATAGGAATTTGAATGCATTACATAAAGATTTGGATAGATTGCACTCGGAGATGAATGGCGATGAAGAGGGTGCGAGCGATGATAATGATGCTCCGGAGGAGTAGGATGCACCAGGTTTTTGTGTTTGTCTGATTCATCTCATCTCCCTTCTCTTTTTCTCTTTACAGAATGGGTATTTGGTGTGAATGACATGTACTTATATTGATATTTGATGTGGATTGAGAGATGATGATTGATACTTGTATGGATTGTTTGCTATGAGGGTTCTTGGTTAGTATGATGCATTCGTATGTTACATGTGCTAATTGCTATTGATTGGAAGCATGTATGCTTGATAGATATGAGAATTTTTTGTGAAATTGATCTTGGTTAATTACTTGAAGGAGTACTTAGGAATCTATTTACCTATGTGAGGATTTGAGCCAATTAAATCATGCTAGTACATGGTTATTTATTCTTGAGAGAATCGTTCGTATGACCGTATTCTAAAACTTGGTTTGGTGTCTTGTGTGAAACTTATGATTGATGAATTGCTAGGACATGATCTTAGGCCATTATTGTGTAATCAAGTTACTTAGCCAAAATTTTACCTTACCTGTTAAAATATGTATCATTGTAAGCCCTTTTGAGCCTTAAAAAGCTTTTTCTTTGGCAAGCCTTGAAAAAAAGCCTTATTAAACATTTACTTAAGCCTTGTTGAATTCCCTATTCATTAGTAGAGAGTTGGGGTGCATAAGAGTTTGAAAGAATGATAAGGTAGAAGTTTGGTTGGGAGTAATGAAAAAGAAAGAAGTATGGTTAAATCTTATTAGGAGTAGTGCCTGAAACTGGTACCCCAATTGTTTCGAAGGGTAGTGCCCGAAATTGGTACCATTGATTATTGAAGAAAGATGATGTTGATGCTTGGAAAAAGGAGAATTCAAAGAATGAAGTTTATGAGAAGAAGATGGAGAACAAACGAAGCTATGACGAAAAGCACAACTCCTAGGTAATTCTCTACTTGTGAATTAGTCACTTTACCCAAATTTTCCTACCTTTACCAAAGAGCCAATATTACAGCCCAAAAACAAGTCCTTTATGATCCTAGTAAGGAATCGATTATAAGTTGAGTTTTGAGACCCTTGTCAAGCTTATGGTTACACTGAAGTATGAATTGAATATGAGCGTAAATAATAACCTGCTAGAGTGTACATCTTTTACACTTGAGAGAGAAAGTAAATATTTATCTTGCGAGCTTGATGATTTGTACTCCGAAAGGTAATGTAATCGAGTGATGTTTTACATTAATGATGCATATGATGCTTGTAATACTTGTGTTCGATTGATAAATTGCATGTGTAAGTATGAATTGTATTGGTTGGTGAATTTTACACTACTCTTGGGTCTTGATTTCGTTGCCTCGGGACGAGCAACATGTAAGTTTGGGGGTTTGATGAGTGTGTAAATTCACTACTTTCGAGCCCGGATTCGTGTACTTATGGGTAATTAATGATGGTAATTCGATGTGAATTGCTGTACTTGGTGGAAAGTCACGAATCGAGGGTTTACAAGACTATTTGACCTAATTTTCGATGGAAAACGAGTTGGAAGTGATCGGATTCGGAAAGAGAAAGAAACAGGGAAGGATTCGACCACGCAGGGGTGGATTCGACCAAGAAGAAAGGAGTTCGACCAGCACCTCTGGTCGAACTGAGCTTGGAAAAGTCGAGTTCGATCACGACAGTCGAGTTCGACCAAACCACTTGGTCGAACTCGAAGCCTAAACAGAAGCAGTACCTGTTCGACCAGAAAATGTCCAGTTCGACCAACGCTCTGGTCGAATCTGGGATCAGAAGCCAAGTTACAGAGGAGTTCGACCAGGGATTCGACCTGCGTGGATGAGTTCGACCAACGTGTTTGTTCGAATCGACGTTCGAAAACTTACCAAATTTGTATTTTTACACCTTCAGTGCATGTGTTTGCTCAAGAAGCTCATCCATGGCCCATAAGGAGAGTTTACAAGTATAAAATAAGAGTTTTCGCAGGAGAATAGATATCAAGCATTCATCATCCATCCTTAACCAAGCCCTACCATCATCCGAAGGAGTCTTGAGGAGAGGTTCGTCTGGTGAGTCAAGTAAGATCATACCAACTTGCCATGATTGTTCTTAGATCAATCATTGGCTAGTACCGCTCCGGTAGTTCTAGGGTTATGAAAGTTTTATGAGTTAATTGAATTTCCATGTGTAAACTCCGTGCAACACTACTTGTGGTTTATTCTATATAAGATTGTGCCTTTTTAATTCATACTCACGGTCGTTTTGTGCATCTTTAATTGTTATTTAGAGTCTGAATACATCTCTTGGTTATTGATTGAGTGCGTTCACCGCTGAGCAGGATTGTATGTTATAATTCTAAGTGAAGGGATTCCGAAGTCTTATTAGAACTATCTTATTTAGATACTTGTTAATTGAATCATATTCGGGTTAATAGGTAGGATAAAGAGTATAACTTTATAGTATCTAAAAAGGGAGATCAAATCGGGTTAGAGCACTAAGTGCACGGAAAATAATTGATTATGATAGTACCTAGAAAGGGGCGTAAAGTATACATCTTGCTCCGAGGATATTCACACGTGTTATACACTTGCTTACTTGTGTCTATAGAGTATGCTTGCATGGTTTAGTGATGCATCCATAAACCACGAGGTAGAGTCGGACAACAACACATGGAAAGGAAATTAATAAGTAAAACTGGATTACCTGACGAACTACTTTTTTAATTACTTGATCACCACCGAAGTTTCTCTATTGCTTGTTTAATTACTTTGCTATTTCAATTTATGTAATTTAGTTTAATAACCAAACCAAATCAATTTTGCCAACATAATCTTAGTTAAATATAATATAATTGAATTGATAATAATCCGTCCTTTGGATTCGATAATTACTTGGTCACCTTTCGAAACTACAATTAATATCCTTATACTTGAGGATTAATTTTGTGTGTTGAGAAAACGATCATCAGTGGTCGAACGGCACTTCTTCTCAATGGGTTCGACCACAGGTGCTGGTCGAACGACTTCTTTCTTAGTCGAATTCTGCTCCTGATTGGTCGAATTGCACCCTGGAATCTCCTTTTTCTGGATCCGATCACTTCCAACTCGTTTTCCTTCGAAAATCAACTCAAATAGTCTTGAAGACACCTGATTCGTAACTTTCCACCATGTATATCTATTTATATCGAATTACACCCATCTAACACACCATTCTTATACAAATTCGGGTTCGAAACACGTGAATTTACACACTCATCAAATCCCCAAACTTACATGTTGCTCGTCCCGAGGCAATGCAATCAAAACCATAAGAGTAGTGTAAAATTCACTTATCCACCTCACTCAACACAATTCATATTCACACATGCAATTTCATCAATCAAAAACAAGTATTACTTCCATCATATATATCATTCATGTAAAACATCACCCAATTATTACACAATTCGAAGTACTAAGTCATCTAGCTCACAGGATAAGTATTTACTTTCGCTCTCTAGTGTAAAAGATATACACTTTAATAGGTTAATATACTCTCATATCAATTCTTACTTCCGCATAACCATAAGCTTCGCAATGGTCTCAAAAATCAACTTACAATCAATTCATTACTAGGATCACAAAGGACTTGCTTTTGGGTTGTAATGTTGGCTCTTTGGTAAAGGTAGGAGAATTTAGGTAAAGTGACTAATTCACTAGTAGAGAATTACCCTATAGTTTTGCTTTTCGTCATACAGCTTCATCTTTTTCTCCATCTTCTTCTCATAATCTCCATGGTTTGAATTCTCCTTCTTTTCATTAGCATCAACATGCAGTCGGAGTACCAGTTTCAGGCACTACCCTTAAATAAGATTTAACCAACTTCTTCCTTTTTCATACTGCTCAACCAAGCTTCTACCATTTCATTCTTACAAGCACTTATGCACCTCAACTCTCTACTAATGAATAAGATATTCAACAAGGCTCAAATAAAGGTATAATAAGACTTTTTATCAAGGCTTGCCAAAGAAAAAGTTTTTTAAGGCTCAAAAGGCTTACCATGATACATTTGTTATCAGGTAAGGTAAAATTTTGGCTAAGCGACTTAATTACACAATAATGGCCTAAAATCATATCCTAGCAACTCATCAATCATAAGTTTCACACAAGACTCCAAGTCAAGTTCTAGAATACAATCATATGAATGATTCTCTCAAGAATAAACTATCATGAACTAGCATGATTCAAATGGCTCAAATTCTCACATGGGCAAATAGAATCATAAGTACTCCTCTTAGCATATAATCAAGATCAATTTCACAATGAACTCCACATACTTATCAAGTTGTACATGCTTCTCATCAACAAAACTTAACACTTTTAAAATATGAATGCCTCATACTACCGCCAAGAATCCTCATATCATGACAATCCATACAAGTATATCCAACAAATTCCACCCTCAAGTATCAATCATCACCTCTCAATCTAACATCCAAACATATCAATATACGTACATGCCACTCACACCATAAATACCCATCCTGTAAAGAGAAAAAGAGAAGGGAGATGAGATGAAACAGACAAAGAACAAAAACCTGGTGCATCCTACTCCTCCGGAGCATCATCATCGCTTGCACCCTCTTCGTCATCACCATCACTCATCTCTGAGCGCAATCGATCCAAATCTCTATGAAGACTGTTTAAATTTCTATCCAACTCGCGCTCATGAGCATACATCCTCTCCAATCTCTTATCCATCTCCACATAGTTATTCTGCAGTGTGTTGTACTTCCCATCCAGTGCTGCGTAGTTCACATTTGCCAATTCCAGCTACCAATTCATCTCCTGCTGGTTCGCATCCAGTGTGGCGAACTGCTCATGAATCAATCGAAACTGCTCCTGAAAATAAGCATCAGGACCAGCCCACTGCTGCTGTGCCCATGCTGGAATGGGACGTGGTGGCATCTTATGCGGCTGCGGATCTCCCATCTCCGGATCCACCTGATCCTTTTCATGCTCCTGCTGCTGCTATGGCTGTGGCCCAGGATGTGGCTGAAAATGCCCCTCGTGTATAATCCTCTGAAGCTCCTCTATCATTCCCTCAGCGTACATCTGAGCTACAGTCCTCCAATCACCTTTTGCCAAGCAAGTGATGGAGAGAGCATTGTGCGCCAGCATGTTCATCAACTTGTTGCCTTCATTCTGGAAAGAAGTCAACTCGCTCACATCAAACGAAAACATATAAGTATAGGGCTTCGACCCCCTCGTGTAGAACCAATCTCCATCGCGAAGATGAGAGAATCCACCCTTCAGGCATGTACACATGACCAAGTTCGGATCCTTAAAAATGGGTGTAACACCGGTGAAGTCCATATGATAATACTCAGCCACAGTAGTAAGCAAACCTCCTATGTTAACTCTCTGAAACAGAGAGCTCCTGAACCTGCATAGCTGATGAATAAGATACAATCCCACATTGAATCTCACTCCATTGAGCATACACCAGAGGGCATACAACTCTCCCCTCGATACACAGCTCCCCTCAGACCGAGCAAATAGTGTGTTGCTCAACACTCGATCCATGTATCGGACACCAGATTTCGAATCAATGAAGTACGAGCACTACTTGTCTTGAAATCCATATCCTACCCAGAAATCTCTTTCCAGAAGTTTTTAGCATTGAAGAATCCATCCTCATTTCCAGAGATCCCTCTCGGAGTCTGAAACAATGCATTCAACTCCTTAGCCGACCACGTCCTCACCTCACCTCCAAGCTGGAATGTACACTCATACGAGAGATGGCTCAAACCTTTTTCACAGTAATCGAACAAAGCACCTCAGCAGTCACATGGAAGTACGTAGGCTTTTTCAACTCCATGAAGCGACAAATCCCTACTTGATTGAACATCCAAAGGATATCATCTCGGATGCGTATTGTAACCATCGCTCCATCATCCTGATACCTTTTTCTTGCAATCTTGTCTGATATATCACCCTACTTATCCTTGATATCATCCCAATCATTCATCCGCACCTTGAAATTCATAAGCAACCTCTCTTGAAGCCTTAGCTTCTTTGTCACAGCATCTTCTCGAGAAGGTCTATCTTGCCTATTCTTGGATCGAACCTCGGCTTCCTTCCCTTTTCCTGAAAACAATACTTAAATACCAACAACAAGAAAGGAAAACCAAGCTTATTCATACTCAACTAGCATTCAACTCTGCTCAAGACTTCAAGTTTTTCAATGCATAGTCACACCAAACAAGCATGTTCCATCCTCATGATTCAACAATTCAATTCACATGCTTACTCAACTTCATTCCAACATCAAGTATGCAATAAGATCAACAACCGATTTTATTAACCACAAGCATGCATTACTACTCAAATTACTCACAATTCAACATGCTTCATCACACTCCTCAATTACTCCCAAATTCACATAATCATCAAGGTTGACAACAATTAAACAATCAAAATAATCCCATCAATTGTTCATATGAATTCGCATACAAAAACTCAAAATACACCATAAATCCCTATACAAACTCATTTAATCAACCTACCCACTTGCAATTGACAATTCAAACTTCAATCCTAGGGTAATATAGTCGAGAAAATATACATTTTGAACTAGCCATGGCTAAAGAATGAACAAGTGTGATAATCCTTCAAAATCGCGACGAACCCTAATTTAGCAACTAGATTGTTCCGAAAACGCGACGAATTGAGTGGAAGGAGTGTGGAATGTGGTTTAATCGGAACGAAATCATACGGAATCAAAGTTAAGAAGCAAGGGCTTTCGATTCAGAGCGAATTTGAGTGAAGGTGGTGTGCAAAGTGATTGAATGGGGGTGAAAATCGGGGTCTTGAAGCCTTACCTGGTACGATTCGACCTGCTGTAGTGGTCGAACTGGATTGACGTGGTCGAACCACGTCTCTGGAGACTAAGTTCGACCTCGATTCGACCAAATGCCTTGGTTGAACAACTCTGTCGTGGTCGAACTCCTCTGTTCAAAACTTTCAAGTCTTCAGTTCGACCTTCGTCTTGGTCTAAGCCTTGGTCGAACCTCCTTCTCTGTGGTTGAATTGACCTGTAACGTACTCTCTGATCACCAGTTCGACCTGAGCTCTTCAGTTCAACCTGCACCCTTGGTCGAATCATACACCTGAAGCTCCAAAGTCGAATTTTCTCCATCCTCTGCATACTTCAAGCTAAAAAACAAAGATTAGGTACCAAAATGGAGCAAAATTAGCTCGAGAATTAATCCTAAAACTCCATATATATGTGTAACTCCGCATACGACACTCAAAACAACACAAACACCACTGAACATTAGGCAAATTGCAAAAATCGACACACTAAAACCGGTTAAAGTTTCGATATGCCGCAAAAAATCAACTCCCCTAACAAATGGTACCAAGAAAAGATTATATTCTCGGTGCTTCAATGAGTAAATACATCACACCCCCAAACTTAGTAGAAACTATAGTGGAAACTAAGTTTGTAAAGAGATGTAATTGCCGATAAGTAAGCATGTCAAATATAAAAATTTCTTACTCACACAAAAGAAATAAAGCAAATAAAATGGGAGGGAAAGCCCCCCAACAGGCGCTCTTATTTAACGTCAAAGAGTCACGACGGTACCAATCTAGTGCAAGGTACCCTCAAAGACGACGCAGCATCATCCGGTGACTTGTAATGCTTCAATCGTTGCCCATTCGTCGCTATGATGTCTCTATCTTTGTCCATAAGCTCAAAACTCCCCCCTCCGCAGGCTCAATGGATAATGAACGATTCCGTCCACTTCGATTTTAATTTTTCTGCGAAGAGCTTCAAACGAGAGGTAAAAAGTAATACATCATGACCTTGCTTGAACTCCTTGTATGAGATCTTTGAATCATGCCATTTCTTCATTCTCTCCTTGTAGATCTCCGAGTTCTTGTAAGCTTGAATCCTGAACTCATCCAATTGATTAATATGAGTCATCCTCAACTCCTTTTGATCTTTTAAAGACAAGTTCAAACTCCTCAATGCCCAAAAAGTTTTGTGTTGAATCTCTATGGGTAAGTGACACGGCTTCCCATAGACTATTTGGTACGGTGACATATCCAACACCGTCTTATAAGCAGTCCAGAACCCCCACAAAACGTTATCGAGCTTCATAGCCCAATCATTCCTATTGGTTCTGACTATCTTCTCCAAAAATTGTTTCACTTGTCTGTTGGAGACTTCAGCTTGCCCATTTGCTTGAGGGTGATAGGGTGTAGTAACCCTATGCTTGACTCCGTAATCTTTAAGCACCTTTTCAATAAGTTTGTTGACGAAGTGAGACCCTCCATCACTCACTAGTGCTCTAGGAACTCCATAGCAAGCAAAGATATATTTCTTCAAGAAAGACAACACAGTCCTTGAATCATTCACGCGAGTGGGAATGACTTTCACCCACTTAGAAACATAATCCACTGCTAAAGGATGTAAAGAAATCCATTAGATGGGGGAAAAGGCCCCATAAAATCAATCCCCCATACATCAAAGATCTCAACAACAATACTTGGCTGAAGTGTCATCTCATCTTTTCGACTTATGTTCTATATCCTTTGACATCTAACGCATGTCGCCACATAAGTTTCACAATCTTTAAACAAAGTAGGCCAATAAAGAGCAGATTGAAGTACCTTTGCTACCGTCTTTTGAGCTCCAAAGTGCCCCCCATTAGGTTGTGCATGGTAAAAATCAAGAACGCTCTCCATCTCCATCTCGGCCACACACCTACGGACTATGGAATCCATACATATCATGTAGACAAATGGATCATACCATATAAATGTCTCAACATCCCTCTTGAATTTTGCAAGATGATATCGGTTGAGATCTCTCGGAATTTCACCTACGGCAATGTAATTCACATAATCCGCATACCATGGATCCATCCCTTGGGCAGCCACCACACATGCTCTTTCCGTTCCTTCAAAAAGCACTGTCATTATCTTCTCATCAGGGAACATCTCTTCTATGTAATCGAAAGAATCATCACAGTGTTCCCTTGTCTCCAACCTTGATAGGTGATCCGCCAAAACATTCTCCGTACCTTTCTTATCTCGGATCTCCATATCAAATTCCTGCAAAAGAAGGATCCATCTAACGATCCTTGGCTTCGTTTCCTTCTTCTCCATCAAGTATCGGATCGCAGAGTGATCCGTGTACACTATAGTATTCATGCCAACCAAATACTGTCGAAACTTATTGAATGCATACACCACAGCTAGAAATTCTTTTTAGTCACCGTGTAGCTCTTTTGTGTAGCATCAAAAGTCTTACTCGCATAGTAAATGGCGCAGAACTTTTTCTCCCTCAACTGCCCAAGCACCACTCCAAGTGCTAAATCACTCGCATCACACATAAGTACAAACGGCTGAATCCAATCCTGTGTGATCAAGATAGGTGCAGTAATAAGTGCCTCATTCAAAACCTAAAAAGATGTTAGACATTCTTCATTAAAAACAAAAGGCACATCCTTTTCAAGTAAATGAGATAAGAGTTTGGAGTATTTCGAGAAGTCTGTTATGAATCTTCTATAAAAATTGGCGTGTCCAAGGAAGGACCGCACTCCCTTTTCATTAGTAGGTGGAGGAATCTTCTCAATTGTCACCAGCTTTGCTCTATCCACCTGCAATTCCTTGGCCAAAATATGATGGCCAAGAACAACCCCATCTCTTACTATGAAGTGACACTTCTCCCAATTCACGACAAGATTAGTTTCTTGACATCTCTTCAAAACAGTAGCAAGGTTAGATAAACATACATCAAAGGAGGAACCAAACGCAGAAAAATCATCCATAAACACATCCATGATCTTTTCTATCAACCCATCAAATATGGCCATCATGCAATGCTGAAATGTAGCTGGCGCGTTACATAATCCAAAAGGCATCTTTCAAAAGGCAAAAGTTCCATACGGGCAAGTGAAAGTAGTCTTTTCTTGATCATCGGGTACAATCATAATCTTATTATAACCCAAGTACCCATCCAAGAAACAATAATACTCATACCCTGCAAGACGATCAATCATTTGATCCATGAAAGGAAGGAGAAAATGGTCTTTGCATGTATTTTCATTCAGTTTCCTATAATCTGTACACACATGCCATCCTGTAGGAATCCTAGTGGCTAATGACTCTCCATCTTCAGCTTTCACATTAGTCATGCCCCCCTTCTTAGCTACAATATGCAATGGACTCACATGGGGACTATCACTAATGGGATAAATAATTCCTTCATCAAGTCACGTTAGGATTTGCTTCCTAATCACTTCTTGAATAGCGGGATTCACCCTCTGCTGATTCTGAATGCTACTCTTGGCCTCATCTAACAATCTTATTCTATGCATGCAATATGAAGGACTAATACCTTTCAAATCATCAAAAGATCAACCAATCGCCGACATACTTTCTAAGCACATCTAACAATTCCTCAAGTTGATCATCATCAAGAGAAGAAGATACAATTACCGAATATTTTTCATTGTCACCTAGGTAGGCATACTTCAAGTGCTCCGGTAGCGGTTTCAACTCCTCTTTCTTCTCTTCTTGAGGTGCGCTCTCTCTATCCAATGGCTAGTACTTCCTAGTCCATTCGACCCATACCTGTCATCACCCAAAGCAAGTAAATTTTCAAGGAATTCAATACATACCTCATTGGAGAGTTCATCTAGCTCAGTAGTGGTAAAAGTAAGAGACTCCGCGAAGCATGTCTTAAGAGGATCCTTTGACAAGATCAAAGATATGTCTTCCTTCACAATCTCCTCCACTACATCAATATTGTGACATTGCATCTCCATTGACATCTTCAAGGCTTTGTCAAGGTTAAATTAGACCTCTTCTTTATCCATCCTTAGCTGAACTCACCTTTCTGCACATCTATCATAGCTCCTGTAGTAGCAAGGAAAGGTCTCCCTAAGATAAGAGGGACGTTATCCTTGTCATCTTCCATCTCAACCATAAGAAAATCCACAGGAAAGACTAGCTTCTCTACTTTGACAAAAACGTCTTCAAACCCTTCGGAAAAGTCATAGACCTACTCGCTAGTTATAGAGCAACTATCGTGGGAGTTAACTCCCTCAAACCAAGCCTTTGAAAAATAGACAAAGGCATCAAATTGATGCTTACCCCAAGATCACACAAGGCTCTATGTGTCGGCCCCTTTCCAATCTCACATAAGATCGTGAAGCTCCCCGTATCCTTCAACTTAGCTGACAGCTTCCTCTGAATGATCGAGCTGCAATTCTCAGACAAATTCACTGTTTCAATTCCGTTCAAGCTTCTCTTCTTCAAAAGTATATCCTTCAGAAACATGCATTATATGGCATCTCCAATATCGCCTCAGAAAAAGGAATGTTCAAGCTTATTTTGTTTATGATCTCTGAAAATTTCTTGAACTTCTCTTCCAATCCCTTTTTGACTAGCTTGTAAGGAAACGGCGGAGGTATCTTAGTTTTGGGAATCCCCCATTCATCATGTTCAACCTTCTCCACTTTATCCTTTTCGGCTCTCAATCTCTTGGCACTTTCCCACTTTTTTTCTACTATAATAGCTGTATTATGCTCTTTGGAAGGTACTGAAGTAGTGTCAACATCATGTGGAGCATTCAATGTAGAAAACAGTGAAGAACATGATGGTTTGACCTGAGTTCGACCTGGGTGGCTGGTCGAACTAGGTGAGTAATGGTCGAACTGAGCACCTGAAAGTTCGTTCTCTCCCTTACTGGCTGGTTCAACCACGGTTCTACCAACGGGGTTGGTCAAACTATAGTGATCGTGGTCGAATCGAGCATCAGATAAAACAGAGCACTATGGACAATGGAGTTCTACCTGAGTTCGATCAGATGTTGTGGTTGACCAATTTTTGGTCGAACTGGCCTTCTGAAGCTTCTGGATGTCGACCAGGTGCCCCGTTCGACCTTTCCTGTGCAGTTCGACCATCTATGTTGGTCGAATTTAGGTCGAATTGGGCTCTTGGCGCTTCAATTTTTGATTCTGGCCTCATTGGTCCCTCGTACTGTGTTCCAGACCTCAATGTAATGAAAATTCAACTTTGGAGCATCAAGAGGCCGATTCGACCAATGGTGCAAGTCGAACTGAGGAGCTCAGGTCAAACTGGTGATCAGAGACTTTGTTATAGGTCGGTTCGACCACACAAGGGTTGGTTCGACCAAGGCTTCGACCAAGGCAAAGGTCGAACTAGAGATCAGAGAATCTTGTGCAGGCCAATTTGACCAAGTTGGATTTAATTCGACCAAATGATAAGTCGAACCGAGGTCGAATTGCAGACCTGAAAGTTTGAACAGGTCAGTTTGACCACGACGTTAAGGTTCGACCAAGTCGAACTGAGGCGCGGAAGGTTTCCAGAAACGCAGTTCGACCATGTCAATCATGTTCGACCACTACAGTAGGTCGAATTGTACCAGGTAAGTCAATTTTAACCCAATTTTCACCCCATTAGATCACTTTGCACACCACCTTCACTCGAATTCATACCAGATAGGAAACCCTTCCTTCAAATCTTCGAATCCACTCGATTTTGCTCCAATTAAATCACATTCCACACTCTTTTTACTCAATTCGTTGCGTTTTCGGGACAATCTAGTTGTAAAACTAGGGTTTTGTCGCGATTTTGAGGATTTTGTCACACTTGTTCTTTCTTTAGCCATGGCAGGTTCAAAAGGTACATTTTCTCAACTCTATTACCCTAGGATTGAAGTTTAATTGTTGATTACAATTGGGTAAGTTGATTGAACGAGTTTATATAGGAATTCATGGTGAATTTGATTTTTGTGTACATTTTCATATGAACAATTGATGGGTTCGATTTTGATTGTTTAATTATTGTCAAACCTTGATGTTTACATGAAGTTAGGAGTAGATTGAGTAGTGTGTGATGAAGCATATTGGATTTTGAGTAATGGTGTGAATTGATAATGCATGCTTGTGGTTGATAGCATCGTTAGTTGTTCTTATTGCGCATTTGATGATTGGAATGGAATTGAGTAAGCATGAGAGTTGGAGTATTGGATGATGAGGAGGGACTATGCTTGTTTGGAGTGACTATGCATTGAAAAACTTGAAGTCTTGAGTAGAGTTGAATACTAGTTGATTATGAATTGCTTGGTTTACTTTTCTTGTTTGTTGGTATTGAAGTATTGATTTTAGAAAAAAGAAAGGAAGCCGAGGTTCGATCTAAAAAGAGGCAAGATAGGCCATCCCGTGAAGATGCAGTGACAAAAAAGTTAAGGCTTCAGGAGAGGTTGCCTATGAATTTCAAGATTCGGATGAACGATTGGGAGGAGATCAAGGAAAAATGGGGTGATATGTCTGACAAGATTTCTAGAACGAGGTATCAGAATTAAGAGGCGATGATTACAATGCACATCCGAGATGATATCTTGTGGATGTTTGATCAAGTGGGGATTCGTCACTTCATGGAGTTGAAGAAGCCGACATACTTCTATGTGACTGCTGAGGTGCTATGTTCGATGACTGTTAAGAAGGGTTCAAGCCATCTCCTGTATGAGTGTACGTTCCAGCTTGGAGGTGAGATGAGAATGTGGTCGGCTGAGGAGTTTAATGCGCTATTTCAGACTCCGAGAGGGATCTCTAGGAATAAGAATGGATTCTTCAACGCGAATAACTTCTGGAGAGAGATTTCTGGAGAGGATATGGATTTTAAGACCAGTAGTGCTCGTGCTTCGTTGATTCGGAATCCTGTACTCTAATATATATAGATAGAGTGTTGAGCAACACACTGTTTGCTCAGTTTGAGGGGAGCCGTGTGTCGAGGGGAGAGTTGTACGCTCTCTGGTGTATGCTCAATGGAGTGAGGTTCAATGTGGGATCGTATCTCATCATCAGCTATACAGGTTCAGGAGCTCTCCGTTTTAGAGGGTTAATATCGGAGGTTTGCTTACTACTGTGGTTGAATACTATCACATGGACTTCACTGGTATTACACCAATCCTTGAGGATCTAGACTTGGTTATGAGTACGTGTGTGAAGGGTGGATTTGCTCATCTACGCGATGGAGATTAGTTCTACACGAGGGTTTCTAAGCCCTTTACTTTTATGTTTTCGTTTGATGTGAGTGAGCTGACTTATATCCAGAATGAGGACAACAAATTGATGAACACGTTAGCGCATGGTGGTCTTTCCATCACTTGCATTACGAAAGGTGATTGGAGGACTGTAACTCAGATGTACGCTGAGGGGATGAATGAAGAGCTTCAGAGGATTGTAGATGAGGGAAGGTTTCAACCACAGCTACAGCAGCAGTGAGAGCATAGAGCGGATCAGGTGGACCCAGAGAAGGGAGATTAGCTGCTGCACAAGATGCTACCACGACCCATTCTAGCAGTGCCACAGCAGTAGTGGACTGGTTCTGATGCTTATTATCAGGAGCAGTTTTGATTGATTCATGAGCAGTTTGCCACGCTGAATGCGAATCAACAGGAGACAAATATGCAGCTGACCTTGGCGAATGCAAATTATGCAGCACTGGATACGAGGTACAATACACTGCAGAACAATTATGTGGAGATGAATAGGAGATTAGGGAGAATGTATGATCATGAGCGCGAGTTGGATAGGAAGTTGAACAGTCTTCATAGAGATTTGGATCGATTGCGCTCGGAGATGAGTGATGGTGATAACTAAGAGGGTACGAATGATGATGATGCTCCGGAGGAGTAGGTTACACCAGGTTTTTGCTCTTTGTCTGTTTCATCTCATCCCCCTTCTTTTTTTCTCTTTACAGGATGGGTATTTATGGTGTGAGTGTCATGTACGTATATTGGTATGATTGAGATGTGATGATTGATACTTGAGGGTGGAATTGGTTGGAGATACTTGTATGGATTGTCATGTTATGTGGGTTCTTGGCATTAGTTGTTGCATTCATATTTTACATGTGTTAATTTTTATTGATGAGAAGCATGTGTAACTTGATAAGTATGTGGAGTTCATTGTGAAGTTGATCTTGATTATTTACTATAAGGAGTACTTAGGTTTCTATGTTACCCATATTAGAATTTGAGTCATATGAATCATGCTAGTTCATGATAATTTATTCTTGAGAGTCATTCGTATGACCGTACTCTAGAACTTGGCTTGGAGTCTTGTGTGAAACTTATGATTGATGAGTTGCTAGGACATGATCTTAGGCCATTATTATTTATTTGAGTCAATTAGCCAAAATTTTACCTTACCTTATAATATATGTATCATTGAAATCCCTTTTGAGCCTTAAAAGGCTTTTTCTTTGGCAAGCCTTAATAAAAAATCTTATTGAACCTTTACTTGAGCCTTGTTGAATACCCTATTCATAAGAATGAAGAAGGTAGAAGTTTGGTTGAGTTGGTAGAGAAGCATGAAAAAAAAGTATGGTTAAATCTTGTTTAGGGGTAGTGCCTGAAACTGGTATCCCAACTGCTTAGAAGGGTAGCCCGAAATTGGTACCCTTGCTTATTGAAGGAAGATGATGTTGATACTAAGGAAAAGAAAAAGAGAATTTAAACCATGAAGATCATGAGAAGATGGAGGAAAAGATGAAGCTGTATGACGGGAAACAAAATTCCAAGGTAATTCTTTACTAGTGAATTAGTCACTTTACCCAAAATTTTCTACCTTCACCAAAGAGCTAACATTACAACCCAAAAGCAAGTCCTTTGTGATCCTAGTAATGAATTGGTTGTAAGTTGATTTTTGAGACCCTTGCCAAGCTTATGGTTACACAGAAGTATGAATTGAATATGAGTGTTTATTAACCTATTGAAGTGTACACTTTTACACTAGAGAGAGAGAGAGTAAATACTTATCCTGTGAGCTAGATGACTTCGTACTCCGAATTGCGGTATAATTCAGTAATATTTTGCATGAATGATATATATGATGGTAGTGATACTTATTTTTGATTGATGAAATTGCATGTGTAGATATGAATTGTATTGAATGTGGTTGAGTGAATTTTACACTACTCTATGGTTTTGATTGCGTTGCCTCGGGACGAGCAATATATAAGTTTGGGGGTTTGATGAGTGTGTAAATTCACGTGTTTCAAGCCTGAATTCGTGTCAGAATAGTGTGTTAGATGGTTGTAATTCGATATGAATCGATATACATGGTGAAAAGTCATGAATCAGGTGTCTTGAATGCTATTTGAGTTGATTTTCGAAGAAAAACAAGTTGGAAGTGATCGAATCCGGAAAAGGAGATTTTAGGGTGCAATTCGACCAAGTAGGTACGGGATTCGACCAAGAAGGAAGTCGTTCGACCAGCACCTGTGGTCAAACTGATTGAGAAGAAGTGCTGTTCGATCACGACTTTGTCGTTCGACCAAGCCATTTGGTCTAATAGTGGTCGAATCAGAAGCCTAAAGAGACGCACCTGCAGTTCGACCAGGAAGTATGTGATTCGACCAGGATTCTGGTCGAATCCAAGACCCCCAACTGATTTGCTGGTCAATTCAACCTGGAGTTCGACCAGCTCAGAAGGATTCAACCTGGCCCGTTGGTCGAACTGACGTGCGGAAACTTACCATATTCATATTTTTACACCTTTATTGCATGTGTTCGCTCAAGAAGCCCGCAAGGAGAGTATACAAGTATAAAAGAAGAGCTTTCGCAGGAGACAGATCATCAATCATCCATCTACCACCGAAACCCTACCATCATCCCAAGGAGTCGTGAAGAGAGGTTCATCTGGCGAGTTAAGTAAGATCATACCAATTAACCATGATTGTTCCTAGATCAATAATGGGCTAGAGCCACTCCGGTAGTTCTAGAGTTATGAAAGTTTTATGAGTTAATTGAATTTCCATGTGTAAACTCCGTACAACACTACTTGTTGTTTATTTTATATAAGATTGTGCCTTTTAAATTCATACTCACAGTTGTTTTGTGCATCATTAACTATTATGTAGAGTCTGAATACATATCTTTGTTATTGATTGAGTACGTTCACTGCTGAGCAGGATTACATGTTATAATTCTAAGTGAAGGGATTATGAATTGTTATTAGAACTATCTTATATAAATACTTGTTAATTGAATATTATTCGGGTTAATAAGTAGGATTAAAGTGTATAACGTCATAGTACCTATAAAGGAAGATCATATCAGGTTAGAGTACTAAGTGCACGGGAAATAATTGATATTGATAGTACCTAGAAAGGGGGTGAATTATATCTCTTGCTCCAAGGATATTCACACGTGTCATACGCATATTTACTTGTGTCTATAGGGTGAACTTTCATGGTTTAGTGATGCGTCCATAAACTACAAGGCAGAGTTGGACATCAACGCATGGAAAGGAAATTAATAAGTAAAATTGGATGACCCGAAGAACTACCTAATTTCTTACTTGATCACAACCGTATTTTCTCTCATGCTTATTTATTTATTTTGCTATTTCAGTTATTTGTTATCTAGTTTCGTAACTATTCCAAACCAATTTACCAACATAGTCTTAGTTAATTAGAATATAATTAAATTGATAATCATATGTCCCTTGGGTTCGATAATCACTTGGTCGCCTATCGAAACTATAATTGATATCCTTCATACTTGGGGATAATTTTGTGTGTTGAGAAAACGCTCATCAATTAAGC
This sequence comes from Pogostemon cablin, assembly GCA_023678885.1. Classification (NCBI taxonomy): domain Eukaryota; kingdom Viridiplantae; phylum Streptophyta; class Magnoliopsida; order Lamiales; family Lamiaceae; genus Pogostemon; species Pogostemon cablin. The sequence continues at coordinate 15,092,406 of CM042964.1, read as the reverse complement.
TTTCTTATTCGCCGAAGTATAAGGAACCGCCTTCATCTTCTTTATCTTCTTTTTTGTCCTAAGACACATTTCCTTAGATAAAATCACATGCTAAAATGAGTAAGGATTGTATCATGTCATAAAAATTGAGATAAGCATAACATCCTATCTTGTGATCTGTATCACCATGATCGCAATATTATATTTTGCTTCTCTTAAGTCCTTCATTTCATACTGCTTTATCAACCATACTCATACGCCCGACAATACTCTTTCATTGTCTCCAATGAGCAAGATACCATCTATGTATATACAAGAAATACCACCACTTTTCCATCACTCTTTTCAATACACAAGGCCCATCCGAACATTGATTAAATCCATATGGCTGGATTTTTTCATCAAAATGGATGCTCCATGATCTTGAAGCTTGCTTTAGTCCATCGATGGACAATTTTTTAAGCTTACACTCAAAATGCTCTTAGCCCTTTTGCAATGAATCACTCTGGTTGCTTCACATAGATGCTTTCCTCAAGGCTTTTAATCACGAAAGCTGTTTTGACATCTATTTGTTATACCTCATAATTCAATATGAGCAGTAATAAATAAAGAATTCGGATCGACTTAAACTTGGCTACCAGCGAAAAGGTTTCCTCATACTCGAACCCTTCTTTTTGAGTGTACCCTTACACAACAAGCCTTGTTTCAAAGTATCACCTTACCGTCTGTTCCTCTTTTATTTTGTAGAGCCACTTCCAATGACTTTCACACCATTTCGCAGTTCTACAAGCACCCAGATCTAATTTAGAATCCATAGATTCTATTTCAGAAATCATTGCAAGTTGCTAAGATATCGTATTTTTATCTTGTAGTACTTCATCGTATCCGTGGGCCGATTTCATGTTTACAGGGACCAAGTCTTACTACTTTCCCAAAACATAAATCTATCGGATTGTAGAAGAATCCTCCCACAATGACAAGATGTTACAAGCAATTGTGTATCAAATGTGACACGCGATGCAGTTTACTTATGATATATCCTCTTGTACAAATCTATCGGATTGTAGAACAATCCTCCCATAATGACAAGATGCTACAAGCAATTGTGTATCAGATGTGACACGCGATGCAGTTTACTTGTGATATATCCTCTTGTACAATTGGTACTATACTTTGTGTTTTCCCTCTCACTTCCTTTAAAATAATTTATTCATGGATTTGTGATTTATTACATAGTTCTTTCCCAAAAAACTAGTGTTCGTGTTAACAAACACTCTCTTGATCTTTTAGACTAAGTAAATCACCCTTCATTTTTCTAGGATATCCCACAAAACAGACAATCATCAATTCAACATGTGTATCTAGGGCATACCCATAAAATGAATTTAGTAATTCTGAATAACTCATCATCTATCTAACCACTACCATAAGAGTGCCATTCCTTCTTTTTGCCACACCATTCGGCTGGAGTTTGTCCGGTGTTGACAACTTTGGATTCAATCCCAACCTCTGATAAATAGTTCCTAAACTAGCCTATGAGGTACTCGCCACCACGATTAAATCGTAATGACTTGATATATTTTCGATGACTCTTCACCACATGAGCCATGCACTTTTTGAATTAATCATAGTACACAGACTAGCGGTGCATCAAAAATATATCTGTTTCTAGAACAATCATCACGTAAGGTGATAAATATTCATAACCACCTCTCGTCTGGATAGTCTTAGGACAGCAAAAATCAGAATGAACCAATTCCAACATATCTTTAGCTCTACACCCCTTTGCCTTGAAAAAGCAATTAATCATAACCTAGTCTCAAATGTCAAAGGTATGTTTGGTTCATATCTGAAGGTTCCTTTCTCTTATTAGGATTAGAAGCCGCGTTATCATTTCAATTTGTTGCATCCGTGTAATATACATGATTTAAGAGTGTACAAATTGTCCACCAACGTACTATAACAGATTATAGCTCCATCCTTCGTTATAATGACTATGTCACTCAAATGATAAAGAGTATTCATCTGTAGAAACATAGTAACAGAAATCAAATTCTTTCTATGAAAACATACGTAAAGACAATTTCTCAAAATCAAATGTTTATTCCTATCATAAAATAATTAAACAACTCCCACTATTTTCGTAGCTTACCCATGCACTCAATAAACTCATCATCACTTAGTTACACGCTTTTAGTGATTTCGTTATCTACACACAACGTGTCAGTAGATGTTATCACTAAAAATGCTTCAACAACTAGTGAATGAGATATAAACCTTGTTCGTATATTGATGAAATTGGCTTTCCTTCGCCACATATTTTGTCTGAAGTTTTCCATCGTATACAACCTTTTGTATTGCAGATGGAACTTACTCAAAACATCTCGATAAATTATGGAGAATAAAATTGAGCCAGGTCTTCCTTTTCAATTTCTATTCCAAGGATTTCCAATTCATTCATCAAGTTAACCATGGTCTCTTGCCTTTCTACCTTACTCAAGTACGTGAAGAGTCGTATGAGAGCATCATATTTCTATAAACCTCTCACCTCTCCACTAGAGACTTAGATAGGCATCAGAGGACATCATTAGTGAGAACACATTTATATTTTTCTAAGCAGTAAGAATTAAAATGAAGATTCTTTTCTAATCATCTATTTTGGACAAGTAAATATGATTTCTTTTAGTTAACAATAAGTGGAATAAAACCATTTGAAAATACAGAAAATCACGTAAATAAATACACCGATCAAATACTTCGAATTCAACCATTTATATTGATTTCCTCAAAATAATATAAAATAAAATTCACCGATATCTCGAGCACTGTGAATTTCCATGCCATGATAGTGTGGACGTATACAAACTCGAATATTTACAAGAGAAGGTTTTACCCATTAATTTCATTAATCAACTTAACTTTATGACAAAATAATTAATAGTCAATTCTCTTTAGCCATCCAAATAACAGCAGTGACTCCGATGGGGAGGATACTTATTATTTGCACCTAAGTGTTCACCATAATTTGATTCCAAGTTCATTGCCCAAGCTTATGACCTTTTAGATGGAGAAGATCACACGCACTCAGATAACTTTCTACAATCATCATAAAGAAGTTTGTACCAGCGATCCATGAATAAACTCATCCGATGGGGAGGAAGACACTATAGCCAATGCCCAAGTTTATCCACATCACTTACAAACCAATAATGGAGGTTGCGGAAATTATTAATCAATCCCCTCTTCCACTTAGTTATTTAACATTAGGGTTTTTACATGCATATAATATTCAAAATAAAATACGCAACCTAGCATAATCCTATTACATCAAATAAGACTGTAAATTACGGAGAATCATGCAAAACATATATAATAATAATAAATAATTAAATCAATTATGGCAGTTATATATTAGCGAATTCGATTGTTCGCCACCAAGCACGAATGTGGGCAATGCAGACGGGGAACGACCTCCCCACTGAGGTCGCAGGGATCGACCCTTCTGGTCAAGTCGCGGGGTTCGGGACAGTGCCCTGAAACCTAATATGAAAATCAGAAGCCGGTCTTCATGAGTTTTCCTTCAGATTCCTTGCTCCGCAGCATGCTCCATCGCATTCCCGACGCGTTGCACGCCATTGCACCCGTCACGAACGAGCCTGCCAGGTCCACACTTCCGCACGACTCATGTCATGTACTGAGCAGCTTCCGCAAGCCATTCACGTCTTACGCTGTCTCTAATTTCTTATCGGCATGACTTATGCCAGTAGATAGCATTAGTCATGCCGAACACATTGCCACCCGGATCCGCAGATGCGATTGCAGCCATTAGCATCGTGCCATCCATAAGCACTTCCATCGGCATGACTTGTGCCAGTCGTCCCGCTCTGCTATTGCTGACCGTCTATGCTGAATTCCCACCGACACGACTCGTGTCGTATTCTAGCACTAGTCATGCCGAACACTGCTACCTTCGTTCATCGTATCTATGTACCACGCCTGTGCCGAATTTCCACCGGCACGACTCGTGCCTCATGCTAGCACTAGTCAGGCATGAGTCGTGCTGAATACCAGTGGTTCCGTTAGTGTCATGCCACAAGCCGGTCAGATCCTCGCCGTGCCCCATGCTGCAACCCCGCGCCACCAGCGTGTCTTCAACCAACGACAAGTGTCGTTTGTGACAGCCCATGCTGCACACGCTCCAGCAGTGCGCGCGCCTGGTCGCTCTAGCCATCCACCGGTGCTCGAGCTTTGTTCTTCGAGGCGTCGTGCCGCTAGTAGCTGCATTCATGGCACCATTCGTGCGCTACCGGTGCACCAACGTGTGACACCAGCATGCGCGCCAGCCACGCTGTCGTGCCACCCACTATCTGCCACCAGCACCAGCACCAAAATCTGTCGCCATGCAGCCTTCGATCATGCCACCGTCAAATGCCAGCCGTGCTACCGCGCCACTCGTCCTCATCTGTGTCGTTCATCTATTGAACGCCAGCCGCTCTGCCATGTAGTCATGCAATGATCAACGTGCAATGAATCACCTCTAGTTGCATCATCACGTTGTCTACGTTAGGCATTGTGTCTCATTCGACCGTCGCTCGTCGCACACGCCGCCGTCAAACGCATAGAGTATTCAATAAGAAACATAATATTCTAAACCCTAATCATATTTGACACATAAACGCTAGCCTAACGTGTCATGCTTAGCCACAAAATCAAAGCTCTGATACCAATTATTTGCGTTCGATCATTTGGATTACATGAGCTATTAGGGTTCCATGTGATTCTATATCAGCGGGAGCAAGAGTACAGAATCGTATTACCTTTCACCAGGGTATGTTGAGGAAGATCAGCTGCAGAAAACAACCTCTTGATCTTCTGTTGTATTCCCAAGCCTAGTCTTGACGTCTTGTGGGCGACGATCTTCAAGACACTCTCAATCTATAATCCTCCCTCTCAATATCACATTTTAGGTGCAGGAATGAATAATTAGGATTTCCAGATTAATGAGGTGGCTTATATTTGGTCTACAACAGGGACCAGGAAGAGAAATTAGAGTCGGGCCTCCATTAGGCTTAAATACCCAAGTTTAGCCCAAAACTTATACTTAAGTTCAATAATAATAATACAGTCCACTAAAGTATTATTACTGCACTGCCGCTCTAATCTCATATTACGTTATGGGCTCCTTCTTATTATGAGCCCGTTAGTTTTCCCGTGTTTAAGATATACAATTAATTAAGTTACTGCTAACTCCATTAATTAATATCTCTTTCGAGAGTAGTACCACTCAACCTTGTTATCAAGCCAGAATAAATCCACCTGCAGGGTTTACATGATAATTCTTATGATCTCCTCAAGGGAATATCATCAGCCTATTTAATAGGACACAGATTCCTTCTACAATCAACAGCACACCATAGAGACAGCACTATCTCCCAACTCACCAAGCTTGTTGATTTAATAATTAAATCTCACTCATTGATGAATCAAAGAGATACATACTGGCTTACGTGTCGAGATTATTGTATAGGGATTAAGAGCACGAATATCAATAATAACTGAGATCAAGTTCTCTTATATAGTCAGTATAAGTCAAGCGATCTCAAACGGTCTTACTCAATACACACAAAGTGCACTAATATGATTTTATAGTCAAGACAAACTAATACCAAATCACACTACAACCATCCCGATAGATTGTCCCCGTCTATCTCGGTTGTGAGCATCTGTTTATACTTTATAAGGAGCCAACCTATGATCTTCCGTGCGATCCTGCACACCATATTATCCATAGTATAAAGTAAACGTACTTTTACAATAACATATAAATAAATTATAATATACAAAATATTTGATCATATGATTCTCGTTTCAAATTAATTGTTAAAACATTGTTCATACAAAAAGCTAGACTTTTAGTATACAATCAAATACTATCACCATCAAGGGGTTGGTGATGGACCTTAGTGGACTGTCAGGAAAGATGGATCCTCGGACTGTACCAGTGGGACTCTGTGGCGAGAGATGATTCTTGGTGGCGAGAAAAGTGACGAGCGGCAGGAAGCTTGTTAAGCCATGACATGATAGTCCTCACAACAGTTCCATATTTATATTGTGAAATTGATAAATCGAGTGATAAGCTCATTTCTGGTGCATATCATAAGTGTGTCGTGGGGATATCGTAATGCGGAAATCTTTCAAAATAAAAAAGTCCAACTTGAAAGATTAGGAAAATGGCGATGGCCTTGAGAAATGCATTTTCATGCACTGTCATGCATGATTTTTACTTACTGAGTTTTATCCCACTAGTTTATGCATTGTAGGTAAATTGCATACGACGCTGGTGATTGGGGTTTCTTCAGATTCTGAAAGTTATATACTTAGATGACGACCTGTTGGCCCGATGTAATGAGCTGCTTTGAGATTAATCTCAATATTATGTAAATAAAAAAAGAAGAAGAAAGAAATGAAAAGAATATTTATTTATGATATTTATTTATTGGAGAGAAAAATGGGGTCGTGATAGTTCAACCAAACGAAAGTATCTCGATGCTCTCTATTCTGTAGGTGCATAAGACAGATCACCTTAAATTTTTTCCACGTCAACCTAATAGTCTCATATGTTAGGGCAATCTCCACTTGGACATGATCTACAATGCATGCCTCATACAAATCGACCTCTCTCATCTAAGCACCTTCGACCATATGCACTACTTAGCAATTAGTTAGGGATTATGCGAGGTGAACTGCTTGGTGGTGAGAAAATTGATTTAGCGCCACATACTCGATGTATAGAAATTAGTTAGAGATTATACGAGATGAGCTGCATGGTGATTCGCAGGTTGATTTAGCTCTGCATACTTAGATGGATTATTGCACTGTGCATATGTTATTATTCCCATTGTATTGATGATATATGCTAAAAAGTCACTGTGTAGACCATTGGTAATGGTGTGGAGTTGGAGAATCAGTGTTGAACTTGAGCGTTCACCGAGAATCGTTGGGATGTATCTGTCAGCTTTTTGGGAAAAAATTTTTTCTCTCTCCATGGGATAGTGAACACATTATCTTGGAAATTGCACATGCTCCCTCCCTTTGAAAAGTTGAAACCTGTTTAATTAGGTAACCTTTAAATAAAAAAATATTAGAATCCATCCGGCGATCAGAATTCACCTGAATCATGTGTGAAACAGGGTCAGCTAAGTAAGCTTAAAAAATATAATTTATATTGTAAATGAAATTGCATAAAAGAAAAAGATAAGTGAATAATATCTACAATGTAGATGAATAGTGTTTATAAGGAAAAAAATCTCATCTATATAGCTATGTAGGTGCTTCTCATCGGCGTTGCAATTGTAATTGAGAGATATAATGCAGAGAGATTTATGTCTACCATACGTAACACTTAAAAATAATAAATTTTAATTTTTATCGCTTGATATTCCCAAAATAATAAATAAATATATCAATTAGATTGAGTAGACCTCCAGAATTTTTAAGAAAGTATAAATTAGTTATATCTAACATACAATAGGCTTTCGAGTTTAGGGTAAAAGAATCATGGGTTTATATGTTTAGTATTTAGGGTTAGAATTTAAAATTATAAATTTTTATTAAAGAGTAAATTAGTATAATTATGTAGTACTCCCTCCGTCCCGGGCAAGGTGGCCGTTTACTTTTTGTACGTGGATTAAAGAGTATTATTAATTTATGTGTATTGAGTAGTTGTATTAGAGGGATTTGATGGGGGTAGTGGTGGACTTTTTGACTAAAAGGGAAAAATGGGAACTTTTCTTTTGAATGTGACGCACAATATATTAAAATGGAGACCTTTTGGCGGGATGGAGGGAGTAATTTCTTAGTTATGGATATCCATCAATATGGACATTTAGCATTGTCCTTATAATATACTACATCCGTCCATCGTAAGGCCATTTGCTTTTAGTACGTGGATTAAGAAGTATTATTATTTTATACTCCCTCCGTCCCAAATTCATCTTCATGTTTACTGTAAATACGGAGTTTAAGAAAAGTCACTTTTTTACTAATATGATATTTTTGGGTAATAAATCAATGATAAAGTATGTTATGTTTGTTAAAAATGTGATTGGAAATTTGAAATTAAAGTATGTTAGAGCGATATTATTTAGTTGTTTTTTCTTTTATGTAAATGTGAAATTGAATTTGGGACAGATCAAAATGGAAAGTGTAAAGTTTAAGCTAAGACGGAGGGAGTATAAAGTTGGTAATTGTATTAATAGTAAGTAGTTGGTATTTGTGGGGCTTTTTGCTAAAAAAGAAAAATGGATACTATAAGAGTGAACAACCAAAATGACAAAATAGATACCTTATCAGCGGACAGAGAGAATATAAGACAATTTTTGTGTGAGACGTCTCGCGTAATACGTTAGACAAACTATGATAATATTACAAATGAAAAGTAATACTCAATAATAATTTTTTATCCATAAATTATTTCTTAAAAATTGCTACCTGGATCATATACATCAGCTAAAGAAGTGTGCCCACAGGGCGGGTTTTACCGCGAACCACATAAGACTGCCCTTAGGCTATCCCCATCAACAACCAACAACAACCCAACCCAATAATATACTCCCTCCGTCCCAGCCTAAGAGAGTCATTTTTCCATTTTGGTCGTCTCACCTAAAGAGTCCTCTTTCCTTTTTTATACACATGAGACCCACACACCCTCTAATACAATTAAATATTGGGATCGACACTCCTACTAATACAACTACCCACTACACATTAAATAATAATACTCCTTAATATACGTACCAAAAAGTAAATGACCCTCTTAATGAGGGACGAAGGGAGTAATATTTATTTTCTCTCATTCACCTGTACAACCTACAGCGTAACCCAAGTTTCACTTCATCAATAACCCAACCCAACCTATCATTTTAATAAAATATTCATTTCTCTTTCATCTATATTTATTCAATAATAATTATTAAATTATATAATATTATTTTGAATTTTTTTAATAATCATATTTAAAATGAAAATAATCTTATATTTTAAAAAATATTTAATTTCATAATTATAGTAAAAAAAATCTTTTGAAAACACACAAAATAATAACATACGAACATCATAACAAAAAAAATACATAATTAAAATGCAAAAAGTGAAAAAAATGCATGAAATATAAATCATTAAATAGAAGTTCAAAAGAAATGAGAAGAAGATATAATTTGAAATTGAAAGAAAAAAGAGACTTTTTTATTGTGATCCAAAATACTCATTTCGTTCCATTTAAATAGGGTCTTTTTTCCATTTTGGTCGTCCCACCCAAAGGGTCCCCTTTCCTTTTTTACACACATGGGGCCCACACCCTCCTCTAATACAATTAAAATATGGGGTCCACACTCCCACTAATACAACTACCCACTACACATTAAATAATAATACTCCTTAATGTACGTGCAAAAAAGCAAAAGTCCCTCTTATGCCGGGACGGAGGGAGTATGTAAAATTTTTTTAATAATTTAAATATCATTTATTAAAATTTTAAATTATATTTATAAAAATAAGCTTCAACTAATCATAATGTGACAAGTGTCACATTATGATAAAAAGGATGGTTATGACCTCGAGTCGTGTGGTGATCAATTGACCAACCAGGGGCCAAAATCTTTCATTTTTAATTTTTTTTATTTTCATTTCTTTTGTCGTTTGTGACGACCGATGACACGGGTCATGAATGGCAATAGTTGGCTTTTTTATTAAATATTTTAATTTTATAAAAATTTTAACCAAATATTGTATTTGCATGAGCTCTTAATATAATAAGCAAAGTTGCCTCTTGTAGAGACAACTTTGGTGAGGTAGGCAATTCCAATAGTGAAGTTGTCTTTGGCAGAAGCAGCTTTTGCTTACGTGGCATGTATCAGGTAGGAGAACTTTTAAATAGTGAAGTTGCTCATAATAAGAGCAACTTTGATTTATTATTATATTTATTCTATAATATTATTATATTATATTGTAATGATTTTTTTTTGGAAGAAGCCAAAAATGTTATTAATGTGAGTAGAGGATTAGGGGTGCTCTAACTCAATTGCAATGATTTTTTATTTTATTATAATTCATAAGTATATATTATTGTATAAATAATAATGTAGTAAAATATTAATTGAGATGTGTAGATCTTCTTCATGCGTACATTACAGACATAATGGTATGAAATTTATAAAATTAACTAATTATTTCATTAAATTAATGAATTTAAGTATTTATAGTTTTTAACGATGTATTATTTTATTATTTATCACAGATTATTCAACGTCTAATTCCATATTGGTGTGACTTATCAGTGATACCTTATGATTTTAATTTTGGTTGGCAAGCTTGAGGACACGAGACATCGTCTTCTGTTTTAAATGATCATAAGAAAGCAATCCAACATGATACCGGATATATAAACAGACGACGAAAAGCACTCGACAAAGACAACCTCCTAAATGTGGTACAAGAGGTCATAAATTTTATCACTAGTATAAGAATATATTGTTAATTATGAAAAACACATGATTTATAATATTCACTTTTTTTTATAATATATGTCTATATTTATATATATAAATTTAAAATTTTACTTCTATTTTAGAAAATGAAATAATAGTATGTAGATACAAAATTACATACTTATATAATATAATAAGATAAATTAAAAATATTTTTATGATTACTTTTTAAGTAAATAAAAATAATATAGTATATATTTATACAAGGCAAACATTTGTGTGAACCGTATTTACACGTGAACTCTATTTTCAACTATTACTTTTTAATACATGAAAAATTACTCTTTAAATATATAAATTATTACTCTTCTAAATATAAAAATTACTCTTTAAATTTTTGTATTCAATTACTTTTTTATATATAAAAATTTTCTCTTTAAAGAGATGTACTATTATTCAAAATAAAAAATATTACTCTTCAAAGAGTGCTTTTTTAGAGTAATTTTGCAAAAATAAGATTTACATGTGAACCCGATTCACACCAAACTCACTCATTATATAATTATTATCATTTTACTACATTATTATTTATACTATAATATATACTTATGAATTATAATAAAATAATAAATCATTACAATATAATATAATAATATTGCATGATAAATATAATAATAAATCAAAATTGCCCCAATTATGGCAACTTCACTATTTTTTCTTGCGAAGAAATTCATCCTTAAAGTAGATAACACGAGTGTCAAAGCCTTTCTAAAAAATAAAATTGAATCAAAACTAGAAAAGGCTAGACTTTTAAGATGGCAAGCTGAATGTCAATATTATGATTTTAATATTGTCATTATTAAATCTGTTGAAAATGTTTTGGCAGATTTCCTGACGAGAGATGGAAGGAGGTGAAATAGACTCCATCCTAATGAGATCCAAGCACATGATGGAGCTCCTTGCGGAGCTTCAAAAGGATTTTGAGACCCTGGCAATAAACACTAACATTGCTGGAAAATTACAACGAGAAGATGAGACCAAAGTGTCTAATATAATACTAGATTGTATCCACAACCATGCGAGTCTATTCGAGACAATAAAAGTGGCTTTACTCTGGGCAGTCTTGAACAATCGACAAATGGAGTGCATTCGATAACGGGGCCCTAAACCCGGAGCAGGGGATTCAAGTACCCCTAGCACGAGTTCTGGATCGAAACTTCCAAAGGAAGAACTAGTCCAAGAAAAAATCGAGGCTCTAGAGTCACATCTGGAGTCGACGAGTCAACCCAGTACCTCTGGGGTTAAAGAGGGAGAGATCAATCTTAGACCTATGACGGGCAATACTAAGGTTGATATTAACTTAGCTGATTTTTCTCATTGGCAAGAATACCAAGCTAGTTGGGAGAAATTGAACACACGTCAAGGAATCCATCTGGAGAAGTGCCGGATAGATGTGTCTAGAAAATATCCCCGAGTCTGGATGAGACCTGGGTCTAATCCAGACGACGTCAGGCAATAGTTCAATTTTGGGACATTAGCCTTAATATACACCATGGCGCCCAGTTTCCTAGAAATTTCAAAGCTACCACAATGGATTGGGGATGCGGTGTCCAAGATATGGTCACATAACAATACTTTGACCAGGGGAGAACTATTGGAGTTATACTTCATTAGTGCAGCTCCAGAACCAGTTGGGAAAGGTCATCATGAAGCCTTTCATTTCATCAAGCTACGAAGGCCCGATATTAAAGCCGCAAATAGCATCAAGGAGCCTTCCGGAAGGAACCAGTCTTAGTTTCAAAATACTTAGAGGATAAAATCTCTACACAAAGAGCGAGGGGTTTGTACACTTGCTTCTAGGCAATGGCCCAAGTTAAGTTTCTGTTCAAATTTGAAGACCACACTGTGAACGGATCTTTCCTGTTAAACACCTTAACAGGAAAAAAGAAAAAGTATGCAGAAGACTCTTTCGAAGGAAATAGAGATCTGCTCTGGGAGAATAGCCGATGAGTAGAGAAACTCATCAAAAATTTTATAGTATGATCTATTGAGGAAGATGGAGGAGAGGATATGCACCAGTTGCCCCCTCCAGACTGATATAGAGTTTGGAAAGGAAGTACAATTGAGCATAAAGAGGAATAAGAATGTTGGACCTGTTAGTGTTCGATCATTTGGTTAACGTAAACCGTTAGGGTTCCATACATTTCTAATTCAGTGGAAGCAAGAAATCAAAGAAACGTATTAACTTTCACCAGGATATGTTGAAGAAGAAGGATTCTCACCGGGAGCCTGCGCAGCATCACCGTTTTGGAGATAACTCTCTCATCCAATCTCAGATTTGAGTGATCTATGCACCAAAACGATCCTCTCTTCTGTGCTTTCCATCAGTATATCACACGTTCAGTTCTAAGTTCTATATTATTTTAGAAAAATCATACAAATTGACGTATAGTAGCAGCAAACAACCTTCCGGTCTTCTACTGTATTCCCAAGTCCAATCTCGATGTCGTGTGGGCAACGATCTTTGAGATCTTCTCAATCTACTATTCCATCTTCACATGTTAGGCATGTCTTTTCTAGGGTTAGAACAATTGAGATGACTTATATATGGACTACAAAAGGCACCAGAAGGAGAAATTAGAGTCGGGCATCCATTGGGCTTAAGTATCCAAGTTTAGCCCAAAACTTATACTTAAGTTCAATAATAATAATATAGTCCACTAAAATATTATTACTGCACTGTCGCTCCAATTCCAAAATTAGGCTTTGGGCTCCTTCTTATTATGAGCCCGACAGTCTCCCCATGTTTAAGATATACAATATCCATTAATTAATTAAGTTACTGACAACTCCATTAATTAATATCTCATCCGAGAGTAGTACCACTCAGCCTTATTATCATGCCGGAATAAATCCACCTGGAGGGTTTACATGATAATACTTATGAGTTCCTCAAGGGGACATCATCAACCTATAACGGATGCGGATTCCTTCTACAATCAACAGCACACCATAGAGACAGTACTATTTCCTAACTCACCGAGTTTGTTGATTTAATTACATGTAAATCTCACTCATTAATGAATCAAAGAAATACATACTGCCCTAAGTGTCGAGGTTATTGTATAAGGATTAAGAGCACGAACATCCATAATAACAGAGATCAAGTTCTTCTATAAGTCAGTATAAGTCGAACGATCTCAAGCAGTCCTGCTCAATACACACAAAGTGCACTAATGTGATTCTATAGTCAAGACAAACTAATACCAAATCACATTACAATCATCCCGATAGAGAGTCCCCATCTATCTCGATTGTGAGCATCTGTTTATACTTTATAAGGAAACAATTAATATGATCTTCCGCGTGTTGTCGCACAACATATTATCTACAGTATAAAGTAAGTGGACTATTGCATCTACATATAAATAAATTATATGACGCAATCATTTGATCATATGATTCTCATTTCAAATAAATTGTTATAACATTGTTCATACTAAAGCTAGACTTTTAGTATACAATCCAATAATCTCCCACTTATACTAAAAGACTATGTTGTCATGTCTTCTGCCATACATCTGATTTCCACTCCCACTACACGACCATCAAAAGCTCTTGCCTTAAGGTCCTTGTAAATGGATTTACTAGGTTATCATCCGATGCAATCTAGGTGACAATAACCTTTCCCTCATCATACGATTTCTCGTAAAAGGTGGTACTCGCGCTCCATGTGTTTAATTGCTTATGAACTCATGATTCCTTCAAGTTTGTAACAGCACCATTATCATCACAATAAATTGTGATAACCTTGGGCAAACTCATAATCACTTCCAAGTTCATCATAAAGTTTCTAGAGTCATACAGATACTTTGGCTGCTTCATAGGCTCCAATTTATCATCTTTCCATGATGGAATCCAGAGTCTGAAATACATTTTTATATAACACTCATCCACATTATGACTCAATTTCCTAAAATTAAACACATATCCTTTGAGGTGGATTTACTATCGTCCCTATCTGATTTGAAAAAACTAAATCTATGTAACTCAAAAGAAGCAGTGAATCTGTTCGGTGTTCACATATAATTTCTACCTTTCAGGTACTTCAAAATTAGTGTTACCACAGTTCAACATTCTTATTTCGGGTTACTTTTGATATCCACTGTCTATGCGTTCAGCAAAATAGATATCCATTCTCGTGCATAGCATTCCTTAGATTAAGCTTCCTTATTCGCCAAAGCATAAGGAACCGCTTTCATCACCTTTATCTTCTTTTGCATCTCAAGACACATTTCCTTAGATAAAGTCACATGCTAAAACAAATAAGGATGGTATCATCTCATGAAGCTTGAGACAAGCGTAACATCCTTTCTTATGATCCGTATTTACTGTGATCGAAAGGATATTTTTGCTTCTCTTAAGTCCTTCATCTCATACCGCTTTATCAACCATACCCATACGCCCGACAATACTCTTTCATTGTTTCCAATGAGCAATATATCATCTATGCACTGTATAAGAAATACCACAATGTTTCTGTCACTCTTTTCAATGCACAAGACACATCCGAGCATTGATTAAATCCATATCACTGGATTTCCTCATCAAAATGGATGTTTCATGATCATTAAGCTTGCTTTAGTCCATCGATGGACACCTTTAAGCTTACACTCAAAATTCTCTTAGTCATTTGCAATGAATCACTCTGGTTGCTTCACATAGATGTTTTCTTCAAGACTTCCAATCAGGAAAGCTGTCTTGACATCTATTTGCAATCCCTTATATTTCATATGAGTAGCAACAGATAAAAGAGTCTGGATCAACATAGACATAGCTATCGGCGAACGGGTTTTCTCATAATCGAACCTTTTCTTTCTGATTATACCTTTTCGCAACAAGCTTTGCTTCCAAGGTTTTCACCTTACCGTATGATCCTCTTTTATTTTGTATGACTACTTCTAATGGCTTTTACACCATTTAGTGGTCCTACAAGCTCCCAGACCTGATTTAGAATCCATCGATTCTATTTCAGAAACTATTGCACTTTGCTAAGATATGACATTTCTATCTTGTAGTGTTTCGTCGTATACGTGGGTCCATTCCATGTTACTAGGGACCAAATCTCACATGTTGTCGACAATCCTCCCAAAATATATATCTTACATGTTGTCGACAACCCTCCCACTACGACAAGGTAGTACACGCAATTGTATATCAGACGTGAAACGCGATGCAATTTACTTGTGATATTTTATCTTGTACAATTGGTACTATACTTTGTGTTTTCCTTCTCACATCTTTTAGAACAACTTATACATATGTCTGTGATTTATTACATAGTCCCTTTCCAAAAATCTAGTGTTTGTGTTAACAATCACCCTTCGATCTTTTGGACTAAATAAATCAACCTTCATTTTTCTAGGATATCCCTCTAACAGACAAACATTCATATGAAATATTGTTTCTTAGGGCATATCCATAAAATGAATTTAGTAATTCCAAATAATTCATCATCTATCTAATCATTTCCAAAAGAGTCTCACTCCTATTAAGATTAGAAGACGTGTTATTAATTACTATTTGTTGCATCCATGGGATAAACATGATTTAAGATTGTACAAATTGTCCACCAACGTACCATAACAGATTATAGCTCCATCCTTCATTATAATGACCATGTCATTTAAATGAAATGGGGTATCCATCCGTAAATGCATAAAACGAAGTCAAATTCTTTCTATGAAAAACGTACGTAAAGACAATTTCTCAAAACTAAACATTTATTCATATCGTAAGATAAATAAACAACTCCTACTGCAACAGCCACTACTCTCGTAGTATTACCCATGTATATTACAATCTCATCATCACTTAGTTGCAGGCTTTTAGTGACTCCGGTATCTACAGACAACGTGTCAGTAAATGCCATCATTAATCATGCTTCAACGACTAGTGAATGAGATACTAACCTTGTTCTTATCATGATGAAAATGGCTTTCCTTCGCCACATGTTTTGTCAGAAGTTCCCCACCATATACAACCTCTCGTATTTCAGGTAGAACTTGCTCAAAACATCCAGGCAAATTATGAAAAATAAATTGATCTTGGTTCAAGCATTCCCAATTCATTCATCACTTATCCATTACCTATTGCCTTTATAACTTACTCAAGTATCTGAAGAGATGCATGAGACCATCATATTTCTATGAACCACTCACCTCTTCACTAGAGACTTTAAAAGGCATCATGAGACATCCTTAGTGAGAACACACTTATATTTTCCTAAGCAGTAAAATTAAAACCAAGATTCTTTTCTAATCATCTAATTTTGGACAAGTAAATATGTTTCTTTTAGTAAACAATAAGTGAAATAAACCATTTGAAAATTCAGAGAATCATAAATAAATTCACCGATCAAATCTTCGAATTTATCTATTTATATTGATTTCCCCAAAACAATATAAAAATAAAATTCACCGACATCTCAAGCACCGTGAGTCTGCAAGCCACGTTAGTGTTACAAATCCAAACATTTACAAGAGAATGTTTTACCCATTAATTTCATTTGTCAACCTAACTTCTTGACAAAATAATTAATAGTCGGTTCCTCTTTAGCCATGCAAATAATAGCAGTGACTCCGTTGGGGAGGATACTTATTATTTGCACCTAAGTGTACACCATTATTTGATCCCAAGTCCATTGCGCAAGCTTATATGCCTTACAATTGGAGAAGTACAAACGCGCTCGAATAACATCCTACAATCATCAATTATATATGTGTACCAGTGGACCACGTATAAACTCATTTGTTAGGGAGGAAGGTCTATGCCAACACGCAAGTTAATGTGCCACATTACAAACAATAATTATTTAATGAAGTCTGTATCAGTGATCCGTGAATAAACTCATCTGTTAGGGAGGAAGGCCTATTGTCAATACCCATGTTTACTCACATCACTTAAAAACCAATAATGGAGGCCGCGGGAATTATTTACCAATCTCCTCTCACACTTAGCTATTTAACACCGAAAGTTTTTACATGCATATAATATTCCAAATAAAATACACATCCTAGCATGCTCCTTTTACGGCAAATAAGGCAGTAAATCACAGAGTAACATCATAGCGTATATAATAATAATTAAATAATTAAATCAATTATTAACAGTTATATATCAGTGAATTCGATTATTCGCTACCAAGCACGAAATTGAGCAGCTGCGACAATGCGGGGTTCGACCTCCCAGATGAGGTCGCAGGGATCGACCTGCTTGGTCAGGTTCTGGGGCTCGGGGCAGCACCCCGAAACATAATCTGAAAATCAGACGCTGGTCATCATGAATTTTCCTCCAGATTCCTTGCCCGATAACCTGTTCCACCAGATTTGCACCATGCACGATTCGTGCGCCAAATACCCGACAATCGTGCATGCCCCCATGCGCCTCACATGGTGTCAAGCCTGCTTGTTCGCGTGTACATTGCCCGTCACGATGCTCTGTAACTCGCACCTGCCCATCTATCATCGTGCCACCTTCCGTGCGCCAATGGGAAGCCTTCGTACAAGCCAAATGGGTGCAATGCCCGACGATCCGCACGCCAACGTGCCTCACATGTCCACGCACCAGCTAACATGTGAAGGTTTCTCCTCACTAGGCTTTTCATTTGCCAACCTGCCTGCTAGCATCAGTTCACGCCCGGAGCACACTTGGCATAAAACAAACAAACCCGGAACTTCACAGTGCCAACTACTCAGCACCGTGCATGCCATCGAGCGCTCATGCTCGACAATCGTGTGTCTTCAGCCCTGTCCGTGCTTTATCATTTAGCAATGAGCAAGTAGTCGGGCCAATCCATCTAGCCCGCACGCCAAGATGCCCGGCATCCATCCCGATACGTGCACCACGCCCGGCCTTCTGTGCTGCAATCCTGCTAACACGCACAACCTACCTGCCTGGTCGCCCGTTTCTTGCTGAAGTACGCTCAGCCACACTTGTCACCATGAAGCACACTGGTAGATTGCAGTTCTGTGCACACTGGTAGATTGCAGTTCAGTGCACGTCACCTGGTAGATTGCAGTTCTGTGTGCGCCATGCCCGCCTATGTTCCTTTGCCATGCGCCAAGCCTTCCAGCCCCGCCCGGAACCAGCATATGGCTCGCTCGAAACAGGTGAAGGACCCGCCCGGAAACTTGTAGGACCTGACCTTGAAAACCCACAGACTCGCCCGGAAAACTCACTGTGCCCGATCAAAACTTGGTTGTGAACCGCTAAGTGCTACTTCAGGCCCGCACAGTAAATGCCACTGATACCTATAGTCTTCGCCGCAACACCATCCATCGATCGTGCGGAGTTTCCAAGTCCTAGCCTCCATTCAAAAACCATGCTTTATGCACTCTCCGACGCCAGGTTGGTCATTCCTGCATCCAGTCACGGTTCCAGCGACATTGTCCTCTCGTCAGCCGCCACCATAGGTTCGTTTCAACCAGCACCGGACAGCACCGCTCGGGCTTCATTTCCATGTAATCCCGAATCTCCAGCGTCGACACCCCATACTGCTCTCATCGCGCGGCCACACGCTGGTACTGGTGCCTTCTCCGGTCAAAGCCGTGACACCCCAGTCACCACCGTGCCACCATCGCTGATCATGCTGCCATCGGAAGTCATCCGCAGCTGTGCACGATAGGCTCCAGCCATCCGGGTTTCAGTCAAACCCTAACTGCCGCCGACGCCAACATGCCAACATCGTGCCATCACCACTCTGTCACCGAGTCGACGTTTATCACGAATTATACGAATAGGGTATTCAACAAGAAAAGAATTCTAAACCCTAATATGAAGTATGGCACAAAAAACCCTAGCCTAACGTGTCACGCTTCACCATAAAACTGAAGCTCTAATACCAATTGTTGGTGTTCGATTATTTAGTTAACATGAACCGTTAGGGTTCCATACGTTTCTAATTTAGCAGAAGCAAGAAGTCAAAGAAACGTATTACATTTCACCAGAATATGTTGAAGAAGTAGGATTCTCGCAGGGAGAGCCTGCACAGCATCAGCGTTTTGGACATAACTCTCTTATCCAATCTCAGATTTGACTGAGCTATGCACCAAAACGATCATCTCTTCCGTGGCTTTCCGTCAGTATATAACACGTTCAATTATGAGTTTTGTATGATTTTAGAAACATCATACAATTTGATGTATAACAGCAGCAAACAACCTTCCGGTCTTCTGCTGTATTCTCAAGTTTAATCTCGACATCGTGTGGACGACGATCTTTGAGATCTTCTTAATCTGTTGTTCCGTCTACCCTCTTTAGGTGTTGAGCATGTCTCTTCTAGGGTTAGAACAATTGAGATGACTTATATATGGGCTACAACAGGGACCAGGAGGAGAAATTAGAGTCGGGCCTCCATTGGGCTTAAGTATCCAAGTTTAGGAAAACTTATACTTAAGTCCAATAATAATAATATAGTCCACTAAAATATTATTACTGCACTGCCGCTCCAATCTCAAAATTACGTTTTGGGATCCTTTTTATTATGAGCCCGACAGTCTCCCCATGTTTAAGATATACAATGTCCATTAATTAATTAAGTTACTGACAACTCCATTAATTAATATCTCATCCGAGAGTAGTACCATTCAACCTCATTATTATGCCGGAAAAAATCCACTAGGGTTTACATGATGATCCTTATGAGCTCTTCAAGGGGACATCATCAACCTATAATGGACACGGATTCTTCTACCATCAACAGCACACCATAGAGACAACACTATTTCCCAACTCACTGAGTTTGTTGATTTAATTACAAGTAAATCTCACCCATTGATGAATCAAAGAAATACACACTGCACTACGTGTCGAGGTTATTTTATAAAGATTAAGAGCACAAACATCCATAATAACAGAGATCAAGTTCTTCTATAAGTCAGTATAAGTCGAACGATCTTAAGCGGTCCTGCTCAATACACACAAAGTGCACTAATGTGATTCTATAGTCAAGACAAACTAATACCAAATCACACTACAACCATCCTGATAGAGAGTCCCCGTCTATCTCGATTGTGAGCATATGTTTATACTTTATAAGGAAATCAATAATATTATCTTCCACGTGTTGTCGCACAACATATTATCTACAGTATAAAGTAAGTAGACTATTGCATCTACAGATAAATAAATTATAAGACGCAATCATTAGATCATATGATTCTCATTTTAAATAAATTGTTATAACATTGTTCATACTAAAACTAGACTTTTAGTATACAATCCAACAAGACCCCTACCAGCAAAGGATACACATGGAAAGAAGAGGGTAAAATCTGTTCAAAACACCCAAGAGCCAAATGACCCTTCGGATACCACAGGGGAGAAATGACTCTCCAAAAAAGCAAAAGCCAGGTAACCCCGCAAGGAAACACAGTCATGTGATCCTATGGGCCAGAAGAAGTGGACCTGGCCAGCCAAAGAAGAGCATCCAATGCAGCCAGCTACTGAATGCATCCAAGAAATGTGACGTAAGCATCCTTTGTCCGGTTTCGTTTAAATTGGAATTCACATTTTAAGTCCACAAGCCTCTATAAAAAGAGAATATGAGGAAGTAGAAGGCATCGACCATCACCCTCTGTTTTCTCTCATTCAATAAACATTGTAGTTTTCTTTCTTTTCTTGTATGAGTGTTACTGTTTCAACTACCATAGGTAGCTAGAGGAGTCTTCTCCTCTTATTTAAGTAGTATGAGTGTGTAATAAATATTTTCATTCAATAAATAAATAATCTTGGGCTTCTGCCAGCATGCAACTTTCCATTTTTCTGCAACCTTAATCTCCATACTTTCCGACGAGAAACAGTAGCAATATCCTGTACACCCGGTATAGAAAACGAACCAGGGTTGTGCTGAGGTCCGCTGAAGGAACGTGATTGAACCATCACACTGCGGGGTGCATGGTTGGCTGTGAGGAGCAGCTGTAAAATCTCCCGAATACCCGGTGGATTAACGGTAAAAAAAAGGTGCTGTTACTATTTTAAGTTGGTTAATTACGAGATTAGTGTTGTTTAATTAATTTTACGGAAGCATGTTGGGTCTGATATAGTTGTAATGGACTATGTCTATTTTGAAATGGAAGGAACAAATTAAATTCGGAAGAAAATTGAGTATATATATATTCGAAAAAAAAATATTTTTTAATTAAAATAAAAGGAAATAAATAAATAAGTACAAAATCAATTCTGGAAGTAGTAAAAGGTGGGGAATTTGTAAAAAGGGGTTTATTTACTTAGAAAAAAAAGTTGAAGGGCATATTTGATCCTTTATTAATAGGTAAAGGGTTTAGGTGTGCAAAATTTTAGTTTAAGGGTGTGGACGATCCTTGGAGCAAAGAATAGGGTCCTAGTTGACCCTTTTCCCTTTAGTTGTTAATTCATTGACCTAGGTTATAAACAATTCTAATTTTTTGTTTGCTTGTTTTTCTTCTATTTTTTTTTTAAAATTATTATTATTGATATTATACAGCAGCAACAAGAACTGGGAAGGCTTTATTAAACAAGTTACATTCTTAAAGGTGGACATGAGAATGTCAACAATATTGGATATAATGATACAAGTAGAGGCTGAAAGATAAAGTTTGTTCGTTCTGATTGTTTTATAATTTTTAAATGAACCTTTAGTTGAGATTATTAAGTAATGAAGGAATGTTATTTCATTCTCATCTTTTTGAATGCTTTAAGATTATTTTTTGTTTTTATTCAATCTAATTGTTATCCATGGTGGAACATTAATCATGACTTTTAGTTTTGTTTTTGTGAGTGCACTATGATTGGATTCTTGAACAAAGGAGAATGGATTGTGTGTTGATTTTATTGTGTAATTTACGAGAATTTATGCCATGATAAATAGGAATGATTTAATTCATATAAGCAGGTTCATGTCTTTCTTTTATGTAGTTTTTAGCTTAGAATGTACATATGATATTTTATTCTCCGGGCACAGGATCATCTTTAAAATTAATTTTCCTATTATCGATTCTTGGAATCTAGTCATCGTATGTATTATCAGAATTTATTCTTGAAGCAGTTTCTGGTAATTCTTAATTATTCAGTTCTAAGTAAACTGATCTTTTCTTTTTATTTTTTTTTTCATCATGCAAATGTTGAGATAAATATTTCTAAGAAAGAACCTTGTATACAAATGTTGAGATTGAATATTTTTGAGACAAAACCTTGTAGAGTCGGCAGGTGGTGTGTAGGGGGTCATTTCTTGAATGATCAAAAAAAAATTCTCTCTGTTGAAGCAGTTTTTATTGATTCCTGAAAAACCCATTCTACTCTCGACTGCATAATTTATTTCTTGGATATGTAGATTATTTAGGAATTCCAATGATCCTTAACTTTCTGCTACAAATTAATTAAATATAGTATAGTGCACGTATGAAAAAAATAATTGTCTAATACAATTGCAGTCGTGATATATGAATTAATGCAACAAATTTATTTTCATGTATATAACAAAAGTATACTGACATAGCAAATACATGTGATAAACTCATTTTTATGTATGAAATTAGCACTATAAAGTACTCTAATATATTAAAAATCTTTTGACACAACAAATACATGTGATAAACTCATAGAAACTTGTATACTATTGTCATTAATTTTACAACCGAGCCATACAAATAATGAGTCATTCTTGGGTTTATAATTCGAAACACAGTTCATAAGTTGTAATAATAATGGTTCTTTTGTTCAATGTACGCTTGAATTTTTTTCTGTCAAACCCTTTACAATCATCCCACAGTCGACAAATTTGTTAAAGCCCAACTCCACCCTATGTGGTCATCATCGTATTTAGAAATTAAAAGTTGCATGACAGAAAGAGGTACAACATATCCAAGACTACACAAGGCATCCCTTAATTCCATAACATCAATTTTGTAGAAGAGTCTCGGTTATTCTTGAAGAGAAAGATAAAGCAGATGCAAAGTCCCGATTCACACCTTCTTGGATCATCGAACATCAATATAAACAAACAAAAATATCAATCTTCTTGCAAATAGAAATAAACTAACATGGAGCTTTGTTCTAATGTTAAATAACAAACTGTTTTTTGTATCATTATGAAGAAAAAGTGATCAAGAAATTTTAGATACAAACCGATTAGAAACAGCATCAGCACTAAGAAACCAAAACCCAAAACATTAATACCATAAAAATGAAACGTATATCATTACTCACATATTTCTAATCGAGTTTTAATGCATCTGATTGCACATATGAGAATGATAGCTATTGCGTATACAGTGTGAGAGATCAAACACCCCAAAGATCATCATAAATAAATTTTGTCCAAATTTTCAATAGTGAAATCAAGAGTCTAAAACTCTCATTTCAAATTGATTAGATAATTTGTACCAACGAATTGCTGTAAAGCATAAAATTTCAAAGGTGAAGATCTTATTTAAGAGCATGAATCATCTTATCAATTTCTAAGCTCCAAGAAAGCAAGAATCTATTCGCCATTTTACAAATTTCCAAATAGACATTTTATCAAACAGTTGGTGTGCCATGTAATTTTGTCATAAGGAATTCAATAATTTCATTAAGAGCCCAATCAATTTAACAATAACCAGCAAACAAGAGATATTACGTGAGATAAAATGAGTATGGCTCTACGAATACGCACCTGTTTCAATTTCGATCGTGTCACCTTCGAAATTATAGAAGATGCAGGGTTGGTTGAAATAGTTGTGATTTTTACAGAAATTGGAATCCATTTTCATGGAAGGCCTACTCGCGCTGAGAACAGATCGTGAAATATACTACTTCCTTTTTGATCATGAATTGATTGAAATTAACGTATGGAATTAACAATTTGCTAAACTGCCCGTTAATAACCATGGTTAGCACCTCTTTTTTTTAAATGGGAAAGTTTATCCAGGTGTCTTTCATAAGGAATGTGAAATAGTAAATAAAATTCCTTGGTTGAACAGGGGATCCGGGTTATTGTCTCCATATATACTATTTAGAATGAAACATAATCATTATTTTACGAACAATTACTATCCTCAAACAATAGTTTAACTCATGGATAATAACAAAATAAATCTCTAAATGTCAAAATCGTTAAAGGAATAGAAATCACCACATGTTGTTAAGACCATAGACGACGTCAATTACATAGGCGAGACAATCATTAGGCACTTTCCTATTTGATTTAGAAGTATAATTGGAAAAGGAGAAAGACGTCAATATAAGCAAAAGTAGTTTAGCAATGAGAAAAAAATATGAATTAGTATTCTCTATTAACAGACGGAGACAGAGAGGAATAGGATGGACAGGAGATAAGAGTCGCAAACTCACTCGCAAGTAATCAATTAGGATTTAGGGTGAAGATCAAATCCCTTTCTAATATAGTGATATTTCTTAGATTATATATATATATATATATATATATATATATATATATATATATATATATATATATATATATACTTTCTCCGTCCCGCGTTAACGTTGACGTTTGCTTTTTGCACGGAGATTAAGAGAAATAATATTTTAATGTATGAGGTGAGAGAAATAATATTTAATGTAAAGTGGTATTTATATTAGTGTTGCATGTGGGTCCTACATGAAATAATTAATTATTTTGTGTGGGTCAAGCTTAACAAAAAAGAAATGTAAATCTTAACTTGGGACAACCCAAAATAGAAAATGTAAACCTTAACGCGGGACGGAGGGAGTATATATATAATGAAGTAAACAGGTACCGGTAGGATAATCGGATATGGGTACTACTACCCTACCCGAAACCCAAATATGCTCCGCCTACACTCGCCCAATAGGGTATTTATTATCCGTCAAGTACCCTGACCCCTTGGGTAAAATTAATAGCCCCAGTTAGATCCAATGAAGAAAACATCGAGCTGACTCCATGGAAAATAATTCAAGAAAAAGATTTCATGGAAAAACCATCGAGTTGACAATAGAAATGTAGATCTATTGGAGAAATCTTAATTCGTAATATCATTGAAACTCGAAAGAAAAAACAAAGTAAAAAAGACTAAAAAAATGACAAAAGAAAAAATCTATTTGAGAAATAATCAAATTGACAAATATGAATCTGGAAATATTTCAATAAATATGATGATTAAATCAATTATATTAGTTTTAATTCCTTCATATATAACAAATGTATTACTTTTAATTTTAAAATATTTAATTAAATTTGCATGTAAAAATTGTAATACTTTTATTAATCTTCGTAGATTTAAATACTCCCTCCGTCCCGTTAATAGATATTCATTTGTCTTTTGCACGTGAATCAAGGAGTATTATAATAATTTAATGTATAGTGGATTGAGGGATATAATATTTTAATTTATAGTGGGTTGATGTATTAGTATTGAGTGTGGGCCCCATATGTAGTAGGTTGAGTATAATAATATTATTTTGTGGGTCACATCAACTCAAAAAAGAAATGAATACTTTGTATTGAGACATAATAAAATGGCAAAATAAATATGTATTAAAGGAATGAAGGGAATAATTAGCAATAGAGTTCCGTTGAACGCACACGTCTTTTTATTAAATACACACCCCTATTATTATATATTTAAATAGAATATTTTTTAAAAATCTAAATTACCCACATTTTATTTAATACACACCCTAATCTTGATTTTAATATACACCCTGAACTTTTACTTCACCACGTTTCATTTAGCTGTATATATAACTCTACAACAATAATAATGCGAAATTATATAAACTATCATTCTGATAATTGCATACTAAAAGATGGAAAGGATGACGGTCTTCATATTCCTTAAACATTCTGATATTTCTTGCTTCGAAGCGTATCCAATGTACTCTTTTTTTATCTTCCAAAACAATTATCCACTAATAGTAAATGAAGTAAAGAAATCCATTTTGTCCGCCAAGTCAATAAATATTATCAAAATGATCACTGGAGCTTGATATTTATATTAAATTTTCAACATAAACAAAATCCATGAACTCATTTTCAACACAAACAAAATTGATCATAAACAAATTTGGCGCAACATTGGTTCTGGGGCAGCCATGGAAGAAGTACTCAAAGAACATTGTTAACTTTGAATTTTGACTGTCTCATTTCTCTCTTATGATAGAATCATACATATCCAATAGCATACCAATCATATCCAAAATACTTCGTCTCTGTGTTTTCATCTTACAAACGCATCTTTTACTGAACTAAACAAACCCTCCTAAAATTTTGGCTTCCAATTATCAATCGCTGCCGACTTGATTCAAACTATCAGCATTGCCGACGACGATGAGCTCTCCTTGCTCTACGTCAAGCTCTTAAAGACAGGCGCCACCAAAATGAAGCCATCCACATTGACAATTACAGTTGCAGATCCAGACCGGTGATGACGTGTAGCTCCTTCTAGGACTCCCCAGAAAGTTCTCTGTTATTCTTCACGAGTTAAAATGAAATTTACAAGGTGTGTATGCAATAAAACTAAAAGGATAATTTTGGAGTTTTAAGGGGTATGTATTTAATAAAAGACATGTATATATCACACGATATCTCTTATGTCATTTAAGCTCTTTAAAGATTAATCTTTTTGTGTACAAAAGAGTAATCGGTAAATATGAGTGCAAGAATTTGAAGAGTAATATTTTTCATTTTAGAGAATAAGTATCACTTAGGTGGAACCGGTCCCATGAAAATTTTATGAAACCGGATCCCAAATCTCCTTTCTTCATGAAATCATCGGGTTTGTCGGGTTTACAGCCAGATCTCTGTTTCCTCCTCTCTATCATCTTACTCCCTCCAGCCGGATCTCGTTTCTTCCTCTCTCTCCTCTTAATTACTCCCTCCAATCCCTTTTTCGCTGCTCCGATTTTCCAAAAATCCCTTAGCTGACGGTGGATCCTCTTTCTCCTATTACTCCCTCCACCCTCCACCGCCGCCCATTCTCCAATCATCGATACAAAATAGAAACATAAATCATTTCATTATATTCTCGAGCTTGTTGTTGTCTCTCTCTTCTATCGATTGATATATCACCTTGAAGCTCTGTTCTTTCTCATACACACACTCATATCATCATAGATAGGGGTGGACGGTACAGTATACCAAAAATACCGAGGCATACCATATACCGCACCGAAATTATCGGTATTCAAAAATACATACAGTTACTATACCGAAAATTTTGGTATATCGAAATTCGGTATACCAAAATTTCGGTAGGGTAACACTTAATACCGTATTTTACCGAAAATATCGAAATATGAATTAATATCGAGATACCGATGCATACCGATTTATACCAAAAAATTAACAAATAATCATTTCTAAAAAATACATTAACAATTTAAATTAATTATATTATAAATAATTTACATTTTAATATATGTAAATTATAATTAGTATATGTAATCATTTAAATTAATACATAGTACATAATTTACATTTTAATATATAAATTATATCAGTATATATAATGATATGTATGTAAATTAATATTTATATTTCTAAAAAATTATTATGTACTAAATAATTTACTTGTAGTTATACTAATCAGATTGGTAGTATATTATACAGTAGTATATTATACACAAAATATACTCCCTAATTAAACATAAATTATACATCCTAATTAATTAATTAATATTAATATTAATTTAATTATTGCTTGGTATACCGGTATATACCGAAATATCGAATTACCGATATATTATCGGTATTTTGATATATACCGAAATACCAATTTTTTGAAAACCACTTACCGATACCGAACCAAAAAATTCGGTACAGTACCATATCGTACCGAATTTTTTGGTGTATTGAAAATTTTGGTAACTTTATTATTTTTCGATACGATAAATGCATATACCGATATTTTGGTATTTTTATCCACCCCTAATCATAGATTTATGCATATATTCTCTGGGAAGGTCCATTGCACCGCGACTTTGAGAGGCTTACACTCAGAATACACGCAGTGAGCAAGCAGCGATGGATGAATTAAGAAAAAAAGCTAGCAAATTAAGAGTACAAGTCACCAAACAACAGCAGTTTAACATCTTAATTTTGTGTTATCACTTTAATTCCACAAGTCGGGATGAAATTATTATAGCAAATTTCTTAATTAATTCATTTATTAGTTGTTAATTGATATATCCTGATGTTAATTTTGGATGCTAATTTCAGGGCATCCATGGATAATCAATGGAAGAGGGACGTCAGCAGTGGAGGATTTATCCTGAATAGCATTTCACAATTATCTGACTGCAGGCGCTGTTCCGATAGCATGGCCAGCAGGCGGACGGTGGCCAAATAATTCAGCAACAAGAGTAATAAAAATAGGTTAGATCCCCTTTAGAAGGCTATGAAAATCATGCCAATGTGGAAAATGACAGAGGTCTTGTTTTAAATCAGTAGCTTTTACCCTCATTTTCCTCTTTATTGGGAGATTTGAGTTTGAAAAATATGAGAGATTATAGAAATAAAGAGTACAATTGAATAATCTCCCACTTTCTATTCCCTTTTTTGATTTTGTAATCTGAGACTACGAATTGAAGGTTAAAACTATGGTGTATGAATGTTGAATCTTATTATTAAATAATAATAATCCACTAGGCTCCTCACTAAGGTGAGTGACCCGAGAACGAAGCCCAAACTCTAATTTCTCTTCCTGGTCCCTGTTGTAGCCTATAAATAGCAAATCTCAGCAGTCCGGAAATCATACTTCACATGCCAAAAACCATGAAAGTAGATTAGGGATTGCAGATTGAGATCGTCTTGTAAATTGTTGCCCACACAACTTCAAGACGCTACTTAGGAATAAAACAGAAGATCGGAAGGTCGTTTGCTCCTACTGTTCGTCAACTTCAATGATTTTTCTAAATTTGTATGGAACTCAAAACTAGTCGTGTGATACACGGTTGGAAATCCACGGAAGAGATGATCGTTTTGGCATAAAAATCACTCATATCGGAGATTGGATGAGGAATTTATGCCCAAAATTGTGAGGCTGCGCATGCTGCCGGCATGCTGCCGGCGAGAATTTCTTTTCTTCAACATACCCTAGTGAAAGGAATTCGATTTTATTTTTCTTGCTTCCACTGTTTTAGAATTGCATGGAACCCTAACGATTCACGTTAACCAAACGATCAAACCCCAACAAGATTTGAGAGTTATAAGGAGGCTAAGTGAATAATCTTGGAGTATGGGTATACTAACCACTAACAAACTAACTTTGTCCGATCAAAATAATAATAATAATAATATTATTATTATTATTATTAATATTAATTTGGTTGTTGCTTGCAAATTAAATTCTCAACCTCCATAGGTAATGCGCAAATTAAGTTCTGTGATAGAAAACCCCAAATGGGGAATCATCTCATCCCCACCTTTCTCGCTACCTTTTGATCAACAGTATATCCATGGACACTTGAGAGTGGATAACAATCTACTATGTATTAAAATGTGATTTGAATTTTGAAGTTGTATTAAAATATCATCGTGCATTATATATTTTGAGTCACAAATTAAAAAGTGACCTAATTAATTTTAAAGAGTAATTCAATTAATTTCAAAGAGTAATTCTATTAATTGAAACAAGTGATCAAATTAATTACAAAGATAAATCTAATTATTTCCGACTTCATTTTTTTGAAAATCAAATCTCAAATTAAAGAGTAACTTAATTCATTATAAAGAGTAACCCAGTTAATAGAAAACAATAACCTAAAAGATATGAATTAAAGAAATGAAAAGTAAATGTAAAAAATTAAGGCACAATAAATTGATTTAAGTGTGTCATTTGATCTTCACACTAATTTATTTAGTGTATATATAAATTTTTGGAATATTCTTAGCTGACACAGGCTCACACATACCCATATCAGCACAAGTTGCAGGTCACCTAGTAAAAAATTTGATGTCATTAATTCAGCTTTATTGAATTTGAAAAAAATTAAAGAACCAAATTTGAGGGAACCTGACACAGGCTTAACCACCTCAGCACTGCAGTGAAATATTAACCTATGCACCTCTTTAGTAACTTCTTATCACACCTCCATTTTACACCTGAACACGTATGCACCTTTTCAACAGTGCTGTGAAAGATTAACTAGAATCGCATTCACTATAGCTGATCTAATCCCTTTCCGTTACATCTCTTATGGTATCCTTAGCACCGCATTCACTAACTACTTTACAACCTTGTGGCATTCTTTGCACCGCATTCACTAACTGCAATTATCTCCAACAGCCCTTATTCACTGCTAATCTCACAATCTCATCACACCATAGATTTTCCATCACCCCATTTATTATCATCTATCTTCATATGTTCAACACTGCAGGGTGAAAATATCGCTTTTCATTCCATAAGTGATTTGTCATTGTTAGTTAATAAACTAATATCCAACTATTTAATGTTGCATTCATTATAATTTGGTTACAAGTGATTTTGTAGATTGGGTGCTAAATTTGTTGCAACGGGATCCGCCCCTTTCTCTTTACACTGTCAACCAACTCTACCGCCCTAAGAAGCCATCCACATTGTCTTTGTCACCGACACCATCATCGCCCTCCGCGGTTGCGCCAACATTGAATTCGGCTGGTGGATGATTAATGCCTCCACGCAATCCGTCTCTTCTTGTAAATCTGGTCCTGCGCAGACTCTGGATGCGTTTCGCTGTAATCAATCTGCGTCGATTAATGCCTCTACTACACTCTCTGCCTCCCTCCATATTTACCGATTGGAGATACTCGTGAGTGGCGTGACTGGCTTAGCTGAATCTACTTTAAATGTATTCATTGGATCTAGATTCAATGGATAAGGAAGATAATCGGTGACGGTAATTTTGAGAAGTTAGGAGGTGGGTTATCGGGGACAGCAATTTTAAGAGGGGTTGGGAGGTGGGTTCTGTATAAATACTGTAGTGCAAAATAGAGGGGGTTGGGGGTGGGTTATCGGCGACGGCAATTTTTAGGGTTGGAGAAGTGGATTCAGTGCGAAGTAGTGGGGTAGGGGTTAGGGATGTGAAATTTTGAGGGGGTAGCAGGTGGATCCTGTTTATTGGACCACCACATCCACATGTATAAACGTAGTAGAGGGGGTAGGGCATGAATTCTATACACGACAAAGTATTTTTTGCTTTTTGGCACGTGGATTAAGAATGTTATTATTTAATGTTTAGAGGGTAATTTTATTAGTGGGAGTATGAGTCCCATATTTTAATTGTATTAGAGGGGATGAGTGGATCATATGTGTGTATAAAAGAAAAGAGGATCATTTGAGTGGGACGACCAAAATAGAAAAAAGAGACCCTTGCTATGGGACGGAGAGAGTATTTATTAATTTATTAACAACCACGTGTGTTTTAGATAGCTGTCCATTAGCTATGTTATATATATATATATATCCAAAATTCCAAGCAAAATTATGGCAATGTATTTAATTTTCTAACTTAATATTTTGATAGTAAATTATAATTCGTATGAGGGTGCACTGTGCACGTGCACAAAATGTATATATTAATAAACAAAAATATATATACTGATCAATAAAATTTATATACTTTATTTGTGAATTTTCTATAGTATTTTATTAAAAAAATTAATGAAAAAAATATTCAGAAACATATATAAATAAATATTTAAATAATAATTATTCACGTATGATGCGTGCACGATATATAAACTTTATTTTGATTAAGTGTTAAATTATTATCCATTCTTATTTTAATTATTTCACATCTTTTTACATTTTATCTTTTTTTATCAATCTTAACACTTATTCATATATTTCTTAAAATATAAAAATTATATCTAAATAATACCCATTTTTTACCCACATTCCAATAATTTTACACAACTTTTTTATTATATATTATCTAAAAATTTCACTTTAACACACATTTCAATAAATTTACACATCTTTATACATAAAATATAAAAAAATCTTAATTTCCATGCACAAAAATACATGCATTATTTATCAAAACGAAGAAAATAGATAATTCTGGTTTTTTTAATCTTATTTTATTCTAATTTTAAAAATACTACCTAGTGTTAAATATGTTATATATCTTTAATATACTAAAGGAGAGTTCAATTTTGATGAGATGTCGTCACCAGAATTAATTTCAATTATTTTAATTATTAATTAAAATTTAATATAAATAAATTCATATATTTATTTTAAATTTTGAATATAATATTATCAAATCAAAATTAAACATAAATACATATATTTATTTTAAGATTTGAATATAATATTATCAAGAGTAAGGCTTGCGTGAGCCGGGACGCACGGGAACACATTCCGTGCGCCTTTAGAAATTTAATATTATGGGTAAGGGTACATTGTTTTGGTCTAAAGGGTATACACTTTAATTAATAAAAGGTACACCATTTTGTTCTAAAGGATATACAATTTTCATTAATATTTTTTTTCTTTAGAAAATAAAGAGTACACATTTTTATACTAAAGGGTATACAATTTAACACAAAATTCTAATGGTGCACGGAGTGTTGTCCATGCGGTCAGATACACACAATTATTTTCTTTAGAAAATAAAGGGTACACATCTGTATACTAAAAGGTATACAATTTAACACAAAATTCTAAAAGCGCACGGAATGTGGTCCGTGCGCCCGAGTGTATAGGAGTTTTTGACTATTATCAAATCAAAATTAAACATAAATAAATATATTTATTTTAAGATTTGAATGTGATATTGTCAAATCAAAATTAATTATAATTAATTAAAATTTAATGTAGATAAATATATATATTTACTTTAACATATATATGTGATAAAAAAAATTCAATTTTCTCCATCTATTCATTCAATGTACAATTTTTTTTGAAATAGTATGAATGTACTTTCACACTAGAATTAATCTCAATTATTTTAATTATTAATTAAATTTTAATATAAAAAATACATATATTTATTTTAAATTTTAAATATAATATTATCAAATCAAAATTAAACATAAATACATATATTTATTTTAAGATTTGAATATAATATTATCAAAACAAACTTAAACATAAATAGATATATTTATTTTAAGATTTGAATATGATATTGTCAAATCAAATTTTATTACGATTAATTAAAATTTAATATAGATAAATACATATATTTACTTTAAGATATATATCTGATAAAAAAAATTCAATTTTCTCCATCAATAAATTAATTCATGTACAAATTATTTTTTTTGAAATAATATGAATGTACTTTCATCATATTTTTATTTCGAATGCAATTTGATGATTTTCAAGTGTATTGTTGCTATGTATGATTGTTGAAAATCAAAAACCATATTGATTTTGTGTGCATGTGTCTTGTTTAGTATGTAAATGAGTTTTGTTACTACTGTAGTTTATTATTTGGTGTTGTGCAGTTGATGAGAATTGTTATTGAATATAATATGGTTTTATTCACATCCTCGAAACAATCAAGTTGAGGCAATTCTTCAATAGAACAACTTGGGTTCCTTCAAATTATAAAGAATTGAGGTATGTGATATTTTTTAGTTATATTATTTTCATTACAATAATTGTTCTATTCATTCAATATTCCACGTACAAAAATTACTTGCATACTCCACAAACAAAAATCATCCTGCTGAAGAGTTTCTTCAAGTTATAAAGAAGTGAAGGTATGCGATTTTATTTATTTATTTTATTTGTATTTTTTTCATTAATTTCATTATATATATTTTTCTTTACTTTTTTATTTTTAATATATATATATATATATATATATATATATAATCATCTCACAAAAAATAATTTTTTAGTTATTTGATTCATAATTATTTAAGTTTTAATACATCTCTTAATATTTTTTAGGATCATATAAAAAAATATATTTAAATAGGTGATTTATAAACAGAATATTTTAATAGATGAGGGAAAGATTAAATAAACTAATTAAGATAAGTATTAATGGAGCAGCTAATTTTGAATTAATTGAGCTAATTAATTTAAAGTTTGTGCAGTATTTCATATATTTTCAAATATTTATTTTCTAAATAATTCTTTTTATTTTATTATTTTTTTTTATAATTGTTTCTTCAGTCATAAAGAATTTACATTTTTTTAAAAATAAGTATATTTTTTAGCAACCGAATTTATCAACGGAATTCAATCCGTTGGTAATTACCAATGGATTAGCAAGAAAAATGACATTTTTTGTTTTAACAACGAAATACCAACAGATTTATTCTCTATTTTACCAACGGAATTCAATCCATTGGTAATTAGCAACGGATTACCAAGGGAATCGTTATATAAATTATCAACGGAATTAATTTTTCGTCGCTAATAATTTACCAATCATCACTTTACCAATGAAATTTTACCAACGGATTCTATTGCTAATCCGTTGGTAAGACAATTTAACAATAGAATTAAGGTTTTTACCAACAGAATATTCCGTTGATAAAAAAAGTTTTTTAAGTGTTGATTAAATTCTTTTTAAATTTCTTTTGGTTAAATATATTATTTTTATTTATTTTATTATGCATATTAATTTTTTCTTTTGACAGACAAATTCACATTTTTAAAATTAATTTTGTTATATATATTAACTTATTTTGATTAATACATATATTAATTTTTTTATAGTTTTTTTCTTCAAATTTATATATCTAATTTTCTAATTTTTAAATTACTTTTATTATAATTCTTTCTCCTTTGTTATTTTTTTCCCTCAAGAATATATGATAGACTATATTTTTATTTAAAATTTTAAATATATCCCCATATTAATTTATTAAAATTATATTATTATACTATTAATACATAAACTATTTGGATATATGTAAATCTTAATTTTATTCCTTAAATAAATTTAAATGAAATCATAAAAAATAATATGAATATATTAAAATATTATATTATATTTTTTAAAATTTTAACTTTACAACCCGCGTAATACGCGGATATATACTAGTATATACTATTAACGAATTTATTAAAAAAAATATAATTTTTAATATATTAAGTAATCATGTATTCAATTCATATGATAATTAAATAAAAAGGTGATGATTGAATTCGTACTATTTTTTATTTTTTAATTATTATTACATTTAAAAATAAATTTTATTTATTGTTATTATTAAATTTTTGATATATTATATGATTAGTTTACAAGTTTAAAAAATTAAATAATATAATTAAATTGATTAGTAATTAACTGTCGTATTTTAATTTTTGCCTAAAATAATTAATCACCTAATTAGATTAGATTATATATATTTGAGATTGGTCTAAATAGGTTTGCCATAAATATTTAAAATTAAGTATCTTTTAATTATTATTAATTTTTTTTTAAATTTCATAAAATTAATAATTTACTTTTTCTAATGTTCTAGAAAAATTATTAAAACCTATTGAATTCACCTTATACATTAAAGGTGATGATATTTTTAATAAAAAAAATAATTGATTAAGGAAAAAAAATTTAAAAAATTGTATCACCATATAGATTAAAAGTGATAATACTTTTAAATAAAAAATACTTTTAATAAAAAAATTGATTATGGAAAAATTATTAAAACCTATTAAATTCATCATACAGAAGTTATTACTTTTAATAAAAATGAATAACGGATTAAGAAAAAATTATATTCAATAATTGATATATTTCATGAATAATTAAATTAATAAAATAACATTCTTAATAGAAAACGACATGTGAAAAGTGAAAATGTCTAAATAAATTTATTTCATAAATAATACTCCCTTCGTCCACTGTCAATTTGTTCATTTTACCCTTTTGGGCCGTCCATTTTTAATCTATCTATTTCCCTTTTTAGACACGTGAGACCCACCTACACACCAATACAATTAAAATATGAGACCTACACACCCAACTAATATAATTACCCACTATAGATAAAATAATAATACTTCTTAATCTACACGCAAAAAATAAACGGATAGATTGATGTTGGACGGAGGGAGTATATAAAATGAATAAAATTTATAACATTAAAAAGAAGAAAAAGTAATATGATGCAACTAAAAAAATACAAAACAACAAAAAGTAAATACTTATAATTAAAAAATAATTAATATGATAATCTTATTTTTTTATATTTAATTTTAGTCTAAGCATATTATTAATAATTTAAATTGACAAAGTCTCTTGTGAGACGGATGGACCCATCATTAAATTATGGTTATTGTATAGATAAATTATGATTAATGATTATTAAAATATATTTTCTAAAGTATGCCGCATTATGTATTAAAGTAAGATTTTAGTGTGTTATAAGATGATTTATTATTAATATACTTTAACTACAAATAACCATACTTTATCTATACACTAAACATATTTTAGTGATGGGTCTACCCATCTCACCAGAGAGTGTTTCATTTAAATTAATCTTTCAATTAATATTTTATAAAAAAATAATTAACTTTGTAGGTGGCTCACCACATTTCTCTTTGAAAAATTTTGTGCATGTTGCGTCACCTCATTCATTCTTAAAAAAATTTATATACATTCTATTTTAATCTTACAAGTAATATTTTAGTTTAGTAAGTTAACGTTTTAATTAATATTTTATTTAATCTCTCCTATAATCCTATTAATAACTTGCAATGAATAGTTTAAAATAATAACAATAATAATAATAATTTTTAATATATTCCTACATTTAAATGTTTTTGTTGGGTTGTTCAATAAAAAAGAAAGTAATTAAATTAATTTATAAGAGTTGGTCTCTTGTGTCGCCAGATGTACAAGTTGTAAAAGAATATACACCATTGAAAAAGTCGATTGAAATATAAATAGTATAAATGATAAAATTAAAAAATAATTCTTAAAAATGAAAGTTATAAGTTCTCATAATAAAATAATATAATATTTAAGGCTAAAAGTTACAACTTTCGAAGATTTGAGGGCATGGTGTCTCTGGAAACACACAAGTTTTAGCCAATTTAAAAAAGTAAAATGCTTCTCGATTAGAATATACACTTAAAAAAAGTGATGTTTGATTATTAATTAATTTACTATTAATAATAAAGTTTAATAATTTCATGATATAACTGTGATAGAAAAAAATATTCTTGTAATTTTACATATTTCAAAACCTTAATTTATAGAAAAAATAATTTGAGTCGTGAATTTATAGTTTATCCATTTTTTAAATTTAAATTGAAAATATACACTCTCTTATGAGATGCTAATTACGTGTTTGCTATGTAGGTAAAATATGTTAAATTTTAGTTAAAATATATTTTTTTAAAGTACGATGAATAATGAATTAAATTATATGTTTTTAAAGTATTATCGTATGATTCGCTATAAACATATTTTAACTACTAAGTAATACTACATTTTACCTATATAGCAAGCATACTTTCATAACGGGTCGACCCGTTTCACTATCCGTCTCATATAAACCCGTCTTACAAGAGAGTCCATCATCTTATATATATATATATATATATATATATATATATATATATATATATATATTAATAAAATATAAAATAATAAAAATATATTTAAAATAAAGACAATACACATAATAAAACTCGTGTCGTACGCGGAAGATAATACTAGACATATTAAATGAATAAAAATAAAATACTAAACAAATTATTTATATTAAAAATATACTTCTAAAAAATTTCTACTAGAAATTTAAGTTTAATTTTATAATTAAAAAAACTATATTTAATATATTTAAACATGAAGAATGTTTTTATTTCGAACCACATGATAATTCATACTCCCTCCGTCCCACGGCAAGGGTAGTTTTTGCTTTTTGGCACGTGGATTAATGAGTATTATTATTTAATGTGTAGTGAGTAGATGTATTAGTGGGAGTATGAGTCTCATGTTTTAATTGTATTAGAGGGGATGAGTGGGTCCCATGTGTGTAAAAAAAGAAAGAGGACCCTTTGGGTGAGACGACAAAAATGGAAAAAAGAGACACTTGCTGCGGGACCTAGGGAGTATTTAATATTTATTTATCTAAAATATTAAAAAATGCCTAGAACGACATAATAAGTTGGCAAAAACTTGTGTGCACCCGGGCGCACGGGAGCACACTCCGTGCGTCTTTAGAATTTTGTGTTACATTGTATACCATTTAATATAAAGATGTGTACCCTTTATTTTTTGAAGAAAAATAAAAAAATATTAATGAAAATTGTATACCATTTAGAACAAAATGGTGTATCCTTATATTAATTATAATATATACACTTTAGAACAAAATAATGTACGCTTACCCGTAATACTAAATTCTAAAGGTGTAGGGTGTGTCCCCGGAGCATGCAAGACCAACTCTATTAAGTTATAGTATTATTGGAAAAAGTTAGAGTGATTCATCAACTTGTATAATTAAAGAAAAGTTATACAAATAAAATTAAGCTAGAAACAAATATAAGTCATGATTTAAAATAATAATAATAATTATATATATATATATATATATATATATATATATATATATATATATATATATATATATATATATATATATATATATATATATATATATATACTATTACAACCCACCTATTACACGGGATTTAATACTTTAGTATAATATAATATATAATCCGCATGCTATGTGGAATGGAAATGTTGAAAAATATATTTTTAATAAATATTTAAAATAAAATAAAATTCTTAATAAATATCAAATACTCAATTTGCAAATTTATTATAGAAAAACACATATACAAAAGTATATTAAGGAAAAAATATTATTAAGTTTTGTTTTATATGAAATCTACTCTTTTAATAGTTTAAGAAAAGATTGATAATAATAAATTTAAAAAAAAAAATTCACTAATAAAACATTGCAATAAAAAGGAAAAAGCCTAGATAATTATGTTAGGATCGATTCATATATTGTATAATGTTAAGCTTGGGTGGTGGACAGTTGTCCGTTGAGAAAAAAAAATTATTATAATGTATGCAAACTTAACAGATACATGTTGAGAGTTATTTTATCATGCAGACTTAGGGTGTGGTGGTGCAAAGATGAATATCATGACAATGTTAACATAGTGCGGAGATGAATAGCATGACAATATTAACATAGTGTGGATATGAATAGTTGGGCATGTGTGTGGGGCGGAGGTGAATAGCATTGACACATGATGCATAGATGAATATTTGGACATAATTGCATTAAATGCAAACTTTATAGAAAAACACACTATTCTCTCTTCTTGGATTATTGGGCAAAGAATCTTGATAAATACATCCACCTACTTACTTTGCAGTGGAAACATGCTCAATAGGTAACCTTTAAATAATTTATTATTATTTTTTGTTCCAATGGCTAGAATTGAAGATAGATAAATCTAACGATCAGATTTCACATGGGTCAAATATGACCCTGGTTCAGCTAAGTAAGCCCCTAAATTTTTAAATTTAATTCTGTTACTACATTCACTAATTTATACTCCCTCCATCCCATAAAAGATTGCACCACTACTTTGTAAAATACAAAGGAAGGGTGTAATCTGAATTTGGATAGAGGGAGTATGTTTTATGTTCATCGTAGATTCAATACAAGATGAGAGAAATCTTATAATAATTGGCAAGAAGTTGCCGTATATAATTTTTTTTATTTGGCAGCACCACACTTCTCTTTAAACCTCCCATTTATAATTTTTTTAAAAAAGTACATTTTGCAGCACCAAATTTTTTGTTATGAAAATATTTATTATATTTTTATGATATTTTCTTTTTAGAATTCTTGTTATAATTTAATGGGACAACCCATGTATAAAAGTAATATCATTAAATCTTCAAAATCTTTTAAAAAAAAATCTTCAAAATTTTGAATATTTTTAAATTTATTTAGTAATTAAAAAAATACTTAAAATTGAAAATATTAGTTTAGAAATTTTGAAAAACTCTAAAATTTAATTTTTACATATAAAAATATTAATATTTTTTCTTATGAAAACACTACAAATTTTAAGAATAAAAAATACTACCTAATATTTAAAAAAATAGTATTTGTAAATTATAGTAAATTCATTAAAATTTAAAGCATTTAAATATTATATAAATGTTTTTAAGTGATATTATGTTTTTATAAATAATTTTAAAATAAACAATGTTTATAAATAAAGAAAAGATAAAACTTGCTGCGTCAAGTATACCATGCATTCTAATTCGATGACCTTAGAAAGTAATAACTTTAAGTATTAAATTTCGTACTTTTTAGTATAAAAATTTATACTTATAATTTTTCGAAAATAAAAATTAACTTTTTACTTAAATATTAATATCATTCATATTTCAACCTGCTCTTTTAACAAAAAATTAATACCCTTATGAAATAATAGTCTTTATATTAAAATATTATACCCTTGAGCACGGGTGCACAACTGACTAATTCTTAAACAAAATTTGTTTATGTAGAAATGAGTTATATATTATAAAATAAATATAAATTTTTGGATCCAAATTGACATTATTGAAAAGGAAATTTTTTTCTCTTATTACTGTACCATTTAATTATTTAAAAAAGAAAATTAGATTCTCAAATCAAAATGTAACTTCATTATAAAGAGTAACACAATTCATTATAAAGAGTAATTCAATTAATAAAAAAAAAGAATCTTAATTTTCAGAAAATCAAAGTTTCAAACTAAAGACTAATCCAAATCATTATAAAAAGTAACCTAAATCATTATAAAGAGTAACTCAATTAATAGAAAAGAGTAATCTAAAAATGTTGATCAAATAGAATAATATATAAACAAATCATCGTAAAAGAGTAATTCAGAAACTTGTGTATAGTAACATAATTCATCCTAAAGAGTAACATATTTAATTAAAAAAAAGTGTAACCTAATGAATAAACAACAAAATTTTCAAGACTAAATTAATAATGTTATGATTGTATCAACTATCTTGGATCTTCACAGACTACTCAATCACACAAGAAGATTGCACTCAACACTCACACGGTTGTAGACTTGATAACACACACTCAATGAAAACAGTAAACAAGATGATAAAGAAGAAGAATACTAAAAAAATAGTAGTTCGATCTTAAAGATTTACATCCACTGTGAGGAAGAGATGAATTACATAGTGAAGAAGAGATAAATTAAGCTTGATGATGCTTAATGATCGAAGTGAAAACTAACTTCAGAAAGATTCAAAGCTAAAACTTAATTCACCATGACATAGGTGTGAGTATTTAAGCTATTCCTTTTGCAAATAACCAATTGCCAAATGCTCCAATGGGATGATCACACCTCACGTGCTCCTTAACAACCCAGCTGGACAATCACATGCATAAAGTAACAACCTACTAGCTATGAAAACTGCCAAAACTGATCCATACAGCAGATATTTTGTATGCTAGCTCACTGCACACATATTTGACTACTCTTGATATGTTTGACTCATGCAACACGCGAAATAAGTCTTGAATTACCCCTGCTGTACAGCAACATCCGTTGCACACCAAATGGATCAAGATTTACACCCCAACTTCCAACATTCTCCACCTTAAATCATGTATCCATTACTAACAAAAAAACTTGCTGCCATCTCCAACACTGCTCATTAATGAGTAGTCCTTGCTTCCTGTCCATATCACATCCCAACTAAGCCAAGGCTTAGTTCAAACTTAGAACTAGGCAAGACCTTAGTTAGACAATCAGCTGGATTTACAGAAGTATCAATCTTACAAACCTTCACAGCTCTACTCTCAACAAGATCTCTAACAAAATACACTTTGACATCAATGTGTTTTGTTCTCTCATGGTAACCCTGATGCTTTGCCAAGTGAATGGCACTTTGATTATCACAGAATACCTCCACTGATTCTTGCTTTACACCAAGTTCCTCCAGCATACCACTAATCCACATGTCTTCCTTAATGGCTTCAGTCAATGCAACAAACTCGGCTTCAGTTGTTGATAGAGCCACAACAGATTGATGGCTTGCCTTCCAACTTATGGCTGTCCCATAAAGGGTGAAGATGTAGCCAGTCAACGATTTTCTAGTGTCTAGATTTGCAGCAAATTCTGCATCTGCAAATCCACACAACACATCAGTGCCTTGCTTCATTTTCTGAAAGGTAAGACCTCTATTTGTTGTCCCCTTAATATACTTCAAAGCCCACTTTAATGCTTCCCA
The DNA here is from genome assembly GCA_023678885.1 of Pogostemon cablin. Taxonomy (NCBI): domain Eukaryota; kingdom Viridiplantae; phylum Streptophyta; class Magnoliopsida; order Lamiales; family Lamiaceae; genus Pogostemon; species Pogostemon cablin. The sequence continues at coordinate 15,049,753 of CM042964.1, read as the reverse complement.
GTGGGACCTACCAGGACACCCCATAAACCTACTTAAAATAATCATGGTATAGGTTATTTCCGTCCTGCAACAAACCATGCAGTACATTAAGCTACCAACTCCACTAGCATAGGGTGTGTTGTCCATTTCCATATCCTCTAGAGTAGACCTAGGCCCCTGCTGCAAAGTAAGCTTTAAACCTTGTTTAAATGGAGTTGTAACAGTCCTACACTCATCTATATTTTACCTTTTGAGTACCTTTTGTAGGTAAGATTTCTGATTAAGTACAAGGCTCCCACTGAATCTATCTCTAGCAATGGCCATTCCAAGTATCATCTTGGCTTCTCCAAGGTCTTTCATGTCAAATTCGGCCACTAACATCCCTTTTACTTTCTGTATATCATCTATTGTATGACTTGCCAACATCATATCATCAACATATAATAGAAGGTATGTAAACTGACCATTTTCCTCCATGTAGTATACACAACTGTCATGAGAGCTTCTATAGAATCCACACTTAATTATATACTGATCAAACATCCTATACCATTGTCTAGGGCTCTATTTAAGACCATAGAGTGATCTTCTAAGCAAACATGCCTTAGAACCTGAGTTTTGGGGTTCAACTCCCTCTGGTATAACCATATAAATTTTCTCTTCTAACTCTCCATGTAGAAAGGCTGTTGTAACATCCATTTGATGCAGCTCAAGGTTCCACTGTGTAACTAATGAGAGAATGATCCTTATGGAAGAGTGTTTGACCACAGGTGAGAAAATTTCATTATAATCAACTCTTTCTTTCTGAGAGAAACCTTTAGCTACTAGTCTAGCCTTAAATATAACTTTTCTCCCTTCAATAGTAGATGGTTTCCTCTTGAAAATCCACTTGAAGCCTATTAGTTTTTATTTCTTAGGCTTATCTACAATTTCCCATGTTTGATTCTTATCCAAAGATAAGAGTTCCTCTTGTATTCCCATCAACCATTGATCACTATCAGCTCTAGTAATAGCCTCTCTGTAATTTCTTGGCTAATGAGAATCAATCTCAGAAGCATTAAACAGGGCATAGGACACAAGATCAGCTTGGATGTATCTTGCAGGTGGTTTTATCTCCCTTCTTTGCCTGTCTCTAGCAAGATGGTAAGTGTTTTGCTCTTCTTTGTTACTGTCATCACCATTTACTGACTTGTATGACTCCACCTAAGGCTCAACACCTTGATCAGAACATTCTACAACTTTGATTTTCTCCAATAATGGCATCCTTCCTTCATCAAAGGTAACATCTCCGCTGACTAGAATTTTTTGTTGTTTTGGACACCACAGTTTATATCCCTTTACTCCAAGTGGATAACCAACTAGTACACATTCTAAAGCTCTTAGTTCCAACTTTCCTTGCTTTATATGAGCATAAGTAAGACATCCTATTACCTTCAAATTATTGTAATCTGCAGGTTTGCCTCTCCAAGCTTCCTCCGGAGTTTTGAAGTTAAGTGGAGAGAAAGGGCATCTGTTTATTAGAAATGTTGTTGTAACAACTAGTTCCCCCTAATAACTCTTAGGGAATCCTCCACTACTGATCATACACCTAACTCTTTCCAGGATGGTCTGATTCATTCTCTCTGCTATTCCATTTTGTTGTGGAGTCAATGGAACAATCCTATGTCTCTTAATTCCTTGGTCCTTACAAAATTTATTGAACTCATCTGACAAGTATTCCAAACCATTGTCAGTCCTTAAGTACTTCAGTTTCTTATCAGTTTGATTTTCAACCTCAACCAGCCACTCTTTGAACTTAGTGAAAGCTTCATCTTTGGACTTCAAAATATAAATCCACACTTTTCTTGAATAATCATCTATGAAGGAGATGAAGTATTTTTCACCTCCTTTTGTAATGTTCTTGGCAGGCCCCACAGATCAGAATGGACATAATCCATCACAGATGAGGAACTATGTTCTCCAACACCAAATTTTAATCTCTTTACCTTTCCAATCACACAATGCTCACACTGATTCAAATTAATGGAAGTATGGCCACATAATACGTTATGTTTAGCTAACTCTTGCAGCCCCCTCTCACTTATATGACCTAACCTTCCATGCCATAGGATATAGTTATCTATTTTGCTAGTGGTACATGCTTGTGCAGTGACAGTACTACCACACATAAAATATAGATCATGTCTCCTTATACCTTTCAAGAATACATCATTTCCTTTTGTAACAGTGAGAATACCATCTGTTGGCTGAAAACTATATCCCATGGAATCAAGATTACCAAGAGAGATTAAATTTCTTCTTAGATCAGGAACATACCTTACATCATGGAGCATTCTGACTATTCCATCAGACATTTCAAGCTTGATAGATCATATTCCCATGATTTTACATGTTTGATTGTTTCCAAGAAGTACAGAGCCACCATTCTGATGTTTGAAACCAATCAACCAATGCTTGACAGGTGTCATGTGAAAGGTGCACCCAGAATCAATCACCCACTCAGAGGAGATCTCAGATGCAGTTACTGTCAATACTTCAAAAAAATTTGTAGTATCTTCTTGTGCTGGAGCAGTTTGGTTTGCTTGATTTTATTGATCATTTTCTTTCCCTTTATCAGTGCTTTTAGCGTTGCTAGTTTCCACTTGTAACAGTTTCTTCTCATATGGCCTGGTTGGTTGCAGTGATAGCACTTTCTAACTTCACCTTCTTTGGCATGCTCTCCTCCTTTCTTGTCCTGTTTATTTTCTTTAGAGTTCTTTTTCTTCTTGTTATTCTTCTTTGATTGATTGTTCTTCTTGACAACCAGCCCTTCTCCACCAGAACTCTGAACTCCATCAGTTACTAACTGTAATTCTCTAGACTTGAGTGCAAGTAATACATTATCAAACTTGATGGTGCCTTGATTTACATATAACAAAGTATCTTTGAAGCTTTGAAAAGATCTTGGAAGTGCTGTCATTAACATAAGAACCTTCTCTTCTTCTGTTATTTTTGCATCAACACTTTCAAAATCATCCATGATATTAAAAAACTCATCAACTTGATCTAAAATAGGCTTTTCATTAGTTATTTTATATGAATTTAATTTCTGCCTAATATGAAGTCGATTTGCCAAAGTCTTGACCATAAAAATAGATTCTAGTTTTTCCCAAACTCCAATTGCAGTAGTCTCTCTAGCTACTTTCTTTAAAGCCTTATCCCCTAAACACAAGATAATGGCAGAATGAGCTTTTCGGATTACCTCATGTTCAATCTGCTCCCTTACTTGCATTCCAGTCGCTTGAGGATCTCTGAGGATCTCAATCTTGGTTGGTGGTGGTGGCATTAATCAATCAATGAGTCCTTGCTGAGTCAAGATGTCCCTCACTTTCAATTTCCAGAGGGCAAAGTTTGTCTTCTCAGTAAGCTTCTCAACATCAAACCTGGCAGCGCTCATCTTCTTGGATTCATCTTCCTTGCTTCCCACAGACGGCACCACTTGTTGTGATTGTATCAACTATCTTAGATCTTCACAGACTACTCAATCATACAAGAAGATTGCACTCAATACTCACGCGGTTGTAGATTTGATAACACACACTCAATGAAAACAGTAAACAAGATGATAAAGAAGAAGAATACTCAAGAGGATTATAGTGATTCGATCTTAAAGATCTACATCCACTGTGAGGAAGACGAAGCTCTCTTATTAATGATGAATTACAGAGTGAAGAAGAGATCAATTAAGCTTGATGATGCTTAATGATCGAAGTGAAAACTAACTTCAAAAAGATTCAAAGCTAAAACTTAATCCACCATGACATAGGTGTGAGTATTTAAGCTATTCCTTTTGCAAATAACCAACTGCCAAGTGCTCCAATGGGATGATCACACCTCACGTGCTCCTTAACAACCCAGCTGGACAATCACATGCATAAAATAACAACCTACTAGCTATGAAAACTGCCAAAACTGATCCATGAATCAGATATTTTGTATGCTAGCTCACTGCATGCATATTTGACTACTCTTGATGTGTTTGACTCATGCAACACATGAAATAAGTCTTGAATTACCCCTGATGTACAGCAACATCCGTTGCACACCAAATGGATCAAGATTTACACCCCAACTTCCAACAAATACAGTTTTGAAATGCCTCAAAATAGTAGTCTTCGCTTTACCAACGTCCACTCCCACATTACCCTGCTCAAATCCCACCACAACCACAGTTGCTCAAGTAACCGCATTACATGAACAAGCAATTCACGTGAAGAAGAAGCGTGGTGCTTCATGTTAATCAGGGTCTCATGATCATCTTGAGTGAAGGGAAATGGGGGGGATTCTTGATAATAATGGCATTTTATTTGAAACAACAACATTAATTATTTCATTCTTTTCATGATTATCAATTTACTATTCTATTTCGTCAAATGTTGTTCCTTTGTGATATCTAAAGAAATAAATAATGCAATGTGTGAAATACATCATACTCTCTTCTCTCCATTGATCAAATTAGTGTGGCATTATTGGCGCTGGAACATCGTTCACCAGCTAATTCATCCACAATAAGTGCGGCTCCTCTCTCATTTCTAAAATACCATAACAAGATTCAATAACTGCTAAAAGCACATCGTAACCGTTATTAATGGTGCATTAAGAAGGATAAGAACTAAGATAGAACACCTACAAGTACGGTGGACAAAATTACCAAAAATCGATATACCACGTTTATCTTACCTCAAAATAACAAACTTATCAAAAATTTCGGTACGGTATGATACCGTACCGATTTTTTTGATTCGGTATCAGTAAGACAATTTTTAAAATTTGGTATTTCGGTATTTTGGTGTATACCGATATATACCAGTATACCGAAATCTAAATTAAAGTAATATTAATAATAATTATAAATAATTATATATAAATTAAATAATCTAATAAAATTAATGCATATATTAAGAAATAAGGCACCCTAGCACCCTTGCAGCCATTATCTACAATGTCTTCCAACCTTGGGCTACAAGAATGGCTTCTTCCATGGGTATTCCAACAGTCCTTTTCAACATCACTGGAGCAGCAACCAGAGACTACAACGCCAATTATTATATCCGCTGGGATGATGATTTTTCTTTCCCATAAATATGTTCGCAGGACCACGAGAGGAAGAGTATGGATGAACTCATGGAGCTCTTGTGTGAAAGGAAGAGTACGGATGAGCTCATGGAGCTCTTATGCAACGTCGTTTTCGAGGGAGATAAAGATTTCAATTTGGTCAATTACAGATTGTAATCTGAGTTTGTTCTGTTGAAGACCAGTAGAGCCCTCGAAGGGAAGTACATAGACTATGTTTCATCAGTCTACGAGAAGAAAATCCTAGCCGTAGGCCCACTCGCACTGACATTGACAAAACAAATTGAAGCAATATTTTTGGTATTTTTTCTATATGTTCGGTGTATTGGTTATACGCAATGTTTTGATATTTTGGTAAACTTCGGTATTGATGATTAGCATACCGAAAATTTAGTATACCGAATTTCGATATACCAAAATTTTCAAACAGTATCAGTATATATTTTATAATACTGAAAATTTCAGTACGGTATACGGTATGCATAAAAAATTTTGGTATACCGTGCCGTCCACCCCTACCTACAGGTGTGTGTTGGGAAAGTGAGCATTACATAGAACAGAAAAGCAAACAACATATAATCCCCATAAATCAAGCAAACTGTCAAAACTAAATCACATCTTAAAATTATTCAGCAGTTACCATATGCATCACACAAATATAGAAGTAAAAAGCTTTCAAATTATTACCAAAGCTACAAAAAAATACTAGATAACAGTGCTCCTAAAACTCACATAAAACGAAAGAAAAAGAAATCCAAATTAGAAATCAAGAAAGAAAAACCCGTTGTAATAAAGTTTGTTGGTATTTTGAAAATAGTTAGATGTGTGGCATGAGTTGATTAGTGGTTTAGGAATAATATGGAAGTGAGTTATTAATAATTTAGGATAGTGATGTGTGGCATTTAGGTCATTATCTAGGAAATTATTTATTTTACTAGAATAAGTATCATTAATTTTATCATTCCCCCTTGATGCTTATTCGGATGATCTCGAGCTTTCATGTAGTATCTCGAACATTGATTTTGGTAGTGCCTTGATTTCTTTTGCCATGGCCTTTTCTTGATGACGGCTTTAAAAATTTCTGGTTCAACTTTACTTGAGATTTAACCGTTTTGCCAACATTTTGAAAGATCTTCTCATCTCTCACTATATGATTGTTGCTGAACCCACTATCTTGTCACTCCCTTAGTACTCCACCTTTAGTATATCTGAAGTTTCGTTGGATGTGTTAGCTCTATTGACCTTGGAAATAGTGACTCTGCCACAGCCATCTGTAGAATGTATAGTACGCCAAGTTGTCCTTCTCTGTGCTTCTGTCTAGTTTTTCTTTGTCAGTATTAGACAAAGATTATATATCTACGGTGATAGTGTACCCCTTGTCGACGATATCCCAAAGGCCTTGAGACATAAATTATGTCTTTATTTTGATGGCCCAACAGTTGTAGCCTTCGTCAGAAGGTTGATATTGGGATTTGGTGGGTATTGGACAGAGAGGACATTTTAGAGGTGTAGAAATAGTTTGGGTAGTATAGTGAGGTTTTGGGTAGTAGAATGTGGAAGCTTATTTTAACCCAGTTAATGAACTAACCGTGCTCTGATACCATTGTTGGTACTTTGAAAATAGTTAGATGTGTGGCATGAGTTAATTAGTGGTTTAGGAATAATATGGAAGTGAGTTATTAATAGTTTAGGATAGTGATGTGTGGCATTTGGTGAGGAGTGAGAGTTGGTACTAGAAATGGATTTTTTTAGTTGTTGAGATATTACAATGATGCATGCCTATTCATAGGCTGTTAGGTCGGTGGTATTCTATACCAGAATGTTCCACCATTTTCTGTGACCAATATTCTTAGAATTATTTAGATAATCTACAATATTCTAGATTACATCTTATCCGGCTATTTCTAGACAATTCTGTTGTCTCTAAAGTTTCTAGGAAATTATTTATTTTACTAGAATAAGTATCATTAATTTTATCAAAGTTGAAAAATAAAAAGAGAAAGCACCGGTAATGCGTGGTTCAATGCGCTCCTTGGCGGTGACAACATAGTCCTGCTTGGCGGTGGGCTTACGATGACAAATTTGCAGTTCTAGAAGAGGGCAAAAGCGTCATTGAAGATGAAGTATGTCATTGTGGCCGGAGAGGATATCAAAAATATTGGTGGCGGCGGCGGCGGAGAAAAGATGGGTGACGGTGATGAGAGAGAGAGGGAAATGGAGGAAGCGATAGATATCGTGAGAAAAGATGAGAGAGAAAAAAATCACAAAAATGAGGAGAGAGAAAATTAAAGAGATAAGGTTAGACTTGTTGCAGAGAGAAAGAAAGAGAGAAGGGTATAGATAGCCGAATTTTATCCTCCGTTAATGATGGAATAATGTGGCTGTTTAATGATGATTGGGGGATTATTCATACTAATCTAACATAGTGATTTAGTAGTGAGAGAAAAAACATCAGTTCTCTCCAGGCGATCTTGTACCTTTTGGCTCATTTGTTAGGGACAGGCCCTTCATATATTAGTGAACTGACGTCATCCGAATATCAGTATATATCGTCAAGTCGCATCACATTAAATGTTGTAGCCATTAAATGCTATAGCCTCATGTGGCTATTTTAGGGATTCGTTTTAGGATATCCCCTATCGGTGAATCTTAGGGGATATCTTTGTAACTTTTAGGCTGGCTCCGGGGGCGGCCAAGTGGAGCAGATAGAGGGTGTTTCCCAGCTGAGCGCGTAGTCTAGATTCACTCGGCTGCCTGCTGTTAGGAGTCCACAATAATTAGCTTATCAATTTCAGACAATAGAGTAGCTTCATTGGGCCCAATTAAGTGCGACCCATATTCTTCTCTTGGAAGGCATATCTCAAACATAGAAACGTTTTAGATTCTGAGCGTTCCATGGATGTTTGATGCCTTCACCATTTAGTTCACTGAGCGCATATGCTCCATTACCCAGCTTTCTTTTTACTATGTACGGGCCTTCCCAATTTTTGCTAAGCACACCACCACGTTGCTGACAAATTTTCCTCATTACCAATTCTCCAGCTACAAAGTCCCTCCGATGGACTTTTTTGTTGTACTGGGCTTCCAGTCTAGATTGTAAATCGCATGCCTCTCCGCTGTCTGTAGTCGGAGCTCTTCTACCAAGTCAAGGTTGAGTTCTAGGGCTTCACGATTGGGGTTTTCTTCTTGATGGGATACTTGGAAAGTTTGATGGGCCACTTCTGCTGGGATGACTGCTTCGGTGCCGTACGTTAGGGAGAACGGAGTTTCTCCTGTTGATGTCCTAGTAGTGGTGCTATATGACCACAAGACTCCGGGTAGCTGTGGGGCCAAACTCTTCTTGAAGCTCTCCAATCTTGTCTTGAGAGTATGTTTGATCACTTTATTCACTGCTTCCACTTGTCCATTCGACTGGGATAGTATGGTGATGAGAATAGCTTCTTGATTCCCAACCCATCGCAAAATCTTTGGAGTTGTGCTCCTTTGAATTGCTTCCCATTGTCGGTTACTATGGCGTTAGGTATTCCAAATCGGCAGACGATGTTCTTCTATAAGAACCCTATTATATTAGCTTCGTTGATGGTTGCCAATGCCTCTGCCTCTGCCCACTTGGAGAAGTAATCGACCACAACTATTGCGTACTTAATGCCTTCTCTATCGGGCAGGAACGGGCCAATAAAGTCAATTCCCCATTTAGCAAAGGGCCATGGTGCGGCCGTCGTGATTAACACGGTGGAGGGGGTTCTGACAATGGGTCGTATGTCTGGCAGCTCTTGCACGCCCTAGCATACTCGATTGCATCCTTTCTGAGGGCGGGCCAGAAAAATCCTTGCCTGATGACTTTTTGAGCTAGAGCTTGTCGTCCTGAGTGGTTTCCACAAACACCCTTACGTATTTTAGAGAGGACCTTAGTGGCTTCTTCTTTGTTTAGGCATCTTAGTGGCAATGAGTATCCCCTTTTGTACAGTACGCCATTCACTGAGGTATATCTGGCCGCTCAGAGTCGCAATTGTTTGGCTTCTTGCTTGTCTTCGGGCTCTTTTCCTTCTTCCAAAAAGACCTTGATAAGAGTCATCCATGTGCCCTCGTCGTCAATTTGCCAAATCAAATTATCACTTGGGGCTTCTTGCTTCAACACATTAATGCTCCCCAAGTCGCTAATCGAGCTAGTGCATCGGCTTGTGTGTTACGCTGTCTGGGCACCTGTGTGATATATATGTGATCGAACTATGGAATCATCTCTGTGACTAACTTCTGGTATCCCGCAGTTGCTGGTCTTTTGCTTCATAATCACCCTTTATTTGATTTACTATACGCTCAGAATCACTGAAGATCATCACCCTTTTGGCCCCGTCTATCAACACCATTCTCATGCCGGAGAGTAAGGCCTCGTATTTAGCTTCATTATTGGTTGTGGGAAATCCGAACCTGATAGCCGAACAGAATACCTCGCCAGTAGGGGCTGTGAGGACCACGCCGGCTCCTGCAACATGAGCCGTGGATGATCCGTCAACTGACATCTGCCAAGGTTTAGTAATTACTTCTCCCGGCAGGGTGAGTATGGTGAGCTCTACTATGAATTCTACTAGGGCTTGCGCTTTAATGGCTATTCGGGGAACATACTTGATATCAAATTGGAGTAATTCCACGACCCACTTCATTAGTCTCCCCGCCGAGTCCAGTTTTGAGAGCACTTTCCTCAGTGGGAAAGATGTCACTAACTCAATGGGGTTTCCCAAGAAGTACGGCCTTAGTTTTCGTGCGCTCATCACCAAGGCGTAAGTGATGAGAGTGAAAATAAGCGTGTTTTAGTATCCAATTTAACATCTTGTTGATGGGAATTATTATTATATATTAGCACAAGTGTCTTATATTCAATATATCTGAGAAAATGGTGCAGTTGAGGTGTTTTATTGTGTTTTAGGTGGAAAAAGGATCAAAAGTGCAAAGTTGGAGAAAAGGTGCAACTTGTGCAATGAATGCTGAAAAACGTACGTCCAACTTGTGCAATTGTTTTGTGTTTGTGTGGAGATAAAAACTGGTGGTGTGATATATGATTGGAAAGCCACTGAAAAGAGAATCATTTTGGCGTAAAGAACACCTCAATCGGATTTCAAACGAGGAAGTTATGAGCAAAATGGTGACATCCCGCGAGATGTGCCGAACAGAATAGTTGTGTCACTTTTCATGGCTTGTTACACCTTCAATTCTTGGATTTTTGTGAGTTCTTTAAATGAATAAAAAGCCAAGGAAGAGAGGATCGCGTGAGCACAAGAATCATTCAAATCGGAGCTCGGATGTGGAAGTTATACGCAAAACGGTGAGACTGCGCACTACAGTTCAACCAGAGTCCGACCACGACACGAGAAGTTCGACCACGTGTCGTGGTCGAACCAAAAGCCTGAACAAGCGCAAAATTGAGATTTTTACCCCCTGTTCATGAATTCTCGTGCATTCCAAGAAAAAGCTCATCTTAGGTCCATAAGGAGAGCTTACAAGTATAAAAGGGGATGTGGATCACACTAAGAAAACACAACACAATAGAGATACAGATTGGATACAACACAACACAACCATCCTACACCCCACAAGGGGGGTTCACCCCCCAACCATCATTCACATCCTTTCCTCCATCCATCCATTACTTTGAAGATTGATCTGTGAAATCAAGAGGAGAACCAAGAGGAGGATTCAAGACGGAGAAGGACGCGACAACTCCCACATCTAGGGTTTATTTCGTTTTCTAATTTATCTTGTAATTTTCTAGACATCCGGGTAAGATCTATCCAACACCCGTGATTGTTCTTCGTAACATCATGGCCTAGAACCTTTTTGGTAGAATTAGGGTTGTGAAGGTTTTTACCAATTAATTAAACTTTTGTGTGTAAACTCCGTACAACACTACTTGTGGATTTATTTTATATATGATTGTGCCTTTTTAATTCATACTCATGGTCGTTTTGTGCATCATTAACTGTTATGTAGAGTTTGAATACATATCTTGGTTATTGATTGAGTGCGTTCACTGCTGAGCAGGATTCCATGTAATGATTCTAAGTGAGGGGACTCTGAAGCTTCATTAGAACTATCATATATGAATACTTATTAATTGAATTGAATTCGAGTTATTAAGTAGGATAAAGAGGATAATTTTATATCACCCTTAAAGGGAGATCATATCGGGTTAGAGTACCAAATGGCCAGAGAAATAATTGATACTGATAGTACCTAGAAAGAGGGGTGAAATTATATCTCTTGCTCCGAGGTTATTCACACGTGCTACACGCATGTTTACTTGTGTCTATATATTACATATGCATAGTTTGGTGATGCGTCCATATTCCACATGGCAGAGTCAGACATCAACACACGGAAGGAAAATTAATGAGTGAAACTAGATTATCCTAGGGCTATCTATTCTCCTATTTGATCCACTTTTATAATTCTTTTAGTGTATATTTTATTTTAATTGTTATTTTATATTTTTATTAGTATATTAATCATTCAATCCTCGAACGTTATTGTCTTACGTCTTAATTAATTTAGTAAATAATTAAATTGATAATACGCCATCCTTTATGTTTGATAATCACTTGGTCGTTTGCTTAAGCTGCAACTGTTATCCTTAATACTTGGGGATTAATTTTGCGTGCAAAGAAAATGCACATCATTAAGCAAGTTTCTCGACTGCGGGATATCTGAGTTCCGCATCCCTGAGCATCTGGCTTATGTAGTACACCGATTCTTGTTGTTTTCCCTCCGTGCGGACCAGGACTGCACTCAACGCCGACTCTGAGGTGGCTAAGTACAAACTGAGGGTCTCTCTCGACTGTGGTTTCGAGAGGGTCTGCGTGTTGGCTAGGATGACTTTCAATTAGTCAAAACCCTTTTGGGCCACCGGCGTCCAGTCAAATTTTTCCTTTCGGATTACATCTAGGAGGGATTTACACTTGTCAGATGCCCTGGATAGAAAGCAGCTGAGGGACACGATCCTTCTGGCTAACTTTTGTACTCCTTTAGCGTGATTAGGGGGCTCCATATCTTGTATGGCTTTTACTTTGTCTGTGTTTTCTTCTATTCCTCTTTTACTCACCATGTAGCCGAGGAATTTTCCTGTCGACACTCTAAAGGTGCATTATTTCGGGTTTAGTTTCATCCCGTAATGTTGTAGGATGCTGAATGCCCTACTTAGGTGGTGTATGTGGTCGTCTATAGCTATTCTTTTGATCAACATGTCGTCCACATATACCTCCATGGTCTTGCCAACTGTTCTTGGAACATCTTGTTGACCAGCCTCTGATAGGTGGCGCCCGCATTCTTCAAGTCGAATTTCTCTAGGTGCAGAATGCCATTTTCTCTATATCATCTGGGTGCTTGGGGATTTTATGATAGCCCAAGTATGCGTCCATAAAGCTCATCAGCTCGTGGCCCACCATTGCGTCCACCATTTAATCGACGTGGGGCAGAGGAAAACTGTCCTTGGGGCACGCTTTGTTGAGATCAGTGAAATTGATGTAGAGTCTCCAGGACTTGTTAGCCTTCTGAACTAGGACTGGTTAGTCACCCATAAGGGGAATAAAGCTTCCCTTATCAGATTATTTGCTAGCAACTTCCTGGCCTCTATCTTGATAATCTCGTATTTCTCCGCACTGTACTTTTTTTTCTTTTGTTCAAATGGGCGATATGACAAATTTGCGTTGAGTTGATGACACGTGTGTTTGGGGTATATCCCTTGTATGTACGTTGGTACCCAGGTGAACACATCTAGGTTGACTTTCAAGAATTCTATAAGAGTCGTTCTATGCGGCTCCTTCAATTGCGACCCAACATACAACTCCAAATCCGGGTTGCTCGATTCCATTCTTATGGCTTCGACCTCCTCGACTAGTTCCCCTCTTTTCCTTTTCTTTTCGGATCTCAGATCCTCATCAGTAATTGGGGGCAAGTCGATTTCCTTATCGCCAAATGGTTGAAACCTCCGAGCGTTCTCTGAATTTGAATCATCTGGTGGTGGGCCAACTGCAGGTGGAGCTCCCTCGCGTTGTTCCTCGTCTATTACCAAAAATTGAAAGTGCGGATCGTGGTAACTGAGTCCTTCACCTTTTTCAATGAAAGAGCATTCTCTTGCTTTCCTTTGGCTGCCTCTGAAGGTGCCAAGTCTGCCGTCAGCGGTCACGAACATCAGGCATAGGTGGAGTGTGGAGGGGACAGAGTTGAACTGATGTATGAAAGTTTTTCCGAGGATATAATTGTAGGGAGACGGAAGGTAGACTACCTTAAACTCAAGAGTGTGTTGGGCCCTTACTGCCTACTTCTCGTCCATCATGTAGACCGACAAGTAAGCTTGCATTAGGGGGGTAGTGATGGTGTTACCGAACCTTCGTATTTCATCAATACATGAAGAGACTTTGTGATGGGATGATCCTCCGATGGCCTCGAATGCCTTTTTGAATATTATGTTCGTGTAGGCGGCCGTGTCAATCAGGCATCGGTGCACCCTTACTCCTATGATTGTGATAGAAATGACCAGTGGGTCATTGTGGGGGGTTCGTACCTTGGCGAGGTCTTCTTTAGAGAAGAATATATCAGCTTCGTGAGTAGGTGGTCGAGGACTCGCCATCAATATGTACTGGAACCTGTCGAGCTCTCAGAGTTTGGCTTTCCATTTCCTACGGGACCAAGTGGTCAAGGCCTGAGACGTCCCCACGTAGTTTCCCTCCATCATGTACACTTCTCGAGGCGGTGAGGGTAGACGCTCGCCCAGATCATTCTATCCTTGTGGGCCAGTGGGTTCCTTCAGCCTCTCGTTCAGCGCAGGGGCGGCTTCCTTCTCCGCTTTGGGCCCATCACCAATTTGTCCAGCTTTCCATCCTCGAACAACTTTGTTAGCTCTGCTAACATATCCCGATAATTGTTAGAGTCGTGACCGATGGATTTGTGATACTTGCAGAATTTCTTTTTGTTCAGTTTAGCCGGATCCGCTCGTATTTTTGGCGGGGGACTCAGAAAATTGGTATCTTGTATTTTGTTAAATATCTCCTCGGGAGTCAGCTCGAGCACCTCGGTCATTTCTTGTACCTGATCCTCCTTCGAAAATGGTTTGAACGAGGATGGAGTTTTATAGTCCTTGTCTCCTTTCTTTTTCTTTTTATCGCTTTCCTTGCTGTCACCTTTGGATTTTTTATATTCTTCAAGTATTTCTTCGATGTGGATGAAGGCTTGTGCCGTGGCCATAAAGGACGCGTAGTTTATTAGTAACTTCTGCTGGCAACTTGTCCACATCAGGGTCCCGAAAGCAAAGCTGCTGCTGCCAAGACGGTTGATGTTTCGTCTGAAATTTCTTCCGTAATTGCACGTTGCTCGTTGAATCTCTTCGTGAAATCTTTGAGCGACTCCTTCGGTCCCTGTCGTAGGCAAGCCAACTTCTATTTTGGCTCCTTCCCCTGCCCAAGGTAGGCAAAGTGGGATGAGAAGGATGTAGCGAGATGTGCCCACGAGTAGACCGAGTTGATCGGAAGTGATTCGAACCACGAATGTGCTTTGTCTCCCAGCATTAGAAGGAACATCTTGCACCGGTCCTCCTCTGAACTTTCTTGAGCCAGCATCCACCCCACATACTTGTTGAGATGCGTGGTCGGATTAGAGTCGTCGGCATATTGAGGGATCTGGGGGATTTGGATCTTCTTCAGGGTGGCGGCCGCGATGATTCGGTGGAAGAACGGGGTTCTTCCAGATTCTGGGTCGGAGATGTTATGCAGCCCAGCATTGTTCATTCTTTCCATCATGTCAAGACGCTTCCTCATGGTCTCCAGTTTCGAAATGTGTTGCCGTCTGAACTGGGCTAAGGGGTCCTCCTCTACATTTTCTCCCATTTGCTCTCGAAAAGACTTGACTGGATCGAGGCCGAGACGGTCTTTTACACTCACACGTCCGAGTGTGTCCGGAGGCTGTACTGGCTGTGGAGTTGGCTCGAGAGGCCGCCTGCCTCCATTTGCGTCCCTCGTCCACCACCTTCTAGGCTTTTTGTGGCTCGTTGTGGGTACTTTTTGGGCCCATTCGCTCGTGTGCTGACTTTCGAGGGGGAGTCTGGTCGTGTTGGCGTTCATCTGTTCGTTTGGCCTCATTTTTCTCGGGGTCGAAACTCAGCCTTTGACTGGCACTTTTTGGTCCAGCCAGCCATTTTCCCTTCATCTGTCTGAGAAGGTTGAAGTATTTTTTGCAGAAGTCGGTCTCGGTATCATCTCCTTTTCAACTGTTCGAAGAGGGTTCGGCGCCTCATAATGTTGGCTAGTCGTAGCACCCACCTTACTGGGGGTGGTCTCTGTTGGCATTAGATCATTTGATTAACGTGATCTGTTAGGGTTCCATACATTTCTAATTCAGCGGAAGCAAGAAATCAAAGAAACGTATTACCTTTTACCAGGGTATGTTGAAGAAGAAGGACTCTAGCTGGCAGCTGCGCAGTCTCACCGTTTTGGACATAACTCGCTCTTCTGATCTCCGATTTAAGTGATCTAGGTGAAAAATGATTCTCTCTTCCGTAGCTTTTCGTCAGTATATCACACGTCAAATTTTGACTACTGTATGATTTTATAAAAATCGTACAAGTTGACGGACAGCAGCAGCAAACAACCTTCTGGTCTTCTGCTGTATTCCCAAGTCCAATCTCGACGTCGTTTGGGCGACGTTCCTCGAGATCTTCTCAATCTGCTGTTCCCTTTCAATTGATTAGAATTTTCGAATAGCTGATATGACTTATATATGGGTTACAGCAGGGACCAGGAGGAGAAATTAGAGTTTGACCTCCATTGGGCTTAAGTATCCTAGCTTAGCCCAAAGCTTATACTTAAGTCCAATAATAATAATACATACCACTAAAATATTATTATTGCAGTACCGTTCTAATCCCATAATTACGTTATGGGCTCCTTCTTATTATGAGCTCGTTAGTCTCCCCATGTTTAAGATATACAATGCACATTAATTAATTAAGTTACTAACAACTTCATTAATTAATATCTCATCCGAGAGTAGTACCACTCAACCTCATTATCATGCCGGAATAAATCCACCTGCAGGATTTACATGATAATCCTTATGAGCTCTTCAAGGGGACATAATCAACCTATATCGAACATGGATTCCTTCTACAATCAACAGCACACCATAGAGACAGCACTACTTCCCAACTCACCGAGTTTGTTGATCACCCATTGATGAATCAAAGAAATACATACTGCCTTATGTGTCGAGGTTATTGTATAGGGATTAAGAGCACGAACATCCATAATAACTGAGATCAAGTTCTTCTATATAGACAGTACAAGTCGAACGATCTCAAGCGGTCTTGCTCAATACACACAAAGTGCACTAATATGATTCTATAGTCAAGACAAACTAATACCAAATCACATTACAACCATCCCAATAGAGAGTCCACATCTATCTCGGTTGTGAGCATTTGTTTATACTTTATAAGGCAATCGATAATATGATCTTCCGCGTGTTGTCGCACAATATATTATCTACAGTATTAAGTAAATAGACTATTGCATCGACATATAAATATATTATAAGACGCAATCATTTGAACATATGATTTTCATTACAAATAAATGTAGATAGCCAGATTTTATCCTTCTTTAATAATAGAATAATGTGGTTGTTTAATCACGATTGGGGGATTATCCGTACTAATCTGACATAGTGATTTAGTAGTGAGAGAAAGAATGCTCATCGGTTCCATCCAGACGATCTTGTACCTTTTGGAGGTGAATATTGTGTGTTCTCATTTGTTAGGGACAGGCCCTTCATATATTGGTGAACTGACGTTATCCGAATCTCAGAATATATCGTCAAGTCACATCACATTAAATGCTAATACTGTAGCCATTAAATGCTATAGCCTCATGTGGCTATTTCAGGGATTTGTTTTAGGATATCCCCTATGGGTGAATCTTAGGGGATATCTTTGTAGCTTCTAGGCTGGCTCTCGGGTGGCAGCCAAGTGGAGCAGATAGAGGGTGCTTCCTAGCTCAGCACGTAGTCTTGACTCGCTCGGCTGCCTGCTGTTGGGAGTCCACAATAATGGGCCTACCAATTCCAGACAATAGAGTAGCTTCACTAGGCCCAATTAAGTGCGACCCATGTTCTTCTCTTGGAAGGCCGGCACAGTGGGTCCTACTACAATGGGTTAGCCCATGTGACGTGTCAGGGTTAAAAGATCCATTGCCACCAATTTTGAAAAAAAAACTTAGCTTATACTAGTTATTGTCTTAAAAATAATAGTAGTTCATATTTTTAAAGAGTAACTTTTCACTTAAAAAACTATTTTTTTCTAAATATTCCATTGCTAAAAGCCTTAATTCCATTATTAAATTGGTTTTCCAACAGATTAACAACGAAATTCGTTGGTAATTTTTCGTTAGTAAAGTGGTGGATGATAAATTTTTGGCAACGGAAATTCAATTAGTAAATAATTCCTCAGTAAATAATTCTGTTATTAATCATTTGCTATTAATTCCATTGATAATTTATATAATGATTCCTTTGGTAATCCGTTGATAATTATCAACTGATTGAATTTCGTTGGTAAAATAGAAAGTAATTCCGTTGGCATTCTGTTGCTAAAAATTGTCATCCATTGGTAACTACCAATGGATTGAATTCAATTAGTAATTCGATTGCTAAAAAATAATTTTTTAGTTCTATACTGTATATATTTTTCCTAACAAAGATTGAATTCCATTGGAAAAATAGAGAGTAATTTCGTTGGCATTCCATTGCGAAAAATTGTCGATCCATTGGTAATTACCAATTGATTGAATTCCATTGGTAAATTCGGTTCCTAAAAGTAATTTTTTAGTTATATACTGTATATATTTTTCCTAACAAACATATTACTTCCTAGTTTTTTAGATTTTTTAAAGATTTGTATTTATATCAATAAAAATATTTATTGATATATATTTTTTATTTTTTATTCTATAATTTTTTTTATATAAAAATTGCATTTACAAACACATTCATTAGTGAATTATAAATAATTCAATTAATTATATAAATGTGAATTTAATAACTAACATAAATATTATATAAATAATAACACAATTATTATTATTAATATATTTAAGAATAAAAAGTAATACCATTCTTATATCATATAATAAAATAACACATACACTAGTTAATAAAAGTTAATTAAACAAGTCTGGTGTGGGACCGTCTTATGGTGAGATCATTTTATGCTTTGCTAATTAGTTATCAATTTCGTTATAAAATATTATCACGCTATAAAATATTATTACTTTTTATTTTTATTAAAAATTGTTCATGAAATGACATTATCACTTTTCATTAATTAAATACTCCCTCCGTTACGCCAGTCATATTTTACTTATTAGGGTCTCCCGCTACAAGAGTTACATTTCCTTTTTTAGTAGATGAGACCCACATAAATCAATCACTTTATCTTTATAGGCCCCATACACAAAACCAATACAATTACCCAATATACATTAAATTATTATATTTCTCAACATACTCTACATTAAAATACTATATTTCTTAATCTCAATGCGAACAATAAATACAACTCTTTTTATGGAACTGAGGGAGTATTACTCTTCATTATAAAAGTTTTCATTATTTTTTACCCGTACGTATTTATGAATAAAATTGTATACACTTTGTAAACGAATTTTTTTAAAGTTTTTTATTGGAAAATTTAATAAAAAAATTATATAATTATTAAAAAATTTTAATACAATATTAAATAAAAAATTATACACATAGGATGCAAACACTGAATATGAATTAATAAGTAATTGTATTAGTTTAAGTCATTGACATACATTATTTTAATACATATACTCTCTCTGTCCCGCACCAAGGGTGCATTTTGTTTTTTTGCACGTAGATTAAGGAATATTATTATTTAATGTGTAGTGGGTAGTTGTATTAGTGGGAGTGTGGACCCCATGTTTTAATTCTATTAGTGGGAGAGTGTGGGACCCATGTGTATAAAAAAGGAAAGAGAACCCTTTGAGTGGGATGACCAAAATGAAAAAAAGAGACCCTTGGTGCGGGACGGAGGGAGTATATTTTTTTAATTTATATAAATATTGATATTCTATATCAATATATCCATTCACTTTTTAAAGTTGATAGCTACACACTACGCCATAATATTCTGATGTCGATATGGAGAGACGTAAATAGAACAAAAAGACCATGTAGACGGATGAGCCAGCGCGAAGGAAAGCAGCCCGGTATGAAGCAGAGGTCTGAATATCCTATTCATATAGAAGCTACGGAAGTACGCCACTTGGCAAGCAAATAATGCCATTTTCTTCGATATGAAGATGATGTTTTATCTGAAGTCAGATGAGCCAACACGACGAAACGAAAGTAGAACACAAGACAATTCTTCCATATGAAGATGATATTTTTATCTGAAGTCGGATGAGCCAATTCGAGAAAACGAAAGTAGAACACAAGACAATGTTTTCTTTGGAATCGGATGAGCCACACAATTACGAAGAAAACACAAAAATGTATTTTCTCAGAAAGTGGATAGCCATTTCTTTGGGATCGGATGAGCCACGACAAAACCACCGAGAGGAGAACACAAAAAATATTTTCTCTGGAGGCGACCGTCAAAAACATAAAAAGATATTTTCTCTGAAAAGAACATAAACTCTAAAGGCGGATGAGCACCGTCGCAACAACGGGTACTGAAGAAGAACACATAATATATTTTTAGAAAAATGTAGGAAAACCCTAATTTTAATATTTAGGTATCCATTTTATGCTAAATTTTCTTTGAAAAAAAAAAGAAAAAGAAAAAATGCCCTATATTGAAGGATCATTTTTAGTGGACCGATCTTTGATACTGTCTTAACATAACAAATGGAGGCCAAACATACACATGGAGGCCCTTCCTCGAATATCAAAGTCGGTGTATGTACTTATACAGTCATTGTCTTCATTAAAAAACACAACGTTCACAAGTTTCACTAAACACCTACTGTAAGAGAAATGGCCAACTCCGATCTTCCTGAAGAAATCGTGTTCGACATCTTTTCACGGCTGCCGGTGAAATGGTGCAGATGCTTAGCGAAACAATGGCGAGCTCTTCTATCCACCCCTGACTTGATAAAACACCACATCGCCTGCGAAGAGACACCGCCTTCTAACCAACAACACCAACAACTACACCATGGTGGATCTATGGTGGCGGAGATGTGTGCACAAAAAATGCACAATATTTTTGAGAAGCACCTAAGAATGGGTAGGTAATTGGAAGAGAATAATGGTTTTTATTGGGAAAAGGTGATATCTAAGAGGCCGCTCCGAATAAATTCTTCAATCGGAATCGTAGTGGGTATCACTAAGGAGTGGAATGAAGGGTGGAGAGTAATTATTGAATCAATGAGAGTGATTGAGGATTTTTGATTCCCACTGCACCAACCAAGCATGGGAATCAATATACATCTATTCTCATCACCTTCTCCCTATACTCTCAACCAAGCAGCAAGCCTCTAAGTGTTTTAGAATTATGAATGAAATATGGATGAAGAGGTTCGAATACATGATGGCTAAGCTAGAGGGGTTGAATGAGGAGGAGGAGATTGAATAGAAAGCGAGAATCAACTGCGACAGTGGTGGAGGTTATAGCTAATTGCGGGGATCCCTCAAGGTCTGTGCGTTAGCCCCTCTTTCTCCATCCACTCTATCAGACACGAATCCACCTCTAAACTCCTCCATTTGCGGATTAATTGCTTCGAGGTTGTCGGTTCCTGATATGGCTTGGTTTTATTATCAAACGAGAGGAGAAGTGTGTGTAGATCTTTGTAGTCTCATGTTTTGTCTTTCTTTAGAATTATTTAGTTTCTATATGTTGTGTGTGTCTTTCTTGAAAATGAGATATCACCTGAAGATGCTCATTCTTTATAAACCATCTTCATCCTTTTCAATACAATTATTTCTCAAAATGATTTATTCCTTTCACTTGATAAGAAAAGCTGTTAGTTTGAAGGTTCAAAGTTGACTCAAACTCAAGAATAACTATTGTTTTATTCACAATTTAATCAAGATTAATGATGTTCAATTCCCAAATAACCACAGGGATGTGGATAAATTAACACCTGGGAGAAGATTGGTATACACATCCAGAAACCATAGTTGTAAAACACCAAAGCAAAGAAGAAGATAATAGTAATTGGTATTTAGGAGTAATTAGTAATGATGATGGGAGGACTAGGATTAATGTAATAATTTACCAAGGGGGTTATTGGAAACAGCAGCAGAGGCTTGAAAATCACTACTTCCAGCAATATTACCCTTTCTCTGACAATAACTATTGACATCATAATTACAATGATCTTTGACAGTATTAGGATTAAAACAAGCCCTATTTTTCATGATTGCTGAACAATCAGCTCCTGGCCCACATTCATAATCTATGTTCTTCTGAAGTACAGCGTCAATTCAACCCAGGATTACACAAACAGCAACCCCACAAATAATTTTTATTTTTTTAACGATAAATTTAGTTGTTAAAGGTTAGATGTTATTCGCCCATACTTCAAGATTTTTCTCTAAGCTTTCTTATAACTTTGTACTCCAATTCATTCTCAAAAGGAATCGAACCTGGATCACTTACTTTAATGAGGTGTCAAGTAACTAGGTGAGGGGAGGTGTTATATATCTTGTTGGGGAAGTAAATGTTTTTACTAAGGGACTCACAAAATATTTTATAATATACCCTCAAATTCTCACACTCAAGACACACACACTCAACTTTTCTCATACTCTCTCATAAGCCACACCCTGTTTTTCACTCTTCTTTATCTCTTGGACTTATACACTTTGCTATTATATTACATGCCTATTTATAGTAACTATCTCTTGCACTTGTACACTCTGCTATTATATTACATGCCTATTTGTAGTAACTAATTCTAGTGTGGCGGTGCCACTATCATCTCCTAGAGAATTCTACCAAATTCTTTATTTATCAGGAATGGAAAGTGGTGGAGAAGTGTGTGTAAATCCTTTTATTCTCATGTTGTATGTCTTTGGAATGATTTATTTTCTCTGTGTCAGTCTGATGTGGAAGTCCTTAAGTTAAATCTTAAATGTTGCTGTAGTGATAACTATTTCGGACTAAATGGGTTGTTTGCTGCTTTTTATTTACTTTTTTAATTAGTGTAAAGTCGCAAATGACAATTATATGATTGCAGTTTTCTTTAGTTGTATTTGGGAACTGCTGCTCTGCAGTGGGACGACTCCGAACTCATGTTTTTATCTCCCTTCACATCAACTTCTCATTCATCTCTATGTGAACACCAACACCACTAAATTCACCTTTGATGAGATGAAAATAATAATAAAAATCTTAATAGTTATAAATAATAATAATAATAATAATAATAATAATAATTCACCTTTGGAACGTTAGTGTCAACATTTATGAGATGATTATAATTTAATAGAAATAATAATAATTAGACCAACATATATGACTTTTGATCCGAAATGAAATTCACATACGATATTGTTTTATGGCAAAGACTTGCATGAGATCATCTCACAAATCTTGTAACCATTTGTGCCCTAAATTGCTAGTTCATACTTAATAACATAATACATGTATCTCTACTAATGACATTCATAATAAATGGCAAGGATTCAAAGATGCATATTGGTGTTCATCCAAAGATTTAATGCACATTAGTATAATGTATAGAATTTTGTAACCATTTGTACCCTAAATTGCTTAATTAATAATCATGTGCATTCCATTTTTGCCAAAATCATAAATAGGATACTAAGAACTACTCGACTAATGGCACCAAAAACACTTTACTAAAGAAAAAAATAAAATTTCATAAAGAAAATCTCACCAGAGTCCAAACAGTTGATTTAATGCACATTAATATCCAACCAAAGTATTTAGATCGCTGGAGGTTTAAGAGAGAGGTAGTTGTTTGTTGCCGTTAGTGAAATACACGTTTGTTATTTTTATCTAATTTAGTGCGTATTAATGTTCAACAAAGTATTGTTAAGTATAAACGTTGAACATTTATAGTTGTGAATAAGGGTAATGCTGTAAAAAGAAAAACACACTATATATTCATTAGTAATTATATTAGACTAATGTATTATTATGCTATACACAGTAATAATCCAATTTATTTTTTTAGGTGTGTTAAAAGTATCACAGATTTGAATAGCATTGCAAATATAAATACTTCCTACATGCCAGATAAAATGGACGCACAAAATAAACCCACAGAAACATAACCCTGTCAAACTCAGGTGAATGTAAATGAAGCAGAAGCCATATCACTATACCACCAAAGAATTTACAACAAAAGAATTAAGTGCCTATTTATCACGTAGCTTATCTATCTACCTTCATCTAACGACGAACACGACATTGAATTCCTGGAGTAATCCTCAATAAAAATATTACTAGTTTTGGTAGCAGCAGCAGTGCGGGTGGTGGTGCTACTGCTACCATTGGTGGGGTTAGTAAAAGCAGCAGAAGTAACAGTTGTCCACTGACCCACACGACCATGAATTCCAGGTTTACCTGGTATAGGCAGAGTAAAAGAATCGGTCGACAGCAAGAGGTGTACGGAACTCATATCCGGTCTACTTGTGACGCTGGCTTGACAGCATAACAGCCCCAACTGAATGCACATCGCAGCTTCTTCTGCCCTGTATTTATCAAGACTTGCATCCACTAGCTCCAGTGACTGTCCATTTTGGAACAACCTCCACGCCTGAAAAGGAAACCACTGCAACTCATCACACTATATCCACTGCGCGCGTGATAGAGAAGAAACGACTCATTTGATACTTACGTAATTTAACAGGTCGTACTTTTCAGGACCAAGAAGCTTATCATGATTTTTCCTTCCACTTACAATCTCTAGTACTAAAATACCGAAACTGAACACATCCATCTTCACTGATAGATATCCATGCATTGCATACTCCGGAGCCATGTAACCGCTGCAACGCACTCAATAAGTTATGATTTGGAATCTCATATTCTCAAGAAAATCAAACAAGTTAAGAAAAATAGATATCTGCTTACTGAGTTCCGAAAATTTTAAATGTGTTCAAATGAGTCTCGTCCTCTGGGAATAACCTTGCCAGACCAAAATCAGAAATTTTCGGATTTAATTGATCATCCAGTAATATATTGCTGCATTTGATGTCTCTGTGGATTATCTTTTCAAGAGCTTCTTCATGCAAATATAGAAGACCTCTTGCAACACCCTTTATTACTCGAAATCGTCTTGCCCAATCCAGAATAGGAGATTGCTTTTTATCTGAAATAAACTTTATTGCTTCAAGATTAAAATTTACCATCTTTCTTATGCACAAACAAAAGTAATTTCACAGGTTCAATTACCAAAAAGGAAATAATCAAGACTCCTGTTTGGTAAATACTCATAGACGAGCATCTTTTCAGGTCCTTCAACACAGCATCCCAGCAACATCACTAAGTTTTTATGCTGAAGCCTTAGTAGCAATTTGACCTCATTTGTGAATTCTTTAAGACCTTGCCTTGAAGTCAAGGACAATTTCTTTACAGCTATTTCTTGACCATTTGACATCAATCCCTGAAAAAGAAATGAGATCGATACAATTATATGGCAACTGTTATGAATCTCATTGCTAAAACTTGAGCACACATGGACAATATAGGTAAAATAAAAAGCGTTTCACTTGTTTAAAAGCACAAACAGAGAAGGCTCGATACAATTATATGGCAAGTGGCAACTGTTATGAATCTCATTGCTAAAACTTGAGCACACATTGACAATATAGGCAAAATAAGAAGTATTTCACTCGTTTAAAAGCACAAACAGAGAAGGGCTAAAGCGCAAAGGTCACTGGACTTTCTTTTGATCCTTAAAATTTTAAAGGTAATAAGACACATTACCCTCATATTCATCAAATATAGGACAGTATAGGCAATATTACTTATCTTCTTGTTTAGCTACACTTTATTTTTTCCAGTAATTTCTTGGTTGCTAATATTTTGCTGGATTGGTACCCTTAGATTCACCGAATAATGAGTGTCAAGTTTAGTATAATAGAGTTTATTTTTGTAGAAAGACCTGGTGCTAACACATTACTGAGTTTATATGGAAACTTACTGATGTACTGGGTGTCTGCCTCTTTACTATTCTGGTTTCTAATATAGTTTTCCTTCTGAGGAAATTTTCCCAATGAATATTAGCACTATAACACTATGGCCAGTACCTGGTTCGGATCTCAAGTTACATTTCGGTTACATCTCTTGTTACAAACCGTTGGATGATTGACATGTAGGATAAACTAATCTATACCCTAACAATCAACCCTTGAGGGGAAAGGTTGAGATTTTCCTCTCCGCATGCGTATCAATCATCGAAAAGACCAAAATGTAACAGAACATCCAAGATCTCACTAATGGCAACTGAAAAAGATTGCTAGTTTTTTCTTTAGAAACAGGGATATTAACAACTCAAGAAATTTAACTGTCCAGCACTATATCAATTTTCCAAATGGGATCACACTGTCCATTTATTAGATGTGTGTCACTTTTTACAATCATTCCCTAAATTATCACCAATTGCCAAGTATGCTAAGGATTTATATGTCACTTGTTAGAAAATTTTTAATAAAAGATAAGTTATGAAACATGGAGTACTATTAAGTTATATTTAGATGTTATTTTGTGTAGTAATTAGATTGGCTAGTAGGAATATATGATCAGCAAATATGATCTTCCTTAATTTTAGGAATTAGATTGATTTGTTTTGATTTACTTGGTGTGTATATATATATATATGTAAGACCATATATCAAATGACAGATAATCCTTATGAAAATATTTGTTATTCCCATGTTTTAATAAATCAAATTACTTGGTGTGTATATATATATATATGTAAGACCATATATCAAATGACAGATAATCCTTATGAAAATATTTGTTATTCCCATGTTTTAATAAATCAAAATAAATCAATCTAATTCCTAAAATTAAGGAAGATCATATTTGCTGATCATATATTTCTACTATAATGTCAATCTACACAAAATAACATCTAAATATAACGTAATAATAGACATTCAATTAATCTAAACACAGTGCCATCTTCAATTGAAGGAAACATACCTTGTAGACAGGCCCAAAACCTCCATGACCAAGCTTATTCAGTTCAGAGAAGAAGTTAGTCGCAATCTGCAGCTTCTCTAGCTTGAAAAAAAAACTGGAAGAATCATCAGCGGCGTCGTCCGCGTCGTCGGTAGTGGTGGGGCTCAGCCGCCGCCGTAGGCAGCCACAGATGTCGGAATATAACCCCATGGAGGCATCAAACAGAAGAGAGCAATGGCTGTGGCTATCTCCAAATCTAAGACTCTGATCCAGGTTGACAATTTTGTGGGCCAAGAGAGAGAGAGAGGAAACTCAGATGAAGTTTGTGGGCCAAAAGAGAGAGAGAGGAAATCAGATGAAGTTTAAACAGAGGAATCGATGAATTCCGGGTTGGGTAGTTAGGTTATTCGATACTCTTCAACAATTCAACAGGTTGTGTTGTGATCCTTGTGGAGAGTACCCGGAGGCTGACTTGGGAAAATGTGGGTCAACTATGCTACCAATTAACTATTCAAACTTTTAGCAAACATTTGTGCGAGGGATCCCACCAATTCTTATAATGACCCGCCGGCAACCTTAGTCTAGTTTTAACTTTTAAATTTAAATTTTTAATAATATTGTGGAAATATATTTACGAAACTGTCATTGTACTTTTCATAGTTATGCAAAAGCTAACATGGAATTAGTGTGAGCGTCGTTATATAGCAAAAACTTGCGTGGGCAGTGCGCGCTCATACTATTTAGTATTTATTTAGTATTAAATTGTACTCCCTCCGTTCCAAATTTAATTTCACGTTTACTGTAAATACGGAGTTTAAGAAAAGTCACTTTTTGACTTACTTTTGGGGGTAGTATGATATTTTTTTGTAATAAATAAATGATAAAGTATGTTATGTGTGTTAAAAAGATGATGGCAAATTTGAAATTAAAGTATGTTAGAGGGATATTAGTTAGTTGTTTTTTCCTTTTATGGAGGTGTGAAATTGAATTTGGGACGGACCAAAACGGAAAGTGTGAAGTTGAAGCTGGGACGGAGGGAGTACAATTTAATATTAAAGAGTATGAACGCATGGTATGCTTATACAATTTAATACTAAAGAGTATTGTGCTCCGAGTACACAAGAGACCAACTCATATTATATTGTATTACAGAGTATGGGCGCACAGTGTGCCCAAGTACACAAGAGACCAACTCATATTATATACTCTAAAACAATGAGGAGACACAATTTAATATACAGAATAATACTCTTATCCGTAGCAACGTACGTATTATATCATTTAGGTCTATTACACTACAAAGTGTAGTTTTTTTTTTTAGTTGAGACCCAAATAAATCAATTTGTATGGATCTATATAAAATACTAATATAATTACTTATTATACATTAAAATAAAATATCCCTCAAACAACTATACATTACAATATTATAATTTATAATCTATGTACAAAAAGCAAAACACATTATTATTATTTAATAATGGGACATAGAGAGAATTACTAACATATATATGCACATCTGAATAACCCAAGATATATATTCTATAGAATAACGTTTGATATTAAAAAACATGAGAGAATTGTATGAGATCGGCTCAAGTGAGATTTTTACTTTTTATCAAAGAAATTATATATATATATATATATATATATGGCAAAGACTTATGTGAGACCGTCTCACATAAGCCCTCAAGTGAGATGGTCATAAAGTGATAATATTTATAAAGAAAAGTGATAATAATAAATTAATAAAAGGTAGCAGTGTTATTTCATGAACAATTTATAATATAAATAAAATGTGATAACATTTTATAACGAAAGTGATGATATTTTATAGCGAAAGTGATAATTATTTTAAAAAGTAAAAAAATGATCTCACGTGAGACGGTCTCACGCAAGACATATCATATACATATATGAGTTGATCTAATATACAACACTTACACACTAATAACAGGATCCATATTAAAAATTGGATCTACTATAAATCCTAAAATACCAAAATGGGTCATTTCTTCCTTTCTCACAATTCACGCTCTCGTCAACCCACTTCTCTCTATAAATCTGCGACTCTCCACCCTTGCGCCGTCGCCTGCTTCCCGCTCCGCCTTTGCGTCGTCGCTTCCCGTTAAATTTTCGCTGCCCCAATCTGTTCCGCCTCTTCTCTATGCGCTTCTCTTCCCGTCAAATCTGCACTGCCTCGCTAGTGGTCTCCTCCTCACTCCGCTTCTCTCTTCAAATCTGGTGGCTCTCCTCTATTCTTCTCTCTCGCTCTGTCCTTGCGCCACCTCTTCCCATCAAATTTCCACTACCTCAATCTGCTCCACCTCCTCTCTCTATGCTTCTCTTCAATTATAGATGTTTGTTGGCCATTGATGTAAAATTATTGTATTAGAATTATGGGTAGCATTGGGGATTAGGTTTTGATGTTGATTGATTGGGGTAGTGGAGGAATCTAGCGGAACTGATTTGATTAGGTTTTGCGTTAATTGGGCAGTGAAGTTTGGATGAAGGAATCAAACATGATTTCTATTTCTGCTGTTTCTGTTTGGGTGGAAGACTTCGCTGATTTTGGATGTGGGTTAGAAGGTTGAATACAATAAAGTATATTGTATAAGTTTTAATTAACTAATGTATGTATTTATTTTCATAAATATAGTATCTATATTAAATGTAGTTTATATATACATATGAATATATTCTTTATACGTTAATGAGTAACAACATATACGTTAGTTAGTTACAACATGTACACTTGCAAATTAAAATATATACATATGAATGTATTAAATCTTATGCTAAAATGTATAATATTTTATACTAATATGTATAACAAAAATTAACAATATATTGTTAAAATTAATATCGACAAATTTATATTGAATATCAATAAAATTTTAGTTTCTATATATAAAGTTAATGATATATTTTAGAATAAAAAGTAATACACTTGTGTATGATTAAACATATACACTACCGATTAAAATCACGCAATTTCCACATACCATTTCTACCTCATTTCTACATTCTCATAAAATTATTAAAATCATTTCTATATTCAAAATCAATAACTTTTAATACAGTTTTTATATATAAAGTTAATAATACATTTTAGAATAAAAATTAATACACTTGTATTATTAAACATATACACTACCAAATTAAAAAACTGAAATTTCCCACATAATTTTCACCCACCATTTCTACCTCATTTTTACAATCTCGTAAAATTATTAATTAAAATCAGTTGAATGCAAAATTATCAACAATCATCATAATTTTACATTTCGTTTCAAAAATTGGAGAAATTAAGAAAAATCAGCTAATTACAATCTTTGAAATACATTCAACCATTAAAATTACAAAAGATAAGAATACAAAAGATTAGAGGATAACAATTTTAAAGTATTGGATAAATTGAAGAATCACATCCGCTGATAGTCGCAACCATTGAAGACGTAGCAATCTATTTTTTTAGATCTCGAACAAATACCAATTGGAGACGCAGTCATATGATTTTTAGAACATTTTGAATGAACACAATCATTGAACAGATCTGAAAGATGGGTAAAAGATTCTGGAATAACGTGCCTATGGCATTGACATTGTAGCGCAGAGAGAAAGAAAGAAACGTGAGATGAGATGCGACAAGTGATGGAAGCGGGCATATCAGCAAGAGGCGGAACGACGGAAGCGACTGGCAGAGAGCGGGGGAAGTGATTGGCGGAGAAGCAGATTAAAGATGGGAAGAAGCAGATTAGGTTGAGAGAGAGAGAACGGATGAGAAAAAGAGAGAGCAGGGGTTAGAGATAGAGCCTAGAGTTAGAGAGAAAGTTTAAGAATTAATGATCCATTGAGCTCAACCTCATATAAATATCATGGGTCATTGGTCAAAAATTGATCCAATTGCACCTTAGAAACAATTGTACATTAGTAATTGCCAATATATATATATATATATATATATATATATATATATATATATATATATATATATATATATATATATATATATATATATATATATATATATATATATATATATATACACACGTTATTAGTTTTTACTTATATAAATTGTTTAATAAATAGTTCAAAATCTTTAATCACTTTTATTTTTTATTGAAAAAATATGCATTTTATTAAAAAGAGCTGGGTATAAGAATTCACTACAAAATAAATTATTTTTATAGACATGTATTGTAATAAATAATATATTAACACATTTTATCTTGGTTAATGGCAGTACACGATCTTTCTCTTTTTTTTAAATTTAATCATGAACTATTTTTTAATCAAAATAATACATGATCTTTTTCTCTTCCCTCAATTTAATCATGAGCTTTCTTTTTATCAATTAAATACACAACCTTATTATAATTTTCTCAATTTTATCACAAAATTTCTTTTATTTATTAAACATGTGATCTTGTATGTTTTACAATTTAATTTAATTAAAATTCTTCTATTAATAAAAATCAATACACAATAAATACTTGGAATATAAAGCAAATATTACATATTAAATATAAAAAAAATTATAAAAAAATCATAAAAATTCATATAATATTATATCTCAAATTTAAAATTAATTATCTTTTAAGATAAGAATAAAAAAATCATAAACACTGTCCAATACATATTTTGAAAACATTCTTTTTTATTTAAAATTTCAATTTTTTAATTTTTAAAAAAATTAATTAATTTTAAATCGAGTTAGTATACAATTTTATGTATATTTTTATGAAAATTTTAATATTTAATATGCAATTTGTACATTATATTCAAATATTAATGTGTATAGAATTTTAATTAAATTGTAAAAATTAAAATATTACATACATAATTAATAAAAGAAAAAGGTCGTGATAAAATTGAAAAATGAAATAAGATCGGAGAGGAAAAGATCATGTATTTTTTTGATAAAAAATATAGTTCGTGATTAAATTGAAAAATGAGAGAAATGTAGTGTATTTTACTGTAATTAATCATTTTAACTTTTACAATGTTTGTTAGTGTTATCTATTTTGCGGTGGAGATTGACAGAGCTTATTACCACACTTTTGAGCATAAACAAAGATGATTTATTAACACATTTATAAATATAAATTAAAGTTAAATACTCCCTCCGTCTACTGTCAATCTATCTATTTTATCATTTTGGATCGTCCACTCTTAATTTATCAATTTTCCTTTTTAGACACAGGGGTGTTTAAATATTTTTTAAATCATGAGCAAGAATACTCGTTCGTTGTAGAAATATACCCCAAGGAATAAAATTATCGAACCTACAGGGAGTTTAAGTTTAGATTGAAAGAACACGTTAGTTCGTGTATCTATTGTTTTTATAAGGATGAACCAAAAGGATGATGATAATCAAGAACTCAAATCAAATAAAAGAAATCAAGATAAAATAGGAGAAAATAAAATGGAGAATTGGTGATGAAGGGAAAGTAGTAAGAAATAGGACAAGAAACAATTAAAGTGCCTTAGAATTCATTTTATCATGCAAAATGAATGGACGAGATAGAAATTGGATTAGAGGCGATCACGAATGTATCCAAAGCTCCCTCTCGGGTTACTAAGGTTGTAGATCTCCTAGAGACTCCCAAATGCACCTAGGATTGATGTCCAACACTAACCTCTTCTATTTAGGTACTAATTAAATTCCAATTCTCCCTTAAAAGGTACTAATTAGAATTAACTCTCCCTTTTTGCATACTAAGGTTAACGAATGGATTGGTTCCTCTCACCGGGTTCAAATATCCTCTCGGTCAAACCTAAACCCGATGTCCTCTCATGGTAATTCTAATACATTGGAGGGTCATTTCCGTCCCACCCCAAGCAATATCCACATAAATTAATATAATGACACTTAATTAACATAAGCAATAAATTAACCAACAATCCATTAAATTAACATGCTACCCATAATTAACAAACCATGTCAAAATATAATTCATGCATCATAAAACCCATGAGAAGAAATCAAATACCAAATCATGTCTAAACCATATTTAATTTGCATAATAAAATAAATATTAATCACTAATCATGCCTCTAACCCCACAAGAGGGATTAGGCTAGCATAATTAAAGTAATTAACAAAACAAATAAATACAATAATCCATTGAGTCTAATTCAAATAAAATTACAAAAAGAATTAAAACTCCCCTTCAATTTAACTTGTTGGAGATCATCAATTGCTTCTTGAAATTCCTCATCTTGCTCTTAATTCCAAGTAATTCCAACACCAAGGATAGATGGGTGAAAGATTAGAAGATTGGATTGTAGAGTGATCAAAAGAAAATAAAAATTGAGAAGAGAGAAAGTGTGTGTAGTGTGTGGCCTCCAAAAATAAAACGAAATTTTTATTGTTAATTGTTGCTCAAAATTTGGAAAATAAAGCTATTTATAGTGGTGGAGGATCAAAGAATTAGAGCTAAATTGGATTATGGGCTTAAAGGTGGAAATGAGCTTTTTTAATTAGAAAAATTGGTTCTGCTGAACCGGCTTATAATAATTCCGTACGGTTTGAGTATGAAACCCTATCGTAGCCTAGCGGTTGACGGGTCGCCCTACGCGCTCATGCGACCTTGAGGTCCCGGGTTCGAACTCTCTTCAACACGAATTTTCTTTTTAATTAAAGGAAGGCTTGTGAGTGTGAAATACTGGATAAAAACTATTCCGCCGTTAAATTCGATCCGAATTTTAAGGAGAGTGATCGAATTTTCTCAAAACTTGAACTTCTCTGGACATTTATTGTACTTCTGAATAGACAACATATTTTTGGAAAATTTTGTCAAATGCTGGAGACATGTTGTCTTTGTCATTTTATCCATTTTTTTGCCTTTTTCTTCCTGATTTAATTCTCGTTTCCTCCTTTTCTTATTTTATCTCAATAATACCTCATTCCTACATGAAAATAACATCATTCACACAGCTTTCTCTAAAAATACAAACATATAAAATACATAATAAAGTACTAAAAATAAGATAAAAACACACAAAAATCACATGAAAACGACTCTAAAATATAGCAAATTTACACGTTAAACAAACCCCCTAAACTTAGATTGTTGCTTGTCCCAGAGCAACAAAAAAGAAAAGAAAAGAACTAGAGGGTAAATTTGCGTAGATATTAGAGTCGAACACTGTAAATATAACCATAGCAAAGAATCGTCAACAAAATTAAAACATTAGAAATATGAAATTTAAACACATTGCTTTTAAAAGGTTCAATGATGAAAAGATCTTTAACAAGCATACTTTGATGTCCTAAACTCACAGATTGTGTATCACTCCACTCATTTTATTTTAGAGGGATGTGTATGTTCTCATCAACCGATCAAGGCATACTCACCATAAGCTTGCAAATTGACTCACTCTTAAAAACATAATTATTGTCATGAAAGATCAAAGAGGTCTTATATTTGGATGTAATAGAAGTCTTTGTGGTTAGGGAAGGATAATTATAGGATTAAAGTGACTAAAAGTATGGAGAGATCCTATTGAAAGAGTCGTCACCCTTATAATTTTTCTTTTCACATCGTCTCCTTCTTTCTTGCCATCTTTTTTTCTTTTTAAACATTCTTCTTCCTTATTCTAACACAAACTCCTTCTTTTGAGCTTCTTCAAAAACTTTTCTCATGGTAAATGTATAAAACAATGCAATTCTAGCTTTTTCTTGATTTTCTTCTTCTTTTTCATTCCATGCTCTTTTTCTTTTTACATCTCACATTCTTCTTTTGCAACACTTTTTCTTATGTCTTTCTTTTCTTTCTTCTCGTGTTTCACATCACTTAGCTTTACTTTCTCTAGTCAAACTCCACAATAAGGTTATTTCTTAGCTTCAAGTGGTATTTTGGCTAAAGAATGTGCTCATGAAAGAATATAGACTTATAAGAATCAAATAGGCTAACAATGGATAATGTAAAAAGGTAGGGAAAAATGTGTTTGGCCATAGGCTATCATGATCAAGGATTGCCTCTTATCATTTCTCAAATATCCACTAACAAGCTTAATAGAAAGTCAACAAGCAAGTTCTCGTTTGTACACAAATAATTTGTCCTCTCACAAAGAAATGAAACTATTATGATGTATGATTAGGCTCAAAATCTCACGGTTCATTTTGTTAGGACCAAAGTATACTTATACATCATAATTTGCTCATTGAACAATTTAAAATTCAATTGTTATCATTATTTCCTAATCTAACATCCTAATTCCACCAACAAGTTCCCATTCACAATCAATATCCAAATCACCAACACACATGCAAACAATCAACAACTAACAGCACAAGACAAATAAGAAAAATCACAAAAACACAAGACACAAGAAAACTATGTGCGTAGGTGCAAATGTTCATAACATGATAACTACAAGAGCATAAAACAAATCAAACCCCTCCCCCCCCCAAAACTTAATTCTTAGCTAGGCTAGAATTAAGTTTGAGCCAAAAAAAATGGTCACTCCCTTTGAAGCATCCCTCGTAGCTCTTCTCGTAATCCAATGCGCTCCAAATCCACACCAAGCACATCATAATTCTTAAACAAAACACCAACAAACCCAAAGATCAACCCAAAACACCAAAAATCAAATCAATCACCCTTATTGAAAGCAATAAAAGAAAGCAATTAAAATAATGGGTTGCCTCCCATTTAGCGCTAAGTTTAACGTTTTCAAGCCTGACGGAAATTTTCAAACTCATCGGAATGGTCATGGATAACGATTGACCTTGCCACCATACTTTAAACTTCGAGCTTCTTCATCCTTTAAGTACTCGTGGCAAGTGATGACCTCATTGGCATTCTTTAAATTGAGCTTGAAATCGCCAACTATCCTTGCATGGCATCCCATTTTCCTCTCCATTCTAACAAACCACTTATTCCTCCGTTCAATGAATATCCCCAAAGTTTCTTTCAACTCCCTTTTGTCCTTAAGAATTTGTGAGGTATCAAGAGGCAAGACAAAGTCAATAGAAATAATATCAAGAAATTCATTGCAACTTAAAGATTTAAGGGTTTAGAAATGCTCATTTCACTCTTCAAGTCCTCTTCATTTGCTTTTACACTTTGCTCTTCTTTTTCTCTTTCTTTGGCCTCAATAGGCTCTTCAATGTTCTCACTTGATTCTTTTACCACCAAGTTCTATTCTTCCTCCAACCCTTCTTCAACCTTACTTTCATCTTTCCTTTTATCCTCTATATGAAATCCATCTCCAATTTGTCGAGAATTGTTTCAAGCACTTAAATGTTGGCTCATTTGATACTCAAGGGAGTCCATCCAATTATCCATCTTCTTCTCATTTTCATCGATTCTAGCTTCGAACTTAGCATCTCTCCTTTCCATATAAGCTCTAGTTTCTTCCATGAAATCTAACAATGCTTCTTCCAAGGTTGACTTCTCTTCTTCATTAGATGGCTTGGCACTTGGATAAAAAACTTGATATCCTCCTTGGAAATTCTCTTGACTTGGTGGATAATTCCCTTGGAAACTTCCTTCATTGTTATTTTGAAAATTCCCTTGGAAATTACCCACTCCCATGAAAGGATCATCTTTGCTTTGCTCTATCTCTTCATCCTTCTTATCGCTTAATGCAATCCTCTCTTTGGCTTCTCTAGTATATGCTCTAGTTTCTTCCGTAAAATTCTTAATCATATCTAGTAATTCGGGAGAAACTTCGATGTTGGAATTTGGAGTGGAATAAGTGTATCCTTGATGAGGTTGGAATGTGTTTTCATTGTAAGCTTGTAGTCATTCATCATATCCACCATGATTGTAGTATTGGGAGTGAGCTTGATTCGTTTGACAATTATGACCATAGTAGCTCTCATCTATATAACTTCTTTGTTGTGGAGGAGGAACTCTTGCATTTTTATTTCCATTGTATCCACCCATGTAATTGTTCCATCCATCCATCTAATACTTTTCTCCACAAATCATACTACAATCTTCTTTCAACTTTCTCTTTTTGGGCTTTATTCTTCCTCCCCTTCTTTCAAGGTAAGAGTACCTATCAAGAAGAATAAGTAAGAACAAAATTTTTCAAAGCAAATTTAAGAAACAAAACAAGATAAAATTTCCTTAGTAAGAACAATTAAAACACTAACAAAACATTCAAACAATCCGCCCTTGGCAACAGCGCCAATTTCTTGTGCCAATATTTTTTAACTCACGAGCAAGAATACTCGTGCGTTGTAAAAATACACCCCAAAGAATGAAATTATCGAACCCACAGAGAGTTTAAGTTTAGATTGAAAGAATATGTTAGCTCGTGTCTTTATTGTTTTTATAAGGACGAATCAAGAGAATGATGATAATCAAGAACTCAAATCAAATAAAAGAAATCATGATAAAATATGAGAAAATAAAATGGAGAATTGGTGATGAATGACAAGTAGTAAGAAATGGGACTAGAAACAATTAAAGTGCATTAGGATTCATTTTATCATGCAAAAGGAATAGACGAGATATAAATTAGATTAGAAGCGATCACGAATGTATGCAAAGCTCCCTCCTGGGTTACTAAGATTGTAGATCTACTAGAGACTCCCATATGCACCTAGGATCGATTCCTAATACTAACCTCTTCCATCTAGGTACTAATTAAATTCTAATTCTCTCTTAAAAGGTACTAATTAGAATTAACTCTCCCTTTTTGCATACTAAAGCTAACGAATGGATTGGTTCTCTCACCGGGTTCAAATATCCTCTCGGTCAAACCTAGACTCGATGTCCTCTAATTGTAATTCTAATACTTTGGAGGGTCGTTTCTGTCTCACCCCAAGCAATATCCACATAAATTAATATAATGACACTTAATTAACATAAGCAACAAATTAACCAACAATCCATTAAATTAACATGCTACCCATAATTAACAAACCATGTCAAAATATAATTCATGCATCACAAAACCCATGAGAAGAAATCAAATACCAAATCATATCGAAACCATATTTAATTTGCATAATAAAATAAATATTAATCACTAATCATGTCTCTAACCCCACAAGAGGGATTAGGCTAGCATAATTAAAGTAATTAACAAAACAAATAAATACAATAATCTGTTGAGTCTAATTCAAAGAAAATTACAAAAAGAATTAAAACTCCCCTTCAATTGAACTTGTTGGAGATTTTCAATTGATTCTTGAAATTCCTCCTCTTGCTCTTAATTCCAAGTAATTCCAACACCAAGGATAGATGGGTGAAAGATTAGAAGATTGGTTTGTGGAGTGATCAAAAGAAAATAAAAATGGGGAAGAGAGAAAGTGTGTGTAGTATATGTGGCCTCCAAAAATGAAATGAAATTTTTATTGTTAATTGTTGCTCAAAATTTGGAAAATAAAGGTATTTATAGTGGTGGAGGATCAAAGAATTAGGGCTAAATTGGATCATGGGCTTAAAGGTGGAAATGGGAAAAAAATCGGATCTGTTGAACCGATTTATAATAATTCAGTACGGTCTGAGTACAAAAACCGGTTGTAGCCTAGTGGTTGACGGGTCGCCCGATGCGCTCATGTGACCTTGAGGTCACGGGTTTGAACTCTCTTCAGTTGGATTTTATTTTTAATTAAAGAAAGGCTTGTGAGCGC
Source organism: Pogostemon cablin (assembly GCA_023678885.1). Lineage (NCBI taxonomy): Eukaryota > Viridiplantae > Streptophyta > Magnoliopsida > Lamiales > Lamiaceae > Pogostemon > Pogostemon cablin. The sequence continues at coordinate 15,011,891 of CM042964.1, read as the reverse complement.
GAAACACTGGATAAAAACTCTTCCGCCATTAAATTCGATCCGAATTTTAAGGAGAGTGATCAAATTTTCTCAAAACTTGAACTTCTCTGTATATTTATTGCACTTCTAAATAGACAACAGATTTTTGGAAAATGTTGTCTTTTTTGTGTCGTCTTTCTGAAATGTTGTCAGATGTTGGAGACAGTGTCTTTGCCATTTTTTCCATTTTTTGCCTTTTCCTTCCCGATTTAATTCCCGTTTCCTCATTTTCTTATTTTATCTCAATAATATCTCATTCCTACATGAAAATAAAATCATTCACACAGTTTTCTCTAAAAATACGAACATAAAAAATGCGGAATAAAGTACTAAAAATAAGATAAAAACACACAAAAATCACATGAAAGCGACTCTAAAATAAAGCAAATTTGAACTCTAACCAAACCCCCACACTTAGAATGTTGCTTGTCCCAGAGCAACGAAAAAGAAAAAAAGAACTAGAAGGTAAATTTGCGTAGATATTAGAGTCGAACACAGTAAATATAACCATAGCAAAGAACCGTCAACAAAATTAAAACATTAGAAATAGAAAATTTAAAGACATTGCTTTTAAAAGGTTCAATGATGAAAAGATCTTTAACAAGCATACTTTGAAGTCCTAACCTCATGGATTGTGTATCACTCCACTCATTTTATTTTAGAGGGATGTGTATGTTCTCATCAACCGATCAAGGCATACTCACCATAAGCTTGCAAATTGACTCACTCTTAAAAACATAATTATTGTCATGAAAGATCAAAGAGGTCTTATATTTGGATGTAATAGAAGTCTTTGTGGTTAGGGAAGGATAATTATAGGATTAAAGTGACTAAAAGTATGGAGAGATCCTATTGAAAGAGTCGTCACCCTTATAATTTTTCTTTTCACATCGTCTCCTTCTTTCTTGCCATCTTTTTTTCTTTTTAAGCATTCTTCTTCCTTATTCTAACACAAACTCCTTCTTTTAAGCTTTTTCAAGAATTTTTCTCATTGTTAATGTATAAAACAATGTAATTCTAGCTTTTTCTTGATTTTCTTCTTCTTTTTCATTCCATGCTCTTTTTCTTTTTACATCTCACATTCTTCTTTTGCAATACTTTTTCTTATGCCTTTCTTTTCTTGCTTCTCGTGTTTCACATCACTTAGCTTCACTTTCTCTAGTCAAACTCCACAATAAGGTTATTTCTTAGCTTCAAGGGGTATTTTGGCTAAAGAATGTGCTCATGAAAGAATATAGGCTTATAAGGCTCAAATTGGCTAATAATGGATAATGTAAAAAGGTAGGGAAAAATGTGTTTGGCCATAGTCTATTATGATCAAGGATGGCCTCTTATCATTTCTCAAATGTCCACTAACAAGCTTCATAGAAAAGTTAACAAGCAAGTTCTCGTTTGTACACAAATGATCGGTCCTCTCACAAAGAAATGAAACTATTATGATGTATGGTTAGGCTCAAAATCTCACGGTTCATTTTTTTAGGACCAAAGTATAGTTATACATCATAATTTTCTCATTAAACAATTTAAAATGCAATTGTTACCATTATTTCCTAATCTAACATCCTAATTCCACCGATAGGCGTTTTCTGAACACACAATTAATCCTCAAGTATGAAGGATATCAATCGTAGTTTCGAAGGTGACCAAGTTATATATCGAACCCAATAGACGGATAAATATCAATTTAATTATATTCTAGTAAACTAAAACTATATTGAAAATTATAATGGTTGTGATTTTGTAATTAAGTAACAAAAGTAATTAAAATATCAAGTAACAATAACAAGAAGAAGAGATAAGTAAGTTGTGATCAAGTAAGATAGTAGGTAGTTCTTTAGGTAATCTAGTTCCACTTATTAATTCATCTTCCATGTGACGGTGTCCGACTCTGCCTTGTGGTTTATGGACACATCACTAAACCATACAAATTTGCTCTATAGACACAAGTAAATATGCGTATGACAAGTGTGAATATCCTCGGAGCAGAGATATAATTCACCCCCTTTCTAGGCACTATCAGTATCAATTATTTCCCGTGCACTTAATACTCTAACCCGATATGATCTCCCTTTATAGGTACTATGAAATTATACTCTTTATTCTACTTATTAACCCGAATATGATTCAATTAATAAGTATTCTTATAAGATAGTTCTAATAAGACTTCGGAATCCCTTCACTTAGAACTATAACATAAAACCCTGCTCAGCAGTGAACACATTCAATCAATAACCAAGTTTTGTATTCAGACTCTACACAACAATTATTGATGCACAAAACGACTGTGAGTACGGATTAAAAATGCGTAATCTTATATAAAATAAACCACAAGTAGTGTTGTACGGAGTTTACACACGAAAGATAAATTAACTCATGAAATCTTCATAACCCTAGAACTACCGAAGCAGTTCTAGCCCATGATTGATCTAAGAACAATCATGGTTAGTTGGATCTTATCTTACTTGAATCTCCAGCAGAACCCTCTCTTGCAGCCCCTCCGGATGATGGATGATTGCTCTCCTCTCAACTTTACATCTCCACGTCTTGATGTATGTTGGTGTCTCTCTATACTATTGCATAAGCCTTCTTTTATACTTGTAATCACGCCTCCTGGGCCTGGAATGGGCTTTTTAAGTGATTACACGCATTGAGGGTGTAAAAATACGGATATGGTAAGTTTTTGAGGCTCAATTCGACCTCAACAACAGGTCGAATTCACTCCTCCAAGTCGAATTGGAGGTCGAATCAACCTACTGTAAGTCCCAAGTGCTTGATTCGACCAGCTGCCCTGGTCGAATTGAAGTGAAGAGGTCGAATTGGCATCTCTGCCAATCAATTCGACCTTGATTCGACCTGATGCCCAGGTCGAATTCCCCTATCGTGGTCGAATCCATCTTCTGCTTTTGTTGTGCTGCCATTCGACCTGAAGGGCTGGTTGAATTGATCTCCTTCAGGTTGAATTGCACTCCTGCTTCGCCCAACAGATGGCTTCGAATTCCTCTCTTCAGTTTTCAACACTTCCACTCCGATTTCCTTCAAAAAACCACTCAGATAGCTCCAACAACACCTGATTCGTGACTTCATACAATATATATTGGTACACACCTGATTTCAACCTTCAAACACTCCATAATAGCACAAATCCAAGCACAAGATTCGTAAATTAACACACTCATCAAATTCCCAAACTTACATATTGCTCGTCCCGAGGCAACGCAATCAAAATCAGGAGTCGTGTATAATTCACGAAAATCACCAAGTACAACATATATTACACATGCAATTTCATTAATTAAAGATAAGTATTTCCTACATCATATATATTATTCATGTAAAACAATACTCAATCATATTACCATTCAGAGTACTAAGTCATCTAGCTCACAAGACAAGTGTTTACTCTCTCACTCAAGTGCTCGTTGCACTTAACAGGTTAATATATACGCTCATACTCAATCCATACTCACGCGTAACTATAAGCTTGGCAAGGGTCTAAAAAATTAACTCACAATCAACTCATTACTAGGATCACAAAGGACTTATTTTTGGGTTGTAATGTTGGCTCTTTGAAAAGGGTAAGAAAATTTAGATAAAGTGACTCAAACACTAGTAGAGAGTTACCTTAGAGGTTCTTGCTTTCTTCATTCGGCTGCATATTCTCCTCCAATTGCTTCTCTTGCACTTGCAATTTTGAATTTCCTTCTCTTCCTTGCATCAACATCATTCTTCTTTTTGATAACTCGGGTACCTATTATAGGCACTACCCTTTTTAAATAGCAATCGAGGTACCAGTTTCAGGCACTACCCCTAAACAAGATTTAACCATACACTTCCTCTTTCTATTTCACTTAACCATCATTCTATCTTCCTTCTTCTTGCAACACTTATTCACCTCAACTCTCTACTAATGAATAGGGTATTCAACAAAGCTCAAGTGAAGGTTAAATAAGGCTCTTTTATTCGGCTTGCCAAAGAAAAAGCTCTTTAAAGGCTCAAACGGGGCTACCAAAGGTATACATAATCAATGGGGAGGTAAAATTTGGCTAAGTAACTCAAATAATCAAGAATGGCCTAAGATCATATCCTAGCAATTCACCAATTGTAAGTCTCACACAAAACTCCAAGCCAAGTTCTAGAATACGTTCATATGAATGATTCTCTCAAGAATAAACTATCATGATCAAGCATGATTAAAAGGCTCAAATCCTCACATCGGTAAATAGAATCCTGAGTACTCCTCATAGCACATAATCAAGATCAATTTAACAAGAACTCTACATACTTATCAAATTATACATGCTCTCATCAACAAAAATTAACATATGAACATATGAATGCACAAAATCCATGAACCCATACATCAAATCAATTATACAAGTATCTCCAACAAATCTCAACTCATGCATCTCAATTTATCCTCACAATCCACATCCAAGACGATCAAATATAACAATATAATACATGCCTTAGGTCGAATCCACACACTATAAGATTCAGGTCCTCAATTCAACCTCAATTCGACCTGAGCTGCTGGTCAAATTGAAGAAGTCATGGTCAAATTGGCTCACTGGAAGATTTCGCACTCCGATTCGACCTTGATTCGACCTGGGCCTCTGGTCGAATTGCTATGCCTCAGGTCGAATTGGCTCCCTGGTGCTCCAAAATCTAGTTTTCTTCATCCCCTACACACTTCAAGCTTAACAAACGAACATTAGGTACCAAAATAGAGCATAACCTCATCAAGAATCAATCCTAAAACATAACATTCATGAGTAACTCTGCAAATGACACAAAACACGGATCAAAATACCACTAAACACTAGGCAAATTGCAAAAAATCGATACATAAAAACCGATTAAAGTTTAAATATGCCGCAAAAAATCAACTCCCCTAACAAACATTACGAAGAAAAGATTATACTATCGGTGCTTATTGAGGTAAGTACATCACACCCCCCAAACTTAGTAGAAACTATAGTCGAAACTAAGTTTGCAAAGAGATGTAATTGTCGATAAGTAAGCACTTCAAATATAAAAATTTCTTACTCACATGAATGAAATAAAGTAATAAAACGAGAGAGAAATCCCCCAACAGGCGCTCTTGTTTAATATCAGAGAGTCAAGACGGAACCACTTCACTGTAAGGTATCTTCAAAAACGACGCAAGCATCATCCGACGACTTATAATGCTTCAACCGATGCCCATTCACCGTGATAATGTCCCCATCTTTGTCAATAAGCTCAAAACTCTCCCCTCCACAGGATCTATGAATCATGAACGGACCCATCCATTTCGACTTCAATTTCCCTACAAAAAGCTTCAAATGAGAGTTAAAAAGTAATACCTCATCACCTTGCTTGAACTCCTTGTATGAGATCTTAGAATCATGCCACTTCTTCATCCTTTCCTCGTAAATCTCAGAATTCTTGTATGCACGATTTCTAAACTCATCAAGTTGATTAATGTGAGTCATCCTCAACTCTCTCACATCCTTAACAGACAAGTTCAAGCTTCTTAAAGCCCAAAAAGCTTTGTGTTGGATCTCTACAGTTAAGTGGCACGACTTTCCATAGACAATTTGGTACGGTGACATATCTAACACTGTCTTATAAGCGGTACAAAACCCCCACAAAACATCATCAAGCTTTATAGCCCAATCCTTCCTATTGGTTCCTACCACTTTCTCCAAGATTTGCTTCACTTGACGGTTAGAGAGCTCCGCTTGCCCATTCGCTTGAGGATGATAGGGTGTAGTAACCCTATGCTTGACACCATAATCCTTAAGCACATTCTCCAGAAGTTTATTGACGAAGTGAGACCCTCCATCACTCACTAGTGCTTTAGGAACTCCATAGCGGGCAAAGATATGCTTCTTCAAGAAAGATATAACAGTCCTCGAATCATTCAAGCGAGTAGGAATGGCTTTCACCCACTTAGAAACATAATCCATAGCTAAAAGAATGTAGAGAAATCCATTAGACGGGGGAAAAGGCCCCATAAAATCGATCCCCACGCATCAAAGATCTCTACAACAATGCTCGGCTGAAGTGGCATCTCATCTCTCCTACTTATATTCCTCATCCGTTGACATATATCGCATGATGCCACATAGGTTTCACAATCTATAAACAAAGTAGGCCAGTAGAGAGTGGATTGAAGCACCTTGGCTACTGTCTTTTGAGCTCCGAAGTGCCCGTTAGGTTGTGCATGGCAAAACTCGAGAACACTCTCCATCTCTATCTCGGGCACACACCTACGGATGATAGAATCCTTGTATATTTTGTAAACAACGGATTGTACCATACAAAAGTCTCAACATCCCTCTTGAATTTAGCAAGTTGATATCGGTTGAGATCTCTCGGAATTTCACCCACAGCAATGTAATTGACATAATCCGCATACCATGGATCCATCCCTTATGCAGCAACCACACATGCTCGTTCAACCCCTTCAACGAACACAGTCATAATCTTCTCATCTGGGAACATCTCCTCAATATAATCAAAAGAATCATCACAATGCTCCCTAATCTCCAACCTTGATAAGTGATCAGCCAATACGTTCTCCGTACTTTCTTATCTCGGATCTCCATGTCAAACACTTGAAGTAGAAGAATCCATCTTATGATTCTTAGCTTTGTTTCCTTCTTCTCCATCAAGTACCGAATCGCAGAATGATCCGTGTACACTATAGTCTTCATGCCAACCAAACACTATCGAAACTTGTTGAATGCATACATCACAGCTAAAAACTCATTTTCAGTCACAGTGTAGTTCTTTTGTGCTACATCAAAAGTCTTACTCGCATAGTAGATGGTGCAGAACTTCTTCTCCCTCAACTGCCCAAGCACCACTCCAAGTGCTACATCACTTGCATCACACATAAGTACAAACGGATGAGTCCAATCCGGTGTGATCAAGATAGGTGCAGTAGTAAGCGCCTCTTTAAAAACCTGAAAAGTTGTTAGACATTCATCATCAAAAACAAAAGGAACATCCTTTTTAAGAAAATGAGACAAGAGCTAAGAGTATTTTGAGAAGTCTTTGATAAATCTCCTATAGAATCCAGCGTGTCCAAGGAAGGACCGCACTCCTCTTTCATTGGTCGGTGGTGAAAGCTTCTCAATTGTCACCACTTGAGCTCTATCCACCTGTAATCCCTTGGCAGAAACATGATGTCCAAGAATAATCCCATCTCTCACCATGAAGTGGCACTTCTCCCAATTCAAGACAAGATTAGTTTCTTGACATCTCTTCAACACAGTAGCAAGGTTAGATAAACAAATATCAAAGGAGGAACCAAATACTGAAAAATCATCCATAAACACCTCCATGATCTTCTCTATCAACCCATCAAAAATTGCAATCATGTAGCGCTGAAAAGTAGCAGGCTCATTACACAATCCAAATGGCACATTTCTAAAAGCAAAGGTCCCATATGGGCAAGTAAAAGTAGTTTTTTTCTGATCCTTGGGAGCAATCATAATTTGATTATATCCAGAGTACCCATCCAAGAAACAATAGAACTCATACCCTGCGAGACGATCAAGCATTTGATCCATGAAAGGAAGAGGGAAGTGGTCTTTGCATGTATTTTCATTAAATTTCATGTAATCAGTACACACACGCTATCCGTTGGAATTCTAGTGGCTATTTTCTCTCCATCCTCGGCTTTCATAATAGTTATGCCCCCCTTCTTAGCTACAACATTCAATGGACTCACATGGGGACTATCACTAATCGGATAAATAATTCCAGCATCCAACCAAGCTAGGATTTGCTTCCTAATCACTTCTTGAATCGCAGGATTCACCCTCCACTGATTTTGGATACTACACTTGGCCTCATCTAACAACCTTATTCTATGCATGCAATATGAAGGATTAATACCTTTTAAATCATCAAGAGACCACCCAATCGTAGACTTGTACTTCCTAAGAACATCTAACAACTACTCATGTTGATCATCATCAAGGAAAGAATATACTATTACAGGATATTTTCCATTGTCACCAAGAAAGGCATACTTCAAGTGTTCCGGTAACGGCTTCGGCTCCTCTTTCTTTTCTTCCATCGGAGTGCTCTCTCTATCCAACGGCAAGTACTTCGTAGTCCACTTCACTTCTTCAACCTTAGTTCTTTCCAATTCATACATGTCATCACCCAAAGCAAGTAAGTTTTCAAGATATTCAATACATACCTCATTGGAGAGATCATCAAGCTCCATAGTGGGATAAGTAAGAGACTCCATCAAGCATGTCTCAAGTGGGTCCTTAGACAGGATCAAAGACATATGTTCCTTCACAATCTGCTCCACTACATTAATACTATGACATTGTGACTCCATAGACATCTTCATTACTTTGTCAAGGTTGAATAGGACCTCTTCTTTATCCATCCGCAACCTGAGCTCCCCCTTTTTAACATCAATCATGGTCCCAGCAGTAGCAAGGAAAGGTCTCCCCAAGATAATAGAGATATTATCCTTGTCATCTTCCATCTCTAGTACAAGAAAATCCACAGGAAATACTAGTTTCTCCACTTTGACAAGAACGTCTTCAATAATACCCTTCAGACACGTCATCGACTGTCCGCCAATTGTAGAGCAACTGTTGTAGGAGATAACTCCCCCAAACCAAGCCTTTGAAAGATAGACAATAGCATCAAATTGATGCTTGCCCCAATATCGCACAAGGCTCGTCGTGCCGATCCTTTTCCAATCTCACATAAGATAGTGAAGCTTCCCGGATCCTTCATCTTTTGTGGTGGCTTCCTTTGGATAATCGAGCTGCAATTTTCAGATAAGATCACTATCTCAACTCCGTTCAAGCTTCTCTTCTTCAACAATATATCCTTAAGGAATCGGGCATAGTACGGCATCTCCAATATTGCCTCTGAGAAAGGAATACTCAAGCTTATCTTATTGATGATATCTGAAAACTTCTTAAACTTCTCTTCCAATCCCTTCTTAACCATCTTATAAGGAAACAGTGGAGGTATCTTTGTTTTGGGAATACCCCATTCATCACGCTCTATCTTCTCCGCTTTATCCTTTTCGGCTCTCAATCGCTTGGCTCTTTCCCACTTCTTCTCTGCTATGATCTCAGTATTTTGCTCATTCTGAACCAATGGAGTAATGTTCTCATCACGAGGAGTGTTCGGTGAAGAAACAGGTGCGGAATGGGACAATTCGACCACGATTCGACCAGGTGCTCTGGTCGAATGGGCACTTAGTGGTTGATTGCACCTGGAACACGATTCTCACCATGTATCTCTAATTCGACCTGGATTTAACCTAAAGGTCTATCGAATTGAACGGTTGCTGGTCGAATCGGGCTTCTGATAAAACAGAGTGCTCAGGAAGGGTGGATTCGACTTCAATTCAACCTGGTCCCCTGGTCAAATTAAATGGGTTTTGGTCGAATCGAGGCTCTGTTGCTTCCAAATCACGTCCAGGCATCCAATTCGACCTCTCCTATTGAATTCGTCCTGAAGTGTTGGTCGAATTGGGGTCGAATTGATCCCTTGACGTGTCCAATTTTGATTCTGGCCTCATAGGTCCCTCGTACCGTGTTCCAGACATCAATGTGACGACGTGTCAATACTTTGTGACGGGAGCTTCCCTTTTTCAATAGTTTGAGTGAGCTTGTTAACACTTTCTGCCATCTCTCACATCAACAATGTAAGGTCCTTCACTTGTGTAGTCAAATCCTTATGATTTGCATCCATCTTCTTCTCTAACTTGGCCTCAAGACGATCCACTCTAGCATCATTCCTAGCCATGTACCTATTCACAGTATCTTCAAAACTAGGCTTTCCTTCTTCCACTTTTGCACTCGGATCAACACCCATCGGAGTTTGAATTGCATTGTTAGGATTAGTCCATGAAAACTCCAGCCTCCTAGGCTATTGATAATTACCCGGAGGACCACGATTGTTGTAGTTTCCCTAATAATTACGGTTGCCCTGATTTTGATACCTCGTTCCTTGAATACTTTGGCCCATATCATAGTTTGCTTCTTCCATCTCCTCTTGGATCGCTCCATCATTCATTACTTCCTGCTGCATGATTGGTACGCACTGAGATATATCAGTGATTTGCTTTTGTTGGGACTCAAGTAGCTTGTTGATACTCGACAAGCTAGAGACGATCTCATCTTCTCTACTTGTTTTCACCATAGCATGTTCAACCTTAGCCACCTTTCCAAGGACTTAAGTGTCTCTCACTCTATCAGTTGGCTAATCTCTTGAGTTCATCAAAATATCTTCAAAAATTTCTCGGACTCTACGGATGACTTAGTAAGCAATGCTCCATTAGAAGAAGCATCCAATAACACACGTGAATCACAGTCCAATCCATTGTAGAATATACTGATATATTGAGATTTAGATAGCCCATGTTGTGGACACTTACGAAGCATGTCCTTGAATCTGTCCCAAGCTTCATGAAACTTCTCTCCACCACCGATAGCAAATTGGTTAATGTCTTGCTTCATCTTGAACACCTTCGAGTGGCATGTATCTTTCCAAGAACTTTAACTTCAATTGCTCCCAAGTAGTGCATTCAACTGCATTAATAGTATCATACCAATCTCTCGCCTTTTCAGTAAGCGAGAATTTAAACAAGAGGATCTTTCTAGTATCTTCATGTTCTCCTGCGTCTTTTTGAGTACTTGCATAGCCCAAGAACTTGTTTAGATGCTGCTGCGGATCCTCGAAAGTCCCTCCTGAAAAGGAGTTCCCTTCTATCATGCTAATAAGAGCGGGGTGAAGATCGAAGTCCGAATTAGCCCCCTTGCTCCTAGAAGCCCAAAGTGTCCAGCCCCATTATTCTTGAAGACTTCACGGATGGCCAGATTGTCCGGATTCGCTACCATGTTGACTGTCACTACTTCCAAATTACCTTCGGTTGCAGCTTCAATCGTTTGCGAATTTAGCACGTCAACTTCAACTCCAAGGTTAAGAGCTTCAGTTGGATATTCTTTCTTGCTTTGAGTCTTACTCTTCTTCTTCTTGGTTGACACTCCAATTTCAGGATTATAAGGCACTACTTTACCTTGCTTTGATCTTGTGTGCATACACTTGAAAAGATTAAGAGTTAGAACACAAAACACGAATTAAAATAGTCCTAATAAAATTAGAAATAATAAAAAGATATTTTATGCCATCCCCGGCAATGGCGCCAGAAACTTGATAGGCATTTTCTCAACACACAATTAATCCTCAAGTATGAAGGATATCAATCATAGTTTCGAAGGTGACCAAGTTATATATCGAACTCAAGGGACGGATAAATATCAATTTAATTATATTCTAGTAAACTTTGACTATGTTGGAAATTATAATGGTTGTGATTTTGTAATTAAGTAACAAAAGTAATTAAAATATCAAGTAACAATAACAAGAAGAAGAGATAAGTGAATTGTGATCAAGTAAGATAGTAGGTAGTTCTTTAGGTAATCCAGTTTCACTTATTAATTCATCTTCCATGTGACGGTGTCCAACTCTGCCTTGTGGTTTATGGACGCATCACTAAACCATGCAAATTCACTCTATAGACACAAGTAAATATGCGTATGACACGTTTGAATATCCTCGGAGCAAGAGATATAATTCACCCCCTTTCTAGGTACTATCCTTATCAATTATTTCCCGTGCACTTAGTACTCTAACCCGATATAATCTACCTTATTATACTCTTTATCCTACTTATTAATCCGAATATGATTCAATTAATAAGTATTCATATAAGATAGTTCTAATAAGACTTCGGAATCCATTCACTTAGAATTATAACATAAAATCCTGCTCAGCAGTGAACGCACTCAACCAATAACCTAGTTATGTATTCAGACTCAACACAACAATTAATGATGCACAAAATGACCGTGAGTTTGGATTAAAAATGCGCAATCTTATATAAAATAAACCATAAGTAGTTGTGTACGCAGTTTACACACGAAAGACAAATTAACTCATGAAACCTTCATAACCCTAGAACTATCAAAGCGGCCCTAGCCCATGATTGATCTAAGAACAATCATGGTTAGTTGGACCGATCTTACTTGAATCTCCAGCGGAACCCTCTCTTGCAGCCCCTCCGGATGATGGATGATCGCTCTCCTCTCAACTCTACGTCTCCATGTCTTGATGTATGTTGGTGTCTCTCTGTAATACTGCATAAGCCTTCTTTTATACTTGTAATTACGCCTCCCGGGCCTGGAATGGGCTTTTTAAGTGATCACACGCATTGAGGGTGTAAAAATATAGATATGATAAGTTTTCGAGGCTCAATTCGACCTCAACAACAGGTCGAATTCACCCCTCCAAGTCGAATTGGAGGTCGAATCGACCTACTGTAAGTCCCAAGTGCTTGAATCGACCAGTTGTCCTGGTTGAATTGAAGTGACGAGGTCGAATTGGCATCTCTGCCAATTAATTCGACCTTGATTCAACCTGATGCCCAGGTCGAATTCCCCTGTTGTAGTCGAATCCACCTTCTGCTCATGTTGTGCTGCCAATTCGACCTGAAGGGCTAGTCGAATTGATCTCCTTCAGGTCGAATTGCACTCCTGCTTCGCCCAACGGATGGCTTTGACTTCCTCTCATCAGTTTTCAACACTTCCACTCCTATTTCCTTCGAAAAACCATTCAAATAGCTCCAACAACACCTGATTCGTGACTTCATACAATATATCAGTTTACACCCAATTTCAACCTTTTGACACTCCATAATAGCACAAATCGAAGTGCAAGATTTGTGAATTAACACACTCATCATCCACCAACAAGTTCCCATTCACAATCAATATCCAAATCACCAACACACATGTAAACAATCAACAACTAACAACACAAGACAAATAAGAAAAATCACAAAAACACAAGACACAAGAAAACTATGTACGTCGGTGCAAATGTTCATAACATGAGAAATACAAGAGCATATAACAAATCAACCCCCTCCCCCCAAAACATAATTCATAGCTAGACTATAATTAAGTTTGAGCCAAAAAAAATGGGCACTCCATTTGAAGTATCCCTCGTAGCTCTTCTCGTAATCCAATGCGCTCCAAATCCACACCAAGCACATCATAATTCCTAAACAAAACACCAACGAACCCAAAGATCAAACCAAAACACCAAAAATCAAATCAATCACCCTTATTGAAAGCAATAAAAGAAAGCAATTAAAATAATGGGTTGCCTTCTATTTAGCGCTAAGTTTAACATCTTCAAGCCGGACGGAAATTTTCAAACTCATCGGAATGACCATGGATAACGGTCGACCTTGCCACCATACTTTAAACTTTGAGCTTCTTCATCCTTTAAGTACTTGTGGCAAGTGATGGCCTCGTTGGAATTCTTTAAATTGAGCATGAAATCGCCAACTATCCTTGCATGGCATTCTATTTTCCTCTCCATTCTAACAAACCACTTATTCCTCCATTCAATGAATATTCCCAAAGTTTCTTCCAACTCCCTTTTGTCCCTAAGAATTTGTGAGATATCAAGAGGAAAGACAAAGTCAATAGAAATAATATCAAGAAATTCATTGCAGCTTAAAGAGTTTAAGGGTTTAGAAATGTTCATTTCACTCTTCAAGTCCTCTTCATTTGCTTTTACACTTTGCTCTTCTTTTTCTCTTTCTTTGGCCTCAATAGGCTCTTCAATGTTCTCACTTGATTCTTTTACCACCAAGTTCTCTTCTTCCTCCAACTCTTCTTCAACCTTACTTTCCTCTTCCATTTTATCCTCTATATGAAATCCATCTTCAATTTGTTGAGAATTGTTCCAAGCACTTACAAGTTGGCTCATTTGATACTCAAGGGAGTCCATCCAATCATCCATCTTCTTCTCATTTTCATCGATTCCAGCTTCAAACTTGGCATCTCTCCTTTCCATATAAGCTCTAGTTTCTTCCATGAAATCTAACAATGCTTCTTCCAAGGTCGACTTCTCTTCTTCATAAGATGGCTTGGCACTTGGATAAAAAACTTGATATCCTCCTTGGAAATTCTCTTGACTTGGTGGATAATTCCCTTGAAAACTTCCTTCATTGATATTTTGAAAATTCCCATGGAAATTACTCACTCCCGTGAAAGGATCATCTTTGCTTTGCTCTATCTCTTCATCCTTCTTATCGCTTAATGCAATCCTCTCTTTGGCTTCTCTAGTATATGATGTAGTTTCTTCCGTAAAATCCTTAATCATATCTAGTAATTTGGGAGAAATTTCGATGTTGGAATTTGGAGTGGAATAAGTGTATCCTTGATGAGGTTAGAATGTGTTTCCATTGTAAGCTTATAGCCATTCATCATATCCACCATGATTGTAGTATTGAGAGTGGGCTTGATTCGTGTGACAATTATGACCATAGTAGCTCTCATTTATGTAACTTCTTTGTTGTGGAGGAGGAACTCTTGCATACTGATTTCCACAGTATCCATCCATGTAATTGTTCCATCCATCCATCCATCTAATACTTTTCTGCACAAATCATACTACAATCTTCTTTCAACTTTCTCTTTTTGAGCTTTATTCTTCCTCCCCTTCTTTCAAGGTAAGAGTACCTATCAAGAAGAATAAGTAAGAATAAAAATTTTCAAAGCAAATTTAAGAAACAAAACAAGATAAAATATCCTTAGTAAGAACAATTAAAACCCTAACAAAGCATTCAAATAATCAATTATAACTCCCATGGCAACGGTGCGAATTTCTTGTTTGAATATTTTTTAACTCACGAGCAAGAATACTCGTTCGTTGTAGAAATATACCCCAAATAAGGACGAAACAAAAAGATGATGATAATCAAGAACTCAAATCAAATAAAACAAATCAAGATAAAATAGGAGAAAATAAAATGGAGAATTGGTGATGAAGGGCAAGTAGTAAGAAATAGAACTAGAAAAAATTAAAGTGCCTTAGGATCATTTTATCATGCAAAATGAATAGACGAGATAGAAATTGGTTTAGAGGCGATCACGAATGTATCCAAAACTCCCTCTCGGGTTACTAAGGTTGTAGATCTCCTAGAGACTCCAAAATGGACCTAGGATTGATGCCCAACACTAACCTCTTCCATCTAGGTACTAATTAAATTCCAATTCTCTCTTAAAAGGTACTAATTAGAATTAACTCTCCCTTGTTGCGTACTAGGGTTAACGAATGAATTAGTTCCTCTCACCGTGTTCAAATATCCTCTCGGTCAAACCTAAACCCAATGTCCTCTCATGGTACTTCTAATACTTTAGAGGGTCGTTTCCGTCTCACCCCAAGCAATATCCACATAAATTAATATAATGAAACTTAATTAACATAAGCAACAAATTAACCAACAATCCATTAAATTAACATGCTACCCATAATTAACAAACCATGTCAAAATATAATTCATGTATCACAAAACGCATGAGAAAAAATCAAATACCAAATCATGTCTAAACCATATTTAATTTGCATAATAAAATAAATATTAATCACTAATCATGTCTCTAACCCCACAAGAAGGATTAGGCTAGCATAATTAAAGTAATTAACAAAACAAATAAATACAATAATCCATTGAGTCTAATTCAAAGAAAATTACAAAAAGAATTAAAACTCCCCTTCAATTTAACTTGTTGGAGATCATCAATTGCTTCTTGAAATTCCGCATCTTGCTCTTAATTCCAAGTAATTCCAATACCAAGGATAGATGGGTAAAAGATTAGAAGATTGGTTTATAGAGTGATCAAAAGAAAATAAAAATGGAGAAGAGAGAAAGTAGTGAGAAAGTGTGTGTAGTGTGTGGCCTCCAAAAATAAAATAAAATTTTTATTGTTAATTGTTGCTCAAAATTTAGAAAATAAAGATATTTATAGTGGTGGAGGATCAAAGAATTAGGGCTAAATTGGATCATGGGCTTAAAGGTGGAAATGAGCTTTTTTAATTGGAAAAATAGTATCTATTGAACCGGTTTATAATAATTATGTACGGTCTGAGTACATAACCCTGTCGTAACCTAGCGATTGATGGGTCGCCCTATACGCTCATGCGACCTTGAGGTCGAGGGTTTGAGTCCTCCTCAGATGTTGTCAAATGCTGGAGACATGTTGTCTTTGCCATTTTTTCCATTTTTCTCCTTTTTCATCCCGATTTAATTCATGTTTCCTCCTTTTTATTATTTTATCTCAATAATACCTCATTCCTACATGAAAATAACATCATTCACACACTTTTTTCTAAAAATACGAACACACAAAATACGGAATAAAGTATTAAAGATAAGATAAAAACACACAAAAATCACACGAAAACGACTCTAAAATATAGCAAATTTACACGCTAAACAATGGGACCCACCAACTCACTAATACAATTAAAATAAGGGACCCACACACCCTACTTATACATCTACCCACTACACATAAAATAATAATACTCCTTAATGTACGAGCAAAAAGCAAACGAATAGATTAATGTTGGAAGGAAGGAGTAAAATAGAATAGAATTTATGATATTATTATTATTATTATATCATTAAATTTCAATATTTAAATTCTATAAAATTATTTTTTACATTTTTAATTTCATAAACATCATAAATAAAATAAAATTTAAAATTCGTAATTAAATTAAAGTGTCCAACTGTTGTGCACCCGGTACACTTGGACGATCTTAAATGTTAGATTAAATTTTATTTGATCTTCATCATTAAATAAAATAAAAGAATTAATTTTTTTTTAAAATAACTACCCACTACTTGTAACCTATTAATCCCCATTTGCATCGGTGCACCAAGTGCACTACAAAATCACCTAAATTTTAATATAAATTAAAAATTTAAAAAAAACATAATTAATTATTTAAAGTTAAACTATAAGTAATTTTATTAGAAACAAAATTAGTTTTTATTTTTATTTTTGATATTACTATTTTCTTATAATTTTCGGGCAATTTTTAGCTGATTCAGGTAAATGGATGAGTTTCTAACTCTACAAAGTAGTGTCGTGAAACAGAAACGAGGCAGACCTAGAAGGAATTTTTATCAACTGGCAATTAAGCCCAATACTCATTTACAAGCAAAACTCAATACTTCAAAGATGAACCCGCATGAGCTTATGCACATTCTAGAGATAAAAAAGATACTAGAAGAACTAGATGAAATTAATTAACTTTATCTATGTGTTGCTTGTTTTAACCTCTTTTTTCAGCCACTTGTTTAGGCTTTCCTTTGCGGATTTTATTGGTAATTTAAACATCTGTACTTTTTCTGTTCTTCCTCTCCCTTCTTATTTTCTTTTTCCCTTTAATAAATAATATATATATTAGCTTAGCTGACTCAGGTTCACACATGACCCAAGTCAGCACTTGTTACATGTTAAGGGGGTCCACTTATTTGTGATGTATTTTATTATAATATTTTAATCTTTTACTTTATTAATTACTACTCATGTGTGTTGTGTAATATTAATGAAAAAAATAAAATGTGTACTTTATTTTATATGTGCTACAAAATTTATATAATTAAAATATTTTATTTTAGGGTCCATTACTATCAAGTACATTTTATATATTATTATTACTTATAGGTACATTATCCTAAAAATATTATTAATCAATATATTTTTAAAGAGTAAAATTCCCTTCTTATCCTTTGAGATTGTATTTAATAATATATTAAAATATAAAGATATTTTATATTAAAATTAAAAATAGACTTTATTCCTCATTTTTCTCCTAAAAGTCCGAGATTAATTAAGCTCATTCCACGCTGATGCGAATTGTGAGTTAAGCCAATATTATGCATATTCAATTTCTGAATACATCGTTACTGAACATTAAATATTCTGAATACCTACTAATTTTGAATACAAAAGTGTTTCCATTAAAGAATTCGAAATATATTGAATACATCCTAAATATTTCGTGAATATTGAGAAAACATTTCTGAGTACATCGTTATTGAACATTAAATATTTTAAATACTTACTGATTTTATTAAAATTTTCTAAATATTCTAAATTGTGTTCAATAATATATTAAAATGTAAAGATATTTTATATTAAAATTAAAACCAGATTTCGTTACACCCTTTTCTCCTAAAAATACGTTGGGATAAATTCAACTCATTTCACGTTGATAGGAAGCGTGAGTTGAGCCTCTTATTATGTGTATTTAATTTCTGAATACATTGTTACTGGACATTAAATATTATGAATACCTACTAATTTTGAATACATTTGTTATTAAACGTTAATTAATAATTTGAATAGTTATTGATTTTGAATAC
The DNA here is from genome assembly GCA_023678885.1 of Pogostemon cablin. NCBI lineage: Eukaryota > Viridiplantae > Streptophyta > Magnoliopsida > Lamiales > Lamiaceae > Pogostemon > Pogostemon cablin. The sequence goes on along the minus strand of CM042964.1, from coordinate 14,993,599 downwards.
AAAAGCATTTCAATTGAATGAATTTGTAATATATTCTAAATATTTCGTGAAAATTTGAGAAAACATTTCTACCCTCAAGACAATTAATAACTTATCAACGGATATATTATGTAGAATTCATACTCTGATATATTATGCAGAATACATGATACGAAATCCTAATAAATCCTTTTGAAAACTCATAATCGAATTTGCAAAAACCTGAACAAAATCAAATTGAAATTTCATTTATCATTGAATCTTTTTTCGATGTACAACATATTTGTATCATATTAGTTTGCGAGATAAAATGGAATTGTATGCAGAGTCCGCACTTTGATAATGAAATTGAGGGTTTTAATATGAAAACTAATTTTATTTATGTGAAAAGATTAAGTCTGGATTTCGATTAGTTGGTGTTTAAGAAAAAAGGGGGAAAAGTTGGTGGTGTTCAAAATAGTGTTGTATGGAAGATGGGTCGGTGATGTTCAGGATAGTGCTAGGTGGAAGATGATGAAGGGGTATATTAGGTATCTCATTGTAGTACATTGCATCTATCAGTAATAATTTTACTCCATTGTATCTAGTAGTAATATAAGAGTATAATATGTATTGGATAGTAATAAATCCTTTATTTTATTTTAAATAGATTCATAATTTAAAATATATAATTATAAAGATAATCTCTTTAAGTTTTCAAATTTAATTTTTAATTTTTATTTATAAAAAAATGATAAATATTCTATAACTAATTTAAAAAAAATTGTCTTTAATTAGACTAACGTCATTGAATATTTAACATTGAATTTTTATTCAATAAATATTAGGTTGCAAATTGAGTAATTATTAGTAAAAACAAGTATTCTCTCCATAAAAAAAATTCAATAATTAATACTCCTATTTAAAATAATTTTATAAATTAAATTATATTAATATGGGTCTTAAATAAAAATTTTATTTATATCACATGTTACTCAAAATCAACCTATACATAATATATAACAATGGAATTAAGAGATAACAATAATAATAATAATAATAATGATAATAATAATAATATTTATATAAAAATTTAATATCATTAATAAATATTTCTTTTGTTCAATAACTGTTTCATTACTACTAGGGGTATGCAGTAATCGAAATAAAGAAAAACTGATCAAATCGAATCAAGCATTTCGGTTCAGTTGTCATACATTCGGTTCGGTTTTGATTTTTATTTTTTAAAATTTCGATAAATTAGTTTGGTTTTGATAATAAAATATTTGATTTAATTGAAACATAAACAAATTTTAATAAAAAATATATTATATGAATATATTCAGATATTTTAAAATGATTGCGATTATACATATTAAAATGATGACGTTTTGACAACAATCAATAAACAGTGGATGAAAAACTTAACGGGGAAGACAAAGACTTATATGAGACTGTCTCATGTAAGAGCTTTCGTAAGACGGACTGAAAGTAATAACTTTTATAATAAAAAGTTATACTAAATAAATAAAAAGTGATCATGTTATTTCATGAACAATTTATAATATAAATGAAAAGTTATAATATTTTATAGTGAAAGTAATAATTATTTTAAAAAGTGTAAAATGGTCTTACGCAAGACCTATCCAACGTGAGATAAATTTATAATTTTATTAGTGTAATGTAATTTTTATTCGAAAATGTAGTGCTAAAATTTTAATAAATATAAAATTTTGAATATACTTGTTCACATTGATTAATAAATATTATTATTTAACGTTTAGTAGGTAGGTAAAGTGTGTTCTACTTTTTACCCCTCCACGTAATTAATCCTAATCTGCCGGTTTAATAAAAGCAGGAAAGAAAAAAAAAATACATCTACTTTATTACACTGATGTGAACAATAGTACGTTTAAAAAAAGTAACCTGGTCATGCTTTACAATTCAATTCTTACACTGAATACATATTACAGTACTCATTAAATTTCAAATTCCCTCCAAACATTCAATAACTTCCTTCCAAATACTCTAAATCAACCATTACATGGCTGTCTTCTCCTAAATTCCCCCCAAAATACCCTACTAATTTTCCCCTAATTTACAGTATAAATAAATTCACTCCACAAAAACTTACAAACAAAAAACTGAGAAAAAAATGATAACAAAAAATCTTAGAAACAAGGAATTAAATGCCACTGCTCAATTCTTATTAGTGGGCTCTTCACAAATGACAAGGTTGAAAATGGTAGATTCAAGGAAGTTGTTGCCAAATTCTGTATCAACTGCAATTAGAAGGACATGGGCAAGAGTTAAACAATAAATTGAAGCAGGTAATCCTATTTCATTACTCAATACAAAAACTACGTGGACCTCCAAAATCTACTAAATTTGATAAAAAGAAGCTACAACTTATTGAGTTCAGTAAGAGGGAAACAATTAGGAGTCTTGCAATTGAGATGAAAGTAGGCAAAAGTATAGTTGGACAGTGGGTACGAAGGGGATTGATCGAGTCTCATACCAACGCAATCAAACCAGCTCTCAAATATCAGCACAAGATCAGTAGAATGAAGTTCAGTCTATTAGCATTGGAAGTGAAGGCAGATGAAAATTTAATCAAATTTAAGAGCATGCAGTAGATTATTCACACAAATAAGAAGTTGTTCAATCTTACAATAACCACAGAAAGATACTATTTGCTGCCAACTGAAACAAAACAACATAGAGAATGCCAAAGTAAAAGGTTCATCACAAAGGTCATGTTTATATGTGCAGTGGCAAGACCTTTATATGGTTCAAGTGGGGAATGCTTATTTGATAGAAAAATTGGTATTTTTTTCCTTCACTGAACAAGTACCAGCAAAGAGAAATTTAAAAAAAGAGAAGCTAGAACAATCGAGACCAAAGCAATGCAATCAATCACAAAAGATATGACTAAAGATGTCTTGATCAGTAAGGTAAACTCTCATTAATCTGATTATAGAATTCATGTCTATATAAATTCATATTATATGCATCATTGAGTTATGAAACCTAAAACTTGTCCTAAATAAGAATTCATGCAAAATTCCTTATTGTTGTCATTTATTTTAGGTAATACCAGCCATCAAAGCTAAATGAACAAGTAGGGCAAGTAGAGACATATATATTCAACAATATAATGTAAAGCCACACATAGATGATAATGATCCAGAGTGTAGAGAGGCTGCATGTTCAGATGGATTTAATATGCACTTAGTATTTCAAACTCATAATAGTTCAGATCCTAATGTGAATGATCTAGGATGGTTTAGGGCTTTGGAATCATTGCAAGTGAAAACTTCAACTACAACAGTTGATGAACTGTTGCAAGCAGTCAACAATTCATTTGAAGAATTGTGTCATAATAAACTCAATATAACATTTTTAAGCCTACAAGTATGTATGAGGCAAGTGTTGATTTGCAAAGGATCAAATAGCTACAAGATCCCTCACTTGGGAAAGAATGCATTTTTAAGGGAAAGGACTCTTCTTACATATTTGGAAGTGGAACTTGATGTAGTTCAATCAAGCATTGATCATCTAATTGAGGAGAATGCAGTAGATGGCTTAGAGGAACCCATTGAAAGTGTGGAAGGATTGGTTTGAGACATTGTGTTGTGTTTTGGAGGGGCAGAAAGCATGGAATATATTTTGAAGGCTGAAAATATATAATATCCAGCCTTAGGAAAGAAACTTAGGGTCGTTTTTTTGCTAGTAAGGATGTTTTTTTTTAATATTTTGCATATATAAATATGGAAAGGGTAGAATTTTAACTATAATGGATGTAAAAGTGATTGTTTACTGCTATAGAACAAACTGATTTAGTGGTTTGTTTAAACAATAACAGTCTGCCCCATTATGTAAGTATGTTTAAACTATGTTATTCCACTCTTAGAATATAAAATCATCATTGAGTGATTATGAAATCATCATACAACATGTGTATGTGTTGTGTCTAGGAAAAAAGAGCAAATTTACCACATAAACCGATATACATTACACTCTCAGATTATAAAATCATCATAGAGTGCGTGTGTGACACCTAAATGATCATGTGATAACAAATGAAAGATGTATTTATCTCCTAACACGGCCATTTGGTAACACTGATCACATTTAAAATGATCAGTGCATATAAATTGATCATAAGAACAAAGGCTTATCACTGCATATAAATTGATCATAATTACATAGGCTTCACTTCACAAATAAGCTCGCAGGCTTCAAATTCATAAGCTCACATGTCATAACCTCACAAATTGAAACATTCCTGCGAACAATCAATAAATCATCAACATAAAGAAATAATATAATGAAATCATCATCCGAAAACTTCTGAACAAACACACAATGATCAGAAATGGTTTTCTGGTAGCTTTTCTCCCCCATAACTGACTCAAATTTCTGATACCACAGTCTAGGTGCATGCTTCAAACCGTAGAGACTTTTCTTCAGTTTGCACACATGGTCTTTTTTTTCTTTCACCTTGAAACCTTCAGGTTGCACTACGTAAATCACTTTATCTAGATCACCATGAATAAAAGTGGTTTTGACATCCATTTGCTCAATCTCCAAGTCAAGGCTAGCTGCCAAACCAAGCACAAAACAGATGGAAGACATTTTAACAATTGGAGAGAAAATTTATTCAAAATCACTTCCCTCTTTCTGGCTGAAACCTTTAACAACCAATCTAGCTTTGAACCGTGGCTTTGAAGTGTGCTCGTCTTGTTTTATCCTGTACACCCACTTGTTCTTCGAAGCATGTTTCCCCTTTGGTACTTTCACTAGATCAAATGTGTCATTTTCATGCAAGAACTTCATGTTATCTTGCATTCTTTCCAACCATTCATTCTGTGTTCTCCACGAACTGCTTCTCCATAGAATTCAGGCTTTCCCCATCAGTCAAGAGCACATACTGATCAGGAGGATATATCCCAAGAAGGCACACGAGCTGTATTGCTTCTTCTAGGTGGTTCTTGAACCTCCTGTTTTGGAACATCATGTGGTTGTGGCTGATCAGTATCCTCTTCATCATGTAAAGGATGATTGACATGCTCATCATTACTGAAATCATGCTGATCTTTATCCTCCTTTTCATCTTGATCCTCCTTTTCATCTTCTACTTGACCTTGACAATGAGGAACAATTTCCGAGTCAATCAAGTCACCACCAGGCATAGAAATTGAGTTATCCGTCTTCTCAATATCTCTTATGGTTTGATCCTCAACAAACACAACATCCCGACTTCAGACAAGCTTTTTCTCCACGGGATCATAAAGTCTGTAACCAAACTCATCTTGACCATAACCAAGAAACACACACTTTCGAGTCTTCATATCCAACTTAGACCTCTCATCTTTGGGAATATGCACAAATGCCTTACATTCAAATACCCGCAAATGATTATAGGAAACATCCTTTCCCGACCAAACTCTATCCGGAACATCAAAGTTTAAAGGAACACATGGAGTAAGATTTAAGACATGTACAACAGTACTCAGAGCCTCATCCCAAAAATGATGAAGACAACCCTTCTTCTGATAGCAGACATCTTACTCTCTCAACCAATGTTCTGTTCATCCTTTCTGCAAGCCCATTCAACTGAGGAATCTTTTTATGTCAGATACCATGCTCTCTGCAATACTCATCAAAAGGACTAATGTATTCCCCTCTATTATCAGATCTGATGCATTTCAACTTCTTCCCAGTTTGTCTCTCAACTAAGGCATGAAAGTTTTTTAATGCATCGAGCACCTAACTTTTCTTCTTCAATGTGTAGATATAGGTCTTTCTTGAATGGTCATCTATAAAAGTAACAAAATATAAAGCACCACCAAGAGTTCTTATTTTCATGAGACCACAAACATCAGAATAAATTAAATCATGTATACCTGATGCTCTGGAAGGAGTTGAGATCTTGAAAGCAACTCGGGTTTCTTTCTTACCAAACAGTGAGAGCACTTCTTTAAAGATGCATTCTTCAGGTCTAGAATGAGATTTCCCTTCTCAATAACCTTCAATACCTTCTCACTGATGTGATTGAGTCTGCTATGCCACAACTTAACTATCCCCTCATTCTCAACTGCATTAATGGAGCTATCAAGTAGTTTTGCTTGCATCAAGTATAACGAAGAATGTTTTTGACCTCTAGCAACAACTAAAGAACCTTTTGTGAGCTTCCACTGACCATCGAAAAACACATTGCAGAAACCTTCATCATCTAGTCTCCCAACAGATATCAAGTTTAACCGAAGATCAGACACATGCTTCACATTTCTCAAAACGAGTGTAGCACCATTACTTGTCTGCAAACATACGTCTCCAACGCCAATGGCTTTAACTAAGCCGTCATCACCCATCCTAACATTTCAATAGTCATCTGACATGTAGGATGTGAACATCTCTCTACGAGATGTGGCATGTATGGATACTATCAACCACCCAATTACTTTCATGATATGCAAGATCGACAATTTCATAATCACGAAAGATAAGAAAATCACTTGTCGCAGCAGACACTCGATCATCACCTTTCGTTTCATCATTCTTCATTTTTTTCCCGTTTTCTTTCTTGTCATCTTGCTTGGGTTTTCTGCAATGCCTTGCTATGTGTCCTGGAGTTTTACAATTCCAACACTCAACCTTGTTGTATCTGTTGGATTTACTCCGACCTTTTTGCTTACCTTTTGGACCTCTACTTTTACTTCTCCCCCTCTTCTCTATAACCAAAACCTCTGATTGCTGAAAAGAGCCCTGCGATTTTCTCCTCGTTTCCTCATTCAAAATGCTGCCCTTAACCAAATCCATTGTCACTACAGGAAATCATACTTTTTGTGACGAAAATTTCGTCATATTTAATTACTCAAAAGTGACGAATTTTACTTTCGTCACTAAAATATTATCATTAGCGACACAATTTGTAGTTGTCGTTATTGGTAAATTTATTCGTCACTAATTAGTCTATTTCATGACGAAATTGATATATGCGTCACAATTTTTTTTAAAGATATTTTTTTCAACTAAGCATTAGTGTTTAATTGTTTAATGACCATTTTATACAAATTGGTGACTAAACTTTTCGTCATCAATAAATTATATTTTTATAACGATTATAAAATTGTCATGAAATTTTTAAATAATTAGTGACATCATATATTTTGTCATAAATGTCTAATAATAGTGACGATAAATATAAATCGTTACATTTTCAATAAAAGACATGTAATATTATAATGCAATACATGAGTTTCGTCATAATTTGTATAGCAAATAATACAAATTTAAATTTAATTCTTATTTTGATAACCAAATTTATTATTTTCTAATTTTCTTCATTACTGATTATTAAATTCCATGACAACATTAATAATATCATCACAATTAATATATTTTAAAATTAATAAATAATAGAAGTGTAATAATATTTTTAACTATAAATTTTGAGAAAATTAAAAGGCAAATAATACTTTATTATAATAAATACTATTATGTTATATTTATGCAAATATACAAATGTACAAATAATCGTGATTTGGAAAAATTGAAAATACAATCATGAATTGGAAATCTACATGCTCTAGAACGGCTAAAAGAGATCATTTGTGGCCATAATCATCCCCGAGCAGATGCATAACAGTAGCAGCAAAAACCTAGCAGATAGGGAATCACCAAGCAAATATATAGCATACAACAGAAAACCAGCAATAACACCATTACAACAGCCACTCAGAAAATCCAAGAAAATTCTCTAGAATCAAAGTACACTAAATCAGCGAAAACCAAGGCAGAACAAACCAAAACACTGAAGCAGTTGCCAATAAAAATCATATTTCAATTGTAGGGGGTGAGTTATCAGAGCAACCAAAAGAAGAAAAAAAAGAGTTGGAAAATGGTGATATTTTATCTTGATAAGTGACAACAAGAATATTGACAAACCTTAACGAATGCAAATCACACTAACTGCAAATTTCAAATATACGTAGATGTAAATAGGTTAAAGGACAATATGTGGGCAAAGGATAAGCCAACAAGTTCTAACTGCACAACACATATCAACTGCCACTCCAAAATATCATCAACAGCCAAAAGGAAGGTTAGCGCAACTTCTTTGCTGATTTCTATTCAGATGGATTCATAATCCAAGTCAGAAGCACACCGATCAGTTCCCCAACCCTGTTTTTCCATCATCCTTCAATACAGTTTTCTTCTCTTGATGACCACAACCAAAGAGCTATTGGCATGCTTCGTTACAATTATACAAACCATAGTAAAAAGATTAAAATTAGAAAATGTCAAGGCTGAGAAAAAATCCTCAATAATTCTGCTAAAGGATTATCTACTATTATGTACAGTGTGTCAGCCCATGTCTTGCTACCTATACACAGTGAAAGTGTGTTGAGAGAGAGAGCCGCAACAATCAAAATCAAAATTTTTACGTAATTATCCAAGACAAAAGACAAAGAGCATTTGTAATGTTCAGCAACATTAGCTAGTCATGATAGAGCATTTAAGTTATTTTCAAATTTGCAGCCACAAAAGCAACTCATAATAAAGAACCTTGCTTAGCTGGAAAATATAAGTAAAATGGGCCAGATAAAAAAAATCAAAGAAGTTTAAAGTGAGAAAGTTTCAGGATTTGAAAAAAAAAAATCAGATGGCCATAACATCATTTCATGATCAATTTAAACTGTACACTAATACATCAAAATGAAAGATGAACAGAAATCAATGCAAGGCGTCTTAAAAGTCAATCATAGTTTCATAAGGGTTTTAAATAAAATTCATTTCTCTGACATATAGTTAGCTAGCATAATAAGCAGGCATTACAAGTCAACAAAAACAGGTTGTAGTTAATATTAGTCTACGATTGCAAAGGTGCAATTTCAATGCTACTTCCCCCATGGGGAATCAGCTTCCCAGAACATATTCATGTGCCATAAAAGATAAATAATATACCAGTTAATTAGGAAGAACAAGAGTAGAAGGGGGGAAAAAAAGTGTTCTCATCCATAGGAATGGGGAAAATGAAACGGCTTGAAACTATTATACAGCATTGAAGGAATTATGAAAGAAAATAAAAATCATTCTCAGTAAGCATGTAATTGGATGGACTTGTACTTTGAATGGAAGACATGTGAAACCAGCACCAATGAGGTAAAATGTTCAAAGAGCATGTTTAGTCTTTATTGAGATTAACAATACCAGGGCATGCTTATAATATACACTTAAAAGCATTATTAGCCTGTATTAAAATTGTCTTAAGCATATCTAAGAATAGCTAGATTAATGTAAATGTACTTGAAAGCTAAATGAGATTTTATCCAGCAGTTAGTACCTGCTTCATTTCCAAAGGCACTGAATTTCTTCAGAAGAAAAGCCTTCATTTCCATCAAAACAGGTGATTTCCCAATACCTGAGAAAATCAGGAGTACTTGATCATAAATCAAATAGATTGCATAACATTCAATACAAGATTGCAGCTTTTCAGAATTTTAACCAAACCTATATGTATACAAGATTGTAACTACTAAAGTTTTATTTCACATGGAAAACAACTTTAGATTAAGAAGTGAGTTTCTGAAACTCTTTAGTTATTGTACTAAATAAATGATATCATAGAAGTTCTAATACTAGTTGACAGGGGATTAAATCACCAACTATAAACTACAATGATTAAAATATATCAAACACGCACAAAAAACACAAACACTCCTGCATAGACAGAGAGAGCCAAATGCTTTCCAAGCAAAACAAGAGCATTAACACAATAAATAATTCAATACAAGAGTCTCAACACAAGAAAGAGTTCCACTCTATGTTTAGAGAGTGAGTAGATTGATTAAATTGCATCAAAGCGCTCTGACCATTCATAAGAATGGAGAGTATCTCATCCTTGATTCCAAGTGTCAGATCCAACATAAAGAGTGTCACATCCCTACACAAGAAAACATCATACAAATCTTTTGGATTTGCATGAATAAAATCTTTCAGAAATCCAAAATGGCTTCGATTTTTATTGAAGTTGTTTCATCGCTGACAATAAATAAAAGCAGAAATGTAGAATCAAATTTAAATTTCAATTTTGGAGCATTACAGGATTACATGAAAATACCAGAATCCATAATCCTAGTACTAGTCAAGAAATTGTAATAAAATAGAACCGTTCAGTACCAAATGGAGCCGATTTCAGGCGAGGATGGGGCGTTGTTCCTGGTCATTGAACCGTTAGTCGGACCATCGATGCAATTTCAGTGGGTTTCTCTTAGGAATTTGACTTGCGCATTTGCTGCTGCAATTTTTTTTGGGTATTGAAAGGTTAAGAATCTAAATATGGCTTCAGAGAACAGTCAGCTGCATTACAATTTCACACTTTCGCGTATTTTTTTTGTTTAGGAGGGAACTAATTGGCCCTGAATTTCACATTTTGGCGGATATTTTTTTTGTTAAGGAGGGAATTAATTGGCGCTATTCTTTTGGTTACAGGGATAGATTTGTGGAGATATTGGAACAATTAACAAGACTCATAAATTATTTTAAATTTTAAAAGTATATTAATTATGGGTTGGTCTTGCGTGAGACCGTCTCACGTGAAATCGTTTTTCACTTTTTAAAATAGTTATCACTTTCGCTATAAAATATCATCACTTTTGCTATAAGAATGTTATCACTTTTTATTTATACTATAAATAGTTTATGAAATAACATTATCACTTTATTTTATAAAAATTATCATTTTCAGGTATCTCACGTAAGCCCTTATGTGAGATGTTCTCACACAAATCTTTATCTTGTTTAGGTCCATCGGTGTCATATGTGCACCGGAGTTGAACTCTTAATTATATTATGGGTAGATCCTGGGTGAGACCGTCTCACGGACCCTCTTATGTGAGACGGATCATCCATTATTTTATATATTAAAGAAAAAAGAAATAAAGAAAAGTAAGGGGCTTGTTTGATTTTACTAATTAAAAATCATATTTTACTAATCATAAAAGTTCGGTAACCTCCAGATTCTCTACGCATTCAGGTTGTTTTAAATTAAAAAATTTCACTTAAAAAAAATTCTATGTTATTAATTTATTATTATTATTATTATTCATAGTTCAATGATCTTATTATCACTTTATTATAATCAGATATCACTTTATATTAAAAATATTATCACTTTTTATTCATTCTATGAATGGTTCATAAAATAATTAAATTAAATGTTTATCAATTTTTCTTTATTATGTATAACTTTTTATTAAGTATGTTATCACTTTTTATTCCAATAATTTGTTCGTAAAATTTTAATTAGACGGATATCACTTTTTTTTTTAAATTGGAATTACTTTTTATTGAAAATATTATAATTTTTATTATTCCAGTAAATTGTTTGTGGATATACTTTTTTAATTAGTTATCACTTTTTTAGGAAAGATGTTATCACTTATCTTTTAAAATGTTATCACTTTTCATTTATATTATAAATTATTCATTAAATATTGATCACAATAAACGTATCACTTTTCATCACTTGAGTATCACATTGTATAAATTTATAATTTTAAATTAAAAAATAAATTAAATAAATAAAAAAATTTAAATTAATAAAATTTTAAATAATAAAAAATATAAATTAAAAGAAAAAACTTAAAATATAAATATATATAATACAAAAACCTAATTAAATTAATTCCATAATTAATTTCCTAATTTTCTAATTTGAGCCCAACCAAACAGACCCTTTAAAATATATTTAATGGACTAATAGATGATCTGTCTCATATAAGAGGATCCGTGAGACGGTCTCACCCAAATCTTTGTCTTATATTATATGTACACGCATAATAAATATTTATTTGTTTTATCTTATTTTAAAATATTTTTAAGAAAAAAAATTGAGAATAACTTACTTTGTATTATTTTAAAATTTTTAAGTTTAATAAACTTAGTTTAATAAACCGTGCACGTGATAATGATAATATACTATTTATTTATAATCTTGTAAACGTCTGCAGGTAATCAATTTGAGTCTAGATTAATCAGTCACATAGTTGAGTTGTTTGCCTTAGCATTACCAATTCTCTATCCTTGAACTCTTAAATTGTTTTCTCTTGTGTGATTTATTTAATTCGCATTACTTTAATTATTTAATTTCACTTTTTATTATTTAATTAATTATCTTCCAAAATTTCTAGAATTTGTCTTGCAATTGAATTATCATATATAGAATTACTTATTAAATTCATAATTATCTCGTGGGAACAATAATTTAACTTGGTCACACGCACTGCTGTCGATCCAAAATAGCGATCATTGTTTATATGTGAGTGCATATTAAATTAATATTTATGGGATTGATGATGGATGATTAAAAGAAATTTAAAAAAAGGGGGGAGGGGGTGGGGCGGACCCGACCCGTATGGGTCTGGGAACAGGTACGCAATCTAGGACCGTACGGGTATCAGGGCGGATCTGGGGTAGGCCTTTTAAAAATGGGCCCAGTTCAGGTAGTTAACTACACGTCTTAGACCTGACCCGTTGATATCCCTATCAGAATGACTAAATGTTCCCCAAAAAATATTTATATGAAATCATCATTAATTAATTAGATATAATTATCCTTATGAAACTTATATGTGTTCAATTGCAACAAACGAACATTCATCTATCTTATCTGTTCGTTCGGTTGCAACAACCGAACAGTTGCAACCTAACAGAACAAATAATTCATCTATCTTATGTGTTCGGTTGCAACAACCTAATAGAACAAGTTTTGTAAATTTTTTTAATTCAATCTATATTAGCGAATAGGTAAGATAAAAAATACAACCTAACGAACAAGATTTGTGAATTTTTTTAAATTCATATCTATATTACCGAATAGATAAGATAAAAGATAAGTTTCATGGACATCATCGATCTTTAAACAAAGATTTTGATTCCTCTTTGAGTGTAAGTAAGCAAGTTTCTCTTGATTCTATCAATGAATGTGGCAGTGGTAGTGGTTATTGTAACAACAAATTTTGTATTTATAATAAAATAAATACAAATTGAATTACAAAGATAATCCAGATGGATTGAACTTGATAATTTAGGGAACAATCTCTATTGATCCTCTGATTCTTCTCTCGAACCAATTTGGACTTTGACTTTGACTTGTTGACTGCGCTGATTGTGTATGTTGAGTCGGATCTTCAGTTGAAGCTTGGTTGAGCTCAGGTTTGGGGCTTTGTAACGTTTATCCAGAGGCGTCGAGCCTTTGTTTGGATTAAACGTGCTTGCTGTGAGAAACACTCGATCTGGGGGGCTTAGCACCTTTATCCCGGGTCGTATGTTGTTCTTGTCTCGAAGAACACTAGAGAACTTAGTATATGAAAAACACTCAATCTGGGGGGCTTAGCACCTTAATCCCAGGTCGTATGTCGTTCTTGCCTTGAAGATCTTGAGGAGCATTGCTCGTGTTTCAATCTCTTTAGAGCGTTGTCGTCTTCGGATGCTTCAGTGTCTTTCAAATGAAGGGAGGAGACACCTTTATATAGGTGAGAGGTGAAGACTCCCTCATTAATGTTTTGCATTCTGATTGGTCCACTCTATTTGGGTCATATCCTGCGGGCTTGGGCTTCCACTTGTTTGGGCTGTAATCAAGCTTATTTTATTTGGGCCTGATTTAATTATATGGGCTGGTTTGACTTAAGTCAGACCTCATTTGATTTGGGCTTGTTTGACTTGGACCAGGCCTTATTTAATTTAAGCCTCATTTAATTTGTTGGGCTTAAATTATTTATCAATTATTTATTAATTTATTTTTTAGTAATTAATTTATTTAAATTCCACAATAAATTAATAATTGATATTTAATCAACAAAATCCACGTGTCGCCATTTAATTGGACCGTAAATATTAATTGCTTACAAATGCCCCCTTGCGATTTGTTTCACGGACGTCATATCTTGTTGAGAAGGAATCGCAAAAGTCCCTTTTATTTTCAGCATTTGTAATTTGGGCTTTTACAATTGAGATATTACTTTATTCAAGTAATAATTTTTTCTTGGCCCACCTTTTTATTTGTCAAATGGCCCAAATCAATTTATTTTTTCTCAAGTGGCCTAAATCAATTTACTTTCTCAAGTGACCCAAATCAATTTCCTGCTTAATTTCAAGATTTACGGGAGAAGAAAATAGGGGCAAATTTGATTCTTGCTCATCAAGATGATTTCCAAATCTTCACTCAAAATAAAAGAAATCTCTTGAAATTTTGAGAGATTTCAATCATGCAAATTATTTCCATAATTTGCTGCAGCCCCTCCACTATATAAGAAGAACCTGGTGCATTTGATTTCTTCATCAACAGAATGTAATACAATTGCAGTTCTAATTTCTTTTCTTTTCCTCATTTTTTTTTCAAAGAGTGATTCTCCTTCATCAAGCATTGCCTACTATCGTTGTAAGCCTTCAATCCATTTTTTATCTGCCCCTTTATATTAATGTATGCTTCTTCTTCTTTTTTTGTCACTGTACGATTGGTGTATACTTAGTGATCTTCTTATCGACCTCGTCATTCTTCCTCTTCAAAGGAATCGACGGCGAGCCTCGTCCCTTTAACTGGAATTTATAGTTGTCCCTTTAAATTGTCCCTTCACGGCTGTCCCTCGGTTTGCCCCTCGGTTATTCCTTCAATTTTGACCCTCCTTTTATTTATTTATTTATTTATTTTTTCAACTTTTGGGCCTCAACTATTGTTAAGCTTTATATTAAATCAATTCATGATTTTAGACTCATGAATTAATTTAATTATTCCCTTCAATATTTAAGCCCTCGCCATCATGTATTTAATTTATAATTTCGAAAATAATAATTAATTGGCCCATGAATTTATTTTGGGCCTTTTAATGAGTTAAATCTACAAATATAAATTAATTTGAACACCTTTTACTGATACTTTCTCATATATTTTCTTGCAGTTTAATTTCAAGATGATTTACTTCGATAGTATGGTCATAGACTCGAATAAGCGTCAATTGATGATTCTTGACAATAAGAACTCACCATCAGATGGAACAACTCATCTTCCGATTGAGAGACCCCTGATGGGTGCACTTATCGAGAAACTTCCTCGTGAGAGTAACAAATTTGGTCTAGAGACTTGGACTAGAGACCTGGACTTGGGTGAAACCAAAGTTGAAGCTTTGAGTGCTGCCAACCATGTTAAAGAAAGAAACATTGGCCCTTTGCCCACATTAGGGCGCCAAATAATCAACGGCGATGCGGCGTGGGGCAAGTCAGTGAACTTTCTCGGTGAATTCCATTACACTCCCGGATATTGGGAGTGGACTGAAGTTGTACTCAGAAGATATTGCTCTGATCTTGAAAAAACAAGGATTTATGACCCTATTTTCGCATCTTTATTCACGTATGACAGTAGTCGTGAACT
Organism: Pogostemon cablin; assembly: GCA_023678885.1. Taxonomy (NCBI): domain Eukaryota; kingdom Viridiplantae; phylum Streptophyta; class Magnoliopsida; order Lamiales; family Lamiaceae; genus Pogostemon; species Pogostemon cablin. The sequence goes on along the minus strand of CM042964.1, from coordinate 14,978,205 downwards.
CATCAAAGCCTTTTTTGAAGCGTGGTGCCCCATTACCAATACCTTACTCACTTCCTTTGGAGAAATATCGATTTCTTTATGGGACTTGTATAACTGGACGGGATTGCCACTTGCTGGTCACTTATATGAAGAAGTTGTGCTCGACAAGCCCGAACTCTTCAATGAGCGTGATGCCGCCGGCTTATGCATTCCATCTAGTTGTCGATATTTGCTGCACGCTTACCATAAACTTCATAGTCTTGACGGTGATGGTTTTATTTCACTTACTCGATGGGCAAACTTTTGGTTTTGTCGGTCTATAACATACAAGAAACCCCCTGCACGTGAAGAGAATAGGAGGAAGAACCGCGGTAAGAGGACACACAATCCCAAGGGGAGTATTGGCGATCACAAGAAATGGACCTCTGCAGAGAGAGAACCATTTAAAGTGCTTGGTATTGATGCTACACAACAAGACGAAACGTATCTGGCTGCTCATCTGGCTTGCTGGCTTTTCTATTTCATACTCCCTACCGATGATGTAGATTTGATATGTCCTGGTACCTTTAAGGTGGCGAGTTCGATGGCTGCAAGGAAATCAGTTGGACTTGTCGTTCCAGTTTTAACAAGCATCTATAGCGGTTTGAATAAAATTTTAAATGAGCTTTGACCCTCTGAAGTGAAGTCGACATTTCCCATACATTTTGTTTATACATGGTTGGCCCACTATTTTAATACTCATCATCCGAATCCTAATGAATTGAAAGTTCCTTTAATGGTAACATATTCAGGCGAGAAGGGAACTAAGTATTTTACTTCAGCCAATGCTCGCAAGAGGCTTCAAAATGGAAATGATGCTTCCTTGTTTTGCAACGTTCGTCGAAGCACTTTGGCACGACTGGAGTTTCTTTATTGCTATTCGTACACATTATCTTACCCTGCGGCAGAATGGGGGATTTCTTATTGAACCTTACAACCCACATCGCTTTAGCCGCCAATTTGTCTTTAATCAGGCAGATACTCCAGGGAGATTGAAAATAGACCTTCGAGAAACTACTTTAGAGCAAGGGTTCCAATATTGGAAATAATGTATCTTACGTAATTCTCGTTCTACAGTGACTTTTCCATGTGCCCCTTCAGAGTTCAAAGACTTCTGCTCACCAGAATACAATCAATGGTTCTCTCAGACTCATGGCACATATTTTATAGACCATGTGGCAGATCTAATCAGAATTGTTCCAAGCCATTTCGTAGAAGAAGTTGACATTATCAGCACTTCTAATAATGTCGAAACTGATGAGACAGCTGTATCGTTAGAGGCCCCGCTTCCTCGAAAGGTGATCATAGGGACGTTTGGTGGAGTAGAAAAGAGAAAGAGTGATCTCTCTCATTCAAATAACAGAAACACAGACCGAAACTGGAAAAGGACTAAGCGAGCCAAATCTCCGGTGCCTATCCTGACAACTCAAGCCGAGGTTTCATTCACCCTTTAATTATGAGTTACATATTTCCATGTCTGCAATTTTTTTTTCTAACATCTTTTCTTTTTGTAGCATCTGCATGCTGTATTGGGTTCTGATTATGATGAATTTGAGGAAGGATCAGATTCTATTGCAGGCCCTGAAGACTTAGCTGATGATGGTTTCTTGGATCATGCTTCTCCCAGCGTATCTGAATCTCATCATCTACTTGCTACGACTGAAGCTCCAGAAATTACAGAATTTAACTTGATGCCGAGATCATGGATGTTAGGAAGCTAGTTAACATGGAAGTGTGGAAACGCTTTTAAGACATACTGAAGAGGACTCCTGTTAGCTCCTTATCTTCTATAAGGAATGAGGGACTTAAGATGGTGAACAACTTTAAGAGCGCTCCTGAGATTGACAGATCTACTTTAGAGGAATCATTCAATTTCTTACTTTCCAAAGCCGATGTATATGATTCTTTGAAGATAAAACTTGTTGATGGGATGTCCAGGAGAGAAGTCAAGAAATGTCTAACCGATGCAAGGAAGCGTGCTCAAGACTACAAAGGCAAAGAAGCTACAGAGAGCAAACAGTTGCAAGAATCTGAAACTAGGTTGAAGAAGATTACAGAGGAAATTGAGCTCTTGTTGAAAGAGAAGGAGACAATATCTCAAACAGTTGAACGTCTTCGCGAGTCTGTTCAAAGTGCAAAACTCAGGGTCTAAACTGTTGCCAGGGATATTGATGTACTGCAGAAAACACCCCTCTTATATGATTCCATTGCTGATGAATTAAAAAGTGTTACACAAGCTTTGGAAGACGCTCGAGAGGAGTTATCCATTATGAATATTTTTCATTAGCTTGTATTGAACCATTTAATTTCAATGTTCCTTTTTTTGTTCTGAACTGTAAGATATTATCAATAAAGTTCATCTTTTTCTTTTATCTCTTTTTCTTCTTCTTGTTCATCATTGCATCTATAGTTTACTTACTGTCTTTTGATATTTACTTGTTGCCTTCATACTTTAATTTGTTTTACAAACTTGATGCGAATAAACCAAAACATGACTGAACTTAACAAAATTCTAAGCTGCCTATGTACCTCTTTACAGAGGATCAAGTCATTACGTAGTTCAAAGGGACATAATTTGGTTTTGAATGGGGGTTGTCGTGCACAGTTTATACTCATGCGGGTGTAAGCAGTTAAAATTTACGGTCCAATTAAATGGCGACACGTGGATTTTATTAATTAAATATTAATTTATTTTGAAATTTAAATCAATTAATTCCTAAAGTAAATTAATAAATAATTTGAGCCCAACAAATTAAGTGGGACTTAAATTAAATGAGGTCTGACCCAAGTCAAATAAGCCCAAATTAAATGAGGCCTGACCCAAGTCAAGCAACCCCCAAATTAAAGGAGGTCTGATTGAAGTCAAACAAGTCCATACAAATTAAATCAGGCCTAAGTAAAATAGGCCTAATTACAGCACCAACAAGTGGAGGCCCAAGCCTGCAAGATATGGCCCAAATAGAGTGGACCAATCAGAATGCAAGGTATTAATGAGGGAGTCTTCACCTCTCACCTATATAAAGGGGTCTTCTCCCATCATTTGACACACACTGAAGCATCCGAAGATGACAACGCTCTGAAGAGATTGAAACACGAGCAACCCTTCTCAAGATCTTCAAGGCAAGAACGACATATGACTCGGGATTAAGGTGCTAAACCCTCCAGATCGAGTGTTCTTCATACACTAAGTTCTTCAAGACAAGAACGGCATATGACATGGGATTAAGGTGCTAAGCCCCCCAGATCGAGTGTTTTCCATACACTAAGTTCGTCAGTGTTCTTCGAGACAAGAACGGCATACGACCCGGGATTAAGGTTCTAAGCCCCCCAGATCGAGTGTTTTTCATACACTAAGTTCTTCTTTGTTCTTCGAAACAAGAACAGCATACGACCCAGGATTAAGGTGCTAAGCACCCCAGATCAAGTGTTTCTCACAGCAAGCACTTTTAATCCAAACAAAGACTCGACGCCTCTGGATAAACGTTACAAAGTCCTAAATTCGAGTCCGAACAAGCTTCAACTGAAGATCTGACTCAACACACAAAGTCAACGTAGTCAACACAGTCAGCGCGGTCAACACAACAAGTCAAAGTCCAAATTGGTTCGAGAGAAGAATCAGAGGATTGATAGAGATTGTTTTCCTAAATTCTCAAGTTTAATCCATTTGGATTATTGTTGTAATTCTTTTATATTTATTTTATTATAAATACAAAATTTATTGTTACAAATTTTGGCACGCCTAGTGCTCTCTACAAACTTGAAAATACAACATGACTCTTATTAAGATCACAGTGGGAAGGACTACTGCTTCCAAGCTCTCCGATTCATTAAATGAATATGTTACATAGTCACAAGGAGTATGTCAAAGAAAGCTCAGTCGCAGGCCTCCTCTGGATCCAACTCTTCGGTCGAAATGGCGTCGAGAAAACAGCCACCCATGAAGGAGGATAGTGATGAAGACTCTGCATGCTCACACACTCATTCATCTTCAAGCTCTTAGTCTGATTCAAGTGCAGCTCCAGTAATGATTGCAGGCACTACAACTATTGAGGAGCAACTAGCAAATATGATGAAAGCTATCGAAGGGCTCACAAAACACATAGAAGCTCAAGATACAAAGATCTCTCAATTGATGGAAAAAAGATATATTGCGGAGACTAGCCGTGCAAACGGAAAAGGAGTTGTGGATGAAAGTGAGGTGGAAGAGTTCACAAGACACCAAACTACTGAAAAAGAGCAAACTGAAAGGGGAGTGTAACTTTCGGCTGATGGAATGCTCCAAGTGGATCAACTCAAGGATATTACACTTTGAATTATAAAAGAAAGGTTTGAGGAGACTTCAAAGCCAACCGTCACTTATGTCAAGCCATGCACAAAAAGAGTGAACAACTTAAAGATGCCAGCTGGTTATCAGCCTCCAAAATTCCAACAATTTGATGGCAAGGGAAACCTAAGACAACATGTGACACACTTCATTGAGACATGCAATGACGCTGGTACTTATGAAGACTATATGGTAAGGCAATTTGTTCGCTCTCTCAAAGGAAATGCCTTTGATTGGTATATCGACTTGCAACCTAAATCCATTGATAGTTGGGCACAAATGGAGCATGAATTTCTCAATCGTTTCTACAGCACAAGGAGAACCGTTAGCATGACTGAGCTAACTAAACTCGCCAATTGAAGGAAGAGCTTGTGATTGATTATATCAATCGATGGAGAAATTTGAGTTTAGACTACAAGGACCAATTATCCGGAGAGTCTGCTATCGAAATGTGCATCCAAGGGATGGAGTGGAATTTACTCTACATCCTCAAAGGGATTCAGCCAAAGACTTTTGAAGAGTTGCCTACGAGAGCACATGACATGGAATTGAGCATGGCTGCCAGTGGAATCAAGCACTCACCAATGTCGGATTCTTACAAGTCCAAAGATAGACAAGAAGCTAAGAAAGGGGGCAAGCCTTATGCCAGAAACTCCAACAAAGAATCCACGGCCACAAACACTGCTACTGTCAAGGTTCGAAAGAATGGAGATGACAAGAAAGACAAGGGAAAACAAGTTGCTCAAGAGTGGGGGCAAAGAAGGTTAACCCTGAAGGAGATACAAGAAAATGAGTATCCATTCCTGAACTCCGATGTTTCTGGCATATTTGATGATTTAATGAAAGACAAACTGATCGAACTCCCTGAGATGAAATGCCCAGAGAAAGCCAATCGAACCAATGACCCAAAATATTGCAAGTACCATAGATTGGTGGGCCATCCCATTCATGATTGCTTCATCTTCAAGGAAAATATCATGCAACTGGCCAAGGAGGGGGAAATTGTGTTAGAGGATGAAGCAGCCGCAAACTTCACTTCCATAAAAGAAATTCATGATGAAAGCTCGTGTCACGTGGTGAGTGAGTAGGACAGTGAAGATGAACGAGTTAAGGATAAGGAAAAGGTTCACTCTATGAAGGTAACCTTTACAGATGAAGACTTGTTGTTGGGTTCACAGCCTCATAACCGACCTCTATTTGAAACTGGTTATACGCAAGGGCTGCAAGTAAAGCGTATACTTGTTGACGGAGGCTCAGCAGTGAACATCATGTCTTTAAGGATGTTGAAGAAGTTAGAAATACCAACAGATGAACTTAACCATAGCCGGCTGATGATCCAAGAGTTTAACCATGAAGGGCAAAGAACTCTCGGCACGATTGTTCTTGATTTGATGATCGATGAGATGAAATCAACAGTGCTCTTCCATGTTATTGATGTAAAAACTTCATACAACATGCTCTTGGGGCGTCCATGGCTGCATGAGAATTGTGTGATCCCTTCTACATTACACCAGTGCTTCAAATATAGCGAAGGCAACAATGTGAAAAGGGTGTTCGGTGATGATAAGCCGTTTACTGAAGCTGAAGCTTACTTTGCAGATGCTAAGTATTTCTTCAAGAATATAAAGGAAGTGAAGCGTGAAGAAGCCCTAGCACAAAATGATGGGGGCACTAAACAAGTAAAGGATGAAGGTATCATATCATCCATCGCTTTCAAGATGAACAAAGAGAAGCTTGAGGCCTTGGAAGAGTTGACGTTGCCCTTAACAAAAATTGATGAAGGTAAGACTTCTTCTCCTCCACTCAAAGGATTTGTACGTCCTGTTGAAGGAGCAAAGACCAAACACGGTGAAGTATTTGAAGTAGAAATAGCCAAGTCATATTGCCCAAAAGCTTTCAAACTCCTCAAGAAGGTCGGTTATGAGCCGAAGGAGAAATCGATGACAAGCAAGTTGCCTCAAGAGACTATCAACCCATCTGAACATGGGATCAATGCTACTCATAAAGTGTTAAAAAATAGTGGCCACATTGTCAAAAATGCTAAGCCAGGTTTGGGATATGTCCCTCAAAAGCCAGTCATATAGCAATCAGAAGAGCAAATGCAAATTATATCACAGAGGAAGAAGCTTCGTCCACAGAAGACATGTTTGATGAAGGAGGAAGGAAAATCAAGAAAAGCTCTGTCTTGAAAGGCTTGGAAGTGTTTTCGAAAGGCTCGGACCGTATGAAAAGAACAAGTGTGGAAAGAAAAGTAATTTTAAGTCTCTTATCTTTCCAAAACTCCGAAGTCGAAACCCTTCTCGCATGAAGAGACGAAATATCTTGATAGTCTCATGTGGAAGAGTGTTGAAGGCCAAGATGCAGACAATTATCTTTACTAAAGAAAATAATGATGATGATAAAGAAAGTGTAGCATCCAACAATCATATCACTGCTCTTGAGGATTCCCAAATGGAGGAGGTAGATGCCGAAGACGCTCCTCCCCAATTTGAAGAAGGTGTGAAGGCCACTATTGATGACTTGAAAGAAATCAACTTAGGCAGTGAAGATGACCCACATCCTACCTACATAAGTGCTCTGTTAAATGTTGAGAAGGAAGAGAAGTACATTAGCCTTTTGCAAGAATTCAGAGATGTCTTTGCATGGTCGCACAAAGAAATGCCGGGTTTGGATCCGAAAATCGCAGTGCATCACTTGTCCATTAAAAAGGGAATTCGACCAATTAAGCAAATGCAGCGACAATTTCGACCAGAGTTGATTCCATTAATTGAGGATGAAGTTAATAAGCTTCTTGAAGCAGGCAATATCAGAGAAGTTAAGTATCCTATATGGATTTCTAACATCGTGCCAGTGAGAAAGAAAAATGGGCAAATCAGAGTATGTGTTGATTTCCAGGATTTGAACATGGTGTGTCCGAAAGATGACTTTCCACTGCCAATTGCTGAGCTCATGATAGATGCAACAACTGGGCATGAGGTCCTTTCATTTATGGATGGGTCATCTGGCTACAACCAAATTGGTCTGGCTCCTGAGGATCAAGAGAAGATAGTCTTTCGTACTCCGAAAGGAATATATTGCTACAATATCATGTCATTTGGCTTGAAGTATGCTGGTGCCACTTATCAATGAGCTATGCAAAAAATATTTGATGATATGCTTCATAAGATCGTTGAATGCTACGTTGATGATATTGTGGTGAAAACAAAGAAAAACAAAGACCATCTCCATGATCTAAGGCGAGTGTTTGAACGTTTAAGGGAGAATCAACTCAAAATGAATCCACTCAAGTGTGCATTTGGAGTTACATCCGGAAAATTTATTAGATTTATTGTTCACCATCGAGGAATCGAGATTGAGAAAGCAAAGATCGATGCAATCATGAAGATGCATGTGCCTCGGAACATACATGAACTCAAAAGTCTGCAAGGAAAGTTGGCATACTTAAGAAGATTCATATCAAACTTGGCTAGTCGATGCCAACCGTTTAGTCATCTCATGAAGAAAGGCAGTGTATTCGAATGGGATGAAGCTTGCAATAATGCTTTCAATAGCATTAAAGAGTACTTGATGAAAGCACTTGTGCTGTGTGCACCAATACCCGGGCATCCACTAATTCTCTACCTAGCTGCTCAAGAGCGTTCTGTTGGAGCTTTACGTGCACAAGAGAATGATGATGGCAAAGAAACTGCCCTCTACTATCTAAGCAGAACCATAACTCCGAACGAGTTGAAATATTCATCTATTGAGAAGATATGCTTAGCTCTTATCTTCGTGATTCGGAAGTTGAAACATTACTTCCAAGCTCATACAGTTCGGCTAGTCTCGAAAGCCAACCCACTTAAGTTTGTCATGTCAAAGCCAATACTCTCTGATCGGCTTGCCAGGTGGTATCTCCAACTCCAACAGTTTGAGATTGTATACGTCCCTCAAAAGGTCGTAAAAGGACAAGTGTTGGCAGATTTTCTAGCTGATCATCCAATGTCTACCGAATGGGAACTGTCGGATGAGCTCCCTGATGAATATGCTTTTGTTGTGGAGATAGCTTCTCCTTAGAAAATGTACTTTGACAGAGCATCTCATAGAGAAGGAGCCAGTTCTGGAGTCGTGTTTGTAACATCCAGTGGTGAAGTGCTACCATATTCATTTTCCTTAATAGAAAATTGCTCTAACAATGTGGCTGAATATCAAGCACTCATACTTGGTTTAGAGATGGCCGTCGATAAAAAGCAATTACACCTTAGGGTGTATAATGATTCGCAGCTTGTGATAAACCTACTTGGAGTGTATGAAGTAAAGAAGCCTGAGTTGCTCCCATACCACAAGTATGCTCAAAAGCTGATGGGTTGGCTCGGTGATATTGATATTGAACATCTGTCTAGAAGAGAGAATAAGCAAACTGACGCCCTCGCTAAGCTAGCATCAACTATCGCTATGCCAGAGGCGCAAAATCAAATTTCGGTATGTAAAAGTTGGGTTGTGCCACCAATCTTCGAAGATGATGATTATGAAGAAGTTGAAAATCATGTGGTGGAAGTCTTCGAAATTGAAGAAGATGATTGGCGCCAACCACTCGTGGATTACTTGAAGTATGATAAATTGCCAAACGATCCATGTCAAAGTATTAATATTCGTCGTCGGCACCTCGATTTATTCACTTCAAAGGCACATTGTATAGAAGATCATTTGATGGAATTTTCTTGAGATGCCTCAGTAAAGAAGAAGCTGCTCAAGCAATGGAGGAAGCTCATTCCAGAATTTGAGGTGCTCATCAGTCTGGGCCGAAGCTACATTTCAGAATCAAGAGAATGGGTTACTATTGGCTAACAATGGTGAAGGACTGAATGGAGCATGCACAAAAATGTCAAGCCTGCCAGTTCCATGGGAATTTGATCCATCAACCTCCGGAGCCTCTACACCCAACGGTCGCTTCATGGCCTTTTGATGCGTGGGGATTATATGTGGTGGGGCCTCTCACAAAATCTTCTGGTGGTCATCTCTACATCCTTGTTGCCACCGATTACTTTTCCAAATGGGCCGAAGCTGTGACTTTAAAGAAAGTGAAGAAAGAAAATATTTTTGATTTCATTCAAATCAACATCATTTACAGATATGGTGTTCCTCGCTACATCATCACAGATAATGGGAAGCCATTCAACAACAGTTGGATCGATAAGTTGTGCGAGAAGTTTGACTTCAAACAAAGGAAGTCATCAATGTACAACGCAGATGCCAATGGTCTGGCCGAAGCATTCAACAAAATCTTATGCAGTTTGTTAAAGAAAGTTGTCTCCAAGTCGAAATGGGATTGGCACGAAGAATAAACGAAGCTCTATGGGCGTACCGCACAACCTATAGAACGCCCACTCAAGCTACTCCGTATTCTTTGGTTTATGGTGTTGAAGCTGTGGTACCTCTCAAAAAGCAGATCCCATCTTTGAGGATGGCCATACAAGAAGGCTTAACTGAAGAGGAAAATGAAAAGTTGCGCCTTCAAGAGTTAGAGTCATTAGATGAGAAGAGACTAGAGGCACAATAAAGACTCGAGTGCTATCAATCTCGCCTATCCAGAACGTTCAACAAAAGGGTGAAAGTACGTTCTTTTTAAGTTGGCTACTTGGTACTTGCTGTGAGGAGGCCTATTGTGGTCACACATCGAGTTGGGAATAAATTTCTACCCAAATGGAACGGCCCTCATGTTGTGAAAGAAGCCTACACAAATGGCGCCTACAAATTGATCTCGGAAGATGGCATGAACATTAGCCCCACAAATGGGAAATTTTTGAAACACTACTACGCGTAAACAAATACAAAGACACCACGCTCCTTGACGTACGAGCTTAAACTGCATGTTACTCCTGGTCCGCACGAGTATAAACTATGTACGACAAACTCCTAGTCCGCACGAGTATAAACTGTGTACGACAAACTCCTGGTCTGCATGAGTATAAACTGTGTACGATGAACTCCTGATCCGCACGAGTATAATATGTGTACGACAAACTCCTGGCCCGCATGAGTATAAACTGTGCACGGCACCCCCCATTCAAACCAAATTATGTCCCTTTGAACTATGTAATGACTTGATCCTCTGTAAAGAGGTACGTAGGCAGCTTAGCATTTTGTTAAGTTCAGTCATGTTTTGGTTTATTCGCATCAAGTTTGTGAAGCAAATTAAAGTATGAAGGCAACGAGTAAATATCAAAAGTCAGTAAAGCAAACTAAAGATGCAATGATGAACAAGAAGAAGAAAAAAAAAGATAAAAGAAAAAGATGAACTTTATTAATATTATCATTAAAGTTCAGAACAAAAAAAGGACATTGAAATTAAATGGTTCAATACAAGCTAATAAAAAATATTCATAATGGATAACTCCTCTCGAGCGTCTTCCAAAGCTTGTGTAACACTTTTTAATTCATCAGCAATGGAGTCTTCTAGGAGGGGTGTTTTCTGCAGTACATCAATATCTCTGGCAGCAGTTTGGGCCTCGAGCTTTGCACTTTGAATAGACTCGCGAAGACGTTCAACTGTTTGAGACATTGTGTCCTTCTCCTTCAATAGGAGCTCGATTTCCTCTGTAATCTTCTTCAACCTAGTTTTAGATTCTTGCAACTGTTTGCCCTCTGTAGTTTCTTTGCCCTTGTAGTCTTGAGCACGCTTCTTTGCGCCAGTCAGACGTTTTCTTAATTCTCTCTTGGACACTCCATCAGCAAGTTTTATCTTCATGGCATCATACGCATCAGCTTTAGAAAATAAGAAATTAAATGATGCTTCTAAAGCAGATCCGTCAATCTCTGGAGAACTCTTAAAGTTATTCACTATTTTAAGTCCCTCATTTCTCATAGAAGATAAGGAGCTGACAGGAGTCCTCTTCAGTTTATCTTGAAAGCGTTTCCACACTTCCATGTTAACTTGTTTCCTAGCATCCATAATCTCGGCATCAAAGTTAAATGTTGTAATTTCTGGAGCTTCAGTCATAGTAACTAGAGGATGAGATTCAGGTACGATGGGAGAAACATGATCCAGGAAGCCATCATCAGCTAGGTCTTCAAGGCCTGCAACAGAAGCTGATCCTTCCTCAAATGCATCGTAATCAGAACCTAATACAGCATGCAGATACTACAAAAAAAATATGTCAGAAAATAATTGCAGGTATGGAAGTATGTAACTCATAATTAAAGGGTGATTGAAACCTCGGCTTGAGTTGTCAGGATAGGCACCGAAGATTTGGCTCTCTTAGTCCTTTTCCAGTTTCGGTCTATGTTTCTGTCATTTGAATGAGAGAGATCACTCTTTCTCTTTTCTACTCCATCAGACGTCCCCACAATCACCTTTCGAGGAAGCGGAGCCTCTAATGATACAACTGCCTCATCAGCTTCGACATTATTAGAAGTGCCAATAATGTCAACTTCTTCTTCTACGACATGGCTTGGAACAATTTTTATTAGATCTGCCACATGGTCTATAAAATAGGTGCCATGAATCTGAGAGAACCATTTATTGTATTCTGGTGAGTAGAAGGCTTTGAACTCTGAAGGGGCACATGGAAAAGTCGCTGTAGAATGAGAATTACGTAAGATACATTGTTTCCAATATTGGAACCCTTGTTCTAAGTGACCAGCAAGCGGTAATCCCGTCCAATTATACAAATTCCATAGAGAAATCGACATTTCTCCAAAGGAAGTGAGTAAGGTATTGGTAATGGGGCATCACGCTTCATAAAAGGCTTTGATGAGTTCACGACTGCAGTCATACGTGAATAAAGATGCGAAAATAGGGTCATAAATCCTTGTTTTCTCAAGATCAGAGCAATATCTGCTAAGGACAACTTCAGTCCACTCCCAATATCCGGGAGTGTAATTGAATTCCCCAAGAAAGTTTACTGACTTGACCCACTCCGCATCACCGTTGACTATTTGGCGCCCTAATGTGGGCAAAGGGCCAATGTTTCTTTCTTTAACGTGGTTGGCCGCCCTCAAAGCTGCAACTTTGGTTTCAGCTAATTCCAGGTCTTTAGTCCAAGTCTCTAGACCAAATTCGCTACTCTCACGATGATGTTTCTCGATAAGTGTACCCATCAGAGGTCTCTAAATTGGAAGATGAGTTGCTCCATCTGATGGTGAGTTTTTACTATCAAGAATCACCAATTGACGCTTATTGGAGTCTATGACCATGCTATCGAAGTAAACCATCTTGAAGTTGAATTAAGTGCAAGGAAATATATGGGAGAATATATCAGCAAAAGGGGTTCAAATTAATTTATATCTTTGATTTAATTAATTAAAAGGCCCAAAATAAATTCCGGAAGGTCAATTAATTATTAAATTCAAGATTATAAATTAAACACACATGACGAAGGGGGTTAAAATGATGATGATGCTGATGAGTGATTAAATTAATTCATGTGGAAGTTTGATTGAATTTAAACTCAACCTACAACATGAACTAAATTTAATATTGAGCCTTGGAAATTGAAGATAATGGCCCAAAGCCTAAATTTTAAAACCCAATGTCTCTTCAAGTCCAAAATTTAAAATATAAGCCCAAATCCATGGTTGAAAATACAGACCCAAGTTCAAAACAATCTAGGCTCAAAGAGGATCATTCAAGGTAATGGGCCAGATTGAATTAAAACTTATTGGGCTAAAAAAAATTTGAGCCCAATGAAAGGGTCAAAACTGAAAGTCAAAATTGATGGAGATGGAGGCTCCTTTCTGCCAGAAGCCATCTTCGACAGTGATCATCTTCTCCGCAACCCATCATTAGCAGTCACGCATCGCCGGCAACCACCAGCTGCTGACCCCCAGGTCGCCGCGCCCTCGAGCGTATTGCCGCCGCATCAGCCGCGCCAACAGCACACGACATCTTCCGATCTCTCGATCGTGAGTTGTGCGATGCTGCCGCTGAAATCGTTCACCACCGCCTACTCCGCGCTGCAGCCGCCATCTCTCCGTCGCGCCATCACGCGCGCTACTGCCGCTGGGAGATTGCTGCGCCATCGTGCGCTGCAGCAGCCACCACCAGATCTCCACGCCGCCATCTCTCCATCGCACGCTGCTCCTCTCTAATCGTGGATCCGCCGGTCACCCAGCCGAAACACAAACCGATCTCGTTGACCGCCATCCCTCATAGTGAACACAATATCATCTATCGCTGTTGCAGCCACCGGCCACGCCTCCGGATCGTCGTTGCTGCTACCACGAATGATTGCCGCCAACTCCCTTAGCCATTGATCTCAGCCGGTTGCTCGTTCTTAATACTAAACAGCCCAATGACGGAAACGCTCGCAAGTCAAAACGACCATGCACCCACCACATCTTGCAGCCACTGCATCTGCCACGTTGCTCAAGCACCATCTCAAGGCCGCCAGAAATGCGACTCCACGCGAGATCACCACTGGGAACGTGCGAACTACTGCCCCTAAGAGCAGGTCGGTCATTACTCCTTGCTGGTTTTCAACGTTGAAAGCCACTGTACTCCGATAAACAGCGATGGCAGCATACGGGACAAGTGCGACAGACGATGTGTGGTGGAGTTGGTTGTTTGAGCCATTGTCGACATTTGCTGCCAGATAGTGTCAAACTACTGGTGCAATCGAAGGACAATGTTGTTGGGGTCCATAACCTGGGAGCCTTTATATACTACTTGACTAGATCACCCATAATCACCTAATCATGTAGTATTGGGTATCTACTCAATAAGCCCATATCATTTATTATTATAGCCCATGGACCTTTAACCTTAATTGGATCACTTAATTAAGTCCATAATATAATTGAATAGCTAATATAATTGCATAATAATATATTGCCCACAATTAGATTATAATGGAAATTAATAATTTCCAACAATCTCCCACTTGGGCTATATATTTTCCGTTAGCAATTATATCAAGAGTCCTTAGTTGCGCAACTTTATGCTATTCCTCTTTAGGCTATACTTAACAATCTGGTCCATCTCATATACTAATATGGAACTACCGCGGCATTCACCACATTATAAATCGTGATTAAACCCCGACAATCACCATTTCAATATACTCAATGACATAGATCAAATATGGTGAGTAGCATGGAAATTACATGTCAAATGTGATCAACATCATGTCTATTTCCAACTGGTCCAACTTTAAACTTTAGTGAGATCAATCCATAATGTAAAATATTACAAAATGAAATTACTTAAGTGAATTCACAATGAATTCAAAGCCATGAACTTTATTCTGCAGAAAACTGAATTATCCAAATCAAAGTGTCTTGAAACTTTAAAGAACAATAAATATAGGCTCCTACTGAACTAATGTATTCTAAAACCATATAACACCCACATGATTAGCTAGCTCATAAAATTGCAAGGCGTTGAATACATAATTGGTGGATCCATATTTAGAGTCTATCATAATATGCTCTTCTAAAATTTTATCTACACAAAACACTTTCTTTAATAACCAAGAATTCTATGTCAATTTGTTTGACTTATAAGTATTCTTGTCATAAATACTTTACTGCGAACTAACTGTCACAATGAACTTTATGTGACAAATCTTCGCAACCTTTATTTCATGTTTGAATGCCCTTAGTGTGCTACTAATTCTGTTGTCATGGTTAATGAGCTAAAGTGTTTGCTTAATACTTTTACTTGTATAGCTCTCCGACCAACAGAAAATATAGCCTGAAGTGGATCTTATACTGTATTGACATCCAACAAACTCAGAATCAGAATTCCTCATGATCTCTAACAAATCTGATCCCTGATGTACAAGCATATTATTCTTAGTTCTCTATACATACTTTATAAAGATTCATACTAGAGTTACTTAAATGTCTACTTAATATACCAACAACATAAACCAAATTAGGTCTTGTAGAGACCTCATCATACAACAACTTCCAACAACCAATGAATATGGAATGTTTCTACATTTCTTAAATCTTTAGTTTAACTTTCGGGCACCTGATTGAGACTGCATTTGTCTCCCTTAGTGTAACTTAAACATTCTCCCACTGAATCACATAATCATCTACATTTGTCTCAAAACCAAATGAGACACTTACTTCATGATGATATTTGTGATTCCTTTACAAAAAAAAAAAAAATTCTTGAATGCATAGATGGATTTCCTATTAGTTCTTAAACCATTTAGATCGTATCATCAGTGTTGCGATCAAGGAACTTTATCTTTACATCCATCTAATATGATTCAAGATCAAAATGTGCTACTAATGTCACGATTATCTTATAATAATGTCTTCCTTCCCTTTTGAGTATAATCCTATATCAAGATGCAAACATAATCATCTTGTATTGATTTATACTCATAACTTATAGCATTAACACACTTTGGAGTAATTGGACCTTTCATGGTTTGATGAACATTGTTTGAATGTTCTACCATTAATTCTATAGTGTCCTTATTATTTAAGAGAAAAACTACATAATCATCCAAATTGTCATTCTCCCAACTCTAGTGGTTTCCTTAGAGACATTAATTCTTGAGGTTGTTGAATTTGTATTCCTTAAATATTATTGACATTGTCTTATCTTATTCTAGATTTGCACCAATTATTTAAAGCATAAGTGGGGATCGAATCGACTCCCCTTAAGGACAATGTCTCTAATATTATTTTTCCCCCAAAATCAACATCCTCACATAATACCGTATTACCCGTCTCAAATATGATCCGATCAATTGGATCATAAACTTATTATCTTTATTTAATACCAATAAAGTAGCTTGTATCTATTTGAATCCAATTTTCTTTAGTAGATCCCAACGATCTTGCCTTAGTTGGATATCACCATATGTGAAACTCAACGAGTTCTCACAACTACTTTGGTTGGAACTTTATTGAGACCATAAGCTGCAATCTTTAGTATTTCTCCAATTAGTAACCATATATTGTGGAGTACTATTTTTGTCTTTTAACTACACCACAACACCATTCATACTAAGTAATCTTAATGTGGTGTATTATAAAACAATTCCACAAGCCTTTAGGAGAAAACGAAAGGTTATACTTTAATTTCTTTTTAACAGCTTTCCAAATGAGTTTTTCTTTGTTGTCCTTATACTTTATTGAGACAGAGTTTGTTAGAAACTTATTAGTTCATCCTTATTGTTGAAGTTCTCATCATGTATAATTTTGTTGTTGACATATGTTAAACTTAATTAACAGACTTCTTAATTGTACAGAGAATTAATCCAAAATGATTATCATGCTTGCACTAAACTTTATAATCTTTCAAATTTAAATAGTTTAGAATCATCTCAAGGAATCGAGCACAACATTAGTATCAAGTCCAATGACAACAATACTAACTTGTAAGTGGCACCTCTTTGTAGTAGTCAAATACTGACAATAAAACTGTCAAGCAATAGCCTTCCTGTGGGCCGACTTATTACTCACATGTTAAACAAATAATCGTCACATATTTACCACCACAGATGCTTGTGTATTTCTGCCAAATATTAATCTACCTGTGGGCCGATCAATACCCGCATGAAAATACACTCGCACAACATTATTAATTAGGGACCCATCACAAGACACCTTGTGCAACATTAACCTCGTCTGTGGACAAAAATTAACTGCAAGGGTAATCTTGGTGTAACAATCAAGTATTGACAATAAGTTCTGTCAAACAAGAGTCTATCTGTGGACCGACTCATGTTCACATGAATAATCCAAATAATTATCACATACTTATTATCACATGTGTGTTATTATTCTGTCAAACTGTGCCTACCTGTGGGCCGAACACAGAACACATAAATAATACCACACCCATCTATGTAATTTCAATAAAGCTTTTCTCCAGACACGATATTGCTGTGGCAACATGGTGCTTCGATTGACTAGATTGAAGATTTACTAGACTAATTAAATAAATATTAAAATATTTAATTTAATTAAACGACATTTAATTGTCTCCCCAATTTAATTTTAATTAAATTCCACTAACCAAATGGGAATATTAGATGATTCATACCAACTTAAAAATAATGAAAGATTTCTTTACTTAATTAGGGATTCCAAAATCCCAATTTAATATAAAACTCGATCCTTTCCAAAATAATGAGACTCGTAATTGATTCCAGAATCAATAATAAATATTGCACAATTAATTTCTTATGCCATAAATAGAATATAACCAAATATTACTGAATCACATAATTGTGCATTGAATCCAATTATTTGGACATACGAACATGGATACCATAAATAGATGCACATTAAAAAGAATAGATATTACTCCAAAACAAATCATATGTGTGCTCTTACTTTATTTGGTATGCATATATAATTCGTATGTGATTTTCTTAATTGGCAACAAATCACTTGCAAATATGTAAATTGATTTAATATTCCATATATAAACTCTCAATTCACATATCATAGCATACTATTACTGTTCATATGCCATTTCATAATATTGCAATCAATAACAAAAGTTAATGAATCTAAATACAAACAATTACCTAATCATTCCATCAATAATGAGGCGGCTCATACTCAATAGTGATATTGATAATAATAATTAAATTAATACCGCACCATCATATTAAGACCATTTAATGCACCACAATAAGATTAAATCCGAAATAACAGTGGGAGTCAATATTAATTATTAATCTAACAGTGCACCAATTTCATACCTTATATTCAATTAAACTAAATACTTTGATCATATTATGGGCAATTGCTATGTATGAAGATTCCGAATTAGATAATGGTTCATACCATATCATTTTTCGTCCGTAATGCCACAAGAAATATTTATTTAAATTGAATTTGAATGTTAAATTAATAACTCCATAACTAAAATTGTGACTTCACGTACAGAGATTCAAACACAAATGTTTAGATATAACCACAATTTTTACAGATCTCAGAGAATCATAAATAGGGTGGCTCTGATACCACTTGTTGGAAATTAATCCATGAAACCTTAACCCTATTATGATAAACTGAGATCAAACTGTAATGCGGAAGCGTACCTGATCCAATGAGTCTCTAGGTGGAACACGAACTCATGATCAATGGTTATATGGCCTTCCTCAACTAAGCCTCCTTATTCCTTATGGGGACCGTAGTAATCCCTCCCGATGGGGAGAAGGGAAGACCATGTGCGGCTTAGTGTATTGGGGACCATAACCTGGGAGCCTTTATATACTACTTGACTAGACCACCCATAATCACCTAATCATATAGTATTGGGTATCTACTCAATAAGCCCATATCATTTATTATTATAGCCCATGGACCTTTAACCTTAATTGGATCACTTAATTAAGTCCATAATATAATTGAATAGCTAATATAATTGCATAATAATATATTGCCCACAATTAGATTATAATGGAAATTAATAATTTCCAACAAATGATACCTTTCATTCAAAGGGATAACCGAACAACCGAGGGATAATAATCCATTTCATTCAAAGGGACAACCGAGGGACAGTAATTAATTTCATTCATAGGGACAATCGAGGGACAAGCTTAAAAGGGACGAGGCTTGTCGGACATTCCTTCGAAAAGGAAGAACGACAAGGTTGACAGAAAATCACAAATACAGATACACAGTTTAAAAAAAAATAAAATAAAAGCATACAGTAATATAAAGTGGCAAATAAAAATGAATTGAAGGCTTACAATGATAGTAGGCAATGCTTGATGAAGGAGAATCACTCTTAAAAAAAAATGAGGAAAAGAAAAGAAATTAGAACTGTAATTGTATTACATTCTGTTGATGAAGAAATCAAATGAACCGGGCCCTTCTTATATAGTGGAGGGGCTGCAGCAAATTATGGAAAATTTGCATGATTGAAATCTTGAGAGATTTCAAGAGATCTCTTTTATTTGGAGTAAAGATTTGCAAATCATCAAATCTGTTCTCTCCCGTAATCTTGAAATCAGTAGTGAAGGAAGTTGATTTGGGCCTAAGAAGATAAATTGGGCTACTTGAGAAATAAACAAATTGGGCTACTTGAAGAAAAAAAATTGGGCCAAGAAAAAAAAAGTTATTACTTGGATAAAGTAATTTCTCAAGCCCAAAATTACAAATGTAAAAGAAAAGGAAGGAACTTTTGCGATTCCTTCACATCAAGACGTGACATCTGTGAACAAACCGCAAGGGGCATTTATAAGCAGTTAAAATTTACGGTCCAATTAAATGGCGACACGTGGATTTTATTAATTAAATATTAATTTATTTTGGAATTTAAATCAATTAATTCCTAAAGTAAATTAATAAATAATTTGAGCCCAACAAATTAAGTGGGGCTTAAATTAAATGAGACCTGGCCCAAGCCAAATAAGCCCAAATTAAATGAGGTCCGACCCAAGTCAAGCAAGCCCCAAATTAAAGGAGGCCTAACTGAAGTCAAACAAACTCATACAAATTAAATCAGGCCCAAATAAAATAGACCTGATTACATCACAAACAAGTGAAGGCTCAAACCCGCAAGATATAGCCCAAATAGAGTGGACCAATCAAAATGTAAGGTATTAATAAAGGAGTCTTTACCTCTCACCTATATAAAGGGGTCTTTTCCCTTCATTTGACACACACTAAAGCATCCGAAGACGACAACGCTCTGAAGAGATTGAAACACGAGCAACGCTCCTCAAGATCTTCAAGGCAAGAATGACATACGACCCGGGATTAAGGTGCTAAGCCCCCCAGATCGAGTGTTTTCCATACACTAAGTTCGTCAGTGTTCTTCGAGACAAGAACGACATACGACCTGGGATTAAGGTTCTAAGCCCCCCAGATCGAGTGTTTTCCATACACTAAGTTCTTCAGTGTTCTTCGAGACAAGAACAACATACGACCCGGTATTAAGGTGCTAAGCCCCCCACATCAAATGTTTCTCACAGCAAGCATGTTTAATCTAAACGAAGACTCGACACCTCTGGATAAACGTTACAAAGTCCCAAATTCGAGTCCGGACAAGCTTCAACTTAAGATCCGACTCAACACACAAAGTCAGCGCATTCAACACAGTCAGCGCGGTCAACACAACAAGTCAAAGTCCAAATTGGTTCGAGAGAAGAATCAGAGGATTGATAGAGATTGTTTTCCTAAATTCTCAAGTTTAATCCATTTGGATTATTGTTGTAATTTATATTTATTTTATTATAAATACAAAATTTGTTGTTACAGCGGGCCAGGAGTTTGTCGTACACATTTTATACTCGTGCGGACCAGGAGTTTGTCGTACACATTTTATACTCGTGCAGACCAGGAGTTTGTCGTACACAGTTTATACTCATGCGGACAAGGAGTTTGTCGTACACAGTTTATACTCGTGTGGACCAGGAGTAACATGCAGTTTAGGCTCGTGCTTCATGGAGCGGGGTGTCTTTGTATTTGTTTACGCGTAGTAGCGTTTCAAGAATTTTCCATTTATGGGATCAATATTCACGCCATCTTCCGAGATCAATTTGTAGGCGTCATTTGTGTAGGCTTCTTTCACAACATGGGGGCCGTCCCATTTGGGTAGAAATTTATTCCCAACTCGATATGTGACCACAATAGGCCTCCTCACGGCAAGTACCAAGTCACCAACTTGGAAAGAAAGTACTTTCATCCTTTTGTTGAACGTTCTGGATAGGCGAGATTGATAGCACTCGAGTATTTGTTGTGCCTCTAACCTCTTTTCATCTAACGCCTCTAACTCTTGAAGGCCCAACTTTGCATTTTCTTCTTCGGTGAGGCCTTCTTGTATGGCCATCCTCAGCGAGGGAATTTGCTTTTCAAGAGGCACAACAGCTTCAACATTATATACCAACGAATACGAAGTGGCCTGAGTAGGTATTCTATATGTGGTACGGTATGCCCATAAAGCTTCATTTATTCTTTCATGCCCGTCTCTTTTCGACTTGGAGACAACTTTCTTTAACAAACTGCACAAGGTTTTGTTGAATGCTTCGGCCAGACCATTGGCAGCTGCGTTGTACATTGAAGACTTCCTTTGCTTGAAGTCGAATTTCTCACACAACTTATCAATCCAGCTGTTGCTGAACGACTTTCCATTATCAGTGATAATGTAGCGAGGAACACCATATCTGTAAATGATGTTGATTCGAATGAAATCAGCAATATTTTCTTTCTTCACTTCCTTTAAAGGCACAGCTTCGGCCCATTTGAAAAAGTAATCGGTGGCAGCACGGATGTAGAGATGACCACCTGAAGATTTTGTGAGAGGCCCCACCACATCTAATCCCCACACATCAAAAGTCCATGAAGCGACCGTTGGGTGCAGAGGCTCTGGAGGTTGATTGATCAAATTCCCATGGAACTGGCAGGCTTGACATTTTTGTGCATACTCCATGCAATCTTTCACCATTGTGGTCCAATAGTAACCCATTCTCTTGATTCTGAAATGCAACTTCGACCAAGACTGATGGGTGCTGTAAATTTCGGAATGAGCTTCTTCCATTGCTTGAGTAGCTTCTTCTTTACTCAGACATCTCAAGAAAACTCCATCAAAAGATCTTCTATAAAGTGTCCCTTTGAAATAGATGAAATGAGGTGCTCAACGCCGATTATCAATCCTTTGGCGTGGATCACTGGGTAACTTGTCATACTTCAGATAATCCATGAGTGGTTGGCGCCAATCCTCTTCTTCAATTTCGAAGACTTCCACCACATGATTTTCAACTTCTTCATAATCATCATCCTCGAAGATTGGTGGTACAACCAAACTTTTACACACCGGGATTTGAATTTGCACCTCTGGCATAGCTATAGTTGATGCTAGCTTAGCAAGGGCGTCAGCTTGTTTATTCTCTCTTCAAGGCAAATGTTCGATATCAACATCACCAAGCCAACACATGAGCTTTTGAGCATACTTGTGGTATGGGAGCAACTCAGGCTTCCTCACTTCATACACTCCAATTAGTTGGTTTATCACGAGTAACGAATCACCATACACCCTAAGGTGTAGTTGTTTTATATCGACGGCCATCTCTAAACCAAGTATGAGTGCTTGGTACTCAACCACATTGTTAGAGCAATTTTCCAGTTAAGGAAAATGAGAATGGTAAAACTTCACCACTGGATGTTGTTACAAATACGACTCCAGCACCGGCTCCTTCTCTATGAGAAGCTCCGTCAAAGTACATCTTCGAAGGAGAAGATATCTCCGCAGTGAAAGCATCTTCATTAGGAAATTCATCAGACAATTCCCATCGGCAGGCATTGGATGATCAGCTAGAAAATTTGCCAACACTTGTCCTTTTACGACCTTCTGAGGGACGTATACAATCTCAAACTGTTGGAGTTGGAGATACCACCTGGCATGCCGATCAGAGAGTACTGGCTTTGACATGACAAACTTTAGTGGGTTGGCTTTCGACACTAGCCGAACTGTATGAGCTTGGAAATAATGTTTCAACTTCTGAATCACGAAGATAAGAGCTAAGCAGATCTTCTCAATATGTGAATATTTCAACTCGTTTGGAGTCATGGTTCTACTTAGATAATAGACGGTAGTTTCTTTGCCATCATCATTCTCTTGTGCAAGTAAAGCTCCAATAGAACGCTCTTGAGCAGCTAGGTAGAGAATTAGTGAATGTTCGGGTATTGGTGCACACAACGCTGGTACTTTCATCAAGTACGCTTTGATGTTATTGAAAGCATTATTGCAAGCTTCGTCTCATTCGAATACGCTGCCTTTCTTCATGAGATGACTAAACGGTTGGCATTGACCAGCCAAGTTTGATATTAATCTTCTCAAGTATGCCAACTTTCCTTGCAGACTTTTGAGTTCATGTATGTTCCGAGGCACATGCATCTTCATGATTGCATCAATCTTTGCTTTCTCAATCTTGATTCCTCGACGGCGAACAATAAATCAAAGAAATTTTCCAGATGTAACTCCAAATGCACACTTGAGTGGATTCATTTTGAGTTGATGCTCCCTTAAATGTTCAAACACTCGCCTTAGATCAAGGAGGTGATTTTTCTTTTTCTTTATTTTCACCATAATATCATCAACGTAGCATTCAACGATCTTATGAAGCATGTCATCAAATATCTTTTGCATGGCTCGTTGATAAGTGGCACCAGAATTCTTCAAGCCAAATGGCATGACATTGTAGCAATATATTCCTTTCGGAGTACGAAAGACTATCTTCTCTTGATCCTTAGGAGCCAGACCAATTTGGTTGTAGCCAGATGACCCATCCATAAATGAAAGGACCTCATGCCCAGTTGTTGCATCTATCATGAGCTCAGCAATTGGCAGTGGAAAGTCATCTTTCGGACACGCCATGTTTAAATCCCGGAAATCAACACATACTCTGATTTGCCCATTTTTCTATCTCACTGGCACGATGTTAGAAATCCATGTAGGATACTTGACTTCTCTGATCTTGCCTGCTTCAAGAAGTTTATTAACTTCATCCTCAATTAATGGAATCAACTCTGGTCGAAATCGACGCTGCATTTGTTTAATTGGTCGAGTTCCCTTTTTAATGGACAAGTGATGCACTGCGATTTTTGGATCCAAGCCTGGCATTTCTTTGTGCGACCATGCGAAGACATCTCTGAATTCCCGCAAAAGGCTGATATATTGTGCTTCTTCCTCAACACTTAGCAGGGCACTTATGTAGGTAGGACGTGGGTCGCTTTCGTCACCTAAGTTGATTTCTTTCAACTCATCAACAATGGCTTTCACACCCTCCTCAAATTGTGGAGGGACATCCTCGGCATCCACTTCCTCCACTTAAGAATCCTCAAGAGCAGTGATATGGTTGGTGGAAGCTACACTTTCTTTATCATAATCATTGTCTTCTTCAGTAAAGACAATTGTCTGCATCTTGGCCTTCAACACTCTTCCACATGAGACTGTCAAGATATTTCGCCTCTTCATGCGAGAAGGGATTCGACTTCGGAGTTTTGGGAAGTTAGGAGACTTGAAATTACTTTTCTTCCCACACTTGTTCTTTTCACACGGTCCGAGCCTTTCGAAAACACTTCCAAGCCTTTCAAAGTCAGAACTTTTCTTGATTTTCCTTCCTCCTTCATCAAACATGTCTTCTGTGGACGAAGCTTCTCCCTCTGTGATATAATTTGCATTTGCTCTTCTGATTGCTATACGGACTGGCTTTTGAGAGACATATCCCAAACCTGGCTTAGCATTTTTGATAATGTGGCCACTATTTTTAACACTTTCTGAGTAGCATTGATCCCATGTTCAGATGGGTTGATAGTCTCTTGAGGCAACTTACTTGTCATTGGTTTCTCCTTCGGTTCATAACCGACCTTCTTGAGGAGTTTGAAAGCTTGTGGGCCATATGACTTGGCTATTTCTGCTTCAAATACTTCACCATTTTCGGTCTTTGCTCCTTTAACAGGAAGTACGAATCCTTTGAGTGGAGGAGAAAAATTCTTACCTTCATCAATTTTTTTAAGGGCAACATCAACTCTTCCAAGGCCTCAAGCTTCTCTTTGTTCTTCTTGAGAGTAGTGGATGATGTGCTACCTGCATCCTTTACTTGTTTACTGCCTCCATCATTTTGTGCTGGGGCTTCTTCGCGCTTCACTTCCTTTGTATTCTTGAAGAAATACTTAGCATCTGTAAAGTAAGCTTCAGCTTCAGTAAACGGCTTATCATCACCGAACACCCTTTTCACGTTATTGCCTTCACTATATTTGAAGCATTGGTGTAATGTAGAAGGGATCACACATTCTCATACAGCCATGGGCATCCCAAGAGCATGTTGTATGAAGTTTTTGCATCAATAACATAAAAGAGCATTGTTGATTTCATCTCATCTATCATCAAATCAAGAACAATCGTGCCGAGAGTTATTTGCCCTTCATGGTTAAACCCTTGGATCATCAACCGGCTATGGTTAAGTTCATCTGTTGGTATTTCTAACTTCTTCAACATCCTTAAAGATAGGATGTTCACTGCTGAGCCTCCGTCAACAAGTATACGCTTTACCTACAGCCCTTGCGTATAACCAGTTACAAATAGAGGTCGGTTATGAGGCTGTGAACCCAACAACATGCCTTCATCTGTAAAGGTCACCTTCATAGAGTAAACCTTTTCCTTATCCTCAACTCGTTCGTGACACGAGCTTTCATCATGAATTTCTTTTACGGAAGTAAAGTTTGCGGCTGCTTTATCTTTCAACACAATTTTCCCCTCCTTGGCTAGTTGCATGATCTTTTCCTTGAAAATGAAGCAATCATGAATGGGGTGGCCCACCAATCTATGGTACTTGCAATATTTTGGGTCATTGGTTCGATTGGCTTCCTCTGAGCATTTCATCTCAGGGAGTTCGATGAGTTTGTCTTTCATCAAATCATCGAATATGCCAGAAACATCGGAGTTCAGGAATGGATACTCTTTTTCTTGCATCTCCTTCAGGGTTAACCTTCTTTGCCCCCACTCTTGAGCAACTTGTTTCCCTTTGTCTTTCTTGTCATCTCCATTCTTTTGAACCTTGACAGTAGCAGTGTTTGTGGCCATTGATTCTTTATTGGAGTTTCTGTCATAAGGCTTGCCCCCTTTCTTAGCTTCTTGTCTATCTTTGGACTTGTAATAATCCGAAATTGGCGAGTGCTTGATTCCACTGGCAGCTATGCTCAATTCCATTTCATGTGCTCTCGTAGCCAACTCTTCAAAAGTCTTTGGTTGAATCCCTTTGAGTATGTAGAGTAAATTCCACTCCATCCCTTGGATGCACATTTCGATAGCAGAATCTCTGGATAATCGGTCCTTGCAGTTTAAACTCAAATTTCTCCATCGATTGATATAGTCAATCACAGGCTCTTCCTTCAATTGGCGAGTGTTAGTTAGCTCAGTCATGCTCACGGTTCTTCTCGTGCTGTAGAAACGATTGAGAAATTCATGCTCCATTTGTGCCCAACTGTCAATGGATTCAGGTTGCAGGTCGATATACCAATCAAAGACATTTCCTTTGAGAGAACGAACGAATTGCCTCACCATATGGTCTTCATAAGTACCAGTGTCATTGCATGTCTCAATGAAGTGTGCCATGTGCTGTCTTGGTTTCCCTTGCCATCAAATTGTTGGAATTTTGCGAGGCTGGTAACCAGCTGGCATCTTTAAGTTGTTCACTCTTTTTGTGTATGGCTTGACATAAGTGACATTAGGCATGGAAGTCTCCTCAAACCTTTCTTTTATTGTTCCAAGTATAATATCCTTGAGTTGATCCAATTGGAGCATTCCATCAGCTGAAAGTTGCACTCCTATTTCAGTTTGCTCATTTTCCATAGTCTGGCGCCTTGTGACCTCTTCCACCTCACTATCGTCCACAACTCCTTTTCCGTTTGCACGGCTAGTCTCTGCGATGTCTCTTTTTTCCATCAATTGGGAGATCTTTGTGTCTTGAGCTTCTATGTGTTTTGTGAGCTCTTCGATAGCTTTCATCATGTTCGCTAGTTGTTCCTCAATAGTTGTAGTGTCTGCCACCATTACTGGAGCTGCACTTGAGTCAGATGAAGAGCTTGACGATGAATGAGGCTGTGAGTATGTGGAGTCTTCATCACTATCCTCCTTCATGGGTGGTTGTTTTCTCGAAGCCACTTCGACCGAAGAGTTGGATCCAGAGGAGGCCTCCGACTGAGCTTTCTTCGACAAACTCCTTGTGACAATAGCAACATATTCATTCAGTGAATCGGAGAGCTTGGAAGCGACAGTCCTTCCCACTATGATCTTGACAGGAGTCATTTTTTGCCTTCAACGTTGTAGAGAGAAGAGATGAGAGGTAGAGATGGTCCCACCGGGCGTGCCAAAATTTGTAACAACAAATTTTGTATTTATAATAAAATAAATACAAATTGAATTACAAAGATAATCCAGATGGATTGAACTTGATAATTTAAGAAACAATCCCTATTGATCCTCTGATTCTTCTCTCGAACCAATTTGGACTTTGACTTTGACTTGTTGACTGTGCTGACTTTATTGACTGCGCTGACTGTGTGTGTTGAGTCGGATCTTCAGTTGAAGCTTGTTCGAGCTCGAGTTTGGGGATTTGTAATGTTTATCCAGAGGCGTCGAGCCTTTGTTTGGATTAAATGTGCTTGTTGTGAAACACTCGATCTGGGGGGCTTAACACCTTTATCTCGGATCTTATGTTGTTCTTATCTCGAAGAACACTGGAGAACTTAGTATATGAGAAACACTCGATCTGGGGGGCTTAGAACCTTAATCCCGGGTCGTATGCCGTTCTTGCCTTGAAGATCTTCAGGAGCGTTGCTCGTGTTTCAATCTCTTCAAAGCGTTGTCGTCTTCGGATGCTTCAGTGTCTTTCAAATGAAGGGAGGAGATACCTTTATATAGGTGAGAGGTAAAGACTCCCTCATTAATGCCTTGCATTCTGATTGGTCCACTCTATTTGGGCCATATCCTGCGGGCATGGGCTTCCACTTGTTTGGGCTGTAAGCAGACCTATTTTATTTGGACCTGATTTAATTTATATGGGCTGGTTTGACTTAAATCAGGCCTCATTTGATTTGGGCTTGTTTGACTTGGACCAGGTCTCACTTAATTTAAGCCTCATTTAATTTGTTGGGTTTAAATTATTTATCAATTATTTATTAATTTATTTTTTAGGAATTAATTTATTTAAATTCCATAATAAATTAATAGTTGATATTTAATCAACAAAATCCACGTGTCGTCATTTAATTGGACCGTAAATTTTAATTGCTTACAGTTATGATTTAGATGAATTTATACGACGGAAACTATTTTGGATCTGTCCAAACTCGAAATTAGGATGGAATCATATGCTTCTAGCAGTACTAATGTAAATAATGTATGGCTAGATCATAAATCAACTACAAGAACGATGATGTACCATCGAAATATAACCAAATTTGGGCTTATCCAACGTGTATCTTCCAATTCCAATGAATATCGTGGATTCCGTTGTATATATATTTATTTCTAAAAATATTTTACAGCATTGTAAATCTTGTATCATACTTGTGTAAGTCTTTTAGAATTGTGACACAATTTTATTTCTGTCCGGTTGCTGTAACTGAACAGATTAAATAGATGAATTTTGCTTCTATTCGATTGTTACAACCGAAAAATATAAGTTTCATTATGGTAATTATGTCTTATTAATTAATATTAATTTAATTTAAATATTTTTGGGTATTAGTTATCAATATTTCTCCTTAAATATCTTCAACATATTAAGAGTTATTAATTCCAATAAAAGTCAAACTAAAAAAAAGTCCTTTCCAATAAATGTCATCTCGTATTTTTGGATTTTAAAATTATCTAGCTCGATTATTTGCCTAAAAAACCCAATCTCACAGGTCACATGATTTAAACATTTTTTAATCTAATTTTAAAAGGCAAAAAGAGTGTGAGACTGTATCACTCATGTAAGGACTTACGTGAGACGATCAGATGATAACTTTCATACTAAAAAGTGATACCAAATTAATGAAAAGTGATAATGTTATTTCATAAACAATTTATAGTATAAATGAAAAGTGATAACATTCTATAGCGAAAGTGATAATGTTTTATAGCGAAAGTAATACTATTTTAAAAAGTGTAAAATGATCTCACGTGAGACACTACCCATTTTAAAATCATTACAACACGTAAATAATTTAATACACAATCACTTAGATTATATGTTCGAAATTTCAAGTAAAATCATTGTTAATTTCAATATTATGTACTTATCTTTATTATACTAAATGAGGGTTTTCTATTGATGATGTGTCTTTCTCTCCTTGATTCTAGGCTGAGTTGGCAGCTCCTCATTTTTTCCTATTCTTCCTATGATTTTATTTACGTGAAATTCAATTCTCATTGTGCATTAATTAGAATATGAAAGGTTTCTCAATTCTGCCTTAATTAGAATATAAAATGATATTACGGTCTTAATTGTGACTTTAATACACATTATTATATTATTATATTATAAACAATTTAACTTCATTTACTGACCATTCTCTAACCTTTCATTCAAGCTCTAAATCAAAGAATTGAAAACCACACGTATTTCAATTTCAATTCATACTAAAGAGGGTTTTCTATTGATGACGTGCCTTTCTCTCCTTGATTCTAGGCTGAGTTGGCAACTCCTTACTTTTTCCTATTTTTCTTATGATTTTATTTACGTGAAATTCAATTCTCATTGTGCATTAATTAAAATATGAAGGATTCTCAATTCTGCCTTAATTAGAATAGAAAATAATATTACGGTCTTAATTGTGACTTTAATACACATTATATTATAAACAATTTAACCTCATTTACTGACCATTATTAACCTTTCATTCAGGCTCTAAATCAAAGAATTGAAAGCCACACGTATTTCAATTCTTAGTTATCTTTTAACCGCTTCCAATTTTTATCAATCAATGGCGCTTCCTATTCATCTCTCGCCAGGCACCGTCCGCCCCCGTCTCAATCAAATACACTTTTGTCTAAAATTTGGATAAATGTTCATCTTCTCCTCCATCTACCAATAATTCTTTTGATCTGAATTTTTTTCCACGACATCATTCACTCTCTTTCAATTATATATCTTCTAGACCGTAATTAACTATCTTCATTTTTGCAAACGGAATTGACATTCTAACCTACGATCGCGGACCATAGAGTTTTCTTTGCTCTGATGCCACCCTATGTGCTTATTCCTATTTCGCCTTTTCAGATTTTAATTAGGGTTCCACCTTGCAGTGTAAACCTGATTTTCAATTTTTTGTAGATGAGACCTTTGGCGACCCTCATTACACTCTCTTTGTCGGGCGCTTCTTTCATCTCTCCACCGAAGATACTCTCCGCAAGGTATAACACACACCCATACATCGATCCTTTATGAAGAAAAATTAATTTATTGTGGATTAATATAAATAAATCGTAAATATATTTTCTGTTGAATTAATGCTTTTAAAAAGTCATCAAAGCTTGAAGTTCTTCCTCATTATTCTTTTTTAATTATGTTTGTATCACACACCTATGGATAATTATGGATAATTATAAAAATACAAAAAGTAATAAATATGATAATAACTTAATGCTCTGTTCATACCTCTAAAAAGGATAATTATATTTCTATTTTTGCTAATATAGTTCTCTGTTTTATATGTACACTGTGTAGCTTACAAAATGCTTATTATTATTTGCTTTAAATGCATAAAATATCAGGATTGAACCATCAGCATATAAGTTCCCTCTCCATCTTATCTCTCTTTCACACATTTAGGCATCTTTCTCAGTATACACATCCAAAAGGAAAGTATAAATCTTATCTATCAATAGATTGATAATTATGATTTTTGCATTTTGTTGTTTGTAGAAGGAGGCATGATGGGAACGGAAGTTACAACCATGAAGAAACCTCCAACCAAGCAAAGGTGAGTGTTGGTGACGGGCATGGGTATGGAGACATCACTTGGAAGTGATCCAGGTACCTTTTATGATAACCTGCTAGAAGGATTAAGTGGAATTAGTGAGATAGAGACTTTTGATTTCTCACAGTATCTTCTTTTCATTTGTGAGATTAACTTTTGTATGTTTTACTACTAAGAGTGTATCTGTCGCAGAAAATTGCTGGAGAGATCAAGTCATTCTCAACAGATGGATGGGTTGCACCTAAACTTTCTAAGAGATTGGACAAGTTCATGCTTTACCTGATGACAGCAAGGAAGAAGGCTTTGGCTGTGAAGGAATTACTGATGTTGTTATGGATGAATTAAATAAAGCAAAATGTGGGGTTTACAACTTTTATTAATTCAATGTCATAATATTTCATAAATGATCATCTTTTTTTTAAAAAATTGTACATCGTTTAAAACACTTCAGTGTTTACTATTGCACGTTGTTTAAAAAAACTTGTATTTTTTGACCAAATTTGTTGAATTTAGAGGATATTATAGTATTTTTAGGTAATAAAAAAGTAAAAAGTAATGATATGTGTGTGAAAAAATGAGTGACAAATTTAGTCTCAAAGGAATTCTTCTTTATACTTTGATCCCATAAATTTATATAAAAAAAAAAAACTTAAAAACAAATATTATGTTGAGACTAAGTGCATAAAGAAAAAATCTTTTGGGACTATATTTGCAATTTTATAAACTTATGAGATAAATTATGCAAACAAAAAATCCTTTGAGACTAAGAGAGAAAGTATCGAAACCTTTTTAGAGTATGTGTGTCTAGAACCAAAAGCTTTCATTCCTCCACCCACGTTTGAAACATATACATTCAAACTTGCGCAATTTGTTAGCTATTTCTTAGTAAATATAATTTCTGTTAGTTTTTAATATATAAATTTGAATATAAAAAAATTATAAAAAATATATATACGAATAAAACTAATTAAGGTGGAGGATAACAATTCTTAATGAAATTTTTTTAAGTTTTTTCGTGATTAAAAAAACTTTAATGAACTCGCGTAGCACGCGGGTTACATGCTAGTACCTACTATAAATTAAAATCAAATGAAAACATGAGTGGAATCATGCATATTTAAATAAAATATTAATGCTTAACAACTCAACAAAAGACGTTCTTAGTCCTAATTAATTACTCTTTTTTTTTCTTCACATATACGTACTCTTATACTTAGTTTACATAATTTAATATGTGAATCTGGTCTTTTTTTTATTTTAAACTCGATGGTCTCCCCTTCCAATCCTATATACCCTATATATTGTTAGAGGTTTAAATTAAAACGGACCACATGATTTATACCGTAAACCCGATTCACAGAAGACTAACTCCTTTTTCTTTCACCTTTTCTATTTTCTTTCACCTTTTCTTCGGTTGTATATTTTTCCTTATTAGACGTTCCGGTGAGATCTTACATGTAAACGTCGGTAATTGCAGCTAAAGATCGATGAAACAGTGGTAAAAAATTGAACTAGGAATAAAGGAAATTGGAATATGATCGATCATTACAGACAATTGAATAATATATCTATTTTGCAAAATAAATTTTGTAATTTCTTTTTAAATATTTAATTGAGATTGGATTATTTTAAGTATATATATATATTGATTTTTTTATCTAATAAAATATATTTAAATGCACGTTTCACAGTAATTTTTTTATATTGCGTGAGACTGTCTTAAGGTGAGATCACTTTTAATTAATTAAAGATATTAATTTTTTTTTTTTTAATTTTGTCACTTTTTATTAAATTGTTCATGAAGTTGTTCATTGCACCTCTATTCACTTTTCATCTATTGAGTATCACTTTTCATTAAAAATATTATCACTTTCTGTGAGACGGTCTCACACAAGTCTTTGTCTACCTAATATTCTATACTCCCTCTATTCAGCGTTAAAGTTTATATTTTACATTTTAGTTTGTCTCAAGTTAAAGTTTTACATTTTTAATTTTTTTTAAGTTGTGCTCACACAAAATAATTAATTATATTTTGTAGGGCCCACATACAACACTAATATAACTTCACACTTTACCTTAAATATTATTTCTCTCACCTCACTACACAATAAAATATTAGTATTTCTTTTAGTCTACGTGAAAAAATTAAATAAACGTAAATGTTAACTAGGTAAGAATGAAGTATTAGATAGTAATTAATACTCCTAAAAAAAGTAATAATTATATACACTATAAAAAAACTATTTTTTACCAATGAAATATTCCGTTGATAAAAGTCTTAATTTTATTGTTAAATTGGTTTACCAACAGATTAACAACAGAATCCGTTGGTAAAGTGGTGGTTGGTAAATTTTTTAGCAACAAAAAATCAATCCCTTTGGTAATTTATATAAAGATTCCATTGGTAATCCGTTGGTAATTACTAACGAATTGAATTCCGTTGGTAAAATAGAGAATAAATCCGTTGGCATTTCATTACTAATAGAAAAATGTCATTTTGGTCGCTAATCCATTGGTAATTACCAACGGATTGAATTCCGTTGGTAAATTCGGCTGCTATTTTTTTTTTTTTTTGTAGTGATAGATATATATCAAATGAAAATGTGCAACGAACTCTCAATTAATCTAATTATAAAAAATGTTTAAATTAATGTATACAAGATATAAACCTCAATTACAAACATATGGAGTAATTAGAACTTCATAGAATAAGTAAATGAAGAAATGAAGTTGAAGGAGCATGTTTATTATCTAGTAACGACGGATAAAACTATGTTGTCGGATGGACAAGGATGAGACCTACAGAGACAGCGAAGAGGAATATCAAGAGGCCAGTGAAGTTGACAATAAGCGCTTCTTGACTTCTATGGAGCCCTAAAAATGTAAATTTCTCCGCCAATCCAATCTCAGCCGTTAAAATCGCCATCAAGAATATGATCGCTCCCATCACTGCATGCCACGGTGCTTGCCTAGCTCTTGTTGAAAGTTGCGCCCCAGGATACACAAACGATAGGAAAGATACTAACCACTGCAATTTTAAAACATACTGTTTCAATTTTCTTTTGCAATCTCATTGTTTTTATATATACTCGATTTTATTTCTGTTTAAATTTATAAAATTAATAATTTAAATTTGGATAATTTAGCTTTGTACTTTATTTTCATTATTAGTGACATGATATGCAAAATAACTAAGATTGTGAAAAGCATATTCATTTCACTCTTATTAATGGTTGATATATGTGACATTGAAAACGTGAGCTTATTAATTAATGGTCGACATAACTATGCCTAACAAATAATTAATTGCCTCATTCTATAGAAAAACAACGTTAAAACTAGTATATAATAATAATTTTAAGTAATCAAACTAGCATGCAAACGAAAAATTGGAAATAAGGTCAAATATTTTCTAAAAATAAAAAATAAAACTAAAACGTTGGATATGTACATTTAAGGCTTATAACCATCACCAGTCAAAAACTCTAAATTTTTCCCGAACTCATCTTCACATTTTGATTTTCACGGATATTTAAAAAAATTGTTTTTTGATTTACTTTTAGATACGTAATTTGGTTTTTTTTTTTATAATAAATGAATGATAAATTATATTATGTGTTTAAGGTATTGACAATAAATTTGAAATAAAATTGAATTATAAGTTTATTGAGTTTGATGTTATTTGATTTGATATAGTGTGAAAATGAGTTAGAATGAGAATACTAAAAGTGTGAAAATGGGAAGGAGTAGTACTTAAAACATGATTTGTTTGAAAAATATTTTCCATCCAACTTAATGCAACCCTAGGTTTCTCATTCCAATGATCTTATATACCCTATGTATTGCTTGGGTGGTGTTTAAATTAAGGGGACAAGAGAGTTTACAAGAGTTTATTATGTAAATCAAGTTTATAAGAGACTAACTCTTAATATATAAGAATTTATGTTCAGATTTATTAATATAAAGTTAAAATATGTGTTAATATATAATTACTGTTTAAATATAAAGTTAAAATGTGTTAATATATAATTACTGTTTAATTATATATATGTAAATTTTTACTGTTTAATTACTTTTCAAAATTAGATACTCAGAAAGTTGAAATTACCTACTTAAACATAAAATAATAATTGGATTCGTTGCATGAATATTCGTGGATATGTTTCTGCATGAAAGTAGTTATGGTAGAAACTTGCAATAAAGGTAATATTGTTTTTTATACCTGAATAGCGAAGAGGGTAATGGTGGTGATACCGAACCAAGAATGCAAAGTATACAAGTGCGGGATTCCCATGTCAGCATGGAACTTGAAAACTGCGTATACACCTACTATCCCTCCCACCAGGGCTATCCCCTGTAGAACAACATGAATTTGTTTCTGTCTCTTCCTTGTTGTGCCCACTGTCTTGTACGTCATAATAGCTGCATCCATAATTAATTAATCTAATATACATATATATATATGCTTAATTAATAATCAATTTTTTCTTTTGATTAATTAAATACCTTGGCCCGATACCAAGATGAAACCAATGATCATTAGCAGGGGGTGCACCTGATGATCATTTCAATAAACTTAGTTTTACCAAACAATGCGTATACGTATTATATTATTAGTGAATGAAAAGATAGTTAGTAGTGTGATAAATTGTACGTTAAAAATCTTGGGAGATTTAAAAGCAAGACCATCCCGGAAGTGCAGCAGCCAAATCAAGACCAAAGTGATAATCGCCACCGCCACCAAATGAGCAAACACCGTCACCGGAAACGGGGCCGATGCATCGTAACTCCAGCTTCGTTTTGGAGCCATGCTAATTTCACAGGCATGCACTCTATACTAGTACTTACATGCGCCAATATATATATGTGCATACGGCCCGGCCCGCTGAAGCTTGATTTAATTCTCCTAGTGCTTTCAGCGTGTTGGCTGTTAAACAAAGAAAAGATTCTTAAAACAAGAGTGAAATGAACAAATTAATAGCTTAGTAATTGTATATTTTTATTTAATTAGTCAAGCTGGCTTGGAATTTAAATGAGATACTTACAAAAAAGAGGCAACAAGGCTTATTAGCTAAGACAGCGTTGCATGCCGGCCAATATATGTGTCTGTACCATAAACCACTCTTATTTCACACACATGCGTGTGTGTATATATATATATATATATTATATATATATATATATATATATATATATATATATATATAATATATATATATATATATATATATTATGGAAAACATTTGTGTGAGATTGTCTCACACAAGGAAAACATTTGTGAGGCGGATAAGAGGTAACATTCACTACTAAAAAAATGATCTTTAGTATCATTGTATTATTGATACTAAAAAGTAAATAAATGATACAAATAGCTTTTAGTATCAAAATTAGCTTTGCTACTGTTCTGATACTTATACTGGCGTTGCTAAAGACATAGTATCAATTAATTTTTATTTGATAGTAAAATACATCTATGGTATCAAAAAGATCGGATACCAAACAGAAAAGGTTTTAGTATCCGAAGCTTCAATAGTATCAAATTTGAGCATCAAAAGCAAGGGGTACTAATTCTTTATATTTTAGTATCAAAACCTTTGGATACAATAAGTTATAGTATCAATACTACGGATACCAATAGACCTTTTATTCTATTAAATATGCTACTCCATTTGTATTACCAAATCCTAATCAAACCTAATATATATATATATATATATATATATATATATATATATATATATATATATATATATATATATATATATATATATATATATATATATAAACCATAATCAATCAATAAAAATTATAAAAATTTCAAACCACTAATTTGATTAATAAAGAACCTTTCTATAAACGTTTTAGTAGAGTTATTCACCAACAAATACAAAATAAAATTGCAAGAGTGTTATACATAAAAGTATTTAAGGTATCATTTAGTCCGACAAAATAAGGCTCCCGCTCCAACTCCTTCGACTGCTTGTATAATATCTGAAGATAGGCCACCATGCACACAAAATACCTGGGACATCAAAAAAATTGTGACGCATTACCACTAGCAATAAGATTGCAACAAACAGTATAAATTACGAATAGTGGCATTCTCTGATAGTAAGAAGATCTTTCTTTTACAAAGAATTTAACCACAATTACGAGACTTGGTAAGGATCACATAGATATCAGGGAAGAAGAAGAAAGAAAACAGTTAGGGTGCTAAGGTGCTCTGGTACTTGATTTTGAAATCGTTGACCTTAAATGAGAAGAACGATGAGTAAACATTATACTGTATTCTAACAATTATCCAAAAAAACTCAGGACAAAGTCATTTATGGATATTATATCATAGTTAGTAGTACCTCATTCAATTTAAGAATAATAAAATTCAAGTATTAAAGCAAAACCATGAAGCTGATGGCCATACTCAAGGCCTCCAGTAAGTTGATAATAAGACAGTAGTATACATCCAAGAAGTACCAAGTCACAATGGTTAGTCACCCAGAGATCAACAACTCAGACATTAATGGTTAGTCACCCAGAGATCAACAACTCAGACCTTAATGGTTAGTCCACTTCTATAATATGAAGAGAAAAATTAAATCTCTCTCCTATGCACTTCACTTTCTCTCCTTCAATAAGACACAATTATAGTGCTCATAATGAACATCTAAAAGGAGTAATATAATTGCATACACAACTACAGAAATCATGCATGAAACAAATAATTATAGCTCAAATAATGGTTACTAGAGTAAAAAGTAAAATAATTAACAGTTTAAGTTACATTAATATCAGTAAATAACAGATACTTAAGAGAATTAATAAATGAATCACACAGCATTAAGTATCAGTTAAAACTTTTTGATTCTAAAATTAAATTTGCATCGGAAAATAATTGATATTAAATATAAAATAGTATCATTAAAATAATATTTGATAGTAAATATATAAATATAATATCAAAATGAATATTTGTTACCAATTACTACATTTAGTATCTGTAATTATATTGGTACAAATTTTCGGATGCTAAAGGGCATTTTTTTAGTAGTGATTCTAACATAAAGCGATACTCAAATTAATGAAAAATGATAGTGATGTAATGAATTATTTTATGAACAATTTGTACTATAAATAATATGTGATAACATTATTAATAAAAAAGGAATAATAACTTTGATAAAAATGATGCTCCGTACGTCTCACCGAAAGGTTCCCATTTACTATATTGGGCGTCTCATTCAAATGTTCTCATTTTTTCTTTTTAGTAAAAGGACCCCACATGACCCACCACTCACTACTAATACAACTACCAACTACCAACTACACATACAATAATAAAATTCTTTAATCCACATACAAAAAGCAAATGAAGACCTTTGTTCAAGACGGAGGAGTAACAATTTAAGAAATGAAAAAATAATTTCACAAATGGTTTCAAACAAGTGTTTGGAATATATAATTATTATTAATTGAATTTAACGGTTTAAATAGCTAAAATATGATTATTGCATTTCCTCTAAAATTTATAAATTGTGTTACTGCTTTTATTTATATATATATATATATATATATATATATATATATATATATATATATATATATATATATATATATATATATATATATATAAATAAAAGCGGTAACACAATTTATAAATTTTATATATACACACTAGTATGAAACCAACGTACAACGCGGGATCATTTAATTATTATTTTATTTTTTATAATTAAATAATCCGTGTTATATAACGTAATAATATTAATTAAAGATTTTTTTTTTCTTCTAGCTAGACAATTTATTTTATCAATATAAAGAATTTGTAACAAATTATAATATTTGACTTTTGAAAATGTAGAGTATAGCTAAATCATGTAAAAATTTAATATATATGTACATATATTCTAATTAAAGAATCTTGACTTGTATTTTTTTTAAATGTTACTGTATAACATAATATAATAAAATTGAAAACTATTTATTACTTCCCCTGCAATTAATGATACTAAAGTAAATAAGTCATAATAAGTGAATAAAAAAATAAATAAATAGTAAGAGTATACGTGAACAACATATTAGCGAAAAAGAACTTTATTATAATATACTTAATATTATTTATGGAAAATAAAGTCAAACATTTTATAATTAATTAAAACAAAATTATTAAAATGTATTAAATAGAGTATTACTTTTTACTCATGATTATGGTTTAGTATTTCTTAATTAATTATATAATAATAATTCTATTTCAATTAATTATTATTTTTAAGAAACAAAATGTAATATATATATATATATATATATATATATATATATATATATATATATATAATATAAATAAAATTAATTTATATATAATATTCTTTTAAATATTCATAAATTTGTAATGAATTTATTAATTTTATTTTTTATTTAACTTTATTAGTTTCAAATTATATAAACTACTAAAGAAAATAAATTTTATAATTCATATGTCATAATTGAATAATTAAGATATATGTAAATATATAAATATTAATATACTAAATTTAAAAATTGATCAAATATGTACAAACTAAATTTTAATGTTATTTGATATGAAATATGATTTAACTTAAAGAACTTAAACTTTATATTCGAGTTAAATACCAAAAACGTCCCACAACTTTTTATTTTATCCAAAACAGTCCCAAAATACTTAAAATCTTTAATTTAGTCCCGTACCTTTTGAAATTTCTTCGATTTAGTCCATAACTTATTTTGTCTCCAATTTAGTCCCATAGTTTTTGAAATTTCTCCAAAACCATCCCAAATTTTAAAATCTCTCAATGTTTTGCTAGGTACCAACCACTCCTTTTACTATTTCCAAATTTATTTAATAAAATGGCTTCTATACCTTTATATACTCATTTTCACCCCAATTTTCATCAAATTCTTATCTTTCAAAATAAACATAGTCGTGCTACAATAGATTTTTAGAAGAAGAGTATTACTTTTACGCCATTGGGAGGAGAAATGTTCACTTTTGTTGGGATTAAGAAGAACTTCATATTTTCTGTAATATCAGCGGCAAAAACACATCGGTTGTTGGAAAATGGTTGTGAGGGGTATCTGGTGAGCATAATGAATCTTGAGGGACAGCAGTGTCCAGTCCTCGGTAATGTACCAGTAGTTCGGGAATACCCAGAGGTATTTCCAGATGATCTTTCTATTCGATTAAGTTGAACCAAGCACCTGGGCATTCTCCGGAGCTTTCTGATACACGGTTCGACCACGACATATATGGTTCGACCAAACCCCTTGGTCGAACTATGGTCGAACCAGTCTGTACGAGAGACGCTGAACTTTCTGACGACTAGTTCGACCAACACAGCTCTGGTTCGACCAATCTCCTTGGTCGAACCATGGTAGAACCAGCCTGTAATGGGGAGTTTGAACTTTCTGATGCTCGGTTCGACCACTACACACCTGGTTCGACTAGTATCCAAGGTCGAACCGAGGTCGAACCACCTCGTCCAGTACCATTTTTTGCGCAGAATGTCTTACCTGATGTTGATGAGTGTCATCCCAAGGTTAGAATACTGAGCTTATAGCAGAGAAAAAATGGGAAAGAATAAAGAGGTTGAGAGCCGAGAAGCTTAGATTGCATATGGATAATGAAGATGTAGTTTTCTCTCTTGATAAAGCAATAAAGATGCCCATTGGCATGTATCTCTCTAAGAATTTCTGCTGCAGTTGGTCTCATATAGTGCAATCTGTGGCATCAAGAGTCTCATACCATTCTTCTGCCCAATCAATCAAAGAGAACTTGAGTAGGGCGATCCGCCTAGCATGATCATTAGCTCCAGCACCCTTCTGAGTGTTTGCATAACCAATGAATCTTTTGAGATGCTGATATGAATCTTCAAAACAACCTCCAGAAAAGGAATTATTCTCTATCATGTTAATAAGAGTGGGATGTATCTCAAAATCATCATCTTCCCCCCTTGCTCCTATCATCCCTATATTGCAAATCCCATAGTTCGTGAAAATTTCACATATGGTAATATTATCCGGATTCTGCCTTACTCCGGCCATGTTTAGCACTATGTGTTATTCCTTCTTTTCCTTTCTCTCATTTTCCTAGCGCACAAGTACCTAAGAAAAATTCAAGGTTAGATAGAAATAAATAATCACAAATAGAAGTCTTAATCAAACTAGAATTAATAAATTAATAATAACAGCCATTTCCGGCAATGGCGCCAAAAACTTGATGCGCGTTTTTTTGCTCGCAAAATTAATCCCCAAGTATGAAGCATATCAGTTGCAGTTTAAGCTAGCGACCAAGTTAAATATCGAACCCAAAGGACGGTGTATATATATGTGCTCTCAATTTCAATTCAAGTGCGTGCGTAACTATAAGTTTGCTCATTGTCTCAATTCTCCTTTTACTTGTAGCTAGCAAATTAAGAATAAAAAGGGTCTTTTTATTTGATTGTAACGTAGGCTCTTTGGACTAGGTAAGAAATATATAAATAAGTGACTCATACTCAGACCAATCAAGCTGCAGTCCATCTTGATCTTTCATTTTTCCTCTTCACTTTCTTTTCAAACACAACTCCTCCTCATCTTTGTAGGAACAACAACCTTTTTTTAATTTTCTCTAACTTTTTAACTCCATCTTTTTCTTTCCTTCACTTCTTTGAATGGGGTACTAATTTAGGCACTACCCCAATGGATCATCCATAGAGTACTAGATTTAAGCACTATCCTAGAGTGTCTGTTTCATAGAGTACTATATTTAAGCACTACTCCATGAATTTTATCTTTTGATCATTTCTTCATCATCCTTTTCAATTCCAACTTTATTCACATTATTCTACTAACCTCTTCAACAATTACTCAATTGATCCAAGTAAAACAAGGAAAATCAAATTTTGATTAAGCTCAAATGGGTTATTCAAAGAATTGATTTTTCAAGGCTCAAAGGGTTAATTAAGGATTAATGCATTCAGGTAAAGTGTATGGAATAGATGGGCTAAAAATCAAAGATGGCCTAATATCATTTCCATAATTCACTAGACTATTCTCGAATATTCAAGGAGACTCAAGACAAGTTTTAGAATACACGCACAAGAACAATACGCTCAAGAATAAAAATATCATGCATTAATGTAACATGATTAAGGCTCAAATCTCACTTGGCTTTTTCATAGAATGAACGAGCAATCTTCAAGACTACGCATATATCATAACAAGCACATCAAGAATTTCCAACACTTAAGAATTAAAGCACGTTTCCTTATTAATCATAATTAACATCTCAACATGGGCAGAAAAATAATAGCTCATATATTCTCATGAAATTCAGGTTATAGAATTTAAAGCTCATGCTCCTTACTCATAAAAATTCCACACTCGCATAGAAAAATTTAGAATAAGGAACGAAGTGACTTGATTTCAATCTCCTTTACATTTTGCAAGTTCCTCGAGTTTTCCAACTCAGTCAAGCGTAGGGATTCATACCCTTCTCACTTTGCCACTCTAATACCTTTCTCAATCAATAA
Source organism: Pogostemon cablin (assembly GCA_023678885.1). Lineage (NCBI taxonomy): Eukaryota > Viridiplantae > Streptophyta > Magnoliopsida > Lamiales > Lamiaceae > Pogostemon > Pogostemon cablin. The sequence goes on along the minus strand of CM042964.1, from coordinate 14,935,962 downwards.
AGCTCAAACACAAAACTCATCATCACAGGAGAGATAAAAATATCGGAAAGATAAAAATTGATGACAGAGCATCAAGGGACACACAAAAACAAACGAAAACACACAAGACACCTGAATAGTCGCAAAAAATTTGAAAGATCGAAAAAAAACTCAAAAATTCTAAAAAAACGACCCCCAAGTTAACAAACACTAAACAATTCAAAGTAAAGATACTTGGGTGCGAATGGAACAGGGGAAAAACATCACCCCATCCTCCCAAACTTAGATGAAAACGTGAGTTGAATCTAAGTTTAAAAGGATGTTATTACTTTATGTGTAAGCACGCACCTTGAGTATAATTCACCTAGTACAAGACACAACAAACAAAACAAATGAAACACAATAAAACGGTGGGTTACTTCCCACCAAGCGCTCTTATTTAACGTCAAGAAGCTCGACAGAATGCAAACTCAGAGATGTTCGGACTCATGCATCAACACTTCTTCTTCATCTTTCATCTTCACTTTGAAGTGTTGTTTTGCCATCTTTCTATCCATCCACATTATCTCTCCTTTCACGCTCACAAGGATCAACTCATATGGATCTCCATCTTCATATGCATCTTTGCTATCAAAATCAAGATAATCAGAAAGATAAGAGTTAGTATTATGATAGGCATAAAGATGAGAGTTAAAAATATCTGGAGAGATTGGTGAAATTTTCAGATAAGGATCATCTCTCTTTCTTTTGCCGCATTTAATGCAACAACTTTTCCTTCAGAGTTGAATGAGATTGTTCCTTCTTGCAAGTCAATCTTAGCTCTTCCCGTCGCTAGGAATGATCTTCCTAGGATTAATAGAACTGCAGGGTCCACCACTTTTTCAATCACCATAAAATCAGTCGTGAAGGCCATCTTCTTAACTTTCACCACAACATCTTCAACAACCCCTAAGGGTTTTATTACATCACCACTAGCAACATGAAATTATTGGCGTTCGATCGTTTAGTTAACGTGAACCATTAGGGTTCCATACATTTCTAACAGTCAGCGGAAGCAAGAAAATAAGAAACGTATTACCTTTCACCAGGGTATGTTGGAGAAGATGAATTCTCGCCGGCAGCCTGCGCAGCCTCACCGTTTTGAGCATAACTCTCTCATCTAATATCGAATTTGAGTAATCTATGCGCCAAAACGGTCCTCTCTTCCGTGGCTTTCTGTCAGTATATCACACATCGAATTCTCAGGTATGTACGATTTTATAAAAATCGTCCAAGTTGACGGACAGCAGCAGTAAACAACCTTCCGGTCTTCTACTGTATTCCCAAGTCCAATCTCGACGTCGTGTGGGCGACGATCTTCGAGATCTTCTCAATCTGCTGTTCCGTCTACTCTCTTCACGTGTTAGGTGTGTCTCTCTTAGGGTTAGAACAGGTGAGATGACTTATATATGAGCTACAGCAGGGACCAGGAGGAGAAAAAAATAGAGTTGGGCCTCCATTGGGCTTAAGTTTCCAAACTTAGCCCAAAGCTTATACTTAAGTCCAATAATAATAATATATACCACTAAAATATTATTACTGCACTACCGTTCTAATCCCATAATTACGTTATAGGCTCCTTCTTATTATGAGCCCGTTAGTCTCCCCATATTAAGATATACAATGTCCATTAATTAATTAAGTTACTGATAACTCCATTAATTAATATCTCATCCGAGAGTAGTACCACTCAACCTCATTATCATGCAGTAATAAATCCAACTGCAGGGTTTACATGATAATCCTTATGAGCTCCTCAAGGGGACATCATCAACATATGTCGGACACAGATTCCTTCTACAATCAACAGCACACCATAGAGACAGCACTATTTTCCAACTCACTGAGTTTGTTGATTTAATTATATGTAAATCTTACCCATTGATGAATCAAAGAAATACATACTATAATATCTTAGCTCAACTAGATTTTTTTTAGAAAGCCCAAAACCTATTTATTTATTTTTATAGCCCAAAATGACAGCCCAATTAAACCCAACTAGATTTTTTTTAGAAAGCTCAAAACCTATTTATTTATTTTTATAGCCCAAAAGGTCAGCCCAATTAAGCCCAACTAGATTTTTTTAGAAAACCCAAACTTATTTATTTATTTATTTTGTGGCCCAAAGTTTCAGCCCACTTAAATGGCCTGATATATAATTATTAAGGCTAAAGTTAAAAAAAAGAGAGAGAAGAACGGGAGAAGAAAAACAAAAGAGGGGAAAGAAGAGAGTGAAGAGGAGAAACCCTTGTTGATCAAATTCTCCCTTACAACCCTCATCCTAGGTGGTTTCTAAGTTATTTTGAGGTAAGTGGTGTGTGAATTAAGCTTCCTTCTTTCATGGTTTTGTAATTTTGTGGGGTTTTTCTTTTAGGTATGTGGGTAATTCGCAGACTGTTCGAACTAATTTTGACATATATATTGCTCTCAAAAGTTTGCAAACTTAATTTCTGTACATAGCTGGATTCGTTAGCTTTCCGTAGCCACTTGAAACGCCTCAATCCGATTATTCTACAATTAGTTATGATTTTTCTCGTAAACTGCCGCTAGCTGGAAAATTTCAGAATTTTTATGTAGAATTCAAACTTATTTTCTATCGTTTCGTTTAATTAATGTATTGAAACGGGTTATGTGGGATTGGGAACTGATGTTAAGGAGTTACATACAATTTTTATTTAATATCGACTCGTTCGAACTCGATTAAGATTTGTTTTTAGCAATGAAAGGAATGTTACCGCTAATAGTTAGTTATATTTAATTTGTCTTTAATTGCTCATCTCCTTTCTAGGTAAAGAACCATCGACGAAGGGCAAGGGACCGACTTCAGATTCCGGAGAGAGTTAATCACTTCTTTGTGAGTTGATAATTCGGGAACGTCTTCTCTTGTGGGAAGTGTGGACCCTCGATAAATGTGCATTTATTTTAGTTTTAGTTAATTGATAAGAAAATTATTTGGTATTGTGTTATGTGGTAAAGAGCCTGATTGGCTCGATTGCTCTGGTTAGAGTCATGTTAGCCATTTTATGAGTATTATTGATTTTAACTTATGTTGAAGAGCCTTGCCGGCTCGGTATCTGATAACATTTATTGTGAATTATTTGAGAATTGATTTCTGGTTATTCTTGTGTGCTATTAAGACTCTAACTTGAGTCGTTATTCATCTTATGATGCATATTCATATGTATGCCTGGTACCAAGGTTAAGTAGCCCGAATTGGTCACGATTCGGGTGAGTTGGAGCGACATTGATTAAGTAGCCCGAATTGTCGCGGTTCGGGTGAGTTAGAGTGACAACCAAGTTGCCCGTTGCTTGGCAAACCCGGGTGAGTTAGATCTAACGGGGCACCTGTCCATTTGCCAAATATTGATACTCTGGAGGGTGATCGTTAGACGGATCAGTCTATTATAGGCTCAGTCAACGTCACCGGTGTGGGACATGCATGTCATATATGTTTATATGTTTGATCATTTCAAGTATTCACATCGATATTAAGTTGTGAACTTTAGCACTTGGCATGTTGAGAAAGAATATTAATGTGCATTTTATCTAGAGTAACGGTGACGGGCTTGGACTGCCTCTCGACGGAGAGCTCAGTTCGAGGAGAATATTGACTACCCACGCGTCTTTTATGTGATAACATGTTGTTTGAACTAATTGTGTTATTCGTAAATGTGCACTAAGGTTTTTATTTTCATTAATATGTACACTGAGTGAGAATAGTTATTGTGGGACGAAATATTGGATTTTATGTTATGAACTGCGAGTGGGAATACATGCTTCGTATAAAGGTTGGGGTGACCGGCTTATCACCTCACTGAGCTAGTGGTTTTGCTCATCCCCATCATTCTTTCCTTTTCAGGCAGTTGATATCGTTTTGGTTGGAGGTTTTCCTATCGTTTGCTCGTCATCCAATCCGTGTTTTGGGTACTTTCTCTTTTATGTAAATTGACGGATTCATTGGCGAGATTGTATAGTTTATATTTGGTGACCCCCTTGATGTTCTTTTTGTACCTTCGCGATGTTATATCGTTCATGTATATTTTCTTTAAACTAAGTTACATCGTTGTATTTTGTACCTTTGTAAATTCTTATTGATACTTTATGAGATGATGTCCTCGGGTTGTACCCGTTGTTATCAGTTGTTCAGTTCTACAGGTACTTGATAGCAAGCCTTACGTTTTCTATAAACTTTGTGGAGTAGAGTGCACCCATTTCGCGAAATTTATGGTTAACGTGGCGGTTGTCGCGTTCTGTCTGGGGTCGGGGCGTGACAACTTTCTTGGTATCAGAGCCTGGTTTTATGATTCTTATTCTTTTTGAGTCGAGCCAATGGGTCCAACTTTGTTTCTATGTCATCCTAAGGTATCGTATTGCCTTGATGTTGACCTTGCATTTTCTTTCCTTTCTTCCTTTCAGTCATTATGGCACCTCCAGTTCGTCGTCGAGGTCGAGGAAACGCTCCTCGTGATCCTCCGAGTCCTCTACTCTCTTCTGTTCCTCGTGGACCTCGAGGACATGTTTCTTCTGATCATGTCGTTCCTCCGACGGCTACGGACCCTATCAATTCTGATCATAGGGTGCCGGTTTTCCAGGTGGAGCAACCACAGGCCCAGATGCGGGTTGAGCACATGATGACACCGGAACAGTACCAATTGTATTATGATCATATTCAAATACATGGTGTTCCACCACCTACAATGGCTCATACGACTACGGCTGTCACTGAAGAGGTTCTTCGTGCTAATGAATCGATTCGACCTACAACTAATGTACCAGTTTTTACTCTAAAAATGGCTTTAGGAGGTTCTGCTTCTCAAGGTGCACTTTTTATACCTGATTTGGTGAAAGCAGTTGAAAACATGGGGACTTCAAAATTTGACGGTGCAAGAGATGCTTCTAAAGCGGGGGCATGGTTAAAGGAGATTACAGAGACCTTTGACACCTTGATGATTGAAGAATGTTATCGTGTGGTCATTGCGACCAAGCTGTTAGGCCCAGATGCACGACGATGGTGGCAGAATCTAAAAGAGACATATTCGGTTACTATTACGTGGGCTATCTTTGTGGAACGATTCAAAGATCGATACTTCTCTCAGTACATCAAGGATCAAAAGAGAAAGGAGTTCTTCAACCTCTTTCAAGGCATTATGTCGGTCGTTGAGTACGAAAGCAAATTTTTGGAACTGCGAGAATTCGCTCCTGAGTCATATACGACGAGAGATTTATGCAAGAGATTTGAAGATGGTCTTAATTTAAATATTCGAGATCGCATCAAGTCCGGAGACAAGTACAAGAGTCTTGACGATCTCGTAAAAGAAGCCCTGAGGGTAGAAGGTTTAGTTCAGGCGAGACATAAGCTTGCAGAACGATCTCAAAAGAAAAGGCAAGGGAGCACATTTCCAGGAAATGCATCGAAGGTGTATAGGGGTGTGGGATCTTCGCGTGGCACACCAAGTTCAGGATCTATTAGTTTTTCTCAACCTCGGGAGCAGTTTAGTAGAGGCGTGAGCAATGTCTTGGGATCGGTTGGTGAAAATCGCAAGTGCCAGAATTGCTTAAAATATCATGACAGCCCCTGTAAGGCTCCTCAAGTATGTTTTCAGTGTCGACAGCCGGGGCATATGCGAAGTTCTTGTCCTCAGCTTATGGGAGCGAGCAGTCAGGGTTCTGGTCAGCTTCGTGGTAAACTAACATATTCTACACCCAGAGATACTCGATCTGCAGTTACCAGAGTGCCCGATGCCTCAAGCGGCCCTAGTACTCAATCACATATGCAAGGAAGGAAGCAAACTAGAGTATTTCATATTTCCCAGGAAGAGGCTCGCTCAGATCCGAAGGTTGTGACAGGTAATTTATAATCTGAGTATTTTCACATGCTAGATCTAACCCCGTCTTGTTATGCCACTTGATTACGAATAAAACATTCGTAAGAAATTCTATCTTTTCGAATTTTTAAATCACAATCTCACCTAATATTGCTTCTTTAGGCCATGTGTTTGTGGGAGACCATCAGGTCTACGCTTTATTTGACCCAGGTTCTGATAGGTCTTATATCCGGGATGATCTTACTGCGATCTTAGATTATCATATCTCTCAATTGTCACCTGGAATCATCGTTCATACCCCTCTTGGAGAGCGTCTAATTTGTGATTCGGTATTCCTTGGTTGTCCATTGAAGATCAAAGATGTCATTTTAGAGGCTGAATTGATACCATTGCCTTTGATTGATCTTGATGTTATTCTTGGCATGGATTGGCTTTCTTCTCATCATGCAATTCTCGATTGCCACGAGAAGCTTGTTATTTTTCATAGACCAGGATTCTCAGAACTTATTTTTGAAGGTAAACTTCAAACGAGATCCCTCTCTTTTATTTCAATGTTAACTGCGCATAAATTAATGCGTAAGGGTTGTGAGGCATTCTTGGCATTTGTCATCGATACTTCTCTTTCTAAAACTAAACTAGATGACATCCCGATCGTGAATGAATTTCCTGATGTCTTTCCCGAAGACTTACCAGGACAACCTCCGAATCTAGAGATTGATTTTTCCATTGACGTACTTCCTGGAATCACACCTATATCGATTACTCCATATCGAATGTCGCCTGCTGAGCTCAAGGAACTCCAGACACAACTTGGGGAATTATTGGAGAAGGGGTTCATACAACCTAGCACATCTCCATGGAGTGCTCCAGTTCTTTTTGTCAAGAAGAAAGATGGATCACTTCACCTATGTGTCGACTACAGTCAATTGAACAAGGTGACAATTAAGAACAAATATCCTCTTCCAAGAATCGATGATCTGTTTGATCAATTGCAAGGAGCAACTGTGTTCTCAAAATTTGATTTGCGGTCCGGTTATCACCAACTCAAGATTAGGGAATCTGATATCCCTAAGTCTGCTTTTCGAACCAGATACGGTCATTTTGAATTCTGTGTTATGCCTTTTGGACTCACAAATGCTCCTGCAGCTTTTATGGATCTTATGAATCGGGTCTTTCGGCCGTACTTAGATAAGTTTGTCATTATCTTCATTGATGACTTTCTTATTTATTCTAAATCGGACGATGAGCATTCTCATCATCTAAGAATTGCTCTGAACATTCTCAGAGAAAATCAGCTTTATGCTAAATTCTCGAAGTGTGAATTTTGGCTTCGTGAGGTAAGCTTTTTGGGTCATCACATTTCTAAAGAAGGAATCTACGTCGATCCAGTGAAGATTCAAGCTATACTAGATTGGGAGCGTCCAAAGAACGTGACAGAGATTCGTAGTTTTCTGGGATTAACTGGATATTATTGACGGTTTGTCAAAGACTTTTCGTTATTGGCTTCATCTTTGACTAAATTGACTCGGAAAGGGGTAAATTTTGAATGGAGTGAAGAATGCGAGGAAGCATTTCAAGAATTGAAAAGACGACTCGTTTCAGCTCCTATTCTTGCTTTGCCAGACCCAGCGATTGGAGAATTTACCATTTATAGCGACGCCTCGAGATAAGGATTAGGATGCGTTCTCATGCAAGAAGGAAAGGTTATTGTCTACGCTTCAAGGCAATTGAAGAAGAACAAAGAAAATTATCCTACACATGATTTAGAGTTGGCTGCAATCGTCTTTGCAGTGAAGATCTGGAGGCACTATCTGTACGGTGCAACTTATCGGGTTTTCACTGATCACAAGAGCTTAAAGTATATCACCACGCAAAAGGAGCTCAACCTCAGGCAAAGGCGATGGATGGAGTTGATTAGTGACTATGACTTAGTCATCGATTATCATCCTGGCAAGGCGAACGTTGTTGCAGATGCTCTGAGTAGAAAGTCTTCTACCTCACTTGCTTCGATTCAATCTTTTTATCTTCCTATGTTGGAGCAATTTAAATCTTTACACATTTCGCTCGATTGTGAAAAGTCTAATAATATTGCCTTAATTGCCAAATTCGAGGTTAGACCTACCTTGTTCGAGCAAATTCGAGAAAGACAATCACACGATGTTTATTTACAACAGAAGATGGCGAAGCTAAATCAAGGAAAAGAAACCAAATTTCAAATTCGGGATGATGGACTTCTTACTTTTAAAAATCATGTTTCTGTTCCATCATAACTTGATGTTCGTAGAGCTATTCTTGAGGAAGCCCATTCTTCAGCCTATACTATGCATCCTGGTAGTACCAAAATGTACAGAACAATTCGGGAGCATTATTGGTGGCCAGGTATGAAACGGAACATTACTGAATTTGTATCAAAGTGCTTATAATGCCAACAGATTAAAGCGGAACACCAAAAACCAGCCGGCATGCTTCAACCACTACCTATTCCTGAGTGGAAATGGGAAAACGTCACAATGGATTTTGTTTCTGGTTTACCTCGAACCCAAAAGGGTCATGACTCAATTTGGGTCATTGTCGATCGTCTGACAAAATCGGCACATTTCCTTCCAGTGCATACCAACGAATCTTTAGAGAAACTTGCCAAGTTATATGTCGACGAGATCATGAGATTGCACGGAGTACCAGTGTCAATCATATCTGACCGTGATCCAAGATTCACTTCCCGTTTTTGGCCTAGTCTGCAAAAAGAGCTAGGTACAAAATTACTATTCAGTACCTCGTTTCATCCACAGACTGATGGACAGTCAGAGAGAACTATACAGACACTAGAAGACTTGCTACGTGCAGTGGTGTTGAATTTGGGAGGTAGCTGGGACAATAGAAAGCTCAAAACCTATTTATTTATTTTTATAGCCCAAAAGGCCAGCCCAATTAAGCCCAACTAGATTTTTTTTAGAAAGCCCAAAACCTATTTATTTATTTTTATAGCCCAAAAGGCCAGCCCAATTAAGCCCAACTAGATTTTTTTAGAAAGCCCAAACTTATTTATTTATTTTGTGGCCCAAAGTTTCAGCCCACTTAAATGGCCTGATATATAATTATTAAGGTTAAAGTTAAAAAAAAGAGAGAGAAGAACGGGAGAAGAAAAACAAAAGAGGGGAAAGAAGAGAGTGAAGAGGAGAAACCCTTGTTGATCAAATTCTCCCTTACAACCCTCATCCTAGGTGGTTTCTAAGTTGTTTTGAGGTAAGTGGTGTGTGAATTAAGCTTCCTTCTTCCATGGTTTTGTAATTTTGTGGGGTTTTTCTTTTTAGTATGTGGGTAATTCGCAGACTGTTCAAACTAATTTTGACATAGCTATTGCTCTCAAAAGTTTGTAAACTTAATTTCTGTATGTAGCTAGACTCGTTAGCTTTGCGTAGCCACTTGAAACGCCTCAATCCGATTATTCTACAATTAGTTATGATTTTCCTCGTAAACTGCCGCTAGCTGGAAAATTTAAGAATTTTTATGTCGAATTCAAACTTATTTTCTATCGTTTCGTTTAATTAATGTATTGAAACGGGTTATGTGGGATTGGGAACTGATGTTAAGGAGTTACATACCATTTTTATTTAATATCGACTCGTTCGAACTCGATTAGGATTTGTTTTTAGCAATGAAAGGAATGTTACCGCTAATAGTTAGTATATTTAATGTCTTTAATTGCTCATCTCCTTTATAGATAAAGAACCATCGACGAAGGGCAAGGGACCGACTTCAGATTCCGGAGAGAGTTAATCACTTCCTTGTGAGTTGATAATTCGGGAACGCCTTCTCTTGTGGGAAGTGTGGACCCTCGATAAATGTGCATTTATTTTAGTTTTAGCTAATTGATAAGAAAATTATTTGGTATTGTGTTATATGGTAAAGAGCCTGATTGCCTCGATTGCTCTGGTTAGAGTCATGTTAGCCATTTTATGAGTATTAATGATTTTAGCTTATGTTGAAGAGTCTTGCCGGCTCGGTATCTGATAACATTTATTGTGAATTATTTGAGAATTGATTTCTGGTTATTCTTGTGTGCTATTAAGACTCTAACTTGAGTCGTTATTCATCTTATGATGCATATTCATATGTATGTCTGGTACCAAGGTTAAGTAGCCCGAATTGGTCACGGTTCGGGTGAGTTGGAGCGACATTGATTAAGTAGCCCGAATTGTCGCGGTTCTGGTGAGTTAGAGTGACAACCAAGTTGCCCGTTGCTTGGCAAACCCGGGTGAGTTAGATCTAACGGGCACCTGTCCATTTGCCAAATATTGATACTCTGGAGGGTGATCGTTAGATGGATCAGTCTATTATAGGCTCAGTCAACGTCACCGGTGTGGGACATGCATGTCATATATGTTTATATGTTTGATCATTTCAAGTATTCACATCGATATTGAGTTGTGAACTTTAGCACTTGGCGTGTTGAGAAAGAATATTAATGTGCATTTTATCTAGAATAACGGTGACGGGCTTGGACTGTCTCTCGACGGAGAGCTCAGTTCGAGGAGGATATTGACTACCCACGCGTCTTTTATGTGATAACATGTTGTTTGAACTAATTGTGTTATTCGTAAATGTGCACTAAGGTTTTTATTTTCATTAATATGTACACTGAGTGAGAATAGTTATTGTGGGACGAAATGTTGGATTTTATGTTATGAACCGCGAGTGGGAATACATGCTTCGTATAAGGGTTGGGGTGACCGGCTTATCACCTCATTGAGCTAATGGTTTTGCTCACCCCCATCATTCTTTCCTTTTCAGGCTGTTGATATCATTTTGGTTGGAGGTTTTCCTATCGTTTGCTCGTCATCCAATCCGTGTTTTGGGTACTTTCTCTTTTATGTAAATTGACGGATTCATTGGCGAGATTGTATAGTTTATATTTGGTGACCCCCTTGATGTTCTTTTTGTACCTTCGCGATGTTATATCGTTCATGTATATTTTCTTTAAACTAAGTTACATCGTTGTATTTTGTACCTTTGTAAATCCTTGTTGATACTTTATGAGATGATGTCCTCGGGTTGTACCCGTTGTTATCAGTTGTTTAGTTTTACAGGTACCTGATAGCAAGCCTTACGTTTTCTATAAACTTTGTGGAGTGGAGTGCACCCATTTCGCGAAATTTATGGTTAACGTGGCGGTTGTCGCGTTCTGTCTGGGGTCGGGGCGTGACACATACTGTCTTACGTGTCGAGGTTAGTGTATAGGGATTAAGAGCACGAACATCCATAATAACAGAGATCAAGTTCTTCTATAAGTCAGTATAAGTCGAACGATCTCAAGAAGTCCTGCTCAATACACACAACTGCACTAATGTGATTCTATAACCAAGACAAGCTAATACCAAACCACACTACAACCATCCCGATAGAGAGTCCCCGTCTATCTCGGTTGTGAGCATCTGTTTATACTTTATAAGGAAACCGATAATATGATCTTCCGTGTGTTGTCGCACAACATATTATCTACAGTATAAAGTAAATTGGACTATTGCATCGTACATATAAATAAATTATAAGACGCAATCATTTGATCATATGATTCTCATTTCAAATAAATTGTTATAATATCGTTCATACAAAAACCTAGACTTTTAGTATACAATCCAACAATCTCCCACTTATACTAAAAGACTATGATGTCATGTCTTCCGCCATACATCTGATTCCCACTCCCACTACACGACCATCAAAAGCTCTCGCTTTAAGGTCCTTGTAAATGGATTTACTAGGTTATCATCCGATGCAATCTAGGCGACAACAACCTTCCCCTCATCATACGATTTCTTGTAACAGGTGGTACTCGCGCTCCATGTGTTTAATTGTCTTATGGGCTCGTGATTCCTTCAAGTTTGCAACTGCACCATTATCATCAAAATAAATTATGATAACCTTGGGCAAACTTAGAAATATTTCAAAGTTCATCATGAGGTTTCTAGAGTTATACAGATATTTTGGCTGCCTCACAGGGTCCAATTTATCATCTTTCCATGGTGGAGTCCGGAGTCCGAAATATATTTCTATATAACACTCCTCCATATTATGACTCAACTTCCTAAAATTAAACACATAACCTTTGAGGTGGGTTTACTGTCGTCCCTATCTGATTTAAAAAATTTGAATCTATGTAACCCCTAAGAAGTAGTGAATCTGTCCGGTAAACATACATATAGTTTCTAGTCCTTTTCATGTACTTCAAAATTATGTGTTACCACAGTTCAATATTCTTATTTCGGGTTACCTTGATACCCACTGTTCATGCCTTCGGCAAAACAATTTTCATACTCGTTCATAGCATTCCTTAGAATAAGCTTCCTTAATCGCCGAAGCATAAGGAACCGCTTTCATCTCCTTTATCTTCTTTTGTTAAGACACATTTCCTTAGATAAAGTCACATGCTAAAACGAGTAAGGATTGTATCATTTCATGAAGCTTGAGACAAGCATAACATCCTTTCTTGTGATCCGTATTACCGTGATCAAAAGGATATATTTTGCTTTTCTTAAGTCCTTCATTTTATACCGCTTTATTAACCATACCCATACGCCCGACAATACTCTTTCATTGTTTCCAATGAACAATATATCATCTATGTACTGTACAAGAAATACCACTACAAAACTGTGAATAGATAATAGTAAATAGATATCTGTTATTTGTAAAAGTGATATCTATAGTCTTATTGACCGATATCTATTATAAAATCGTTATCTACTATGTTTGAATTACTCTAATAAATATCGTTGATTGTCTACTGATATCTTTTAGTGATGTTTATACATAATATAGATATCGGTTACTTTTCAATGATATTAATATATTAATATACATTTTAAAATAATAAATTAAAAAAACCAAAAACGTGTTAAAATTTAAATCGTGTGTGAGTTACAATTTTCAACTCAAATCTATCCTATCCTCAATCTTAATTTTCAAAATTAGACAACTCCAAAAATCTATCACGAAACTTATCGAAGTCGAAGCCCTAATTCCCAAATCATGCCTGATCGAAATTCTGAATACCGCCGGCCAAATCGAAGATCCCGCAGCCCCCTCTCGCCGCCAACCGTACACCCACTCCCCGCTTGCGACGCCACCCAGTCCCAGTCGCTAGCCCACCCATTCGCGATTCCACCCGGTCCCGCTCACGAGCCCACCTGTTCGCGGCGCCACTCCCTCTCGTTCGAGGCGGCGCTCGTGTCTCTAGGTCACCACCGCACCTGCCACTCCAGGTCACCGGCTCACGACTGCTTGACCTTCCCGACGTTGGATGAGCAATTGAGGTTCACTTCGCTTTCTCATTTTTTTCTTTTTTTTATTTGTTCCAGAATTTTAATCAAAGTTTTAAGCTATGATTTCGATGAACCATTTCCTCCATTTTGATGAACTCTTTTTCAGAAATACATGTCGATTTTTGTTTTGAGCTTTAACAAGAACTTTTGGTTATCAGTCTGCACATCACTAACAAGAACTTATGGTTTTTGTGAATTACATGTTTTTGAAGCAACAAATACGGTTTAGCTTTCATCAGAAAGGGTGAGGTAGGAGCCTCAACCCAATTTCAGCAACATATCGACTCCAATCATACATTCAGGTAACTTCTGATTGCTTCCACTTCAAATTTAGTATCCTGGTTTGATTCTTTCTGAATTTACACCAGTTGAGTTGGTTCTGTTCAGCACTGATATCAAAGTACAAAGTCTCATAGGGAGAAAATAGTCATTATGGGTTTCTTGACAGATCTCTATGAATTTGAGGTGAACGAACCTCAGGTTCTCTCTGATACTTAGATTTTTTCATTGGAAGAGTCTTTCAGTTGTCTCCTTCATACAGAGCGTCATTTTATTACCCCCTTTGCAATACTGTAGTGTTCGTCTTAGTCATACTCTTCAGTTTGGAAGCTGCAGCTGAAGAATAGTGTGAACAAGAATGCCTACTTGTTGGCTAAAAAGGAATTTTATTGTAATGGGCTCAGAAATCTTGAATGCAACTGTCCACGGCTCCAAAATAAGAAGCCTTCATCATCTGCTAATGTAGTCGATGGTGGTATGCCCTCTCGGCACTCTAGTGACTTTGTCATTGTTTTTGTTGCCGCTTATGCAAAGTTGTTCCTGTATCAGCCTCACACCAGTCCAACTGCCACTATTGCTGATTCAAGTGACCCCAATACATGTCTTGTTTCTTTCATCATCCTCCAAATGACCCATCCTGGTGCTACAGATTGTATGGTAAGTAAATTAAATCTGTTCTCTGTCTATGTTAGAAACTGCATTTCCCGTTACTTAAGCAGTTAAGCTGATAGTTCCAAATCTTATGTTAATGGATGGGAACTTTTAAACCTACATCTTTCTTAAGCCTATCTTCTGACTCTTATATTCCTCAACTATCCTTTAATTTGTCACTGTCAAAATACTTACATGCAATCTAAATTGTATAGTCTCATTCTTTCATGATTATTGCTTGTTTTAGGATCTTACACAAAGAAGATTATGGCAAGGGACATGAGTTTGGTAGCCTCTATATCCTTGATAAATAGTATCTTAGATCAGTAACATGTACGGGAACCATTACTCCCATGGAAGCACATTGTCAGTTGGCTACCCTCTCACTTCCTTTATTGAAGAAATTGTGTCCACAGTTTTCTAATTTGTTATCTTTAGAGTGTGAGTCATGTATTCTAGCTAAACGTCGTTGTCTTAATTTGAGTGCGCGTGTCAGTAAACGAGCTAGTGCTCCTTTTGAGTTAGTTCTGATGTACTTTGGGGTCCATGTCCTTTTCATAGAAACCAATTTTTTGTTATTTGGTGAGTTTTGTGGGTGATTATTCTCATATGACTTGGCTGTACTTAATGAAAAATCGTTTTGAGTTATTCATACGCTTTTCTGCCTTTTGTGTTGAGATTAAAACCCAATTTGATGCACCTGTGGTAACTTTGAGAAGTGATAATGCTAAAGAATACTTAACCAAGACATTTCGCTAGTATATGACGCAGTATGGAATTCTTCATCAAACATGCTAGGGCCTTGCTATTTGCCATTCATGTTCTGAAAACCTTTTGGGCTGATGCTATCCCTACTTCCTGTTTTCTTATGAAATGCACACCCTCTTCCTTTCCTCAAGGAAAACACCCTTCAGGTTTTGTTTCTAACATCTCAATTTGCAATCAAATAGTGTACTTCTGCAAGTGCTCTTGGATATCACTTGCTTAATTTTTCAGTCGCTTGAAAGCTTTTATTTGAAGCAAACAAGGTATAAATCTTTTCAGTCCTCTTCAGTTCAATTCAATATATTGGTGCTGGAATACAATTTTGATTTCTCCCTCAGTGGCTATGCTGTTTTCTCATTTTAGTTATTGTAGTGGAGCTAGTGTTAGTTTAATGCTTTACTTATGCTTTCAATTTTGAAAAGTGACTGAATTGAGGGGAGAATTATGTTACTGGTTTTGCTTGATGAAAAATGGGCTTGAATTTTTTATGATTCTTGTATGTCTTGAAAGTGCACGCAAGGTGTTCAATGAAATGCCAAACTGAAATTTTTTTCTATTCCATATTTTATTGGTTCACTATTCTATCATAAAATTAATGTATGAACATTTCTATCGTGTTGTTCAACATTTTACTTTTGTGTGGTGTTTATGCCCAATAGTAAGCATACATCATTTATTACTTCTACCTGCAGGTGTGGTTAGAAAGGCACCCAAAGAAAGCTTTAGAAAGCTTTGATCATAAAGTTGGCAGGCGAAGGCAATTGGTTTTGTCAGTTTCGAGCAGTTGCTTTCATTAGGGTTTCTCCTTTCCCTCACGTGATATATAACTAATATGTTGTGACTACGAATGTTAAGTATGGTCCCTACTTGCTCGGGACAGTTGGAATAATCCCAGAAATATTTGTTTCACTTTGTACGCGAGGATCCTTGCCTTTTTTTAGTCTTTATTAAGCTTACTAATATTTGTGAAAATGGATGCGCTATTTGAAATTCTATTTAAATTTGAATATAATATTTGTTTAAATAAATAAAGCATGTTATACGAATCGATATCTATGATAAAGCATTAGGGAAGAAAGATATCGGTGAATAGCCGATATCTATTTTACCTTATATTTAATATCATCTCTATTTATATCGGTGAATTTTCTAATAGATATCGGTCATTAACCGATATCTATTACTATCAATGATATCGGTTTTTCATCGATATCTTAATGCATTTAATATCAGACTAATTAATATTGGTGTTTTCTTTATAGATATCGGTTAATAATCGATATCTGTAATAGACATAGATATCGGTTTTTCTCCGATATTTATTATTTAATACATTTAATATCTGACTTATTAATATCGATTTTTTCTTTATAGATATCGATTAATAATCGATATCTATAACATACATAGATATCAGTCAAATAATCGATATCTATTTAATAGACCTATGATACCGCCTCCATTTATAACGGTCGAAAATTCGAATAAATATCGGTTATTAACTAATATCTATTCAAAGTTTTGTAGTAGTGACGTTTCCATCACTCTTTTCAATACACAAGTCACATCCGCGCATTGAACGAATCCATATCTTTAGATTTTCTCATCAAAACGGATGTTTCAAGATCTTGAAGCTTGCTTTAATCCATTGATGAACACCTCTAAGCTTACAATCAAAATGATCTTAGCCATTTGCAATGAACTCCTCTGTTTGCTTCACATAGATGTTCTCCTCAAGACTTACAGTTCAGGAAAGCTATCTTGACATCTATTTGCTATTCCTCATATTTCATATTAGTAGCAACAGATAAAAGAGTCCAGATCGACTTAGGCATAGCTACCGACGAAGAGGTTTCTCATAATCGAACATTTTCTTTCTGAGTATACCTTTTCGCAACAAGCTTTGCTTCCAAGGTTTTCACCTTTTCAAATAATCCTCTTTTATTTCGTATGACCACTTCCAATGGCTTTTACACTATTTAGTTGTCCTACAAGCTCCCAGATCTAATTTAGACTCCATAGTAGTTCATAATTCATTGCATCTTGTTAAGATATCGCATTTCTATCTTATAGTGCTTTGTTGTATCCGTGGGTCTATTCCATGTTTACTAGGGACCAAGTCTCACGACTCTCCCAAAACATATATCTTACGGGTTGTCGAACAACCCTCCCACTACGACAAGGCACTACACGCAATTGTGTATCAGACGTGACACACGTTGCAGTTTACCTTGTGATATCTCCTCTTGTACAATTGATACTAATACTTTGCGTTTTCCCTCTCACTTTCTTTAGAACAACTTATACATGAGTATGTGATTTAATACATAGTCCTTTTCCAAAAAACTAGTATTTGTGTTAACAATCACCCTTCGATCTTTTGGACTAAATAAATCATCACCCTCCATTTTTCTAGGATATTCCACAAACAGACAAACGTTATACGGCATGTTGTTTCTAAGGCATACCCATAAAATTAATTTAGTAATTCCAAATAATTCATTATCTATCTAATCATTTCCATAAGAGCCTTTCTCTTATTAGGATTAGAAGACGCGTTATTACTTACTATTTGTTGCATCCGTGGGATAAACATGATTTAAGAGTGTACAAATTGTCACTAACGTACCGCAACAGATTATAACTCCATCCTTCATTATAATGACCATGTCATTTAAATGAAATAGAGTATCCATCCGAAAAACATAGAAACTGAATTCAAATTCTTTCTATGAAAAACGTACGTAAAGACAATTTCTCAAAAACAAACGTCTATTCTTATCGTAAAATAAATAAACAACTCTCACTGCAACCGTCACTACTTTCGTAGTTTTACCCAAGTTCATAAAAATCTCACCATCACTTAGTTACACACTTTTAGTGATTCCGATATCTACACACAACGTCAGTAGATGCCATCACTAATCATGCTTCAACAACTAGTGAATGAGATACTAACCTTGTTCACATCTTGATGAAATTGGATTTCCTTCGCCACATGTTTTGTCAGAAGTTCCCTACCATATACAACCTCTTGTATTTCACGTAGAACTTACTCAAAACATCCAGACAAATTATGAAGAATAAATTGATCTAGGTTTCCCTTTCAATTTCTACTCCAAGCATTCCCAATTCATTCATCAACTTATACATGACCTCTTGCTTTTATAACTTACTCAAGTATCTGAAGAATCGCATGAGACCATCATATTTCTATAAATCTCTCACCTCTTCCCTAGAGACTTTAATAGACATCATGAGACATCCTTAGTGAGAACACATTTATATCTTCCTAAGCAGTAAGAATTAAAGTCAAGATTCTTTTCTAATCATCTAATTTTGGACAAATAAATATAATTTCTTTTAGTAATTAATAAGTGGAATAAATCATTCGAAATTACAGAGAATCAGATAAATATACCGATCAAATCTTCGAATTTATCCATTTATATTAGTTCCCCCAAAACAATATAAAAATAAAATTCACCGACATCTCAAGCACCGTGAGTCTGTAAGCCACGATAGTGTGGACGTTTACAAACCCCCCACACATTTACAAGAGAAAGTTTTACCCATTAATTTCATTTGTCAACCTAACCTCATGACAAAATAATTAATAGTCGGTTCTTCTTTAGCCATGCAAATAAAAGCAGTGACTCCGATGGGGAGGATACTTATTGTTTGCACCTAAGTGTACACTATTATTTGACCCCAAGTCTGGGCCCAAGCTTATGTGCCTTACAGATGGAGAAGTACACATGCGCTCGGATAACTTCCTACAATCATCAATTATAAGTTTGTACAGTGATCCGCAAATAAACTCATCCGATAGGGAGGAAGGTCTATGCCAACACGCAAGTTCATGTGCATCACATTACAAACAATAATTATTTGATGAAGTCTGTACCAGTGATCCGTGAATAAACTCATCCGATGGGGAAGAAGGTCTATGCCATCACGCAAGTTCATGTGCATCACATTACAAACAATAATTATTTAATGAAGTCTGTACCAGTGATCCGTGAATAAACTCATCCGATGGGAGGAAAGTCTATGCCAACACGCAAGTTTACTCACATCACTTACAAACCAATAATGGAGGCCGCGGGGATTTTTTATCAATCCCCTCTCCCACTTAGTAATTTAAATTATGACAAAAAAGGCAGTAAATCAAATAGCACTTGCAATCCAAATATATAATAATAATTGACAAATAAAAAATAATTATTAGCAATTATATATAACGAAAGAAAATTGCCAAATAAAAATAAAGTTGACTAGGTCAACAGGCAATTAGCAAACTTGCTCAACAAGTTAGTTAACACTTGGGCTTCAAGACACATCAGTGCACGGTCTCAACAAGAAGAAAACAACTGTGAACCGGGCACTCTTGCCATGCCACGTCATCAAGGATCTCGCTGAAATCACCTGTGTATAGGAAGCAACCCAAGCCATGTCATCACTTCCCCGAAAGAATGTCCGCCGGAAACTGTCAACGTTGGAGGCCGATCGCTCAGCCACCGGTCTTCCCACGTACTCTGCCGTCCGCTGCCGGATACCTCTCCGATCAGCAGCTACCAGTCAGCATTCACGTTTACAAGCAGCCGCCATCAGCTACCAGAACCGCCAGATACATCGGCGCCGCTCCAGCCAACTCTTTACCTGGCGGAAAACTGCCAATCGCCGAGAATCCTTGATGGACGCCGGTCATGCAGCCTTGCTTCGCTGGGTACCAGTATCGATCAGCCACCGAAAAAAAAAACGACCGCCGCTAGCAATGAAAAACAAACTTCTGATTGTTTAGGGCCACGATCATCCTTCCAGTAGCATCCAAATATTCCCGTCACTGATCGTATGCAAGCCGTGTAGAATTTCTGTCGGAGATACCTATCAGTTGCTCTGGGGCCGCTCCTTTCCAGTCAAGCCATCCGATGCTGCCTGGTGCACGTTCGTTCGAGCCATATCAGCACCGGAGGGATTAAAGCTCCTGCCAATAGACTCGTCCCGTACTTCACGCGGACCAGACCGAAATTACATCAGACCCGCTCGGAGAAGCCGCAAACCTGCAGGGAAATTCCATCAGGCCCACTCAGTAAAACGTGGACTCGCCCGGAACCTTAAACTGACTTGCCTGCTACTGATCCGATCGAAACTCACCAGCGCCGTCGAGAGCGACACACCAGTCTCCATGTCTTTCAACATCGCTGATCAAACTGCAGTTGGGAGTCATCTGCGAGCCTTCCGGCATGCTGTTAGGCTGTTACACCAGCGAGGAGGATCGTCTCCTGCCAGCCCCACCGTGCCAGTTGCAGTGTCTCCATATGGTCTTTGACAAACGCTAGGCTCGTCCGACCATCACCGCCTATCGACTATCCCACCCGGCTTCTTTGCTGTACGAGACAGCCATGTGCACGTTGCATCCGAGCAGGCCGCTCAAGCCATCGTTCCTTGTTGGCATCCGCCCCGGCTCCAAAACGCCAAAGCCGTGCCATCAGCCATGACACCGTGATCTGCCGTCCAAACATCCATGAACAGTCGTGCACCAGTAACCATCACAATGCCAATGAAAACCACGCTCGTCCATCACAGTTCATCCGTGAAAGCAGTTTAGGATTTTTCATGAACCAATCAGACGTGAAGAACGCGAAACAGAATTTCATCGTGATGCACAAACTTATTCCGATAATTCACATAGGGCTTTCACATTGGAATATCCTTGAATTAATCCATTAAAACCAAATCCCTAATTATCACATGTGATTCTATTTCAAATAAAACATATAATCACATAAACCCCAGCCTAACGTGTCACGCTTCACCACAAAACCGAAGCTCTGATAGCAATTGTTGGTATTTGATTGTTTAGTTAACATGAACCGTTAGGGTTCCATACATTTCTAACAGTCAGTAGAAGCAAGAAAACAAGAAACGTATTACATTTCACCATGGTATGTTGGAGAAGATGAATTCTCGCATGCAGCCTGCGCAGCCTCACCATTTTGGGCATAACTCTCTCATCTAATATCGGATTTGAGTGATCTATGCACCAAAACGATCCTATCTCCCGTGGCTTTCCGTCATTATATCACACATCGAATTCTCAGTTCTGTACGATTTTATAAAAATCATCCAAGTTGACGGACAGCAGCAGCAAACAACCTTTCGATCTTCTACTGTATTCTCAAATCCAATCTCGACGTCATGTGAGCGACGATCTTTGAGATCTTCTCAATCTGCTGTTCCATCTACCCTCTTCATGTATTAGACATGTCTCTCTTAGGGTTAGAACAGTTGAAATGACTTATATATGGGCTATAACAGGGACCAGAAGGAGAAATTAGAGTTGGGCTTCCATTGATTGGGCTTAAATATCCAAGCTTAGCCCAAAGCTTATACTTAAGTCCAATAATAATAATAATATATACCACTAAAATATTATTATTGCACTACCATTCTAATCCCATAATTACGTTATGGGCTCCTTCTTTTTATGAGTCTGTTAGTCTCCCTATGTTTAAGATATACAATGTCCATTAATTAATTAAGTTACTGTTAACTCCATTAATTAATATCTCATCCGAGAGTAGTACCACTCAACCTCATTATCATGCTGGAATAAATCCATCTGCAGGGTTTATATGATAATCCTTATGAGTTCCTCAAGGGGACATCATCAACCTATGTTGGACACGGATTCCATCTACAATCAACAACACACCATAGATACAATACTATTTCCCAACTCACCGAGTTTGTTGATTTAATTACATGTAAATCTCACCCATTGATGAATCAAAGAAATACATACTGCCTTATGTGTCGATGTTAGTGTATAGGGAATAAGAGCACGAACATCCATAATAACAGAGATCAAGTTCTTCTATAAGTCAGTATAAGTCGATCTCAAGCGGTCCTGCTCAATACACACAAGTGCACTAATGTGATTCTATAGCTAAGACAAGCTAATACCAAATCACACTACAACTATCTCGATAGAGAGTCACCGTCTATCTCGGTTGTGAGCATTTGTTTATATTTTTTGAGGAAACCAATAATATGATATTTCGTGTGTTGTCGCACAACATATTATCTCAGTATAAAGTAATTGGACTATTGCATCGTACATATAAATAAATTATAAGACGCAATCATTTGATCATATGATTCTCATTTCAAATAAATTGTTATAACATCGTTCATACAAAAAGCTAGACTTTTAGTATACAATCCAACAGAAATTGTCTAGATGTTAGTTTCAGCTCTTCTCCTTCAAGTTCCTTAAACACGATATGAGGCATGATGTTTATAGTAGATCCCAAATCACACAGTGTATTCGTTCCCTTCTTCCGTTCAATCTCACAAAGGATTATGAATTTTCCCGGATCACTTAACTTTTCAGAAGGATTTTCAAACACTGTTTTTTCTTCATCACCTCATACTTTGATCTTAGAAACTCAATGTACTGCTTGAACTCTTTTTTCTTCTCTTCTTTGACAAATCTTTGTGGAAAAGAAAGAAGATAAGGAGTATTAGGAATTCCCCAGTAATCACACTCGTATTCTTTACCCTTCTCTCTTTCTTTTCTTTCCCTTTTTGTTCTTTGCCACTTCTTTTCAATGATTGGAGGTTGTTCTCTCTCTTTCTCAGAGTCCACGGTATCACAGTGTAGAGGAACGGGATCAGTAGGTCTGTTATACTATGTGTCACTCAAAGTTAGAGCTCTCTCTCAGATTAATTTTTGGCTGTGAAGGAAATTTCCCTTGTTGCTGTAACTTACAAACTGCAGCATTAAACTGACTGATTGTCAAATATGTTTCCTTTTGCTTCCTTTCTGTTGTTTCTTGATTTTTTACCATCATCTTGAGAATCAAATCAAGCTTATCATCCATTGATGTTTTCCCTTCAGCAGGTTTTTGGGTTGGATTAAATTCTTGAGGCGGTGCAACTGCGCTATTAGGATTAGAGTAAGACATATTTTCATCCCTTCTTTAATTGTTGATGTTTGAATTTCCTTGGTTACAACCTTGCTGAAACTGACCGTTGTTCCCTTGGTCGTTCCTCCCCTCTTGAAAGTTACTCTGTCTAAAGTTCTGTCTGTTTCTGTAATACCCGAGAATTTTCCCTATTTATGCGATAATATAATTTTTATTTTACGCATTTTTATAATTATTTGATAATTATGTGGTAATTGTTTTTACATTTTATTTATCTGTGCATTTTTATTTGAGACATTTATGATAATAATGGTGACAATTTGTGAATATATATAAGTTCATAAATATTTACGTGCATTAATTTGAATATATATAATTATGTTGTCTTATGCGTATAAATTCATTATTTCTTAATTATTAAGTATCACACGTGTTTTTATAATAATAATAGTTGTAAGAAAATATACATGTACACGTATGTATTTTAACTTATAAATGTATTATATCTTAGTTATTAAGTATTGCACGTATATTTGTAATGGATAATATTAATAATAATATTAATAATTAATTCTATATACTAAAAATAGAAACTTACTAAAAATAGTAAGTAGAGTTGCGGTGGAATTTCTAATCTTCACACACCGCCACCACTAAGTCTATATATATGTGGTAATCCTTCCTGGGGTAATGGTGAAGCAGCAATTCAAAAAAAAAAAGAGAAGAGAGAGAGGGAATAAAAAGAGAAAGAGAGCGGACGTGTCTTCGGAACGGGAAGGAAAAGAATTAGTTACAATTTTTCATGAGTTCTATAGTATTATTACTATTTGGAGTCCAGGTAAGTAGAAGTCCAACTACAATGCATAAACATATTGTGCGTGAATTATTTGTGATTAATATGTGATAATTATATTATGAATTATTTGTGACTAGTTTAATTAAGTTATGAATTATTTGGAATTAATTTGATATACAAACTGTGAATTTGTGTGATTTGGGCAAAGTAGGTTTCATATTCAATAATATTATTTATAAATTATTTATATAAATTTGCGATATAAGTTGTGAATCTATGTGATTTAAAATAATATCATTGTCCTATATAGATCTGTGTGATAGGAAACTGTTGAAAATATATCTGTATGATTTGAGAAGATATTGGTTATAAGGATCTGTATGATCGGAGATGAGGTTGTCATTCCAAAAAGGTGATCGTGTGATCCAAGGTGAAGTTGTTATTCTATAAATGGATTTATGTGATTGGGGTGAAGTTGTTGTTCAGAAGTGGATTTATGTGAATTGAAGTTAAGTTGTTGCTTTACTGTGATTAAATGCTGATATTGATATCGTAAAGGGTTTATGATGGATATTTAATTGTCCTGGTTGCATACCAGACATAATCATGAAAAGTGTTTTTCCCAAAATTAATAAGATATTAATGGTGTGTGTGGCCACTATATATGCACTCTTTCAGGGACCGCCGAAAGTCGGTTCGAGTCATGTGTTGACTCACCTTATTCAGGGATCGCGGGGCGATCCGGAGTCATGTGTTGACTCAACAAGTCGCTTGTCGGCTCACTTTTATTCAGGGATCACGGGGTGATCCGAGTCATGTGTTGACTCAATGTGTTGTTTATCGGCTCTTCTTTATTCGGTGTTTGGAAAAATCGTTCCCAATACTTTATTTAAGGATCAGAAAAATCGATTCGACACTAAGTGTATATTGAGGTCATTTGGGGTGCATATCATAAGTGTGTCATGGGGATCCCGCAACGTGAACAATTTTCAAAATAAAAGAGACCAACTAAAAATATTAAGAAAATAGGCGATAGAGAACTAAATGCATTTTCATGCACTATCATGCATGATTTCTGCTTACTGAGATTTTATCTCACAAGTTTATGCGTTGTAGGTAAATTATATATGACGCAGATGGTTGGGGTTTCGTCAGATTCTGAGAGGATGACGACCTGTTGGGCCTGTGTGATGAGCTGTTTTGTGAAAATTGTATTTAAAAAATGATGATACAATGAAATGAGAAGAATATTTATTTTTGATATTTATTTATTGGTGAGAAAATTGGGGTCGTGACAGAGTGTTATTAGAGCACGGTCATGGTCCTGTAGACTGTCCATGTATACAATCTTGGAATCTGCGGTACACTACCAGATTAGTAAGTTCTATTTAAGATTGTCATACTATATGTGATTTTGTTTAATATAATTGTTGTCTCATTATTACAATGCGATGACTATAAAATATTGAAGTAGAGTGAGACTAAATTTCGAGGATAAAATTTTTATAAGGTGGGGATGATGTAATACCCGAGAATTTTTCCTATTTATGTGATAATATAATTTTTATTTTACGCAATTTTATAATTATTTGATAATTATGTGGTAATTATTTTTATATTTTATATATCTGTGCATTTTATTTGAGACATTTATGATAATAATGTTGACAATTTGTAAATATATATAAGTACATAAATATTTACGTGCATTAATTTGAATATATATAATTAAATTGTCTTATGCGTATAAATACGTTATTTCTTAATTATTAAGTATCACACGTGTTTTTATAATAATAATAGTTGTAAGGAAATATACATGTACACGTATGTATTTTAATTTATAAATGTATTATATTTTAATTATTAAGTATTGCACGTATATTTGTAATGAATAATATTAATAATAATAATAATTAATTCTATATACTAAAAATAGAAACTTACTAAAAATAGTAAGTAGAGTTGCAGTGGAATTTCTAATCTTCACACACCGCCACCACTAAGTCTATATATATGTGGTAATCCTTCCTGGGGTAATGGTGAAACAGCAATTCGAAAAAAAAAAGGAGAAAAGAGAGAGGGAATAAAAAGAGAGAGAGAGGGGACGTGTCTTCGGAATGGGAAGGAAAAGAATTAGTTACAATTTTTCACGAGTTCTATAGTATTATTACTATTTGGAGTCCAGGTAAGTAGAAGTCCAACTACAATGCATAAACATATTGTGCGTGAATTATTTGTGATTAATATGTGATAATTATGTTATGAATTATTTGTGACTAGTTTAATTATGTTGTGAATTATTTGGGATTAATTTGTGATACAATCTGTGGATTTGTGTGATTTGGGCAAAGTAGGTTTCATATTCAATAATATTATTTGTAAAATATTTATATAAATTTGCGATATAAGTTGTGAATCTATGTGATTTGAAATAATATTATTGTCCTATATAGATCTGTGTGATAGGAAACTGTTGAAAATATATCTGTATGATTTGAGAAGATATTGGTTATAAGGATCTGTGTGATCGAAGATGAAGTTGTCATGCCGAAAAGGTGACCGTGTGATCCAAGGTGAAGTAGTTATTTTATAAATAGATTTATGTGATTGGGGTGAAGTTATTGCTTCAGAAGTGAATTTATGTGAATTGAAGTTAAGTTGTTGCTTTACTGTGATTAAATGCTGATATTGATATCGTAAAGGGTTTATGATGCATATTTAATTGTCCTGGTTGCATACCATGTGTAATCATGAAAAGCGTTTTCCCCAAAATTAATAAAATATTAATGGTAAGTGCAGCCACTATATATGCACTCTTTCAGGGACCGCCAAAAGTCAGTCCGAGTCATTTGTTGACTCACCTTATTCAGGGATCGCGGGGCGAACCGAGTGATTAGTGTTAAAATTTGCATGTTTTAGGGTCCGATTCAGCACTGTTTTATGGAATTTATATTCGTATTTTAGCACAAAATGATTAATTTTTATATATTTAAGATATTGGTGCATTTGAGGTGTTATTTCGTGTTTTTAGGTGGAAAACAGATTAAAAGAGCAAAGTTGGAATGAAGAGTGAAATCGTGAAAGAATGCTAAAAAACAAATGTACAAGTTGCATAATTTTTCTGTATTTGTATAGAAGGTCAAATGGATCATGTGATATATAGTTGGAAAGCCACAGAAGAGAAGGCCATTTTGGCTCAAGAAACACCTCAATTGGAGGACATATGAGGGAGTTATGATCAAAACGGTGAAGACGCGCAAGCTGTTCCGACCCAACGCGACTCGTGCCAATTCTGCACTACTTGTGTTCTTCAAATGTTGGACTTTTTGTGAGTTATTTATATGGATAGAAAGCCAA
Source organism: Pogostemon cablin (assembly GCA_023678885.1). Taxonomy (NCBI): domain Eukaryota; kingdom Viridiplantae; phylum Streptophyta; class Magnoliopsida; order Lamiales; family Lamiaceae; genus Pogostemon; species Pogostemon cablin. Next base: position 14,909,012 of record CM042964.1, on the reverse strand, counting down.
GGAAGAGAGGGTCGCGTGAGCATAAGAATAGCTTTAATCGGAATTCGGATGAAGAAGTTATGCTCAAAACCGTGAGGTCGCGCAGCTGCCAGGGAGAATTTCGAAAATTCACGAAAATTACCCTTTATTTCCTAATTTCTTGGTGACCAAGTTATTTCCTAATTTAATATCCATCCATATCTTCCATAATTATATTTTTCCTAATTTTTCGAGATCCCACATCCTTTTGCTCCCTATCTTTTATTTCATTCCCACACCTATATATACTCTATTCTTATCACCACATAAAGTGTGGAGAAACCGCATAATCTACCATCACCACATCACCTAGGATTTTAAACCCTAATCCACCATATCCGCCTTTCACCTTCTACTCTTCACCCGCGTTTCATCCATCATCCTACACACTTAGTCATGTTGTTTGCTACTTGAGAAGGAGAACAGAGGAGGATCATTCAAGACGGAAAGAGAACACGAAGGATTACGCGATAAGGGCTTTTCTTCTTCCTTTTATTTCTTATTGTTGATTCATAGACTCATGGGTAAGTTTTCATCTTTCACCATGATCGTTGCTTGTAATACCGTGGGCTAGTTTCCTCTTGATAGTTTTAGGGTTTGAAAGTTCATCATGTTGATTTGAGATTTTAGACATATGTGATGATAATTTTTGCAGAATATTTATTCCTTATTGAAGTTTTGTTTTAGACTTTTAAGATCATGTTTCTTAATTTTCTTGTCAATTATATATTCATGATATGATCATTGATTGGTTTATGATTGATATCTGAATGTGATTCATGATTATATTTGTTATTTCGTGACAATTGAAGGGGATTGACCAATATATAACCTTTGATTGTTTGACCATCAATATAGGATACCTTATTATCTTTGCATGATCATTGTTAAAGATAAATATGGTAAGGAAACCCTAATCCAATTCCATTAGTACTTATACAGGATAGATCTCTTGCACTAGCCTATATGGAATTTAGCATGTGAATCTCCTAGAAAGCGAATAAGGGGTTGTGGGTATTTAATTTCCTTAGTACCTAAAGGGAATAGAGAATTATCTTATTAATTTGGTCATAGGAATTTAAGTTCTTTAAAATTGTTAAATCTCACTTGCCCATGAGTGGTTTAGCACTTTTAAGTGATCATTCCTATAAAATTCTGCATGATTTGATTCACTTGTCTATTTGTCTTATTTCGCATGATAAATTAGATTTTTTCTAAAACTATCTTGTTCTTGATTCTTGAAACACCTGTGATTGAGTGTGACTTCTATTAATTTATTTTATTTAGTATTTATTTTCTGCATAATTAGTTATTTTCCAAACTCAGGAAGGTTACTTTGTCTTAATTATTTGTGGTGCAAATTATATTTACGTGGTAATCTGTTTAGCTCTAATCCCTTGGATTCGATATTTTTACTTGGTCACACGCTGAGCTACAATTGATTCCCTATACTTGGGGACACGCAAAAAAGGTGAACAAGCAAATGGCGCCATTGTCGGGGATTAGATTGTTTAAATAGGAGACCACTAAATTATTTATTATTACTTTTAATTAGAAATTTTTTTATTGTTTTTTTGTGTTTGTTTGGTGTAGGAAATTTTATTAGGAGCATCTTCGTCTATGGTATTCACTCTTTTTACAAACTTAGTTTCTCACTTAGTTTGAACTAAGTTTGGGGGTGGACGTGCATCCCAATGTCTTGAAGCACCGAGACAAGTTTTCTTCACTTGTGTGTGATGCTTGGATGTTGATTTTTTTTAGAATTTTTGGAATTTATTTCGATCTTTCGAATTTTTTTGCGACTTTTCAAGGGTCTTGTGTTTGTCTTGTTTATTTTTCCTAGATTTGGTTTGATTTTATTTTTTGTTAAATTTTTTTAGTTCTCCTATGATTTTACTGATGAATTGTGTTTGATTGGTGATGAAAGAGAAGTGAGTTCTATTTGAGGCCTACGCCTGATCGAGTCGGATAACTCAAGGAGCTTGCACGATGTGGAGAAGAGATAAATCATGTGCATTCGTTTCCTTATTATTAATTTTTATATGATAGATTGTTTTGATTTTTGAGTAGTTGAGGTATTATAGTGGGAGTTCTGATTATATGATTAGTGTGATTTTATTTAATTTCTGCTAGAAATTCATATGCTCTTGAAATTGATGAAGGAAGTGTACTTAAGTTAATTGTGGTATGAAGTTCTAGGTGTACTTGTGAGATATTGCTTACCATGAAGAGTGCTCTGTTACTTGATAATAACCCATGTGAGATTTTGAACCTTTAGATCATGTACATAATCACGTGATATTTCTTTCTGGTGAGTATCGTTCTTGTGTGTGTATTCTAAAACTTGCCTTTTGTCTTGCTTGAAACTACATATTATGTTAGATGATGAGAGATGATCTAAGGTCATCCTTGAATTTATGAGCCAATTAGCCAAATAATTCTCCACCCATATGATTGTTTATCCGTAGTTAACCCCGTTGAACCTTAAAACCTCATTCTTTGGCAACCTATGAGAAATAACCACTTTGAGTATCTTGAATATTTTTTTGAGCCTTGATTGTCCTTCTAGAAGATAATTAATGGTTTTTCGAAGTGTGTTGATGGAGCTTGATAACAGCTTGGGAAGGAATGAATTGGTGTTGAAACAGTGATTGAACTTGAAAATACATCTAAAGAAAATCCCGGAGTAGTTCTTAAATCTAGTACTGCATGAAACAAATACCCTAGGGTAGTGACCGAAACTGGTACCCAATGGAGGATGTGTGAGGTAGTGCCCGAACTGGTACCTCAAGAGAAAAAAAAAGAAAATATATATGTTCATGTTGTGCATGGAAGAAATTGAAGAGTTGAAGAGGATGATGTGCCTAATTGAAGTGAGTAAGAAGAATGAAGATCATGACGGATCGCGACTTGATTGATCTGAGTTTTGAGTCACTTATTCATATATTTTCTACCCTTAACCAAAGAATCAACATTATGTCCTATTAAAAGTCCTTCTTGATCCCATTGTCGAATCATACTTTAAGTGGTGGAGAGTTTGAGACATTTGGCAAGCTTATGATTACATGCACTTGAATTGAATGTGAGCGTAAACACCATACCCCATAAGTGTATATCTTTTACACTTGAGTGAGAGTGATATACTTCCCGTGAGAATAAGTTGATAGAGCATTTTAATTGGTAGTAATTGTCTTAACTTATATGCTATGAATGAATTATTGCATGTAATGAGAGTTGCAAGACTGGAGTTGATGACAATTGTATGAATGACCTAGTTGTCATATCCCTTGTTTTTCATTTGATTTACACACTATCTTTCTTCTTTGTTCGATTTTGTTGTTCGGGGACGAACAACATCTTAAGTTTGGGGGGTTTGATTAGTGTGAAAATCTGCATGTTTTAGGGTCCGATTTAGCACTATTTTGTGGAATTTATATTCATATTTTAGCACTAAATAATTAATTTTCATATATTTAAGATATTGGTGCATTTGAGGTGTTATTTCGTATTTTTAGATGGAAAACAGATTAAAAGAGCAAAGTTGGAATGAAGAGTGAAATCGTGAAAGAATGCTGAAAAACGCATGTCCAAGTTGCATAATTTTTCTATATTTGTGTAGAAGGCTAAATTGATCATGTGATATATGGTTAGAAAGCCACAGAAGAGAAGGTCATTTTTTCTCAAGAAACACCTCAATTAAAGGACATATGAGGGAGTCATGTTCAAAAATGTGAAGACGTGCAAGATGTTCCGACCCAGCGCGACTCGTGCCAATTTTGCACGACTCTTGCTCTTCAAATGTTAGGTTTTTTGTGAGTTATTTATATGGATAGAAAGCCAAGGAAGAGAGGGTCGCGTGAGCATAAGAATTGCTTTAATCAGAATTAGGATGAAGAAGTTATGCTCAAAATTGTGAGGTCGCGCAGCTGCCAGCAAGAATTCCAAAAATTCACGAAAATTACCTTTTATTTCCTATTTTCTTGGTGGCCAAGTTATTTTCTAATGTAATATCCATCCATATCTTCCATAATTATATTTTTCCTGATTTTTCAAAATCCCACATCCTTTTGCTCCCTATCTTTTATTCCATTCTCACACCTATATATACTCTATTCTCATCACCACATAAAGTATGGAGAAACCGCATAATCTACCACCACCACATCACCTAGGGTTTTAAACCCTAATCCACCATATCCGCCTTTCAGCTTCTACCCTTCACCCGTATTTCATCCATCATCCTACACACTTAGTCACGGTGTTTGCTATATGAGAAGGAGAACGAGGAGGATCATTCAAGACGGAAAGAGAAGATGAAGGATTACGCGACAAGGGTTTTTCTTCTTCCTTTTATTTCTTATTGTTGATTCATAGACTCATGGGTAAGTTTTTATCTTTTACCTTGGTCGTTGCTTGTAATACCATGGGCTAGTTTTCTCTTGATAGTTTTAGGATTTGAAAGTTCATCATGTTGATTTGAAATTTTAGACATATGTGATGATAATTTTTGCAAAATATTTATTCCTTATTGAAGTTTTGTTTTAGACTTTTATGATCATGTTTCTTAATTTTCTTGTCAATTATATATTCATGATATGATCATTGATTGGTGTATGATTGATATTTGAATGTGATTCATGATTATATTTGTTATTTCGTGACAATTGAAGGTGATTGACCATTATTTAGCCTTTGATTGTTTATTATCTTTGCATGACCATTGTTAAAGATAAATATGGTAAGTAAGCCCTAATCCAATTCCATTAGTACCTATACAGGATAGATATCTTGCACTAGCATATATGGAATTTTGCATATGAATTGCCTAGAAAGCGAATAAGGGGTTGTGGGTATTTAATTTCCTTAGTATCTAAAGGGAATAAGGAATTATTTTATTAATTTGGTCCTAGGAATTTATGTTCTTTAAAATTGTTAAATCTCACTTGTCCATGAGTGGTTTAACACACTTAAGTGATCATTCCTATAAAATTCTGCGTGATTTGATTCACTTGTCTATTTGTCTTATTTCGCATGATAAATTAGATTTTTCCTAAAACTATCTTGTTCTTGATTCTTGAAACACCTGTGATTGAGTGTGACTTCTATTAATTTATTTTATTTAGTATTTATTTTCTTCATAATTAGTTATTTTCCAAACTCAGAAAGGTTACTTTGTCTTAATTATTTGTGGTGCAAATTATATTTACGTGGTAATCTGTTTAGCTCTAATCCCTTGAGTTCTATATTTTTACTTGGTCACACGCTAAGCTACAATTGATTCCCTATACTTGGGGACACGCAAAAAGGTGAACAAGCACCGAGTCATGTGTTGACTCAACGAGTCGCTTGTCGACTCACTTTTAATCAGGGAACACGGGATGATCTGAGTCATGTGTTGACTCAACGTGTCATTTATTGGCTCATCTTTATTCGGGGTTCGAAAAAATCGTCCCCAATATTTTATTCAAGGACCAAAAAAATAGATCTGACACTAAGTGTGACTATTGAGCTCATTTGGGGTGCATATCATAAGTGTGTCATGGGGATCCCGCAATGTGAACAATTTTCAAAATAAAAGAGACTAACTAGAAATATTAAGAAAATAAGCGATAGAGAACTAAATGCATTTTCATGCACTATCATGCATGATTTCTACTTACTGAGATTTTATCTCACTAGTTTATGCATTATAGGTAAATTATATATGACGCAGATGGTTGGGGTTTCGTCAGATCCTGAGAGCTGAATACATGGATGACGACCTGTTGGGCCGGTGTGATGAGCTGTTTTGTGAAAATTGTATTAAAAAAATGATGATACAATGAAATGAGAAGAATATTTATTTATGATATTTATTTATTGGTAAGAAAATTAGGGTCGTGACAGTTTCTATACTCTCCTTGGAAATTCTGACCCATAACATAGTTAACATCCTCTGTCTGCTCTTCTTCTCTCACCATTATTACATTCTCTCTCTTGCTATTTCCTTATGTGAGGAGATCAATCTTCTCACTAAACTCATCTAGTCGAAAATTCAAAGCTGGCATCTCATCCTTGCAAACCTGTTGTTCTACTTGAGCAATCTGATCAAAAGTTGCTCCGCCCCCATCAGTTATTTCGGATAACCATCATATGTATTTGCCACCATCTCCTCAAAGATCTCTTCGGCTTCATCCGAGGACTTCTTAAAAATTGATCCATCTACTGTTGCGTCCACCAATACTCTTGAATCACCCTTTAGACCGTGATAGAAAAAGCCTAAGCAAGTATCCTTTGAAAATCTATGTTGGGGACAACAGTGCAACAGCTCTTTAAATCTCTCACATGCCTCATAGAAACTTTCCAAGGGTCTTTGATTGAACTGAGTAATCATCTTCTTCACATAGAAGCTTTTGGTTGGAGGGAAATATTTGTTGTGGAAATTATTTGCTAAGTCCTCCTAAGTAACACAACATCCTGGAGGCAAGTTCTTATACCACTCATTGGCTTTCCCCATCAGTGAGAATGGGAAAAGCCTCATTCTAATTGAATCATCAGGAACTCCTCGCTGCTTCTATGTCCTAGCATACTCATCAAATAGCTGCAGATGTTCATTAGGATTTTCTAGTGGTACCCCACTGAACTGTTGTCTTACCACCATCCTAATCAGTCCATACGACAATTCAAAACTATCTGCGGTGATGTTTGGTTCTTCTATTCCAACATTAGTAGTATGTCTCAGCTTATGCTTCTCTCATAGTAATTTGGACCTATTGTTCCATCTTAGCCGCTTCTGCCTGTGCTTAAGCGGAAAGTCAAGAATGCTAAACAAAATAAAATTAATACAAATAAAATAAAGTTTAACGTCCTACAAGAAAATAAATCACCATAGAATTAAATTTAAATCAACGAACTATTCCCGACAACGGCGCCAAAAACTTGATCGCTATTTTCTTTCAGCCTCAAGTGTAAGGGATCGACAGCAGCTCGTCTGACCAAATTATCGTTCCCATGAGATAATTATAAATTTAATAAGTAATTCTATATATGATAATTCAATTGCAAGACAAATTTTGGAATTTTCGGAAGATAATTAATTAACTAATAAAAAGTGAAATTAAATAATTTAACTAATGCAAATTAAAATAATCATACAAGAGTAAACGATTTAAGAGTTCAAGGATAGAGAATTGGTAATGCTAAGGAAAACAACTTAACTATGTGACTGATTAATCTAGACCCAAATTAATTACCTGCAGAAGTTTATAAGAGGATCACTTAGCCTAGTTAAATCACCTTGATCGGGTAGGATCTAACACTTATAATAAGCTGCAAATCATATGATCAATAAGAAATTAACTCTCACTCCTTCTATAGGTACTTCATGCTAAATTTCATTAAATGCTAGAGCACTAGACTTCCCTTTCTAGGTAGTAAATTATTGACCCCTTTTGTCTCCTTACCAATTACATAATAATGATGTTTTACCAAGTAATTAATATTCCAAATTGATTGCCTAACAGGAAACAACAATTATCATGCAGAAATAAAGAATCCTATTAACTATCAATCAGTGATACCATCATTAATAATTAAAAAGGAATCTAAACTCAAATTAAAATAATATGAAGTCTCAAAAAAATCTTCTTCAATAAGGAAATAAACATTCTTTAGAGTAATAAATCTAAATCTAGGGCAACAAATCACATAGTCAAAACTGTTTTAATGCGCTAATATTACCAACAAATAAACTTAGCCCATGGAATTACGAGGGCAAATCATAAAGATTTAATTAACCCTAACCATTGTTATAAAATAATGGAGATAAATAACTGAAAAATAAAGAACCCTTGTGAAGGACTCCAATTCATCAATCACAGTTTCCGTCGGGATCTTCGTCTCCTTTTCAAGTAGCAACTCCGATCGTCTTTCCAATGGATGGATGGAAGGTGGTGAGTGAAGTGTGAAATTAGGGCATTGTATGAATGAGGCATGAATATGAGGTTTGCTCTTCGACTGGAATCAAAACTCGAGTATTCATATGGAGGAATGGGCCTGGACCAAAAAGAATGACGTAGCGTGTAAGGATTGGCCACATTGTGTGTAAACTTGGCTCATGGCACTCACACGACACCTCGTACGGCGTGTTGCACGACCAGTGCGAGGGCAGTGCGAAGGTCACACGACAGTCAAACGGCTTCCAGTACGCACGACATCGTGTGACGTCACATGGTTATTACCGTATGACAACATGTCTGACACGAAAATCAATGAGCAGAAAACTCGCCAGGATGATCGCCGCCGCGCATACCGCCATGCGCACTACCACGCATGCTTTGGCAGCCTGCACGACTCCACGGTTTTTAGCATAACTTCTTCATCCAAACTCCGATTAGAGTGACGTTTATGCTCACGCAATTCTCTTTTACTTGGCTTTTTATCCATATAAAGAACTCACAAAAATCCAACATCTAAAGGTGGAACATGTCCTGAAAAGTGACACAATAGTGCTGAGTAGGAACAGCTTGCGCGATGTCACCATTTTCATCATAACTTTCTCATCTGAACTCCGATTGAGGTATTTCTTGAGCCAAAATGATCTTTACTTTCGTGGCTGTCCAACTATATATCATAGACCAATTCGAACTTCCATACAAATACAAAAAATATGAAATGTGGATGTCTGTTTTCTTGCAAGTAGCACGAGTTCATCCTTCATTCCAACTTTGCGTTCTTGATCCTTTTTTCTATCAAAACACAACAAAATACCTCTCATGCACCTTTTAGTCAATATTAATTCAAAGTATTAATATTTGTGCAAATAATTTCAATTATACACTCAAAGATGTATCAAATTGGACCCAAAATTACATGAATTTCCACTCTCATCAAACAACATTCATAGAATTCAAAAAATAAAAATAAATAAATTATAAGCATATTAAATAAGTTTCATCATACCAATATAAATAAAATAATAGTTATTATACACAATAAATAATTTAATAAAACAAAATATAATTATAATTTAATATAATTATAAATTGGGTTTATTACTCTAAGGTATACACTTTAGAGCTAAAATACTCCCAGATACAATGGGGAAAAAAATTATTCTCCACTATACAAATTAACATTAAAGGGACCAAATTACCCTTAATGAAATAAATCAAATTATCTGTAAAAAAAATCAGATTTCAATTTCATGATGTCTCCTCCGCATGACCTCACGCAACCGCCGCCTCTCCTCCGCTCCATCGCCGCCGTGCATCTCTTTCCGACGACTATCCATAGGAGCATCTTCAAGTTTAGCTCCCCACGTATTTCCTTCGTGTCCACCAAAATGCTCCCAATGCTGAACCCATTTCATTAATCTTCTAGATCTAAAAAATCAGATTTGCCTCCTACCGACTGCAGCAACCCTTCCCTCACATTTTTCGATGCCCTTTCGACGAACGGCAGCGGAGATGAAACAAACAAATTCTTCAACTTGTGCCTGACGGACAGTTCTCTTCCCTTCTTCGGCGAGCGGTGTTCGTCTCTTTTTTCCCTTCGATCTGGCGATCTATCATTGCAGCATGAATTCATCTTTCTCCTGGCGGCGCCGGCATCTCATCCGCTGCTAAGGAGCATCTGGAGTGTCTTGCGGCAGTAGAGGTGGATTACTGAGCTTTTGGTGGGGCTCCTGGTTGGGCTCCCGAAGACTGCACACTAGGTTGCCAGTAGCTTCTTCACAGTTCACTCGACATCTTCCTCTAAAAAATAACCTTACTCATCTCAATCGAATTCAATTGAAATCAAATTCATCCCTGCTCAAGTGCCTATGCATGTCACATTGCAATTGATTTTGTCGTCTAGAGTTCTCTCCAACGCTGCTGTGCTCTGAAACAAATCAATTGGTATGAGTTTTAATTGTGAACTATTTGTTTGTGCAACTGCTTCTATTCTAGGAACAAATCAATTGGTATTATAATTGGTAAAATCCATTGTGATCATAATGGCATTATGCGAATAAGAGGCGGTAGTACTTACTCTTGCAAACTCAAAATCAAGGAGCAATCAATCCATCATAGACCGGAATTCACATGTGGTAAATTTTCTAAATCTTATTAACTATTCAAGTTTATTTGGGTATGAAATTATCCATTCCCCACCCTCCGTAATTAGCTGAGATAATAAAAAGAAATGCACATTTTGTTTCATCGAAGAAAGACCATTGTTGATCTTTGCAAATGCTCTTATCGATGAGGAACTATGCATTAGATATTTTGAATTTAAAATAGTATGTCATGGGAATGCATATGATGTGTTACCTGGGGAAAGCCTATGGAAAATTATACATATATGCTCGGTGTACCATTATATACATACTTCATTTTTTCTTAAAATCAAAATCTATTAAACATTATAGTGTTGGGAGTTCTTCAAGTCTACTGAGGGACTATGTCTGCTTTGGTGTTTTCATTGTTGGGTAGTTGTTGTGTCACTTGATTCCAAGTTTAGTATCTGTCATGGTTGATACTACTGATTTTCTTCTTTATTTTTTTCTTCTGTTTGTGCACGTGTTGGGATTGTGTATCTACAGGTAGATTCTTTCTGTTTCTGCAGTATTATACTTGTTTCAGGTGTTTTGGCAGCCTAAGTTTTTTTTAGGCTGGTACTATTCTACTAGTAATGAGCTAGGTTCTGATACTGCTTGTTTGTTCTAAGCTACTTGGAGGGCAGGCTCTAAATTTCTTTTGCAGCATGATAATATGGTCTTACACAGATTTTTTTGTTAGCTGGATTTTTATTCTCTATTTTATGGCTGTTGGTTGCTGTGTTTTCTGATTTTCTGACATAAGATAACAACTTTGTATAGCTATGAGTGAGTTGGTTGCTGCTTGACTTGGTTAGTGCCTAGTGGTGGATAGGAACATTAGCTTTTGATGCTCAGTTTATGTCAATTTCTTATATTGCTTTGCTTTTTTTTACCTTGTGAGTGGCTGTCTCGTTACAGAGGGATGTAGGCTGCACATGATCAGGCCTGTTTTGGTTTAGTGCTGCTGTTGTTTTTGTTATATTATTGCTGCTAAATTATGCTGCCCTAATTCGGTATACTGTTTAGCATACGGCTGTTGGCGGGCAAGTGAGGTTGTACTGTTGGCGGGCAAGTGAGGTAGTACAGTTGAATGCCCTGCATTCCACGCTACAATTTTCATGGTTCAGATGAATAGTTCTTAATCTCCTTTTGACTACATATAATGTAAAACTGAACTTGGATTAGAATTCTATCTTGATTCAACCTTATTTTTACTTTTAGCTCTTCTCGTAGCTCTACAGGTTTTTTTTTGTAGTGGTTGTTAGTTTGCTTTTCTGTGCATTCAGCAATCTATGGGGCATAGTATTAGTTAGTCATCTAATTGGCTAGATTTTGTAATTTTTTGCACTAAAGTACTTACTATAAGTTGTACTTTGTACCATTATCTATGAAAGAAACTATGAAGATTGATATTTGTTGTTATTATATTTTTACGTTGGTGACAAACTTATGATATTACTAATTTTTTTAAAATTGATGACGAAATATAAAATCGTCACTAAAATAATCATTTTTGTAATGCAAATATCATCACAAATTACTATGAAAATTCTTGTGCAAAAATTAATTTTGCCCAATTTAATCAATTTTGCACAATTTTCTAAATGAAGTTGGGATACGTATAAAAGAAGACTTAGATTAAAAAATGTGCAAAACCATTGTACAAATGTGCAAAATAAAATTTTCAAAACAAAATGTGCAAAGAAATTGTGTAAAACAAAATATGTAAAAGAAATTGTGCAAAAACATAATTGTACAAAATAAAATGTGCAAAAACAAAATTGTGCAAAATAAATTGTGCTAAACAAATTTGTGCAAACAAATTGTCCAAACACATAGGGATATTTATGGTATCACAATTATAATTGTGTAGTTATGAGTAATAGTGCTTTGAGTCATGTAGTTTATAGTAATTATGCATTATTTTATGTATCCAATAGTAAGTGACCCTTATATATATATATATATATATATATATATATATATATATATATATATATATATATATATATATATATATATATATATATATATATATATATAAATAATATAAAATAATTGTAATAAAAAAATATACACAATAAATAATTTAATATAATTATATATATATTATATAATATAATTATTATATGTATAAAATATAAATTAATTTATATATTTATTGTATTCGGGGCGGGTCTGGACTGAATTAATATCCAGACCCGCCCTGTATGTTTACGAGTCCAGGTCGGACCGCCCCGTTTCTACTACGGGCCAGATTTGAATCACCCCAAAATGTACGGGCCAGATCGAGTATCCGTGGGTCGGGTCTAAATTGACATCCCTACATCTCGGGTTGCGAATAAATTTTTCTAATTATCATAATTAAAGTTAATGTTTTATTGATCTATTAACTAGCTGACTGACTGGACTAGAAACAAGTTCATAATTATATAATCATTTCTCTGAAATTATACATTGAAAATTATGACCTCAAATATTGACTGTTCGATTAAAGTAAACTGAAATTATAATGCCTATAAGAGCATACATCATATAAAAATAAAAGGGGGTTCTATTTTACATTTCGATCTCTCAAGACAAAACATTGTTAGGGTGGATACTTCACAAAATACAATCAAATCATTAATATATTTTTTTTTAAATCCAAAAAAAGAAAAGTAAAACTTCTATTATTAAAGTATAAATGAAACAAGAAGTACAAAAAGTAAAGAAGATGCAGTAGTGAAAAATGATAGCAAAAATTTATGAGCAGAGTTTGGCAAAATTGGATATGCATTTGGAGGAGGAAGCTGACATTCATCACCATTGAAATAAATTTTCCTGGGAAACCCCCATCCTTGCTTCAGTGTAAATGTCTTCTTATCTTTCTTCAACAGTATCTCTGTTTGAACATTTCCAAATTGCCCTGCTTCCATAAGTAGATCATTATAGAACTTCATCCCATAAAACATGCCTGTGTCATCTGCAAATTGTTCCATCAATTACATTAGCAAATCAAGAATGTAACATTTTCTGTGCCACTGTATTGGACGAGTAACATGTGAGAAAAAGAATAGAATTCGAATCCCAAACCAAATCTTAAAGACAAAAACTTAGATTTCTTCATTCTATCACATGTTGTTACTCATCCAACGGGCAAAAAATCCATTGCCTTGAAGAAAGTGGACACACGATGAACATCGTGGTCTTAACATCTTCTGTGTCACTGTATTGGGTGAATAACATGTTAGAAAGAGAGGAGAATTTGAACCCCAAACCAAATCATACAGACAAAAACTTGTTTTGTTCTATCACGTGTTACTCATCCAACGGGCAAAGAAAATCCATTGGCTTAAAGAAATTTGACACACGATGGTGTTTGATTTGAATGATAAGGGACGAGAGATTTGTAATCGAAGCTGAAAACTTGAGTGACATTGTTGAGATTAGGATGCTGAGCCACCAGTGTCCATTGTGTGTAGTTCATTCTGTAATAGAAATTTGTAATGGCAATCTTAACACGCCGGTAGTCTTTGTAGTTGACTTTCACGTGCCAATGCACACGTATGGGACACATATGATGGGTACATTGTAGGAGGGGTAAATTGTCCTTTCTTGGGGTGTTGATTCCAACCATCTTTAGTTTGTTTGAGCTGCTACTGCAATTATCATATGTACATGATGATCATCACAAAACTATATTTAGTGAGAAAGTAAAAGATCAGATCAATATATACTCCCTCCGCGCTGGCCAATTCAAAGGTATTCATTTTATCATTTTGGGTGGCTAATCCAAAGATAATCTTATTCCTTTTTATTAAAAGATTCTAACATTTATATGACTCACAATTTCCCTCTAATATAACTACCACTATATATATAATAATAATATTTTTTAATTCACTCATAAAGAGCAAAAAAACAAATGGATACTTTTACCATGGCCGGAGGAGTACATGTTTCTTAAGTTAAGAAAATATAGCTTACTCGATGCAATCCTTTTTGTTATGGCACCCACAAGAACATTTAGGACAAGGAGTGATGGTATCATTGTAAAAGGATGAGAAAGAAACGCAGCAGCTCGGGTCTTCGAGACGAGGAGTTGAGAGTAAGTACAAGTCACGTTCCATGTCACTGTATGAAAATGCAAGAGTTATTAATCGTAAGAGAAAATATCAAAATTCATTCTTTTAAGTATGATTGATTCCAATTTTAGTCCTTTAAGATCTAGCAAACTTACTTAAAACTTGAGTTTTTCTTCTATGATCCGGAGTTAGGATGACGGTGGAAGGCACAATATTTGCCGGGCCACAAGTATAGCCCGGTCCAGGGCCGAGTAGAGTGAAGTTCTTCGGAAGTTTGACCGTCTTGTTGGAAGTTCCGGAGAGTCCGACACTGACTTGAAAGGAGGAAACAGATGAGGTGGGGTCTTGGCCCCAGGAGGCGACGACCCCGCCTTTACAGCAATTGGCAATCTGTTGATTGTAAGGTACCCCTGGTAGCAAATCAACCACGGTGGAATTTCTCTTACAACAATGTGGGACGTTTCCTTTGAATTTGGAACAGTCTCCTTGCTCAGTGGTTTGTGCTCCAACCACTGACCATATAACTTCTTTCTTAGCCCAACCCCATGTCAAGGTCCACCCAGGGCTCATGATGTGTCGGTACATTTGAAAGTTGTACATTGTCACAACGGCCTAATCACGTATTTACTTATCATATTAATTCCACTTAAATAGATAAAATAATAATGCATAGTTAGCTCTCTTTTTGGGGTTGATGGTTTGTAAGCTGACATTTTTTTATTATTCCGTCTCGTTACACTCTCTTATAGGATATTAGTTGAAATTTAAGCATAAATAACCATTAGGAACATTTTTTTCTTAAATGTTACTATCACCATACTCACGAAATTTACTCTATTATTTATGTCAAATACTTACATGACACCGTTTTATAAAATAAATTTCGTAAAATGATTAAGTTGTGATAATATTTTAATAAAAAAATTATATTTCCTCCGTCCCAACTTTAACTTCACACTTTCCGTTTTGATCCGTCCCAAATTCAACTTCACACTTCCATAAAAGGAAAATACAACTAACTAATATCCCTCTAACATACTTTAATTTCAAATTTGACATCACCTTTTTAACACACATAACATACTTTATCATTTATTTATTACCCAAAAATATCATACTACCCCCAAAAGTAAATCAAAAAGTGATTTTTCTTAAACTTCATATCTACAGTAAACGTGAAGTTGAATTTGGGACAGAGGGAGTACCTAATTAGTAAAAAGTACTCCCTCCGTCCACTGTCAATATATCATTTTTACCATTTTGGGCCGTTCATCCTTAATCTATCCATTTCCTTTTTTGAACTATGAGAGTTACACCCTCCACTAATACAAATAAAATACGGGACTCGCACCCTCCACTAATACAACTACCTACTACACATAAAATAATAATACTATTTAATTCATATGTAAAAAGCAAATGGATACATTAAGGATTTAAATGAACTATTTTATAAACAATTCGTTGAATAAATAGAAAATAAAAAAAAATGTCAATATTTTTAAAAAGGTGGTCACATTGTAAAGAAAATGTAAGACTATCTAACATAAATATTGATCATCACTTATTTATTACTTAAGACGAGCATATTATTTTAAAAAAAATATTAAAGTTGATTAAAAAAAATTGATAGAAAAATTGGGAGTAATATTTTCTTTTTAAACCACGTTTGGATATGAAAGTTAAAATAAAAATAATTATAATAGTGTAAGTTTTTTTGAGTTAGTCTCCCGTAACTCACCTCCCTATTGAGTTCTAATCTATAGGGTTCCTTTTTTCAAACTAACGAGTTTAGAAAGAAATCAAGTCCGCTAAAGTGTAATTAGTGTATAAAATTCTCTTAATTTAATAGTAATTTTTTAAGACTCATGAAGTATTATAAAACCAAATAAGATGCTCAAAACACTTTGCCCTAGCTATATATCCTACTAGCAAATTAAAAAGAAAACTCACAACATATCCGTCTGCTGTCCAGGATATAACATCCCATTTGATTGTTATGTTCCCAAATGGGTCCAGTGGGTCATATGACTCTGAAAATCATGAAATTCAAATAAATAACAAAGATGAAAGAAAGCCAAATATAATTGATTTATATATATATATATATATATATATATATATATATATATATATATATATATATATATATATATATCAATACAAGAATATTATTATTTTTAATTAGTTATCACCTTTTAATAGAAATATTATTATTTTTTATTGAAAATGTTATCACTTTATATTGTATATTGTTCATAAAATAGTTTATCAAACAGTTATTACTACTTGTTTCAATTAGGTATTATTTTTCATTAAAATGTTTTAACTTCTTATATTCTCATGAAAAGATAGATATATGTTTCATGCAAGTGTTTGAAAAAAAAAAACGTGGAGAAGCCTTTGAAGTGTTACCTGCTTGAGATAAGAGCATGAACATGAAGACAATCCATAAGGTGAATCTTCAAGAGTGAGAAAACAAAAACAATCCTTCACTTTGATGCATTTCGATAATTAGTTTCAATGTTAATTAGCCCAAAGTCGTCCGCCGATAATTATAGAAAGTGGGCATATCAAATATATGTGGTGTGCGAATCATAAATTGGTGTGGTTGTTGGAATTTCATCTAAATTTGATGTCTAATCATGTATTTCATCATATGGTATTGGGGTCACAACGAAAAGTGAACTTTGATTACTGACATTTGATCTTTATAGATAATTAGTCAGCGTCTCAATGGTGCTACATCATTTTTTCTAAACTAATATATTAAATGATTAGCCAATACTTTCGTGATTATATATATATTTAATTGTTATAACATTATGTTAATAAAAATATTATTCCCTCCATCCCACCATAAGAAGTGTATTTTGTCATTTTCGTCCGTCCCAATAAAAGAGGTGAATTTTCCTTTTACTAAAGACAAAAACTTGTGTGCGCCCGGGCGCACGGGGGACACTCCGTGTGCCTTTAGAATTTTGTGTTAAGTTGTATACACTTTAGTATAAAGATGTGTACCCTTTATTTTCTGAAGAAAAATAAAAAAATATTAATGAAAATTGTATACCCTTAGAACAAAATTGTGCACCCTTATTAATTAAAGTATATACCCTTTAGAACAAAATAATGTACCCTTATCCATAATACTAAATTCTAAAGGTACACGGTGTGCACCCGAGCGCACACAAGCCTCACTATTTACTAAATGGAACCCAGATAAAATAATTAATATATCTCCATGGGACTCACACACTACACTAATATACCATTCCATTATAGTATATTACTTCCTCCTTCTATAAACAAATTCATATTTTCTATTCTTATCCGTCCCATAAATAAGTTCACACCCCTAAATAAGAAAATACACACAAATCAATTACCACACAACACACTTTAATTTCAAAATTGTCACCCCTTTACAACTCACATAACTTACTTAAAAATACAAACTACCCCTAAAAGTAAATTAAAAAATATTTTTTTCTTAAACTCCATATCTACGGTAACTGTGAACTTCTCTTTGTGACATAGGTAGTAAAATATTATATCTCTCTCCTCATCTTCACATTAAATATTACACTCTCTTTGTGGTTGGACGGAGGGAGTATTATTTTGTTATTAAAAATATCACTCCTATTATTTTTAATTTTTCACATGATTAACCTATATGTCAGATTATCAAAAGTTATCATTTACTGTAAATTTTAACATCAATGACATAATCTTTTTGTCGTGAAAATTGGCAGAATGCACAAGAACTCATTTGAGATATACGAAAGAAAAATGAAAACACGAGAGGATTTACGTGGTTCGGAGATGAAACTCCTACGTCCACGGGAGAGAGCTTCTTTATTGCTACATTGCGGAGGTGATTACACATCTATAAAGGCTGTGTAAACAGCTTATATAAACAAGTATGCCATCATTCCTAAGTTATAGGACTAACTTGATGAGCACTCTTTCCAGCTGGTATTTCAGTTGCAACCGGTTATGGAATGAGCTGCTATAACTTCCATTCTACAGCTGACGTGTGAGGCTGTTAATCCAAGCCATTAACCGCTGCAAACAGATCCAAACAACAACCGAAAACATCCTCCAAACAGCTCATGTCAAGCATGCACCGGTGACATGATTTGCTATACACTTGAATGAGGTTTATACCTCACAATTCTCCACCTTAAACCTTATTCAAACCATAGCAACCCTCTTCTCCATTACACTACTCCACCTTGAGTAGCTACCTTTAAACATTGCTCTACCTTGAGCAACACTTGCAACGTAACAACATTGACTTACCGCCAAGCCACAACAAGTTCGAACCATTTTCCTAATGAAAGTGCCATTACTTTGAAGTCGATTCTAACTCACTAGGATTACCGATGCTTCTCCTACTTGCTCGTTGTTACCGCGCTGCTCTTAAACGCCAATGAGTCAAAGTACCACATCTCCTAGCTACCCCGTTATATCGCTACTTCCCCCGAACACCATTCACTTACCGGAAAATCCTTTTCTTACAAACTTGTTCATGAGCTGACCTTATCTTTGTGTGAAAATCAAGCTGCTGTTAAGCATGATTTCACCTCCATGGTTAACCTGCCATGTCCCGACTCCACCTTGCTGGGAGTCCCATGCCATTGTTGTGTTACGTTTAAACGATGCTGGCACGACCTTGTACCGATTCAGTTCTTTGAACTTGTACTGAACCCTCAAGCCACTTATGACTCTTCACAGATGATCCTCTGCACTGCTCATCAATGGAAATTATCCTTCACCTATGAACAATCCCGCTTCTTATGTGTGAAAACCTTGGCCACATAATTAATTCAAATTCTCCTTGCTGGAAGAGATTCTTGCAACCCCGACGTGCCGTAATCGAGATCGTCGGCTGCTTACTAGATTGTCATTACTGAGTATTGAAACTAAAATAGTCATTCCAGTATACCATTTCTTACTGGCCAGCCGCTTCAAACGATCACCATCTCCACCGGAGACCCACTACTCATCACCGAAAACTGCTGTACTGCGCCTGCCGGAAATCGTCTCCAGATGCTAGCTTCATCATCCACCGCCGGAGAGAAGATGTCTTCCTTCGCCATTGCTGAATTTTCCCAGCCAACAGCGCCGCTGGACCACCGGAATTCTAATTCCATCTTACCAAGAATTCCAATCTTGGAATCTTCCTACACCGATTTCTTGATCTCCACCGCTTCCCGATTTTTCACCGCTAGGAGATCACCGCAGTGTTGGTAATCACCACCTCTTATACTTCTGATCCTACTCCGAACCGCCGTCTGAAGAGTGCTTCCATCTCCCTCTGAATCACCGTCCAAAGAACTACCTATCATCGGAGATCCGAGCTCGTCTGTTGGATTATCAGAGCTCTCCGATTCTCCCAGCTTTGAAACGCTGCACCAAAGGATCACTTCTTCTCCCTCTCTCTGATCTAATTTCTTCCCTCTCGCTGATCTGCAAGAGTTGCCTACTTTCTTGCATCTCATATCGTTCTTCATCGTCACACCGAATCAGATTTCATATCCTCTGAAACCCGCTTTCAACCTTCATGGAAACACCATCTTGATCTTCAATCTCCATCTTCTTCCTTGGCCTGCCCTTCTTCCCACAGACGGCGCCAATTGTCATGGGAATGGCCAATATCAGGTTTGAAAGAAAGAAAACGAAAACACGAGAGGATTTACGTGGTTCGGAGATGAAACTCCTACGTCCACGGGAGAGAGCTTCTTTATTGCTACATTGTGGAGGTGATTACACATCTACAATAGGCTGTGTAAACAGCTTATATACACAAGTATGTCATCATTCCTAAGTTATAGGACTAACTTGATGAGCACTCTTTCCAGCTGGTATTTCAGTTGCAACCGGTTATGGAATGAGCTGCTATAACTTCCATTCTACAGCTGACGTGTGAGGCTGTTAATCCAAGCCATTAACCGCTGCAAACAGATCCAAACAACAACCGAAAACATCCTCCAAACAGCTCAAGTCAACCATGCACCGGTGACATGATTTGCTATACACTTGAATGAGGTTTATACCTCACAATTCTCCACCTTAAACCTTATTCAAACCATAGCAACCCTCTTCTCCATTACACTACTCCACCTTGAGTAACTACCTTTAAACATTGCTCCACCTTGAGCAACACTTGCAACGTAACAACGTTGACTTACCGCCAAGCCACAACAAGTTCGAACCATTTTCCTAATGAAAGTGTCATTACTTTGAAGTCGATTCTAACTCACTAGGATTACCGATGCTTCTCCTACTTGCTCGTTGTTACCGCGCTGCTCTTAAACGCCAATGAGTCCAAGTACCACATCTCCTTGCTACCCCGTTATATCGCTACTTCCCCCGAACACTATTCACTTACCGGAAAATCCTTTTCTTACAAACTTGTTCATGAGCTGACCTTATCTTTGTGTGAAAATCAAGCTGCTGTTAAGCATGATTTCACCTCCATGGTTAACCTGCCATGTCCCGACTCCACCTTGCTGGGAGTCCCATGCCATTGCTGCGTTACGTTTAAACGATGCTGGCACGACCTTGTACCGATTCAGTTCTTTGAACTTGTACTGAACCCTCAAGCCACTTATGACTCTTCACAGATGATCTTCTGCACTGCTCATCAATGGAAATTGTCCTTCACCTATGAACAATCCCGCTTCTTATGTGTGAAAACCTTGGCCACATAATTAATTCAAATTCTCCTTGCTGGAAGAGATTCTTGCAACCCCGACGTGCCGTAATCGAGATCGTCGGCTGCTTACTAGATTGTCATTACTGAGTATTGAAACTAAAATAGTCATTCCAGTATACCATTTCTTACTGGCCAGCCGCTTCAGACGATCACCATCTCCACCGGAGACCCACTACTCATCACCGAAAACTGCTGTCCTGCGCCTGCCGGAAATCGTCTCCAGATGCTAGCTTCATCATCCACCGCCGGAGAGAAGATGTCTTCCTTCGCCGTTGCTGAATTTTCCTAGCCAACAGCGCCGCTGGACCACCGGAATTCTAATTCCATCTTACCAAGAATTCCAATCTTGGAATCTTCCTCCACCGATTTCTTGATCTCCACCGCTTCCCGATTTTTCACCGCTAGGAGATCACCGCGGTGTTGGCAATCACAACCTCTTATACTTCTGATCCTCCTCCGAACTGCCGTCTGAAGAGTGCTTCCATCTCCCTCTGAATCGCCGTCCAAAGAACTACCTATCATCGGAGATCCGAGCTCGTCTGTCGGATTATCAGAGCTCTCCGATTCTCCCAGCTTTGAAACGCTGCACCAAAGGATCACTTCTTCTCCCTCTCTCTGATCTAATTTCTTCCCTCTCGCTGATCTGCAAGAGTTGCCTACTTTCTTGCATCTCATATCGTTCTTCATCGTCACACCGAATCAGATTTCATATCCTCTGAAACCCGCTTTCAACCTTCATGGAAACACCATCTTGATCTTCAATCTCCATCTTCTTCCTTGGCCTGCCCTTCTTCCCACAGACGGCGCCAATTGTCATGGGAATGACCAATATCAGGTTTGAAAGAAAGAAAACGAAAACACGAGAGGATTTACGTGGTTCGGAGATGAAACTCCTACGTCCACGGGAGAGAGCTTCTTTATTGCTACATTGTGGAGGTGATTACACATCTATAATAGGCTGTGTAAACAGCTTATATACACAAGTATGCCATCATTCCTAAGTTATAGGACTAACTTGATGAGCACTCTTTCCAGCTGGTATTTCAGTTGCAACCGGTTATGGAATGAGCTGCTATAACTTCCATTCTACAGCTGACATGTGAGTCTGTTAATCCAAGCCATTAACCGCTGCAAACAGATCCAAACAACAACCGAAAACATCCTCCAAACAGCTCATGTCAACCATGCACCGGTGACATGATTTGCTATACACTTGAATGAGGTTTATACCTCACACTTTTACATATGATTAAAGTATAGGTTACATTATCAAAAATAAAAAATTATAATTTGTTATAAATTTTTTATATTGATGACATAAATTATCGTAGCTATAAAAAAATCTCAAAATAATTAATGTTGAATAATTGTATGATATTAATTATTCAATTAACAAATAATATAATCATCTCGCGTATTAGGCGAAATGTTTTCCATTTTCATTTTCAGTGAATCATTAGAACTTCAGAGAATGAAATCATTTGAGGTATTCATTAGCCCGTGAAGTCGTTTTTTCGTGACATCAGACACTAATAATAGCAAAACCAAAGAATTACGTTATAGAATTGGAGATGCTGAGTAAAATAAGAAATAACAAAAAGCACTAATAAGATAACAAAGAAAAAAATGTTAATCTGAGCCACCGGGAAGTAACTTGGCCGTAGAAGATGTACCAAATTTTCTAGTGGTTGTAGAGATAACTTGTGATGCTGATATAACTTCAGCGAACGAGACGTTGTAAGAATCGGCCCCTAATCGGCTCTGCAACCACCCTTTGCTTCCGGAGAAGCCATCAGCTACAACCCATGTATTTTTAAACCCAAGTTTTGTAAGGGTTCTAGCAACTATCTTAGCTGCATCCGAGTACCTGAAAATGAATGTGATTATAGCTTTATATTACGTACGAAATCGAACTAAAGAGGAGAACATATTTGTTAAGATATACTCCCTCCGTCCCAGTAATTTTTGCACATGGGACGGAGGAAGTATGTTGTGGGAGTCAATGAAATGTCAAGAAACCATGTGAAAAAGGATAATTGAAATCTTACGAGTCCAGTATCACAATGTTGGAACCTTTGTTTATCTTCTTGAGATAAGAGATCTGGATGGCCACTAATTCAGCTTCTACATTCTTCGCACTTCTCACAATACTTCTTAGTTTGCTTGGCAATTCTTCTAAACTGAAATAGTTGAGGGAGATACAAATTTTTTAATTACATTTTATCCATCCAGAAACAGTCAGTTTTGACAAGAGATAGCAAATTAGACATCTTATTGTCAATATTTATGTAGTATTTTTATTACACTTTCTATTTTTCAATGATAGGAGTATAATATTTGATGGGTAATGAGTGGGTTTTGAATGTAAGTTTACCATTTAGCCCCAATTTTTTTTAGGGGGCGGCTATTTGCACCCCAAATATACTAAACGTACCCCATAAATAATACTCCCTCCGTCCCGGTAAATTGTGGGCGTATTCTAGTGCGCGGAGATTAAGAAAAGTTAATTTTTTATATATAAAGATGTGTTAAGTTATTAGAATACGTGTAAAAATTGAGTATTTTAGATAATTTAATGAAAAATGTGTGTAAAGTTGTTGGGATATGTGTAAAAAGTTAGTAGTATTGTAATGTATTTTGTCCATTTTAAGAAATGTGCACAAATGTTGGGATTTATCAAAAAAGAAAGTGTGCAGTAATTACCAGGACGAAGGGAGTATATATTAAAATATTCTTAACTAATTAGACATAACTACCCTTATAAAATTTATATTAATACAATATATATTATGC
Source organism: Pogostemon cablin (assembly GCA_023678885.1). Lineage (NCBI taxonomy): Eukaryota > Viridiplantae > Streptophyta > Magnoliopsida > Lamiales > Lamiaceae > Pogostemon > Pogostemon cablin. Next base: position 14,885,353 of record CM042964.1, on the reverse strand, counting down.
ATAAAATTGGAACACCTCTGACAGGCGACATGTACGATTGCTACAACCGAACAAACTAAGTGTGTTTGGTTAGAATCTGTTTGTTTATTGTTAGCGAACACACCTCAGCTTCTTTGTTGGTGGTGGTGGGTAGTAGACGAATAGATGAACACTATATTTGAGATCTCCAAAGTTTCATCTTCTTATAGCCGCAAGATTGTCATACTTTCCTTTTTGATTTGTCCCACTAAAGTTGACACATTTCCTTTATAATACATGGGACCCACACAAAAACAATTAATCTATTCTCATGGGCCCCACATATCACCACTAATACAACTACCCACTATACATTAAATATTATTTCTCTTACTTTACATTAAATTATTATACTTCTTAATCTCTGTACCAAAAAAAAAAAATACCAACTTCTCCAGAACGGAGGGAGTATCTCATTCACATGTTGGGCTATCCCTAAATAGCATGGGCCTTGACATTGGGCCATTACTTTCTTGGGCCGTATCAAACTGCCACCAAATAATTTGAGCAATATAGCCAAATTATTAATGGTGTAACTAATATTAGAGACCCCTCAATCCCTGCTTTGGGGATTGCTAGTGAAGCTAAATCACAGAATTTGTCTCAAATAATTTATGTCAAGAGGGTTCATTGTTATACTATGGTCGCAGGGGTTTTTTCCATGCCAAGGCAGGAATTAAACCCCACCCTGAAACTACCAGCTCACTTAAGGTTTTTTATTCCACCCCTGGACTACATGAGCAATACCCACGAGACACAAAATAGTCAAATTATGTTCTATACGAACTGACAATCAGGAAGAGGGTACTTACGGAACTGATACCAATTTGCTTTTAGCAGTTGAGGGAAGACGAGGAACACCAGCCTTATTTTTATCCTTCTCTGACCTTATATCAATCAATATATAATTCCTAGTAGACATCAAATCCAAGGTTTGAGCAGGACTTAGGTCACCTACAGAATACCAATCAAAACAAATATGAAAACCATTCATTAACAAAATTTATGAAATAAAAAATCAACAATGAGGGTAAATCACATTGGAAGATATTGTTGAATGGAGTTTGGGAGTAGGCATTTAGAGTGAGTCTCTATTTCACTTGGATGGCTCTTCTTTTTCTCAACACATAAGAATCCAAATAATCAATTTTTCACTCCGCAATTACAACATAATGACTGGAATATATGCTGGAACATTAAAATCTTTCACTTTTCTAGATTGAACAAAGTATCTAGATGAACAGCATTAAAAATGGAAAAGTGATGGTAGAGGTTTTGAAGAAGCCACCATAATATCTGTATATGCCATATACAGATTTGATATGAATTCTATGTCATATGCCTATCTTTATTTACATTCCTTGAATCAGCCAAAAAAAAAAAAAATCATTTAGATGCCAATATGAGAAATAGCAAAAATCCACCATGTCATATACCATCTGTTCTGAATTACGTCATATGCGAAAGTGAAATTCACGAATCTTGATTTTCTGGCAATTATGTGGTAGAATATGGTTTCTATTTTCGGAGATAAATAAATTGCTTTACATCTTATTTATCAAGTTATAATGATCAAGTGCATCAATCATGAAATTTTATATGGAAGTATTCTTATAGTCCTCTCAGTTTCTCAATTATTACTTTGTTTCTCAATGGTTTACATGAACCACTACTTCCATTAATAGTTTTATTAGAATGTATAATCAGTATTGAGTAATCTATATGGTGTTGAATGTGGGATGCATCACTTTGGTCATCCTAAAACCTCTGTTGCATCTAAGGATGAAAGGAAGGTTCCAGAAGCCTCTCTAAGATGATAATGAAATGTACAAGTACTTGGTTCGCTACCCCGCTATTTTAGAAACAAAATGAAAATAGTCAAAATTTGCTCCAACACTGTTGACCATCCATGCTGGAAAGCAAGAGATTCACATCTATTTTCATTTACAAATAAATGTTTTGATTATTAAAGATTGTCAATCAGCAACAATGTCAACTTAAACAGCTTCAGGAGCTACTCTTGCACTTAAAGAATGTTGGATCATGAACCTATTGTTCATGTTTGACTTTACTCCAATAGCCAAAATTGTTCTCAAAAAAAAAAACCAAAATTAATCCATATAACAGAATTACTTTCTCATAAGAAGTATAGTATGAGAAAATAAATTTAAAAAGGAGGGGAATTACCTTGATAACCTCGTAGGTTAAAGGAGATGGCTGATATGATGGGAGGAAGTAAGAAATATGCAATGACTAGAGCACTACCAGTCCCCAAAACTACAACAGGTTCTGCTGATGATATAATATTAACAGTGGAAGTGGCGATGGGTTTAGCCTCACCAATCACCTTTGTTGTTTGCTGAGCTGCATCCGCAACTGTCTGCATTTAAATGATCTTTTATTTACTCTAGCTTGATATTAATAACTATATATTGGTGTCATTAAAGAAAGCAATGAGGTACTCAAATTAGCTGATCATAGTATCTAGCATATTAAAAAACTATACACTACTAACGAATTTTGCATGATCTTTAACGCATCTGTAAAGCATGTGACTTGAGAGGGTTTTTAATTCATGAAACGAATTGCAGATAACTTACCAATAATTGTCTTGTCCAAAATACAGAAACTACACAAAAAGGTTTCTTGAACTCATCATATTTACTGTAAACTTTACATTATCAAGATGTGATTCTACATTTAACCCATCATAAATAAAGATTTGATTATCAAGATACAAGGGCTCATATGTAAAGCAAAAGATTTAAATAGTTTATTTTAAGGTCTAAACATTCTTTATGTAGATAAGGGCTAAAATAGCAGATGCATTTAAGAAATTCATGACTTTCTAGGATAGTTAAATATTAAACCAAGGAAGTCATAAATACGTCTCTTCCCTTAGTAAATACAATGAAAATACATTATATTGCATATAAAAAACCCAAAAAGACGGGTGGAATGATAAATTTTCTTTTTGCAACTTTTAGAACGAAGTTGAGTAGTTGATACATGATTTCCTAACCAGGAAGACAACACTGTTCGAGTTCCCTTATCTGCAACTCAGGAACTTAGAGCTATATGAAGCACCCAATTTTCTCAATTCAGCCATTGTACTTATGAAAGAAAATGTTGGATAAGATAGCAGTAACGGTAATTAACCAGGAAACAGAAACCATCATCGGTTAATTAATCAAATTATCAGTGGTACCTTAGCTGCAGTTATCACTGGCTGGGTATCAATTCCTGTACTCTCAATAGCTTCTTGGGCTTTCTTAGAAGCCTCTGAGACCACAGGGGAAGCAATTTTTACAGCTTGTTCTCCAGCTTGCTTTAAAATTGGCAATGTCACCTCTACCCCAGGCTTTACAGCATTCGTCACAGCCCCAACCACTTGCCCAGCACTGCTAAAAAAGTTGGATCCAAATTCTCCAATTTGAGAAATAGCAGATTCCACCTGTAGTCACACAAGATTCAACATGTCAACTGTATACTATAAAATTTGTGATGAAATATGGTCTGATGATCTGAGCTAGTTTAAGGAGGTGCTTGGTTGGGGGTTTTGGGTGGGGTCAATGGGAATTGAGGTATATTGATGATTCCCAATGTTGATGCTTGTTTCATCAAATGGGAATCAAAATTCCTCAATCATTCTCATTGATTCAATAACTACTCCCCACCCTTCAATCACTTTCAATCCCATAGTTATTAACATCCTTAATGATACTCATTGTCATTCCGATTGAAGAATTCAAACCGGTTTCTTAGTGTGAGACCTTCTCACACTACTGAGCTCCATTTAATGGTTGAATAAGTATAATTACATTTTCTTTAAAAATGGAAAGTGATGTCCTAACAGCAAAAAGTGATACTCTCTCTCTCTGGGAACCATTCTCAGAGCCATTCTCGAGAGTAAAACCATCTCAGAAAACCAATAAACCCACCATTTTTTAAAGCATTTTTATAATTATCAAGTAACTTCTTCAATTTCAAGAGAAAATTCGCGCAAGAATAGGTCAGAAAAATTGAGAAACCAATTATAAATTGTATTCTGATCAAAGTTCAGGAAATCAAATGTGCGGCGCCAGTAAATTCAAAAATAAGCAACGAAAATGCGTAACTTCAAATCGAAACTTTCCCCAACCTGAGTGAGAGAGGAGACAATCTGTTCTTTAGGGAGAATTTCAGCTCTGGCGTCAGTGGGAGCGACAAAGAGAGCAGTGAGAGGGAAGAGAGAAGTAACAGGCAGTGACATAGAGTTTGAAGAAGTTTTGACTTTGGAGGGAATAAGAAATGTTTTGGGTGGCGGAGAGAGCGGCGGCGGCTGTGGAAGAGACGGCGGACGCGTGGTGGATGTAGCTCGGATGGCCATCATCACCTCCTGCCTGGTGCCACCGCTCTCGACTCTCTGATTGAATTTTTGGTTGGTGCAAATTCGTTAGAGAGATGAGTGATGATGGGAGATGGAATGAGAGATGGAATGTGAGTGAGGTGCTGCAACTTGACATGGCAGTTTATGAATACTCTATTAAGCAATCAGGTGATGCCACGTGTAAGGATTAGAGATGTGGACTAGATTAGTGCTGCATCCTCAAATTTCAACTTAAAAAAATAGTGCATTAAGCCTTCCCTCCTCTAAATAGATTCAAACTTATTATTTTTATTTTTTTAAGGGATAATAAAATTATATTAGAGAGTTGGAATCAGCCATTGATTGACAAGATACAATTCGATAGAACAGACCAAGAATAATTACAAGAATAAGCATTTTTAGCATAAAAAGCAATTTCATGAGCAGTGATGTTCTCAAAATGACTCATCCAAAAAAATGCACAGGCTAATAAAATCTTCAATAATATATACCACGTATATCAATAAGGATATGTGCAAATAGTAAAGCAGCAAGAATAATCTGTTCAACATCTCCTAAGAAAGAAACAGAGATTAATTCCAACAGTTTGGCAATATACTAACGATCACGAAGAGCAATGAATTCTAATACCTCGAGATCTTGAATGTCAGTGAATTTCTTGCTTAACTCAAATACAAATTTTTCATCCCGGTCAAAAACATAAACACCATAGCCAACAAAGTCTGTTTGAGATAGCACCATCAAAGTAGATACGAAAATTTTATTTTGTGGGGATCGCCGGTATGCGTTTAAAAGAGAAGGTGAAGTTCTTTAAGGCCAGAGATAAGCAGTCTGAAATTCAACTAAAAGGTGTAAGGCAACCATCACAATGGAATGAGGATCTTGGGAGACGCATTCAAAAAAATTCCTATTTCTTGCGGACCAAAGAAAGTAACAAAGAACACCAAAAAACATGCTAACCCATTTTCAAGTGACAAGAAGATGTCATGGAACCAAAGTGATGCAACAACTTGGGAGCAGCCTTGTACAACACTGAGAAGACCAAATATTTTCCAAGTTTCAGTAGCAAAGGGGCATGTGAAGAACAAGTGACGAGCAGTACGATCAGCTTCCTTACAGAAGTAACATAAAGGATTGAGATTCATGCCCCGACGCTAGAGATTTTCATGTATAGGAAGGGTGCCATTGCAACAATGCCATAAGAAGTGGGTGATGTGAGGAGAAATTTTGAGTTTTCATATTTTCTTCCAGATTGGGTTTGGACCAGTACTAGTAGAGGCTTGTGACTCACTACAGGAAATTATACATTTGGTGATAAAAAAATTTGCGATGCAAGATTTTAGTCATATTTTGTAATTCAAAAGTGACGAATTTTACTTTCGTCACTAAAATATATCTTTTAACAACGTAATTTGTTGTTGTCATTATATGTAATTTTATTCGTCACTATTTACTCTATTTCATGACAAAATTTTTAATTGTGTCACGATTTTATTTAAGGATGTCTTCTTTTAATAAAAAAATTGGAGGTAAGTTCTTTAATGACAAATTTATAGTAAATAGTGACGAACACTTATGTCGCTAATTAAATATGTTTTCATGATGAAAATATAATTGTCATGAAACTTTTAAACAACTAATGACGTTATATGTTTTGTCACCAATATTGTAATATAGTGACGATAAATTGAAATCGTCATCTTTTATTTTTGTGAAGATATTATTTTTATCATCAATTTATAAAACAATTAGTAACATCATATTTTTGTAACCATTGTTAAAATATAATGACGATAAATATCAAATCGTAATTTATTTTATGGCTGCACATAATTTTTATTCAATTGTTGTTTAAAAGTGACAATAATAAAATTTGTAAATTCTCTTGCCATAATTACTATGTGACCACTTTAGATAAATATAATATGTATTAACATTTTATAATAATACTAAATACTAAATTTTATTATTTAAAAATAAGGCAAAATAACCAAAAATAAATATGAAATTAAGGTTCATCACACATTTGAAAAAATGAATTTCAACTGAAGTATGATTGAATTGTTTTCATGTAGTCAATTTTTTTTTATAGAATATTAAAAATCATTTTCAAACTAAATAGTAATTTAAATAAATTAAACTAATATTTGTAGGAGAAATGTAATAAATAAAAAATAAAATTTAATGTTGAAAAGAGTTAAACAAAAATATGTAATGTAAATCTCAAAATGGTAAATATATTTTACTGCACAAAGTACAATATTATCCAAAGCACAATGGGTGCTTGAATTCAGAAAAACCCATCACCTAGGTGGGAACTATTCTATGTCTTGACCGAGAACCATTAGTCAAAAATTACTATAAACATCATCACAACTAGCCTACTCTTTAAATTCAACAAGTCATCATCACAACTAGCCTACTCTTTAAATTCAATAAGTACATCAGACAAATGCTATAAATAAGAAGTCAGAAAATTTAATATTTTAGGCCAACAAATGTTATAAATAAGTAGTTAAAAATGTAATATTTTGGGACAGTTGGTGTTGTTATTCAAACCTACAACCATATCAAAAATTGCATCCATTCCAACATATAAATCAATAGGTACTAATCAGCAATTGGATAAGCACAAGAAGCAACATTATGCATGCAAAGGAGCACATGTAGCTGTTAGGATACCAACTGCAAATTTAAAAGTAGGATTGGTATCAAACATTATCCAGTAGACTGATATCAAAAGGTAACCAGTAGATTGATATCAAACATCCATGCTACCAAAAGTACTATAAAACCTGTCCTCCAAGTTGCAGTGGCAAAAACAATACAAGCAGTATGAGTTTGAAACCAGTAGTGAGTTTATGTAGTTAATTGATACCTAGTGCTAGGTGCGGAGCAATCCTTTGTTGCCCAGGTATCATATCCTACATAATTCAGCAGAAACCAAGAACCAGAAATAGACAACCAAAAAGGACAACATCATCAGGCAGATGCAGTGCAAGTCAGGTAACACACTATAAAATTTTTAATATCAAACCGAAAAGCTATATGACAGAACCATGAAATATGTGATAGCTCCTAGAAATTCTACCAGATGATATTCAATAGATAACCAACAAAATAAAAATTTTCCTATCAATAGTAGAAATTCTAACATCAATTTGGGATCAACAAATTCAGAAATCAAAACATCATGTTCTAGTGAATACAACAACAGTCTAAACAAATAATAGCAGTAACAACAAATAAATAGAGAGTATCATCAGCTTCAAAGTGTTATAAACGAGGTCAGAACGAAAAACAACACGTATTAAGTTTAGGTAGCAGAAGTCATATACACAAAAACAACAATGTAGGCCATATCAGAAGGTGCACACAAATAAAAACTAATATTTATTTAGAAATCCGCAGTATAAGATATTAAATACAACAGGATAAACAACAACGAGAGTGATCCAACCAAGACAATCAACCATTTAGGAAGCAATGATAAGTGAGCTATGTAAATTTGAGTGCATTTTAAAAGTTTAAATTCACAGAACTGAAAAAGCTTCACCTAATTTGTTCTTAGCTATTTCAAAATCACTTCTCTATGCCTAATTAACCAAGTTTATAATGATTTGATTAACATACAAGCTAATATAATGTTTGTCTATTTGGGGTCTATTAAAAATTCCAAAGAGCTTATATGAATGATATCTTGTGAGTTGGATCATATGCACATTATTTTACCATAAAATTCACAATTTTTTTACTAAGTATATCAAATAAGAGGCTCTTATTGTGTTTATGAATGATATGATGCTTACAAAGTAAACCATATCTTCCGTAGGGGTATATTATCCTTGAAGATAATTCTAGGGTCTTGAAGTTTAGGAATATTGAGGTTAGTACTGAGGTAATGTAAGTAATGATGGAAAAAGAAATATGACAAGATGATTGTAAGACCGGCATACATAATAAATACTTCATACAAGTTGATGTAGAAACAGATTCAGAGAAATACTTCATACCATGCATGAGACAATGGATTCTTAGATATCCTTAGAACTTTGATCAAATCCTTCACAAGCTTTTCTCCTATGGACTTTGAATTCAAATAGGTAAATTAAACCTGAAAAATAGATGTCTCATGAAAGATTCATATCACAAATTACACTAAATAAACATTACATTTTTTTGTCAGCCAATCAAATATCATGCCTGAAGAACACTGGCATAACAATTTTTGTGCCACCTTGAAGAAGTTTGGCTGAGTAATACATTCTATCAGTATTGAGCTACATTAAAGAAATTACTGGCAAATAGTTCTTGCATTTTTGGTGAGCATCGTTCATTAGAAACTTTATTGCTTTTCTTAAGCACTTTAAGCTCAAAATTATGAATTTTAGAATACCTTCACTTGTCACATAAAAACCTTCATTTTCATTTGAAATAAGAGAACCTACTGCGTACACAAAATGCACAATAACACGACCAATAATAGGCTAATAGCAATCACACTATAGGATCTTACTCAACAACAAGGTATGCTCAACCTACAAATTTTAAAAACAAGGGCTACTCCAAAACAAAGAGAAGGACAGGTTACAAGACACTAGTACATTAACTATTGTGATGAGCAAAATTATACAAAAATATCATATGTCACTTCCTCCACATTTTCAATTTACAACGAATTCTACATTTTTCTCCACAAGTGGTTTTCAGACTAAAATTTATTCGAACTAAAGTTTGTCAATTTCTTTGTGTGTGATGGTGCTATTGTTTTTCACTTAAATGTTTATCCATTATTCAACTAAGCAATCAATCTCACAAATTCCGTAGTTATCTGCAGTGCAAAACATAAGAACTTACAACCATCCAAAATATTGACTTCTATCTGCCTCATTTCCCAATGGGCAGAATTTTGATTAGGGGTGGGGAGTGGAAGGAGAAAAAAAAACCAAAAGAAATAAAGTCAAGCAATATATTATCTATAATATAATTCATATCATACTGAAGTTTAGACTGGAGAAGATTGCTTCCACATGCTACAAACTCCATTGGCTTCCACCCTTAAAGCAAGTTGGTAGATGTAGTGAAGCTCCAGAGATCTATCCTTCAACCCGACTTGCATTACTAAGTCTGTATCATTTTCACAAGGACATAATGACTAGTTAGGAACATAATTTCAGTAAGAACAATTCTTCACTGCATAACCCATAGCTTCAGCAAAAGATCTGTATATTTACTCCAATTGGGAAGCTTAACTATTTTGAGTCTGATTCAGAATACCAAACATGCCTTCTCAACCAAAAAAATGAATATTAGTGTGCAAATATTACTGAAAACACAATGTTCCTGGATGTTAAAGCTTGATTAATGTTAACATTTAGCCTAATAAGACATTTAACTTGCAAATATTTTTCCTAGAAAAACTAAAAACTAAGCCTGAGTCGGGAGATATATTGCTTCAAATATTCCAATTAAAAGATCACTCATCATGTCAAAGTATGACATCCAAACCACAATGACAAAATCATAAACTTCTAATAAACTGTTTGTCACATCAAAAATGCCTAAAGATCCAAGAGAATTTACTGTATCTCGTTGTAGTGACTAAATTCCCCTTAGTAATTTATGGTTATTCATTTATTTGGCAGTTTGTCCTAATTAATTTTTTAATGCATAAAACAAGATGCGACTTGCTTTGCACTGAAATATTACGATGTGTAAATCATACAATTAGAAGCCAACTAACCTTTTGTGACACCGAACATCATGTCATTGAATACACAAGCATTGTGCCTCTACCAAATAACATGTTTTCGGGAAAGGTAACTTGGTCTTTTATTTAAAAAGCTGGTTTCTTCAATATCTATGTGATGTAAGAAGAAATTTAAAAGTGAGTAAAAGGGTCTGCACCTTAGAACTCATGGACCAACATCAAAACATATACTGTGGGACCAATGAACCAACGATAAATTTAATATCAGTAGGTTATTTATAATTGCTCAGGATCTTATACTCTTAAAATAAATAGCAGTTCTATTAAGACCTAAGCAGGGTATAATATTAGTAAATTTAACATGGTATCGATCGAAAGGATAACCATTCTGAAAATTGATTACTGAAGTATATATCAAAACTTATCTAAAAAATACAATCATTTTTTAATATTCGAAGTAAAATCTACTGACATGCTTTTGCAAGATAAGGAAATTTTCTGAGAAAAGTGCCACATTACTCGATCGTTGGATCTAAAGTTCAAAGTGAGCAACAATTTAAATACCCGAAGGTATATCAGAGGAAACAAAATATGAATTTTCTATATCCTGTAAAAAAGGAGAAAGAACTGTAGGCCATTAGAATGAAATAAACAAATACTGTGGCTTTCCATTGATAAAGAAAAATAGATACACACACTTGCAGAGGGAAATTGGTAATAGACACTTGATGTTAACATAAGCACTATACCATATTAAGTAATTTGCTTAGCCGTTGTTGAAATAGAATACAATCACCCAAATGCGGGATGTTATAAAAATCAATAGCAAGCAGGATAATTGATGAAAATATAATACAAAACTGGTCTATTTTAAACCTGCATATAGAAGAAAGAGATAGAGAAAAATACCAAGTTTAAGAGGGACACAGTGAATGTTATGATGTGGGGCTTGTCCCACATCGGTTCCTCGTATATGTGGGGAGCTGTATTTAAGTTGGAGGTCAATCCTCCCCTCTTGACCATGGTTTTGAGGAGGAGTTAGGACTTCTGGGTTGGATACGTACATTTGGCCTCAGAGCTTGGATTGATCCGCCTGCGCAACATCCATCCATTCACATTTCAAGACGTCTGAAAATCACAAAAAGATGGTGAACACAAATACAGAAAGAAAATCAACCATGAAAAAACAGATAGATAATCTGAAAGATGGGCAAGAGGCAATCGCTCAGCGCTTGGAAGAAATTTCGTGCACATTCAAGCAATAGATGATCGATGATATGAAGGAACTGATGATGAAAAAGGCAAAAGAACAACTTCAAGAGACTGACGGAAGTTCAAACGTGAACACAAAGTCACAAGTACCCGATAATGGTGGGTTTTTACCTACACCACAAGGAGAAAAGCGACACGAGGTAAACCACCCTCCGAAAACTAAAGAATATCAAGTTTTTACTCCTAAGTTGCCAAGAATGGAGTTTCCGAAATTCTCAGGGGAGAATCCTAGACTCTGGTTGCGGAAGTGTCAAAAATATTTTTCGATATATAAGATGTCTGACTTTGAAAAAATACTAGTGGCTGCAATGAATATGGAAGGTTTAGTTGACCATTGGTATGTGAATCATGTGGAAGGGAAAGAAAATATGATTTGGGGACAGTTTGTTGAATTGGTATTAGATAGGTTTTCTAATGTAGATGGAGAGAACCTAGTGGGGAAGTTCAATAAATTTCAACAGAAGGGTTTGGTGGATGATTATATTCAAGAATTTGAAGAGCTAAAAGCTTTTATGGTCTTAGTTAACAAGACTTTGACAGAGGATTATTATGTCAAAAGCTTTGTAAGTGGATTGAAGGAAGAGATTGGCCAGATGTTGGAGATTATGAGACCTACATCACTTTTAGAGGCTATACAGTTAGCTAAAAAATAGGAGAGGATGGTTTCAATACTGCTCAAGTCACAAAAAACAACATTCAAACCTAACACAACTCCTTGGAAGGCAGGGATTGAAACAAAAGAGAAGACTACGTCGATAGGGCTGGATAAGTTACCTCCTCCAAAGAAATTAACTCCAACTGAAATGAGTGAAAGAAGAAAGAAAAATCTATGTTTCAATTGTGATGAAGTTTATCACATAGGACATAAATGCAAGAGGATGTTTGTTATCATCGGAGAAGAAGATGAAAAAGAGGATAGTCAGATGATTTTCAAAGAGGTAGAGAGCGCAGGACAGGAGCCTTTAGTTTCGCTGAATGCTTTGGCGGGGCACCAGCATCCAGATACTATAAAAATGAATGGATCGGTGGGCAAACAATTCATATCAGTACTTATTGACTCTGGGAGTACTCATAGTTTTCTTGATCCGAACGCTGCAAATCGAATTGGAGCAATTATTGAGTGTGCCAATCCAATGTCCGTAACAGTAGCCGATGGTACTAAAGTGGAGTGCAACTCAAGAGTTGCAAGAGTTGAATGAGAAATGGGGAGTTGCAGGTTCATTGCTCCAATGAGAATACTAACTCTTGGAGGCTGTGACATGGTGATTGGAGAGGACCTTCTAAGCCAGTTAGGACCTATAACCTTCGACTTCAATGCTCGCACTGTGAAGTTTCAAAGGGAAGGGAAAATGATTGAGCTACAGGGTCAGAATATAGAGATAAAAATCAGCATGTTGTCGGCTAAAAATTAGACAAGATTATAAAAAAGGGCAGATTGAAGACATGAGTTTCTTGTGTTACATAAAAGGAGACGCCGACTAGAACGAAGAGGTTGAGAAATGCATGGCAGCACCTCAGTTGAAGAGTTTACTGCAAAATTATCACTCAATATTCTTTGAGGTGCCGATCACGTTACTGCCCGAAAGAACCCTGGATCATAAAATCAACCTCAAGGAAGGGATGGGACCTATTAAACAGTAAACTTATAGATATCCTTATTTATAGAGGCAAGAGATTGAGGCTTTGGTGAAGGAAATGCTGAATGCAGGTGTAATTAAGTTGAGCATGAGTCCTTATTCTTCTCTTGTCTTATTGGTGAAGAAAAAAGATGGTTGTTGGAGATTTTGTGTAGACTACCGAAAACTAAACACCATCACCATTAAAGACAGTTATCCAATACCTCTCATAGAGGATCTCTTGGATGAATTGGGGTAAGCTAAGTGTTTCTCTAAGGTGGACTTGAAGGCAGGTTACCATCAAATCAGGGTCCATCCACTTGACATACAAAAAACAGCTTTTGCTATTGTGTTCGGATTATACGAGTTCATTGTGATGCCTTTTGGTTTAACAAATGCCCTTGCTACATTCCAAGCAGTTATGAATCAAATCTTTTCACCATACTTGAGGGATTTCGTACTTGTATTTTTTTTGATGATATATTAATTTACTGTACAAAATGGAGGTTCATGAGGGTCATCTTGAGAAAGTATTTCAATTGTTAGTGGAGCATCAATTGAAAGCAAAAGCCTCGAAGTGTGTTTTTGGACAATCCCAGGTTGAGTACCTCGGGCATATAATTTCTGATAAGGGAGTGTTTGCTGACCCGGAGAAGATCAAAGTGATGAGAGAATGACTGGTGCCGCAGCATGTGAAGGCTTTGAGAGGATTTCTGGGGTTAACTAGGTACTACAGAAAATTCATAAGAAACTACGGAATGCTAGCTAAGCCATTGACACAACTAACAAAAAAGGGCAAGTTTCAATGGGATGAACTAGCCAATAATGCCTTCATGAAACTGAAAGAACACATGGTAGCTTCACCTATTTTACAGCTGCTTGATTTCTCTAAGCAATTTGTGGTTGAAACTTATGCTTTTGGGGGTCTAGGAGCTGTGTTGATGCAAGAGGGGCATCATATTGCTTATATCAGCAAGGCTTTAGGGGTGAAGAACATGGGTCTTTCTATCTATGAGAAAGAATTTCTAGCTATTATATTAGCTGTTGAAAAATGGTGGAGTTAACTAATACATGCCCCCTTCATTATCAAAACAGATCAGCAGAGTTTGAAGTACTTGCTTGAACAAAAAAATCAACACCTCTACAGCACAAGTACCTTACTAAGCTATTGGGTTTTGATTACAAAATAGAGTATAGAAGTGGTGTTGAAAATGTGGTTGCTGATGCTCTTTGAAGAAGGGGAATAATTGAAGGGGATATGATGGCTATTATAGTTTGCAAGCCTGTTTGGGTAGAAGAGCTACAAGGCAGTTATGATGGTGACGTTCTAGTCCAACAAGTAATCACAGAATGTTTGGCATTTCCCTTTAATATGTCGTTCTATTCATATACGGGAGGGTTAGTCAGATATAAAGGTAAACTCTATGTGGGGATAGCTAATCAATGAAAAAGTAAGGTGTTAGAATTGTTCACTGCTCTTCTATTGGAGGTTATTTCGGGGAGGCCGCTACATTCCATAAGTTGAAGGGTATTTTCTGGTGGCCTAAAATGAGAGAAGAATTACATGTGTTTATCTCTGAATGTCACATTTGTCAGATCAGCAAACATGAGCTATTGAAAAGTCCAGGTTTGTTGCAATCTTTGTCAATCCCTTCTCAAGCTTGGACTGATATTTCCATGGATTTTATTGAGAAATTGCCAAAATCTCAAGGTATGGATACCATTTGGGTGATTGTTGACACTGCATCACAACTAGCTCAGTTGTTCTCGGACACCATTTATAAGTTGCATGGGCTACCTCATACCATCGTATCAGATAGAGATAAGGTGTTTACGAGTGGTTTTTGGCAGCAATTGTTCAAATCACTTGGAGTGCAGCAATTATTGAGTACCGCTCACCATCCACAGACTGATGGGCAGACTGAAAGAGTCAACCAATGTCTGGAAGGTTACTTGAGGTGCATGAGTGGGCAAAATCCCAGGAAGTGGGTTGAGTGGCTTCCTATGGCTAAATATTGGTACAACACGAACTTTCATACCTCTATTGGAATTTCCCTGTTTGAAGCGTTGTATGGACAAAAGCGAACAATGCTCACTTTTGCTCATATTTAGAACATAACATCCAGGGTTTTGGGGAAGCTATACAGGGCAAGCAAAACATGGTTCAATAATTGAAGGAGAATCTGAAAAAGTCTTCTGATAGAATGAAGATGTATGCTGATAAAAATAGGACTGAACAAGAATTTTTGGTGGGAGAGTGGGTCTATTTGAAGTTGAAACCTTATAGACAGAAAATCTTGCATAAAAGTCACATGTGGAAACTAAGTCCCAAGTTTGCAGGTCCATTTCAAATCATTTCTAAGGTTGGTCCTGTTGCATACACCTTAGCATTACAAACTTTAGCCAAGGTACATCCTACCTTCCATGTATCACTTTTGAAAAAGAAAATTGGGAATTCTGACATTCTTGCTCAAGAGCTACCTGAAATGGATGAAGAGGGAAAGATGATTCTCCAACCCCTGAAAGTTCTTGCTAGGAGAATGAAGAAGAAATGTAATGCAGCCGCAACTCAAGTTCTTGTTCATTGGTCACACCTTCCGGATGCAGAAGCTATTTGGGAAGATTATGGAGAGTTTCAGAGTAAATTTCCACATTTTTTTGCTTGAGGACAAGCAAGGTGTAAGAAGGGGGAGATGTCATGATTGGTCATTTGAAGTACACCGTGGAATTATTTATTGTTACGATGTAGGGCTTGTCCCACATCGGTTCCTCATATGGGTGAGGAGCTGTATTTAAGTTAGAGGTCAATCCTCCTCTCTTGACCATGGTTTTGAGGAGGAGTTAGGGCCTTTGGCTTGGATACGTAACATTGGTATCAGAGCTGGGGGTTGGATCGCTGCGAGAAAAGGGCTACCTCGTGAAGAGTCCGGAAAGGGCTACCCTATGGGAGTGAAGCCGCTGGTGCTTGAGACTTGAGAGTGCAGTCGTCCGTGGGCGTTCGGCTTTCCAGGGAGGGGCTATTGTAACGATGTGGGGCTTGTCCCACATCGGTTCCTCATATGGGTGGGGAGCTATATTTAAGTTGGAGGTCAATTCTCCCCTCTTGACCATGGTTTTTAGGAGGAGTTAGGGCCTTTGGCTTGGATACGTAACATTGGTATCAGAGCTGAGGGTTGGATCGCTGCGAGAAAAGGACTACCTCGTGAAGAGTCTAGAAAGGGCTACCCCTAGGGAATGAAGCCGCTGGTTCTTGATAAGAGAGTGCAGCCGTCCGTGGGCATCCGACTTTCCAGGGAGGGGCTATTGTTATGATGTAGGGCTTTTTCCACATCGGTTCCTCATATGGGTGGGAGCTGTATTTAAGTTGGAGGTCAATCCTCCCCTCTTGACCATGGTTTTAAAAAGGAGTTAGGACTTCTGGCTTGGATACGTAACAGTGAACTGGTCGGCGCGAGCGGACAGCAGATACATGATAGCATGAGCGGGCAATGGGTTAGCACGGCGAGAACAGGTGATGGGAGTAGGCGGCGGGTACAGGAGGCGTGAGTTCGTTGTTGGTGGCTTAGTGGCGAGAAGAAATGAAAAATCCATAACATAGGGATGACGATAGAAACGCATAGAGGTCTTAAAGTGAGAAATCTCAAGAAAAGGGATTCAGGGGGAAAGATTAATTGGATGAAAATTTTAGGATTTGAGAAATTTTCAAGATTGCGGGAATTTTTAGAATTGGCGGTTCCTCGTATTTGGTGGGGCTTCTTCCCTCAATTTATTATTTATTATTCTTTTAGTTAATAAAACTCTCTGTTGCCTATTTTATTTTTTTCCCTTAGATTTTCCTACATATTCCTTGCGTATTAGATTGTATATAAATGTAAATATTGATATAGAATTATGGCTAAAACATGTGTGTTTGGAGTACAAAACCTTTAATATTAATTTGTATACCCTCTAATATAAATACGTGTATCCTTTATTTCTTGTAAAAAAGATAAAAAAAATTAATCAAAGTGTATACTCTATAAAAAAATATTGTACTCTTACACACTTTGTATACCTGAGAACACAAGAAACTAACTCTTGAATTAATATTTATTTCTTTATTTGAGTAAAGATTGATTAAATTACACATTAATTATATAATGTCTTAGCCTCAATTGGAATTTTTTTTAGCCCAAAATTTATTTATTTTTGTGGCACAAAGGTCAGCCCACTTAATGGCATAATATATTATTATTAAGACAAAAAAAAAGAGAGAGCGTGAGAAGAAAAAACAAAAGAGGGGAAAAGAGGGGAAATAGAGAATGACGAGGAGAAACCCTTGTTGTTCAAATTCTCTCTTACAACTCTCGTTCTAGGTAGTGTCTAAGTTACATTGAGGTAAGTAATGTGTAAATCAAGCTTCCTTTTTCCATGATTTTGTAATTTTGTTGGGTATTTCTTTCTGGTATTGGGCAAATTCGTAGCTACTGTTTGAACTGCTTTTGACATAGTTATTGCTCTCAGAAATTTGCAAACTAAATTTATGTACGTAGCTGAATCGTTAGCTTTCTGTAGCCACTTGAAATGCCTCAATCCAATTTTTCTACAATTAGTTATGATTTTTCTCGTAAATTGCCGCTAACTGGAAAATTTCAGAACTTTTATGTCGAATTCAAATTTATTTCCTATGTTTCGTTTAAGAAATGATCTAAAATGGGTTATGCGAGATTTGGAGATGATGTTGAGGAGTTACGGGCTGTTTCTATTTAATATCGACTCGCTCGAGCTCGATTAAGATTTTTTTAACGATGAAAGGCAATGTTATCGCCTAATAGTTATGTTTATTGATTTGTATTTATTTGCTTATCTCCTTTTTAGATAAAGAACCATCGACGAATGGCAAGGGACCGACTTCAGATTCCTGAAAGAGTTAAGTCATTTTCTTGTGAGTTGATAATTTGGGAGCGCCTTCTCTTGTGGGAAGTGTGGACCATCGACAAGTTTGCATTCATTTTTTTAGTTAATTGATAAGAAAATTATTTGGTAATGTGTTATGAGGTAAAGAGCCTGATTGGCTCGATTGTTCTGGTTTGAGCCTGATTAGCCTAATATGATCCATTGATTATCTTATATTATTCATACAGGGTCCTGTCAGCCATATATTATGGGTATTATTGATTTTAATTTATGTTGTAGAGCCTTGCTGGCTCGATATCTGATATCATTTATTGTGAATTATTTGAGGATTGATCTCTTGTTATTCTTGTGACTTGTATGCTATTTAAGACTATGACTTGAGTTGTTATGCATTTGATGATGCATATGCATACCTAGTACCGAGGTTAAGTAGCCCGAATTGGTCAAGGTTCGGGTGAGTTGGAGTGACATTGCTTAAGTAGCTGAATTGTAGCGGTTTGGGTGAGAGAGTGACAAACAAGTCACCCGTGGCTTGGCAAACCCGGGTGAGTTAGATCTAACGGGGCACCTGTCAATTTGCCAAATACTGATACTCTGGAAGGTGATCGTTAGATGGATCAGTCTATTATAGGCTCAGTCAACGTCACCGGTGTGGGACATGCATGTCATATATGTTTATATATTTGATTATTTCAGGTATCACATCGATATTGAATTGTGAACTTTAGCACTTTTGGTGAACGTTGAGAAAGAACATTAACATGCATTTTGTCTAGAGTAACGATGACGGGCTCAGACTGACTCTCGACGGAGAGCTCAGTTCGAGGATGATATTGGCTACCCACGCGTCCTTTATGTGATAACATGTTGTTTGAACTAATTGTGTTATTTGTAAATGCGTACATAAGTTTTATTTTCATTAATTTGTATATTGAGTAAGAAATAATTGATGTAGGACGAAATGTTGAATTTTATGTTATGAGCCGCGAGCGTGAGTACATGCTTCGTATAACGGTTGGGGTGACCGGCTTATCACCTCACTGAGCTAGTGGTTTTGCTCACCCATATCATTCCTTTCCTTTTCAGGCTGTTGATATCTTTTTGGTTGGAGGTTTGCCTATCGTTTGCTCGTCATCCGATCAGTGCTTTGGGTACTTTTCTTTTTGTGTAAAAATTGGTGGATCCATTGGCGACATTATATAGTTTATATTTGGTAACCCCCTTGATGTTTTTTTGACTTTCGCGATGTTATATCGCTTGTGTATATTTTTTCAGACTAAGTTACATCGTTGTATTTTGTACCTTTGTAAATCCTCGTTGATAAGTTATGAAAATGATGTCCTCGGGTAGTACCCATTGTTATTAGTTGTTCAGTCCTACAGGTACTTGATCTATAAATTTTCTTGGAGTGGAGTGCACACATTCCGTGAAATTTATGGTTAACGTGGCAGTTGTCTCGTTCCGTCTGCGGTCGGGGCGTGACAACTTTCTTGGTATCAGAGTCTGGTTATATGATTCTCATTCTTTTCAAGTCAAGCCAATGGATCTAATTTTGTTTCATGTTATTCTAGGGTATCGTATTACCTTGATGTCGACCTTGCACTTTTTTTCTTTCTTTCTTTCTTCCTTTCACTCATTATGGCACCTCCAGTTCGTCATCGAGGTCGAGGTCGAGGACACGCTCCTCGTGATCCTCCAAGTCCTCTATTCTCTTTTGTCCCTTGTAGACCTCGAGGACATGTTTCTTCTAATCATGCCATTCATCCGACATTTACGGACCCTATCAATTCTGATCATAGGGTGCCGGTTACCCAGGTAGAGCAACCACGGGCCCAGTTGCGTGTTGAGCACATGATGAAACCAGAGCAATACAAGTTGTGTTATGATCATATTTGAGTACATGGTGTTCCACCACCTGCGACAGCTCTTACGATTACGACTGTCACTAAGGATGTTCTTCGCGCTAATGAACCGATTCGACCTACATCTAATGTACCAGTTTTTGCTCCAGAAATAGCTTTAGGAGGTTCTACTTCTCGAGGTGCACTTTTTATGCCTGATTTGGTGAAAGCAGTTGAGAACATGGGAACTTCAAAATTTGACGGTGCAAGAGATGCTTCTAAACGGGTGCGTGGTTAAAGGAGATTACAGAGACCTTTGATACTTTGATGATTGAAGAATGTTATCATGTGGTCATTGCAACCAAGCTGTTAGGCCCAGATGCACGAAGATGGTGGCAGAATCTAAAAGAGACATCTTCGGTAACTATTACGTGGCCTATCTTCGTGGAACGATTCAAAGATCGATACTTCTCTCAGTACATCAAGGATCAGAAGAGAAAGGAGTTCTTCAACCTCTTTCAAGGCACTATGTCGTTCGTGGTGTACGAAAGTAAGTTTCTTGAATTGTGAGAATTTGCTCATGAGTCATATACGACGAGATACTTATGCAAGGGATTTGAAGATGGTCTTAATCTAAATATTTGAGATCGTATCAAGTGCGGAGACAAGTACGAGAGTCTTGACGAGCTCGTAGAAGAAGCCCTAAGGGTAGAAAGTTTAGTTCAGGCGAGACATAAGCTTGCAGAGCGATCTTAAAAGAAAAGGCAAGGGAGCGCATTTCCAGGAAATGTATTGAAGATGTATAGGGGAGTGGGATCTTCGCGTAGCGCACCAAGTTCGGTATCTATTAGTTTTCCTCAGCCTCGGGAGCAGTTTAATAGAGGTGGGAGCAATGTCTCGGGATCGATTGGTAAAAATCGCAAGTGCCAGAATCAGGACGGCCCCTGCAAGGCTCCTCAGGTATGTTTTCAGTGTCGACAGTCGGGACATGTGCGAGGTTCTTATCCTCAGCTTATGGGAGCGAGCGGTCAGAGTTCTGGTCAGCCTCGTGGTAGACTAATATATTCTACACCCAGAGATACTCGATCCGCAGCTACTAGAGTGCCTGATAACACAAGCGGCCCTAGTACTCGATCACCTATGCAAGGAAGGAATCAAACTAGAGTATTTCATATTTCCCAGGAAGAGACTCGCTCAGATCCGAAGATTGTGACTAGGTAATTTATAATCCGAGTATTTTCACATGCTAGATCTAACCCTGCCTTGTTATGCCACTTGATTACGAATAAAACAGTCGTAAGAAATTTTATCTTTTCGAACTTTTAAATCACAATCTCACCTAATCTTGCTTCTTTAGGCCATGTGTTTGTTGGAGACCACCAGGTCTATGCTTTATTTGATCCAGGTTCTGATAGGTCTTATATCCGGGATGATCTTGCAGCTATCTTAAATTATCCTATCTCTCATTTGTCACCTGGAATCATAGTTCATATCCCTCTTGGAGAGCGTCTAATTTGTGATTCGGTGTTCCTTGGTTGTCCATTGAAGATTAAAGATGTCATTCTAGAGGCTGAATTGATACCATTGTCTTTGATCGATCTCGATGTTATTCTTGGCATGGATTGGCTTTCTTCTCATCATGCAATTCTCGACTGCCATTGGAAGCTTGTTATTTTTCGTAGACCAGGATTCTCAGAACTTGTTATTGAAGGTGAACTTCAAACAAGATTGCTCTATTTTATTTCAATGTTGTCTGCACATAAATTAATGCGTAAGGGTTGTGAGGCTTTCTTGGCATTTGTCATCGATACTTTTCTTTCTGAGACTAAACTAGATGACATCACGATCATGAATGAATTTCCTGATGTCTTTCCCAAAGACTTACCAGGACAGCCTCCGAATCGAGAGATTGATTTTTCCATTGACGTACTTCCTGGAATCATACCTATATCGATTACTCCATATCAAATGTCGCTTGCTGAGCTCAAGGAACTCCAGACACAACTTGGAGAATTATTAGAGAAGGGGTTCATACAACCTAGCACGTCTCCGTGGGGTGCTCCAGTTCTTTTTGTCAAGAAGAAAGACGGATCATTTCGCCTATGTGTAGACTACCGTAAATTGAACAAGGTGACAATCAAGAACAAATATCCTCTTCTGAGAATCGATGATCTATTTGATCAATTGCAAGGAGCAATTGTGTTTTCAAAAATTGATTTGCGATCTGGTTATCACCAACTCAAGATTAGGGAATCTGATATCCCTAAGTCTGCTTTTCAGATTCCCAGAACTTGTTATTGAAGGTGAACTTCAAACGAGATTGCTCTATTTTATTTCAGTGTTGTCTGCACATAAATTAATGCGTAAGGGTTGTGAGGCATTCTTCGCATTTGTCATCGATACTTCTCTTTCTGAGACTAAACTAGATGACATCCCGATCGTGAATGAATTTCCTGATGTCTTTCCCAAAGACTTACCAGGACAGCCTCCGAATCGAGAGATCGATTTTTCCATTGACGTACTTCCTGGAATCATACCTATATCGATTACTCCATATTGAATGTCGCTTGCTGAGCTCAAGGAACTCCAGACAAAACTTGGAGAATTATTAGAGAAGGGGTTCATACAACCTAGCACATCTCCGTGGGGTGCTCCAGTTCTTATTGTCAAGAAGAAAGACGGATCATTTCGTCTATGTGTCGACTACCATTAATTGAACAAGGTGACAATCAAGAACAAATATCCTCTTCTAAGAATCGATGATCTATTTGATCAATTGCAAGGAGCAATTGTGTTCTAAAAAATTGATTTGCGATCTGGTTATCACCAACTCAGGATTAGGGAATCTGATATCCCTAAGTCTACAGAATTCGAATTCTCTGTTATTCCTTTTGGACTCACAAATGTTCCTGCAACTTTTATGGATCTTATGAATTGGATCTTTCAACCGTACTTAGATAAGTTTGTCATCATCTTCATTGATGACATGCTTATTTATTCTAAATCAGACGACGAGTATTCTCATCATCTAAGAATTGCTCTGAACATTCTCGGAGAAAATCGGCTTTATGCTAAATTTTCGAAGTGTGAATTTTGGTTTCGTGAGGTAAGCTTTTTGGGTCATTGCATTTCTAAAGAAGGAATCTATATCGATCCAGTAAAGATTCAAGCTCTACTGAATTAGGAGCGTCCAAAGAACGTGACAGAGATTCGTAGTTTCTGGGATTAGCTAGATATTGTCGACGGTTTGTCAAAGACTTTTCGTTGATGGCTTCATCTTTCACTAAATTGACTCAGAAAGGGGTAAAATTTGAATGAAGTGTAGAATGCGAGGAAACATTTCAAGAATTGAAAAGACGACTCATTTTAGCTCCTATTCTTGCTTTGCCAAACCCAGCGATTGGAGAATTTACCATTTATAGCGACGTCTCGAGACAAGGATTAGGATGTGTTCTCATGCAAGATGGAAAAGTTATTGCCAACAATTCAAGGCAATTGAAGAAGAACGAAGAAAATTATCATATACACGATTAGAGTTGGCTGCAATCATCTTTGCATTGAAAATATGGAGGCACTATCTTTATGGTGCAACTTGTCGGGTTTTCACTGATCACAAGAGCTTAAAGTATATCACCACGCAAAAGGAACTCAACCACAGGCAAAGGCGATGGATAGAATTGATTAGTGACTGACTTAGTCATCGATTATCATCCTGGCAAGGTGAACGTTGTTGCAGATGCTCTGAGTAGAAAGTCTTCTACCTCGCTTCGATTCGATCTTTTTATCTTCCTATGTTAGAGAAATTTAAATCTTTTCACATTTCGCTCGATTGTGAAAAGTCTAATGATTCTGCTTTAATCGTCAAATTCGATGTTAGACCTACCTTGTTCGAGCAAATTTGAGAAAGACAATCACTCGATGATCATTTACAATAGAAGATGGCGAAGCTAAATTAAGGAAAAGATACAGAATTTCAAATTTGGGATGACGGACTCTTTACTTTTAAAAATCGTGTTTGTGTTCCATCAGAACTTGATGTTCGTAGAGCTATTCTTGAGGAAGCCCATTCTTCAGCCTATGCTATGCATCCTGGTAGTACCAAAATGTACAGAATGCTTCGGGAGCATTATTGGTGGCCAAGTATGAAATGGGACATTGCTGAATTCGTATCAAAGTGTTTATCATGCCAACAGATAGAAGCGAAACATCAAAAACCAGACGGCATACTTCAACCACTACCTATTCCTGAGTGGAAATGGGAGAACATCACGATGGATTTTATTTCTGGTTTACCTTGAACCCAAAAGGGTCATGACTCAATCTGGGTCATTGTCGATCGTTTGACGAAATCGGCACATTTCCTTCCAGTGCACACCAACGGTTGTCAATCATACACGGTGAGTTTAGCCTCGCGACACCACATGGACCATGAATCATAAAATCCTTAAGTGCATTATAATATGTAGGATCACATGCTTCATCAAGAATCTAAGCTGATATAATTTTGTCAATATGATCATGTGACGGATATTTATCCTCTGAGCTGAGAAAAAGTAGAATGTGTGCATGGGGCAAGCCTCGTTTTTGGAACTCTATTATATATACCAATGCTCTAACATTACCAAAAACTTTATTCTTGCGAAGATCCTTTATCAAGCCATCCAATTTCATTTTAAAGACACGACAAATTATGTCTGGACGATCTTCAGCCTTACATCCTCTCAATTCCAGATTTCTAGTTATCTCAGGCCATTTTGGATTGTAAGTGAACGTGATGTACAGATCTGGATAACCAGCCCATTGGCATATGGTCATTGCATCTTGATAATTTTGGATCATGTAGTGAGCTCCACCTGTAAATGTGGATGGCAATACTATGCGTTTTCCCATTGCACGGGGATCATTCTCACATCGTAGCAAAGCTTTTGTAAGACCTTTGTACATTTCACAACGCAATTGCTTTTGATGTGTGCGAATATAAGTCAATCTGGCAGATTCAACCATTGTGTATGCATCAACTACAAATTGCTGGGTCAGTCTTTTTTCCATAAGAACAGATGAGGGTCTGTACTCTCTTTCATGCAATCGATATGCAAACCACTCTCTAATGCTAACCTTTTGTCTACCGACACCACTTGAAAATTTTTTCTTCAGAGAATAAAATATCTTCTTGATATCCATCCTCACCATATGGAAACAATATCAGATATTGTAAAGCTAAAATGAATCATTTAAGCTAAATATGCAGCATTTAGCTCATTGATTCATTTTAGCTGTCCTGAACATGTTTCCACTACTATGTCTCGATCACCTAGACACTCATCAAAATCACCAACAATCAAAGCTGCAACTTCAGAAGATGTAGGCAAATTATATCTGTGTGCATCCAACCTCTCCTACCAATTAATCTCAACCTCAGGGTTGATGAATTTTCTTGTACCATAAATTGTCTTTCCATTCTGAAAGATTTGACCAAAATGTTGTGTTCATCTAGCATTTTCTTTAAATCCGACACAATTCCAGCATGAAGTGTATTAATATTTTGTCGCTCCCTGAATAAGAGCAGAAATAGAAAATTATGAAACTAATGCAGATGAAGAACTTGAATTATATATATTTTTAAAATTAAAAAGAAATTACCTGACACTTTTGATACGATTCTCAATTTCATTATCAGTATCATATATATATAATTGAGCGAATTTAGGAGATGATCCTTCTACTGTAAAAGACTACCAATTAGATGGTAGTTTTGTCCGTGTAATTTAAAAATTGGTGGACCACTTGATTGATTTTGAGTTGAGTCAATCTTTCCCCCATAGAAGTAAAAGAAAACATATTATTATATGATCTGATGTTTTGCAGGAAGTGTTTACTCATTTCACTTCCGTCATTGAGAAGAATTTTCAAAGTTTCCGGAGGTTCTTTCAGTTGTGGGAGTTGAACTTTACCTTGCATACAACAGGAAGAATACTTCGGGTTCTTGGAGTTATAATGAGAGGCTAATCTTTCTTCATACCAAAATAAAGCCCCACAAAATTGGCATGTGTTGGTCGGATTACCAACATCCCAATAATCTGATAATCATAATATAATATTTTTAAAAAATATTGTTTATTAATTTATATGATCTTATACATAAGAAAAAAAGTATAACATTAAAATTTTACCTATTGAAGATTGACCAACATAACCATTCAAGGATTGAACACCTATATGACAAAAAGAGAATATATACATATATATTTACAAAATGATAGTTAATTTAAATAAAATTAACTCATTCATATTATACCTTCATTATTATTTTGGTGTGGTATAATGACCTCTTCATTATTTGCAAATGTTCGTTGATTAGAAAATATCATTATTGAATCAGCATGGCAATCATCAACATCAGTCAAATCAATAACAATAGCGTCTTCTATTCCTATGACGGTTGCAAAAAAGGAAAATAATTACTATATAAATAGTAAAAAAATGATAACATTTTAAATGACAAATAATTTGTGATAATAGAAGCGTGATAATTATCCAACTACATTAATTAATAAATAATTTGTAAGGCAAATAAAAAGTTATGACAACGTTTAATTTTTTTTAAAAAAAAATTAATTAATAAAAGTGATATACATTTAATTATGAAACAATACTTATGTGGGACATGTTAAAGTACAATTTCTATAAAAGTAAAGTATGTTTTTCTAAACTATAATGAATGATGTATTAAAATATGATTTTAAAATATTATAATAAGATTTACTATAAAAATATAACTAACAATAATCATATTTTACCAATATAATAAGCATATTTCAATAATGAATTGATAAAGAGAGGATCGTCTCACTAATGAGCATTTGTGACATAAGTGTGTCTCTTTATTAAAATAATTTTGTTAAAGCATTTTAATTTTATTTTTATGGTCAATATTTTGTTTCATCTTTATAATTATATATTTTTTAAAGTGTTAATAACATTAAAATATATGATTTTTTCATCTTTTCTTAATTTAATCCTAAATTTATTTTTTATAAAAAAAATAATACATGATCTTTTTTTTGTTCTCAATTGAACAATAATGTTTTCTCTTTTTAGTCAAATACATGATTTTTATACTCTGTCATTTAATAAAAATTCTTCCAAAAAATAAAAAAAATCTATTTAAAAAGTTTTTACTAAATCAATACTCGAATTATTTAAAAAGATAACTAATTAAATTTGAAGCAAATTATGTGAATTTTCATGATATTTAATATTTAAGAGTTACTCTATTGAGAGACGGGTTTTTTGTGAGACGGTTGTGAGACGGGTCGACTCATTACTAAAGTATGCTTATTTGTAATTAAAGTATATCAATAGTAAAATTATATTGTAACACCATAACATCATAATTTAATTCAACATTTATCATACTTTATAAAACATACTTTAACAATTATTAAACATACATTATCTATATAATAGAAATACTTTAACACGTCTCACGAACCTTCTCACATATTTAACATCTCACAAGAGAGTTTGTCAATATTTAAATGTAATCTATACATTATATTTAAATTATTTTATGTACATTAATTTTTCATTAATAAAAGAATTTAAATGTATTCTATGCATTATATTTAAATTATTTTATGTACATTAATTTTTCATTAATAAAAGAATTTTAAACAAATGGCAAAACATAAAAAATTATAAGGAGAAATTTGTTATTAAATTGAAAACATAAAAAAAATCATGTATTTAAATGATAGAAAGAAAGTTTGTAATTATATTGAGAAAAAAAGAAGATCGTGTATTTTAATGCAACTAACCCTCTTTTAAATAATATATTTAAAATTTTAATATATATATATATATATATATATATATATATATATATATATATATATATAAATTTAATTCAAGTATACTATTAAAATAAAAACAGATCAAGTTAGCAAATGTGTATGAGTTTGAATCAGAATATGTTTTATAAAATCAACTACTAATAAATATAAAATTTGTTCCTATATCATAGTAGATCATATTATAAATATAAAAATATATATTATTCATGTTTACATTATTATCGTTTTTAAAATTTAAAATAATGTATTAGATTTTTATTTAACGTATAAGACAAAATTATTTTTAATTTTTAAATATTTCTTTTTGTTTATGAAAAATAAATAAAATAAATATAATGAATATGATTCGTGCTCGTCTCATTTTTTCTCTGCATAATACTAATCATTTCCTATTTGTTGTTTTGAAGTAATTTTACATTTCGTATCATTTAATATATAAGGACAGTTAATTTAGCCCATGTATATATTATTATAAAGTAAAACCCATTTCTCATGCATTATGGGCTTTAAACCCATCACATATATTTTAAAATCATAAACCCCTTTCATTACATGTATGTACTATTAAAAAAGCAAAGCCCATCTCACATGCATCTAATATACTTATGGAATTTTAAACCCATCACATGTGTATTAAAATTATAAGCCCATTTCATATGACTAACCCATTCTTACATCCTCTCAAACGTGCTCCTCTCCCTTGTTCGTCTACTCTTATCCACAAAAGTCATCCAAAGCCTACACAAACCCTAAATCACTTGCTGACAATGAAAGATTGCAGCATCGAAAAGGTAGCTTACAGCCTCTTTCATCACTCATTCATAAAGAGCCTAGCACATTTTACCAACGTAGGCAAAGAAAAATTGGCTAGGCGAGCTGCGTGTTATGGTCGATTGTACCCAGATTCATCAGGCTCTATTTAAGGTTTTTCTCACTTCCATTTTAAACCCTCTACATTGTCTTATTGTTTTGTCTTACTGGGATTTCAGATCTCGTTTTGTTTTCTCTTGTTGAAATCATATAGGGGTTTAATAGTTGAATGGTTTCTTGTATCTTTGGTTGGTATCAGTGTCCTATTGGGATCGTGGGCTCAAATCTAAGGCGTGCAGAGTTTCGTGTTTGGGGGTCGAATGATTGGGGGTCGAATTCAGTACAATTAGTTATGAAAGGTTACTTGGGTAACTAAGCTAATGTATTATTGGGTTATAAGCCATTATAAGTAAAGAGTTGAGAGTTAAAAAATCTCTCATTTGTTGATCTGGATGTGGTAGTTTATAACATAAAGATGAAAGGCGCATTATACCGAGATTTTCATGTTTACGATTTGTGATTGTCTTAGATTGAACCTTCAAAAAATATTTTGTTATCTGATTGATTTAATAGACTTTTAGTTGCTCCAGCTCTTTCAAACTACCAATTTTTTTTTTTAATATTTGATCTTTCATTTAACTACCTTATAATTCATGAGTATTAGTTCTTTGTTTTTGCTCCAGGAAATGCGTAGATGCTTCTCTTCAAGATTTAGAATAAAACAATAAAACAAGAAAGAAACGGTTGGTAACACCTTCAATTTTACTGCTTGCATTAAATTCTATGGTGCCATATGTATTGCTGTATATTAATAAGCTAAA
Organism: Pogostemon cablin; assembly: GCA_023678885.1. NCBI lineage: Eukaryota > Viridiplantae > Streptophyta > Magnoliopsida > Lamiales > Lamiaceae > Pogostemon > Pogostemon cablin. The sequence goes on along the minus strand of CM042964.1, from coordinate 14,856,147 downwards.
AAGTTATTTGAAACACAGCCCTAAGACTGATTTGTTATTCTGATTTCGCAGTGATTGGGTTTGTCTTTATTGGAGTAATTTATAATGTATCTTTCTTATATTAAAGAGCTGAACAATTTCGCTCTTAAATGTTAGAAAATTCTGTAAATGATATTTGGGAGGAATCGTCTCAATTATCATGAGCTGCACTACCCTGCTCCAGTCTCATATTTAGTTTGAGAGTTTTCAAATATACGTAGGCATTACTCGTGTATGTCATCTCTATTTTCATATGACAGTTCCTATTCACTACATTATGGTATTAGAAGGACCTCGGTTTCTTCTTCTGCTAGAACATTTAAGTGAAGTTTCTTTGTCTATATGACTAAATTATCTCTTGACTTGTGGTCTTTTTAGCCTAAAGTCATGTTGTTGAGTAATCTACTTAATATTTTCCTAAATATTCAATTTAGTTTAATTTATTTATAGCGTTTAAATATTAGCAAAATCATATTTGATTTGATAAGATAGAAACACTATTTTTTTATAATTAGTTAATTTTAATTAACCTGCAAATATTTTAGTTTGTTTTCAAAGTTCTATATTAAGGAACCGAGGGTGTGTTTCTCTGAAATGAAGCAACAAAAAGCAAGTATATTAATCTAATTATGGAAGTTAATATAAAAATCTGTAGGAAACATGTTGTGTTCCATTTTCTGAGTGTAACTTCTATATTGGTTTCATTTCATCTTCTTCTAGTTTATTCTTAAGCCTAATTTCAATAATTCAGATCCAACACTCTAAAATGTGTATTGTCTAACATTTTTTTAATGTCTGATTGTTGTTTGTCTAGTTCAAATCTTTGGAGTTGCTTACTCCTCGGTTATTTGGCACACTTCCTCTAAGACGCAAACTGAACTACTTATCAACCAACATTGAGAAAACAACATACATCATAGATAAGTTCCTTATCTTATTCTATATTATACTATACTATACTACATTTTTCTTTCTTATTTTTTGTTGGGTATATTATGTATAAGTGATATAGTTCTCATTACATTGTAATGTAATATACTAATTTGCTATGTATCCTAAATTTTTAGGATTTACTACTCTAGATTATTTTCATGAAATTAAAACAAAGAGTGCTCTATGTTATACATCTAAAAAAGTCAGCTTTCAAATATGATACTTGTTTTTTTGTGGAATTTCTTAGATTTCATTAGTAACACAATGGAATAAGCTAGTAAACTCATAATAATTGTGCAATTAATCTTAAAAGAAGTATTATTAGTTGGTACCTCTCTTCCGCTTATGGTTAATTGTGCAGCTCTTTGTTAGCTTCTTCATTGATTTTACACTTAAAGTTGCACGTGAAGCCTTTGTTGCTTTAAGATAAACTTTGTTGTGTCTGCCTACTTTTCCTTCCTACCAAACTGAGTTGATCCACTATTCCTGGTTCTTCATCTTCATGCTCAAAATCTGACTTACTTTATGAATGATTGTCCATGGTTGTTCACCAAAATGATTGTTTTTAAAGGCTCCGAACTGTATCTCTTTGACTAATTCTCTCTAATGTTCATTGCAACTAAGCAAAGAATTTCTGAATATAAAGTCTAAAAAAAAGAAGCAATAGTCTTCAATTTTTAAAGGCTGAATATATAGATATATAGACTCAATGCTCAAGTAGTGAATGATGTGATTGCTTGCTGCTCCAAGAAAAAGGGAATGGTGGGTAGGTAGGTAGGTGAATTGACTTTGTTTTGACCAAAATGTCTTTGAACCAACAACTCATATCATACAAAAAGAGCTATTTATGTATGTACTTTCATACTCAAATATGACATATATATGTTTGTCTTCATGTATTAAATTCCAACAAATAAAAACTTGATATACGAATTTAATGGTTAATAATCTCTCATGAGCTATTCTTAAAAAAACTACTAAAAGATAGAATGATTTAATGTTTAATGTTTCACGTAAAAATGACACTTCTCATGAAAAGGATCAATTAATCATTTCATGAACTTGTGTGTTCTATTAATCCATGTGCAAGGAAAATAAGTCATTTTTAAAAGCTAGATATAGATTATGTTTAATTATAGCAAAGTCTTCTAATATTAAAGGTTTTCTATGATGATTTTGTTGTTGTTGGTTCATTTTCTGCAGCAAGGGAGAAGTGATTGGTGAGGTGATGTGCTAAATTGTGATTCAATACTACTCTGCAGATTCCCTATGTTTGTTTAATAATCTATTTTGGTAAGTATTTCATCAATAAGTAAATATTCAATTTTATTAGTTAGTTCATATTGTCGAGCTATGATATCAAATAATGACTTGAATTATTTCTTTCTTCAGCACAAACTCCGATTATCCTCTCATGTATTATATCTATGTTTGGATAGGTAGCAATTCTGCCAAGTTTGGATATCTCTATGCATCCCCACCTACCAGCCTGTAAGTTAGCACATTTATTGCTTGGTATGTTAACTTTGTGGATTTTTTGTTATTTATTATCATTAGAATAGAGGGTTCATATTTTCTCTATCTCTTTGGAGTACCAACTTAATTTTTCTTTAAAGTTTAAAATAAAATATTTACGTGTTTATCCTACTCTTTAAGAATAGGTGCTAGGATTATGTTATTTGTCAAATATAATTTTATATAAGTACTTTCATATGATTTGGTTGTAATTATTTAACACACACACACACACACATATATATATTTTCTTTCTCATAATTGTGGTTGACACTTTCTATTTAACTCTTCAGTTTGTATGATTATGAAGTTTTTTTTTAATTAATCCTTATAGTATGTCAAGAAACAAAATCTTAGAAGTTAAATTTAATTTCAACTTACTTCTAAATCACAATACATCCATCCAACATAAGTTCTAAATATGGCTTCATGCCTTCAACACCTATTATAGTACAAAATGCACCATCAACAACTTCCACACTTATGAAGGTCCAAGCCATTAGTCTAAGACTCAAAAAAGCATCACATAAGACACATCAAATCCCAACTTCTATGAGTTGCAAGTTCTTAGTTGAAGTTACATTACAAAAGATAGTTGAGTTTAATTCACTGAAGTGCAAAAGTCTTCAACACCAATTAGTTCCTTTCCATCTTGACAATAGCAAGTCCTTAGTTGAAGTTACATTACAAAAAATAGTTAAGTTTAGATCACTGCAGTGTGAAAGCCTTCAACACCACTTAGTCCTTTTCCACCTTTACAATAGCTTTCATCTTTTTTGTTGGTGCAGATGATGAGAATTGATCAATGAGTGATCTCTTTGTATTAGTCTCTTCTAGGATGTCACACACCACAATTTCATTGGAAAGCGTAATATCTGGAGTTGAAATAGTATCTCCACATGAGCCAATCTATAATATAATAATTAATTCAAATAAAATTTCAATTTGTACCTTGAATAACCAAGACTAAATTTTTCTTAATTCTCAAGAAGAAAAATATTAGAAATATTACCACTTCGATTTCGTTCTCTTCTTTAAGCAGATTGGAAAATATATCAGACTCCTACATCCAAAATAAATCAATAATAAATACATGTCCAGATATACTGAAACAAAATAATTAAGCATATTAGACAAACCTCATTATCTCCAAAAATTCCAGAATAAAGAGAGATTACACTTTGATCAGTAGTTATCTTTAACACTGTGAATGCCTCACTTGGATTATGAAGTTGTGCAGTTCGAACTTGGACCTTAAACAAAATCTTCATCCCCACCAATTGAGTAATTTCATTAAGAGTTTTATCAATATGGACAATCTGATGTGGAATAATTTTTTTTTTTAAAATTGTTAGCAAATAATCATAAACTAATATTTTAACATGAATACATAAAAGATATTGAATGCACCAACAAACTTTTCATGCAGTTCACTTGCCCGTTTTCCTATTAGTTGGAAACATTCCCTATCCCATAAAAGTAGAGTCAACTCCCCAGTGGCATCAATGATGTCTAATTTGATCTTGTACCTATATTACAAAGTCAAAATATTAAATTAATGGATTTAATGACACATGTATCATATAAAAAAACTAAAGAACTTATACCTCATATTTCCTTCTGTTTCAGTTTTATCACAACACTCACAATAATAAAAATCCCCACATAATTCTAACTTTTTTGGACAGTTTTTGCATGACAAATACCACCAATCAGCAACATTGTGAACCTCAACTATTTCACCATATACCCAAAAACTTCCAAGCTACAATAAAACATCATATCAGTGCATTATTAATCTAAATGATATAGAAACAGTCTAGGTATGTGATCACACCTCTTTATTTTTCTTGAGATGATCTATACTCTTTATATTTGCTTGACCACTTGACCATTCATCCTCAATAACACTCATCGATGATTGTGCAATTGTACTTGCAGTCATTAAGCCATTGTTTTCTTGTACCATCCTTCAAAAAATGTGTGCAATTGAATCAAATTTGCAAATTAAGTTCACCATATAAGAAAGTCTACAATCTGATCAGGCTTACATTGACTTAAAGTCCAAAATTTCTGGGACATCTCCATCCAATATCATTCTTGATACGTAATACGTGTTGCATGCAGTTACTTTCTCTATTGAATGATAATTATATTCAGTAAATACAATTAAATACTTCAAAATATGTAATAAAGGCAGATAGATAAATTCTGTAAATGTTTATGAAAATCACCTCTAAAACAACACGAAACATTTGGAGAATCACAATAATTGACTCAAATGCACTGTTGTTGATACGGGACATCAGCTCATCTGCACTATCCCCCCACAATGTACATGGTAGTTGGTTCTTCCTATAATACATGACAAATAGAAAAACACATTGAATGATTAGATTTACACAAAATAAAATACATTTATGGAGTATTATAAATTCTTAAAATTTTATATTACTCATTTCTTCCAAAACGATATCCATGAGTTTTGTTGGTCCATCCTTCAAATCCTTCAATTGAGGAGGGCTCCAGCTAACAACTTTTCCAATTATATCTTGCAAAAAAACAAAAACACTTATCAGCAAAATCTATTTAATATTATTTACTTATTGTTATATTCTCAATTTATTAATAAGCTTTGTGTCATCCAACTTCTCTACACATGCAATCTCTTGAAATTGCTGAAAAACATATATTTTTGATGGGAACCCCTCATCAAACAGCTCAACAACTTGAGTTCGACTGAGAAACAACATCTTGAATTTGTTACATGTTGCTTTGTACTTTGTTGTGTTGTTAGTAACAATAAAACATCGTATATCATAAGTTCGTCCTTCAATTAGCAATGGTGCAAAAGTTGGAATGAGATCTCTCTTTACACTTGCATGAATTCGACCCCCATGCATATAAGTTACTGTCAATAAATATGAAACTGAAAATATCCATTTGAATTCTCAATATTTATTTTTTCAAGGTTGGACGGTGTGTTGGCTACTATAATAAGCAGTATTTATCAATTTTTGATGCCATGAAACATAATACTATCATTTTATATGCATTGTCAAATCTCTTTCATCATGCTAAGTATGATTTGAATGTATAAGATCAGTGTATAGAGTTCACAATAAACATTTTTATATGCATTGTCAATGCTTTCATCATACTAAGGATGATTTGAATGTATAAGATCAGCGTATAGAGTTCACAGTAAACATGAGAGATCACTATATGACTGCGCAAACATTAGATTCACTCACATATGGAATGTAACATGTTTATTTTTACAGGTCAGCCCATAAATGCATGGATATCAATTTCAACAATATATGAAATGTAACACTGTATTTCAACCTCCGTGTCATGGAAGATGCAATCCAAGCTGAAAGATGAACCCTTTCCACCATAGCCAGACACCTCATAGATCCTAGCAACTCGAACCTTCATTGCCCAATATGTTTTTGAAGGGCTGATCTCTTTAATAAGAGAAAATAGTGGAGCCATTTTAGTATGTTATTGATAGAGTAAGTGAGATTTGAGGTGAGTGTCCAGGAGCTTCTTTTCTACTTTTATAGTAAAATTTTACATGGTAATATTGTAATTTTTAAACATTCAGAAGTATGGTAACCACGCATATTTGTCAATTTTTGTCAGCATGTATATCAAATTCATTTTACTGTGATAAGAGGAATACATTAAAAAATAATATAATATTATTTGAAGTTGTCATTCTTATATTTTCATATGTACTTAATGCATGATGTTTACCTAATATTTGGACTTTTATTTATTGAATTATCATCTTACACTGTGCATACAGTAAGATGCAGTATGGTCATGTATTATGGATTGTGCATTTTGACGGGAATTTCTCTTGCCAAAACTATCCTTCTTTTATATATTTATAGATTATTAATCTGGAATATTAACATTTAAACTGCATCCAACTTGATTTTTTTATTTTTGATAATGAACCCCTCTGAAATACAGGCAAGAAGCGCAGTTTTTTATTTTTTATTTTTGATAATGAAACTTTTTACAAATAAAAAGAACTAAAAAAAAACAGCTGCATTGCCTCTCTCCTAGCCAATCAAATATGCAGAATTTAAAATAAAGCAAATCTTCCCTAACCAATTAAATATGGCTTTGTTCTGTAGATGGCAAATCTAATTAATTGCAGCCGCCCTCCCCAACCATGCTTTTGGTGATGAGCTATTGAGAAAAGTGCTAATCTTATGTAAGAAGGAAGCTCTGAATTTATATATGCTTTGGCTTTCAATGGTACAAGATTTGCCATCTACAGAACTTCTCTTCCGACGGACGAGGCAACGCTGGTGGTGGCGGGAATTTCCCCCGATGGCGAGGAGATGAAAGTGAACTCCGGCGAAATATTCGGTGCCTGTAGGTGGGTTACTGTTCTTCTTCATCTACATTCTCAAAATTTTTTAAATTTTGAATTCTTCTTCATCTACATTCTCAAAATTTTTTAAATTTTGAATTAACATAATCTTTGAATGAACTTAAGGCAATGACTTCCGACCACTCTCAAAATGCCGATTTCCTCAAGCTCAAAGAAGTTCGAGAGTTACTTTTTGCATGTCGGTGTTTATTTTCACGGTAGTTTTTTTCTTTTTCTTTAATCAGCAGTGCCTAGATCTGAAACATTAATTCTCTCGATCTATCATTTGTCTTTATGTTGTTTGATTTTGAACCTAATTTCAAAATGGTTTTTTTACTTTAGATTTGCATCGCCAAGAACCTGATTTTGCCAGAAAATGATTCATTCTCCGAGGGAGGCGGTGGAGAAGAACTCGGAGGGAGGCGTAGTTTACCAAGAAGTAGGTGGCGTTGCGGCGGAGAGGAGGAGGGGAAATCGAGCAGGGAGGCGGTGGAGAAGAACTCCGGCCAGGGACGGCAGCAGGAGATAAATCTACCCTCTTGAATCCTTCTACACTCTAAGAAAGGTATTGTATCCTGACCGATGGTATGAGATATTTACTTATATTGAGAGGAATAATGAGATATGGGTGTTCTGTGCATCAGCTAATTCGGGAAGCATGTCCAGAGATTTGAATATGCACATGAGGTATCAGCTTGGATAGTTCTGCATTTTCGTGCCTTGCGTGTTTAATTTTGACAATGAAGTATCATTTCATGCTTTGCATTCTCAGTACTTGATAAATTTTGTATATTTAAGTTATTTGGTAGAAATGTTTGATGGAGTTAATCGAATACTCCTGCTGGTAGATTCACTGTACATGTATACATGTACTATCATTACGTTGCTGAAAAATGTGAATATTTCAATTGATCTGTTTTTCTTTTTTTTTTCTTTAAACATCTGTAGCAGGAATCCCACGAGCAGTCAACTAAGGAGATTGATGGTGATATTAGACGAGAGCCAAAATTAAAGAAACAGTAAGATTTTCTTTCATAATCTCAATATTGCAATGAAGTTTGTGAATATCTCTTCTATATCTTCATCTGTATTTTTGTTTGTTGATGCATCTAATGTGTTACACTTGGGTATTTTGAATTGCACTACTCTATGGGTTTGTAAATATGTTTGTGAACTGTGATAGAAGTTAATAAGACACTGTTCAGAAGTTATACATCTATTGTGGCAAATTATGTTTGGTAGTCATGAACCTCGAACAAATATGAGTGAATATCTTCGTGTAATCCTGCTTTGATAGGATTGAAATTTATAATAGAGATCGATTTTATATTGAGGGTGGAAGTATTTGACCCAACTATCTTTCTTTCTGTTCTTTACTTGAGTTATGAAACCTTTAATGCATGCTTTAAAATGTAATTGAGTTCTGTGATAAAGAAATCCATTCTCAATAGTGGTGCTCTTTATGCAGAACAAGTTCTTTGTGACATGTGCTGCTCCGTTCACTAAAAGGGGTCTAATGCTTAAATCCGGTTAGTGGGTGAGAGATGGGATGATAGGGATTAGAGGATATTCTAAGAAGTGACGAGAATTCAAGCAAATAGAAGAAGTGGGGAATTGTTCTCTGTTTTCTTCTTCTTCTTGCACTCACTGCATTCATAACGTGTGAGTTTGTTTAATTTGTTTTGTGTTCTTCGTTCTCGAAATAAAACATGAAGAGAAAAAGGGGGAAAAGAAAAAAAGAAGTGTCACACCCCAAATTTTAAAGATAAAGAAATTCCCATTTTAATTCATAAATAGAGCATTAAATAGGGCGTGATAAAAAAAAAGCTTTAATTATTGAATAAATAAATAAATGAGCATCCAAAGATAAAGGATTTAAACAAGTGGACAAGCCCCATAAGTTCTTGCACTTTAATTTTAAGAAGAGTATTTAGCAAAAACCTTTAAAGAAAGGACCAAAAGTTTATTTCCTAAAATCATAACATGTGAAACATACAGGACTTATCAAATTTATATAAGAATAATTAAAAGCCTAACATGCAGAAATTAATAGACAAGTGAATTAGCAAAGAAGAAGGTAAAGTTTAAGAAGTTCGGACATGTAAGTTTATGCAAAAATTTTCAAGAATTTAAAATATAGAATTTTATTCTAACTAGCTGTACTTCAACTAGGAAACGAAATCAATTTTAAATAAAAACTTTATTTAAACTTTCGAAAATATTCAAATAAAATAAAGTGCATCTTATTTTATCAAAAAAAATAATCGAAGTACGGAATTGCTCGAGTTACCATGTAAATCAAAACAGTAAAATCCTTATGAAATTTTCCCATGTTCAAACAAATCAAAATATAAATAAAAACATAGACTGCAACTTATTGAAGTTTTTATTAAGTCTCCCTTGCCAACGCACCACCACTTGTACGCTACCGCCACGCTAACCTGAAAGGGGGAGATTGATTGGGAGTGAGCAACCACCGCTCAGTGAAATAAATTACGCACTATTTATCATTCAAACGCTACTACGAGTGAAACTGAAATTCTTACACTTGTAACTTGAAACTTAAAATCATGTTGGTAAGCACCTTTCGGTTCAATACCCATGTTGGCAAGCACCTTTCGGTTCAATACCCATGTTGGCAAGCATCGCGATTCAATACCCTTGACTTGTACTTAATAATTCATGGATAACATAGCATGTTCATGTATAATCACATCATGTAGGGTTTTAAATACATAAACAACACATAATAAATCCCACCTATCGATCACGTAAAAACCTCGGATTCGTGTGTTGAACGTCGTAATCAGCCCCGTCGAAAACCCTCCTCTCTTCGAAGAAAAACAGCCGTGAAAGAAGAAATAAAAAAAATATAAAAGTTGTATGTGAAGGAACGAAGGAAGAATCAACCTCTTATGCTTGAATGGCTGGGCCAAATCTAAAAAAAAATAATTTAACGTGTAAGGGAGTCAAACTTTCATTAGTAAGAGAAATAAATTTGGAAGTGATAGCATGAAATATCTCTTTAAAGAATTAAAAAGATATGATGATATTTCTTGGACAGGAAGAAATTTGTTAAATAAGGGAAGTGTATAAAATTCTGATTTCTCTTCCATTCACGCGGTTTGGAAAGTAAACATGCGGGTTGGACTACGCTCTGTTTATATTGGGCCTCTATGAGTTGGGCCACAAGGAAAACTCACGTATAGAATTTTGAGGTGTTACAAGAAGAATTATATTTTTATATCTATTTAATTATACTCAACAGAAATCATATTATGGATTAATTGAGATATGGAGCAGGGGATTGATGTAGGAGATGATGAAAAATCCAGGGATGGTGAAAGCTATATCATTCAAAAATTCTTAATGAGTATAAATATCATCATTTCACTTTGAACATTAGTTCCTTTTCATAACTCTTTTTTCTTAAAAGCAAGTCATTCTTTAATCTCTTCCAATAAAAATTTGGAGTTCTAATAAATTAAACCTGTCTTATATTTATATAACAATAACAATTTAACTTGTCTTACATATCTACTATCTCGCAATAAACTTTTTTATTACATTTATATATTATTATTATTATTACTATTACTATTAATTTTTATACTATAATTTATACAATATTTTTTTCCGCGCAGCGCGCGGGTGTATTACTAGTTGTTAGAAAATTAAAGCCCTATTCACTATTTCCAGCTCATTTCCCTCCTCTTTTTTGTTCTCTTTTCAATTTCGCTATTCTTTGCCCTTCTCGCCTCCATTTCCCGCACCTCATTTTCGTTTCATTTTCATTTCCTTCTATTCTTTGCTTTTCTCTCCTAAATTAGAAAATATATTCTAATTCACATGGGTAAGGGTTTATAGTGGCGGCAGCTCTCATGGTTCTAGAGTTTGCGGAGGCGACGGTGACGTTCGCAGTGTTTGGCGCACCGTGCTCGGATTGATGTTGTTATGTAGCGGGAGAGGGAATGACAACAAAAAAGAGGTCTCTTTTGCAACTTAAAAACTTTCATTTACGTAATGTCCAACTTTTATTATTTCACTTTTTTGTGGATGTGAATATGCGGGAATGGGTTCATGTGGTTCAAATTGGTGGGTGTTGAAATGCTTGGGTTTTTATGAGCACTATATCAATAAAATGGAACAACTAGCCAAGAATTGATATATATTTTTGAAGAATTCGATAATTTTAGTTTGTGTAGATCTGACCATTTTTTTTATATTAGTCCTTTTTATGTGTTCTTGAAATAACAAAGTTATAACACTTCTAAATAGATTATAATTCTTGATAGGAGTCCTCCCCATCTTACTGGCTTGCAGGTTTTCACTGGATTCAGGAGTATCGCTGAGTAAGCAGTAAGGATTCTGTTTTGTAATTGCTATGTATTTATTTTTTGTCACTGTTGTTCTCTGTGAACAAATTAAAGGGGACATCTTCATAACAACTTAAAAATTTTCAGATATTAAATAGCTCAATAGTTCTCTTGTTAGAACTGCTTTATTTGTCTAGTTTGTGGATCTGTCTACACTTATTGTGCTCGTATGATTGCTCTTGGACCCTTGATTGCAGGTACGGACATGTCTATTTTTCTAAAGCTAGAATTCTGCTTGTCAATAATGAATTAATATTCAGACAAGATAAAGACAAACTTTCTTGCAGGTACGGACATGTCTATTTTTCTGAAGTAAGAATTCTTGCTTGTCATCAATGAATTAATAATAAGACTAGATAGAGAAACTTTCTTGCAGGTACGGACATGTCTATGTTGGTTGAGAGTGAAGTAGCTGTCTGCAAGGTACTTTCTGAGGTAGTTTCTTGATTTCCAAGTACACATTGTTGTTAAATTTAAGATCTCTAGCAACTTATAATTAAAGAATTATCTTAGATTATAGTTACTTGTTGTTATTCGCTGGAACACTTGGTACGCCACTGTGCAATAATAGAAAGCAGCAAGTCTTCGCTATTTTTTTTTTTGAATGAGATATAGTTCTGTATTTTTTATTATGAGATGATTTAAAACTTAGGTATAATGCTTGGGATAAAAACTCATATGTTTTTCTTCTTTGAAGTTAAAATTATTTCGAACTTACTCAAGTTTTGATGTTACTTTGGTTTTGAATCAATTTTCACAGCATACATAGTTAAAGCAATTGGTTTTGCCATTAAGTTAGTTATTGTGTGTTTGAAATGAATCAGTATTTATAACTAATCAGATATGATGCTCGTTTTTCTGCATTAATAAAATTTGACTAGTGCAACCATGTTTCTTATCTGTAAATATCAGATTGAGAAGCATGACTAGTTTCATCTCTACGTTATCAATTGCATGAGATTTTAGTTCATTTAAATTTTGCTAGTTTTTATTTGCAAAACCAAATGCTAAAGAAGATTTGAGAGCGCACGAGACTAAAATAACAACTTATTCTTGGACACTAATAAGAACATAATTTCCAATTATGATTTTGATCCAGAAAATATAATCATGAATTCTATATTCTTAGGATTTATTTATGAGGATATTTCATTAGGACATGTTAATCTCTTTGACGTTATTATTTCAGATATGCAGACGTGTTTGTTGTTTTCTGAAACATTAGTCTAGTAGGATTCTTATAGATGTAATATTCATATTACTTTCTAACTACTTATAAAGTAAATAAAAATTTCCTAGCATCTATCAAGGTAATCTAGAAATTAGAAAGTGTAGGGAATTCCGGGAAAATTTCCTAGCATCTAGAAAAGAAGTAACTGTATAACATCCCTTTTAATTTTTTTTCATTTTCAGATTGTATGTTATTTGACATGGAGTATGGAAATCTGAATTGAACATTTTAATGTATTTGTTGAAAAAGTCATTACAGCATCATATTACTTTATATTTCAGTATTATCGGAATGTACACAAAATGTTGCCGCTCTCTAATCTCTATTACAATATTAGCAAATATCTTCAGTGATTAAAGTGGTTGTCTAGAATGATCTCCTAACAATTGATTAGATATCCATGTGTCTCGAAAATTATTGATTCGATGATTTGCTTGTGCATCTTTAGGAAAAAGAGTGGATGAGATTCAATGTTTGAAGATAAGATTGTCCAGACAAGAAAACAGAAAGAGACTGGAAGCTATTACTTCAGGAAAGATCTCAACCGAAACTCGCTCAATGAAAAGAGGAACATTTTAAGGACATAGACGTATTCCGTGTTCGTTGATCATAATCAGTAGGTGACAAGATTTGCTATGAAGAATTTTCTTTTGATAGAAGAGATCAGAAGGCAAGCCATTATTTTTTCCAATTCGACTGCAATTATTAACACCCATCACTTATTAATTAAACAATATTTGTAATTTACTTGGTTTCAATTCACCATGGCACCATGCATCGACTTCTTTGATACTTTGTACTTTAGTTATATTGTACTTTATAATTTTAAATTCTGAAATATATTTACTATTTTCTTAAGGTAGCGGTAAAAATAACTAAAAATGTCAATAAATATTTATTATTTTATGAAAAATTACTCATTGGTACACACTTTGTACCCATAATTACTATGAGATACATTAATTTAAAATATTAAAGTAAAATACCAAATATAACCCTAAACCTATACACTTTTAAACCAAAAACCCTAAAAACTCACCCACTGCTGCACCACCACCGCCGCCGCCGCCGGAGCCTGCTGGACCACTGCCGGACCACTATATTTTTTTGCTGCACACTTTTTTTTACTGCAAACACTTTTTTTGCTGCACACACTTTTGCTGCACACGAACTTTTGCTGCACACAAATATTTAAGTGCAACACATTGTAAGGGTAATATTGGAATATCACTATATATTTATGTAGTTAGTAGTAATATTTTTGTATATTTGTATCTCATAGCAATTAAGGATTTTTTAGTATTCCTAGTAATAATCCTCCCTTATTTTATTAATTTAATAATAAAAAACAAATAAATTTGTTAATAAATATATTCTTTATTGACGATTCATTCATCACTAAAATAATAGCCTAATGAGCATATTTATTTCATGTAAAAATATTATTTATAATGTGACAACTTTTTTTGTCATCATACGATTAATTAATGACATGATAAATATTATAATTTGTCATCATATATTATTAACAATGACAATTTTTAATTATTGCACTTAAATTTTCTAATGACAATTTTTAACAACCTCACTAATAATATATATTCAAAACAAAAATAAGTTGTCACTATTTGCGCATATTTTAACGACAATAAATATTTCGTCTTAATATCTTACTTTTTAATGACAAATTATGCCGTCATTATATAAGCTTTCATTTTGTCATTGTTTGTTAAACTTTTATTACGAAATATTTCTGAGATGACAAAAAAGTTGGTTTAAATATGACAATAAAAACGTCATAAATAATTAATGAGAATGATAATATAGAGAAAATCGTCGTAATAATCTAACTTTTAGTGACAATAATACGCTACCGTCATGTTAAATTCAACTTTTAATGACGAAATGATACATTTTACGATGAAAATGAGATGCAATTATGACGACTTATTCGTCACTTTAGACGAAAACATATTGTGACGGAAGATATTTTTGTCATCAAAATATAACATTTGGTGACGAATTTAAAATATCGTCGCATATACCTAATACGACGCACATACTGTGACGATCTTTGTGACGCTCAACTTCCGTTATTAAAAACTTTTATGACGAAAAATTCATTTTTCACGACGAATTTTGTCGTCACCATTTATCAAATTTCTTGTAATATTAATCTTAAGATTTCTGCAAGTATGATATGCAGATTTGACCGTGAAAGTGAAGTGCCATATCCATCTATCAACTGCAAGGGAACTTCGAATTGAGATAGAGAGAGAATCAGAGTAGCATCAACTTCAGAGAAATTTGTAGTTACTAAATCAGCCTTCTAGGAGTGAAAATCTTAATAAATTAAAATAGACACTGGAGAGTTGATTAGCAGTTGGCTGCAAGATCTATCAACCAAAGATGGTGTGTTCGAGATGACCCATTTGTCTAGGAAGATACGGGCGTTGTTTATTAAATTAATTTGTCTGCGGAAACTTGAAGACAAAATCTTGCATCCCTCAAGAATGCTTCTCCAAATCTAAAAGGGCCAAATTCCCAAACAAACATCAAGGAAAAAGGTATCAGAAAAGTAATTTGCTTTGAGAACATGAGCAATAAGCGAGTTTGGGAAGTTGAGCAGACGCCATCCTTATTTTGAGAGGAAAGTTAAATTAAAAGCTTCAAGATCTTTGATCACCAAACCACCCCTGATTGCTTGCTTGTTGTCATTTTTTTACCATGCAATCAAATTTATCTTCTTAGAGTTATTGTTGGAATTCCACCAAAATGCTCTAGTCATAGATATGGGTGCACTCCACTCCACAAAGTTTATAGAAAACGTAAGGCTTGCTATCAAGTACCTGTAGAACTGAACAACTGATAACAACGGGTACAACCCGAGGACATCATCTCATAAAGTATCAACAAGGATTTACAAAGGTACAAAATACAACGGTGTAACTTAGTTTAAAGAAAATATACATGAACGATATAACATCGCGAAGGTACAAAAAGAACATCAAGGGGGTCACCAAATATAAACTATACAATCTCGCCAATGAATCCGTCAATTTACATAAAAGAGAAAGTACCCAAAACACGGATTGGATGATGAGCAAACGATAGGCAAACCTCCAACCAAAACGATATCAACAGCCTGAAAAGGAAAGAATGATGGGGGGTGAGCAAAACCACTAGCTCAGTGAGGTGATAAGCCAGTCACCCCGACCCTTATACGAAGCATGTACTCCCACTCGCGGTTCATAACATAAAATCCCACAATTCGTCCCACAATAATTATTCTCACTCAGTGTACATATTAATGAAAATAAAAACCTTAGTGCACATTTATGAATAACACAATTAGTTCAAACAACATGTTATCACATAAAAGACGCGTGGGTAGTCAATATCCTCCTCGAACTGAGCTCTCCGTCGAGAGACAGTTCAAGCCCGTCACCGTTACTCTAGATAAAATGCACATTAATATTCTTTCTCAATATGCCAAGTGCTAAAGTTCACAATTCAATATCGACGTGAATACTTGAAATGATCAAACATATAAACATATATGACATGCATGTCCCACACCGGTGACGTTGACTGAGCCTATAATAGACTGATCCGTCTAACGATCACCCTCCAGAGTATCAGTATTTGGCAAATGGACAGGTGCCCCGTTAGATCTAACTCACCCAGGTTTGCCAATCACGGGCAACTTGGTTGTCACTCTAACTCACCCGAACCGCGACAATTCGGGCTACTTAATCAATGTCGCTCCAACTCACCCGAACCGTGACCAATTCGGGCTACTTAACCTTGGTACCAGGCATACATATGCATGTACATCATAAGATGAATAACGACTCAAGTTAGAGTCTTAATTGGCACACAAGAATAACCAGAAATCAATTCTCAAATAATTCACAATAAATGCTATCAGATATCGAGCCGACAAGGCTCTTCAACATAAGTTAAAATCAATAATACTCATAAAATGGCTAATAGGACTCTAACCAGAGCAATCGAGCCAATCAGGCTCTTTACCACATAACATAATACCAAATAATTTTCTTATCAATTAACTAAAACTAAAATAAATGCACATTTATTGAGGGTCCACACTTCCCACAAGAGAAGGCGTTCCCGAATTATCAACTCACAAGGAAGTGATTAACTCTCTCCGGAATCTGAAGTCGGTCCCTTGCCCTTCGTCGATGGTTCTTTACCTAGAAAGGAGATGAGCAATTAAAGACAAATTAAATATAACTAACTATTAGCGTTAACATCCCTTTCATTGCTAAAAACAAATCCTAATCGAGTTCGAACGAGTCGATATTAAATAAAAATGGCATGTAACTCTTTAACATCAGTTCCCAATCCCATATAACCGTTTCAATACATTAACTAAACGAAACGATAAAAAAAATAAGTTTGAATTCGACATAAAAATTCTGAAATTTCCAGCTAGCGGCAGTTTACGAGAAAAATCATAACTAATTGTAGAATAATCGGATTGAGGCGTTTCAAGTGGCTACGGAAAGCTAACGAGTTCAGCTACGTACAGAAATTAAGTTTGCAAAGTTTCGAGGGCAATAGCTATCTCAAAATCAGTTCGAACAGTCTGCAAATTACCCACATACCAAAAAGAAAAACTCCACAAAATTACAAAATTATGGAAGAAGGAAGCTTAATTCACACACCACTTACCTCAAAACAACTTAAAAACCACCTAGGATGAGGGTTGTAAGGGAGAATTTGGTCAACAAGGGTTTCTCCTTCAAACACATTGAAGGGAAGCTTGAAACAAAACATTAAGTATGTTGGGATAACTTGAATGATATATTTAATTAGTGTTCCCAGCTCGCGAAATTGATTTGACATTCCATCCAGAGATACGTTTCCAAAATATCTGCTTTTTTCTTTCCAACAGAGGATTGCAGACCAAGGTATTTCCTGTGAGAATCAACTCGTGGCATCCCCAAGATATCAAAGATTTCTACAGAAAGATTCAGACTGGTGTTCGGACTAAATAATATCTTAGATTTATCATAGTGATTCTTTGGCCGGACACTTGCTCATAAAGATTGATGGTTGCTTTGAAATAATTCGCCTTTTCAGTAGAAGCGTGCCCAAATAACAGTGTCATCTACAAAAAAAAAGAGATGTGAAACACTAGCAGCAGATCTCGCAATTCTTACTCTCCGTGAATTTTGTTGCAGACATGAAGATCCTGCAAGATACAAGAAAAAACTTCGGAGCAGATAATGAATAAGCAAGGAGATAGAGGATCCCCAGTGAAGAGTAAGTGAGCCAAAATAACTACCATTAAGCATAAAACCATAAGAGGGTGTGGAGATACAAGTGTGAATCAAATTCACAAGGTAATCAGGAAGTTCGTGAAGCAAAGAGTAGCACATGCAAAGTTTCATTCAATTCTATCAAATTCTTTGCTCATGTCAAGTTTAATCGACATTAAAGTGTCATTGCTAGTGACACGGGTTTTCATGATATGGTGAGATTTATAAGCAACAAGGATATTATCGATGATAAGCCTACTAGAAATGAATGTAAATTTTGATTCAGAGATAATTCAAGGTAGAACTTTCCTAGTTCGATTAGCAATGCATTCTGAGGTAAGTTTATAAACAATGTTACAAGGACTAACTTGGCGGAATTGAGAAATTTGTTTAGGATCCTTGATCTTTGGAATAAGAACAGTAGAAGTGTGATTTACACTTGAATCAAAATGAGAGCCATTTAAAAATTAAGGATAAAAAGCAAACATCAATGCCAACATGCTAAAATTTCTGAAAAAATACAGGACCCTTACCGTCTGGGCCAAGATATTTAAAGGGGTGTATGTATTTGAGGGCGGAACAGATTTCATCCTCAATGAAGACTTTTTGAAGTGATTTTTTCTTCTCTGTGTCTAGTATATTCCTGAGGCGAGTGAGAGTTTGCTGGATGTCATATTCAGAAGGCATGATAGAGGCGAAAATATCTCCAAAGTAATCCTAGATGATAGATTCCATACCTGGCTTAGCATATAACATAACCCATCTTTATCAAGAAGAGATGATATGTGATTAATAACACTCCTATTGTTTTCATGCCCATGGAAAAAAACTTGTATTTTTTTGTGAAGGAAACTTAGAGCGAATCAAACGTAAAGCTCTTGAACTATCCGAGGGTTCCCAAGTCCCCGAAAGTTCTGCTTATAAGATTCATAGTGATCAGCAGGACTGGTTGGCATCAACAGTGTCTGCCACTGGAGGTATTGAAAGAGAATCAGACATGGAAAAATCAATTGAGGAAGAGGGATTAAGTTTGGATTTTTTTAGTTGATAACACAAATTGTAAGTGATCGATCATCATAGATGGGGCGTTCGGCACAGGTGAAGCCCATAGGTAATGGGTGAGAAAAGTGAGCAAGAGCTTTCTTGGTGAGGGAAAATTTGCGAGGTGTTTTATGGAAGGGATTAATTTTGGTAATAGACACATCAACAAGAAAGAGATTATTGATAGGAGTGGTAAGGAGGAGTGGGGAAATTTGAATAGAGAAGAGGGCTTAAAGTAATGGTGACTGAGTGTTGTTATGAAATGGGGGATAGTGGAGTGGAGACTTGTCAAAGTCAACAAATGTGAGCGCGGGGAGGGGGAGGAGGGGGAGAGAGAGTAGAAGAAGCATTGGGAGTGAGGTTGGAAAAGTGAGGGGAAGAGCTGTAGAGGATTTTTACCTTAGCGAAAAAAATGAAGAAAGAGGATTTATAACAATGGAATGAGGGGGGATGAGTGAGATGGAATCAGGTTTAGTCGAGAGATACGATAAGGTTGGTGTTAAGAGGTCAAGAAATTGAAGGCTGATTAGGATTATGAGTGGGACAAAGGAGGTTATGAGTAGAGTTACAATTGTGAGAAGAATTTTTATTGTTGCGAGGGTTGGGATGTCGTTTTGGAGGAGAATGAGAGTTAGAATTTGGGGAGGTGAAAAGATTTGAGTGAGTGGCACACAACCAGTTGCCAAAAGGGGATATGGAGGTTGTGGGACATTGTTGATGAGTTTATGATCATACTCTCGTTCAATATGGCCTATCCTGCCACAAAAATAGTAGGATAGGGGAAGCCCCTCATACTTTAGCGGACCACAAATATCAACTCCCATGTGATTGACTTTGAAGACCAGCCTAAAGGGTTTGGAGATGTTAATTTCAACTCTAATTCTAAGGAATCTTTAAATAAGGCTACCATCTTTGTCAAAATCTACCCCTAAGAATGATCCAATAGTATTTCCAGCAATACGGGCAAAATTCAAGTTCATAAGGCCAATAGAAAGGCCATGAATTTATATAAAAAAGGGAATGATTTAGGATCAATTTTTGCGGGGATATCTATAGGATTAGTTTCCATAAAAACCATCAAGTATCGATCAAACAATCATGGAGAACCTTTTTTAACACGCAGATAGGGGTGGGAAAAAATACCGAAAACTCGGTATGCTGAGCTTGTCGTATTGAGAAATATCAAAATTTAGGTATATCAAAATTTTCGGTACGGTATAATCGTCGTATCGAAAATATCAGTTCGGTATTGGTATCTACCGATCTAAAATTTTGGTATACCGAAAAAAATAATATATATTATTTTATTTTATTTTTTTATATTTATAATTTTATTTTAGGCCCAAGTAATTTAGCCCAAAAATAATATTTTCAAGAGAGCCTAGCCCATTTAACTTACCTACCCATTTAACATTTACCTAATCCTAAACTTTATCATTTAGGTTTAGGCGTGCATACAATACAGATTCCCAAATTCCCAATTCTCACTGCTGCAACAGTTCTTCACTCCTCCATTCATCCAAACGTCAAACCCCAACTATAATCTCTTCCTAAACCGCCTATTCTAAACTTCTTCATGCTGTCGTGATCAATCTCACCGTCTTCTTCTCGCACTTCTTCGTGGAATCCACCTCGTACGCCTCCCACAGCGAATCCATTCTCTCACCGTCGTCCACATTGTGCCGCTCCTCGAACAACTCCCTTCTTCTCATCTCTCTCCACCTCTTCTTAAATTGCTTCCAGATTAAGGGTAGGTTTAATGTTAGATTTAGATTTTTTAGTTTTTTCTAGTGATGTACTTCTCGACCTCTCCCTAAAAATTATGGATCATCATCGTCATCCGAGTCTTCAACATATTTTGATGTTTTCCGTGAATATGGGGATATTGCTAGTTAATCTTAGAGCTAAACAAGATTTTGTTTATTTTGGAAAAAAATATGTGAATTTTATAGTTTAAAA
Organism: Pogostemon cablin; assembly: GCA_023678885.1. NCBI lineage: Eukaryota > Viridiplantae > Streptophyta > Magnoliopsida > Lamiales > Lamiaceae > Pogostemon > Pogostemon cablin. Next base: position 14,835,393 of record CM042964.1, on the reverse strand, counting down.
TTTAATATTTAATTTTTGATATGTTTCGGTATATTGATAATATTCGGTAGGACATGGTATATTGAATTTTCAGTATTTCGGTATGATGCGGTATATACTGAAAAATCTGCACGATATGAATTACGGTTTGGTAAAGATAATGCATTTTTAGATACCGAAATTGTTAGATTTTATGATCAAACGTTTTGTATATTATAAATTATTTATTTATATGTTTGTGCAAAAGTCCATTTACTTTATACTGTAGATAATATGTTGTGCGACAATACACGGAATATCTCATATTATCGATTTCTTTATAAAGTATAGACAGGTGCTAACAACCGAGATAGACGGGAACTCTCTATCGGGATGATTGTAGTGTGATTTAGTATTACTTTGTCTTGACTATAGAATCACATTAGTGCACTTTATGAATATATTGAGCTGGACGCTTGAGATCGTTCAACTTATACTGACTATATAGGAGAACTTGATCTCTGTTATTATGGATGTTCGTGCTCTTAATCCCTATATAATAACCTCGACACATAAGGCAATATGTATTTCTTTAATTTATCAATGAGTGAGATTTACATGTAATTAAATCAACAAACTCGGTGAGTTGGGAAGTAGTGCTGTCTCTATGGTGTGCTGCTGATTGTAGAAGGAATCCATGTCCTATTAAATAGGTTGATGATGTCCCCTTGAGGAGCTTATAAGGATTATCATGTAAATCTTGCAAGTGGATTAATTCCGGAATGATAATGAGATTGAGTGGTACTACTCTCAGATGAGATATTAATTAATGGAGTTGTCAGTAACTAAATTAATTAATGGGCATTGTATATCTTAAACATGGGGAGACTGTCAGACTCATAATAAGAAGGAGCCCATAACGTAATTATGGGATTGGAGCAGCAGTGCAGTAATAATATTTTAGTGGACTATAGTATTATTATTGGACTTAAGTATAAGTTTTGGGCTAAATTTGGATACTTAAGCCCAATGAAGGCTCGACTCTAATTTCTCTTTCTGGTCCCTGCTGTAGCCCATAAATAAGTCACCTAAGCTTCTCGGAACCCTAAGTTACATGCCTAACATACCGTGATAATTAGGGAGGAGAGTAGACTGAGGAGATCTTGAAGATCGTTGCCCACACGACGTCAAGATTGGACTTGGGAATACAGCAGAAGATCAAGAGGTTATTTTCTGTGGCCATTCATCTTCAACATACCCTGGTGAAAGGTAATACATTTCTAATTTATTGCTTCCGCTGGTTTAGAAACGCATGGAACCCTAACGGTTCACGTTAACCAAACGATCGAACGCCAACAGTTAGTATCAGAGCTTCAGTTTCGTGGTGAAGCGTGACAGGTTATGCTAGGGTTTATGTGCTATACATCATTTAATTTTTATATAGAAAACATGAGAATTAGGGTTTATGGGATTACTGTATTATTCTGTGAAAAACCCTATTTGTGCGATCATTGCCGTCGACGATGGCGTGTACGTGAAAGCAACAGAAGGTACGAGTCATCCTAGAGGCGCTGGCTGAATACCTGCAATGAATCATGAAGGAACGCGAGTGGTTCCAGGCGAGTCGGATGCGGTCCCGACCATGTCAGACACAACTTCCGAGCGAGTCTGACTCAAGTTCCGATCACTTCTGCCTGGGGTTCCAGTTGAAGCTTCATTATATTAGATCGGGTCTAGTGTAAGGATGCGTATGATGTACTGATGATCAGTGACAGTACATAGTCGACTAGAAGCAACCTGTGACATTGATCGACAACAGGTTCTGGGTGGCGTCGTCGGACTTAAGCACCGGCATTTCGAGCGAGTCTGCACCAGGTTCCGATCGTATCTTCATATCATTCCAGGTGCGTCTGTCTTGGTTTTTAGTCAAGTATTCATGGTCACTTGGTTGGGTCTGTTCCATGGCCGATCGGGTCTGTGAAGAGTGGGCAGCACACGCCAGGCGGCGTCGACACTATTGGAGGATGTTGCCGGCATGACAGACGTGAAGGAGGCTAGCATAGGTCGTGCCAGGGAAATGCAGCGAGCAGCAGCATGTTGATGTGCACGATGGACACGGCAAATAAGTAGCATAGCGCACGAGTGTTGGTGGCATGAGACGCACGACTCGTGCTGATGCCCTGCACGAGTCGTACGGGCGTGGATTGCGTGCCAAGTGCATGCGGATTTTCCAACATGTGCAATGGCAGCATCGTTAATGGCGGCGTCGGCTGGCACGACTCGGGCTGATACCCTGAACGAGTCGTGCAGGTGTAAACCGTGGGCCAGCGGGGCTTGTTTTTGCATCTCGATGTTTTCTAAGTTTATTTCATGTTATATAACTTCATTAATTGATTTAATTGTCTATTATTGTTATATATGTGAATGCATGTTCTATTTGATTTACTGCCATTAATAGAAGTATGCTAGGATGCGTATTTTATTATTAAATATTATATGCATGTTAAAAACCCTCGGTGTTAAATAACTAAGTGGGAGAGGGGATTGGTAATAAATTCCCGCGACCTCCATTATTGGTTCGTAAGTGATGTGAGTAAACTAGCGCGTTGGCAATAGGGCCTTCCTCCACATCGGAAGAGTTTACTCACGGATCACTAGTACAAACTTCTTTAAGATGATTGTATGAAGTTATCCGAGCGCGTGTTTACTTCTCCATCTGTAAGGCACACAAGCTTGGGCCGCGGACTTGGGATTAAATAATGGTGTACACTTAGGTGCAAATAATAAGTATCCTCCCATCGGAGTCACTGCTGTTATTTGCATGGCTAAAAAGGAACCGATTATTAATTATTTTGTCATGAAGTTAGGTTGACGAATGAAATTAATGGATAAAACCTTCTCTTGTAAATGTTTGGGTTAGTATACGTCCACACTATTGTGGCATGCAGACTCACGGTGCTTGAGATGTTGGTGAATTTTATTTTATATTTTTTTGAGGGAATCAATATAAATTGATAAATTTGAAGTGTTTGATCTGTTTATTTATTTATGATTCTCAGGATTTTCAAATGACACTCAACTAACTTTCTGTTATACTTAAATAACACAAACTTACTGGTACAAATTATGTTTACTGGAAACAAAACATGAATATTGTTTTAACTTCTGAAGATTATATCTTTGTACTCATTGAGGAATGTCCTGCGGAACCTACTAATGACTCTACTAAAGAGGAAAGAACTGCTTATAATAGGTGGACCAAAGCTGATAGGATGACTAAGTGCTATACATTGGCTTCAATGTCAAGTGTACTTCAGCATCAACATAATGCTATAAACACTGCCTATGCTAGGTCGGAGGGCATGGCTCTACTGATGAACACCAAAATGGCTGAGGACACTCCCGTAAGGGAACATGTTTGGTAGGAATTAGAAGAAGCAAGGAAATTCAGCACTGGTCAACTAAGTGAAGGCAAAGTATGGTGCGGTCAAGAAGCCTGAAGGCAAGTGCTTCAAATGCAAGCAGCCGGGACATTACAAGGCAGACTGCCCTCTTCTGAAGGGGAATAGGAATGATAAGTCTTTTATACTAGTTGTTGAATCGTGTTTAGAGGCTGTATCTACTGACACTTGGTGTATAGATACGGGAGCCACTGACGATGTCTACAATTCTTTGCAAGGGTTCCACCAAACCTGACAACTTAGTGATGGGGAGATTATCATACTCATGGGAAATGCTACAAGGGTAGTGGTTGTCGCAGTGGGAGACGGCTATTTATTTTTTAATAAGAATAAAACTCTTGTTTTGAGGAATTGACTTTATGTACCTCATTTTAGAAAGAATTTAATTTCAGTTTCTAAATTGTTTATGGATGAATATTCCGTTTCTTTTAATGACAAGGTTGTTTTAAGGAAGAATGAAATTTTTATCTGTGATGGTGCATTGATAGATAATTTGTATACTCTTAAACCAATTTCTCCCACGGTGCAACAAATTGAATTGAATGATACACTACTAATAAGAGAAAAGAACCTCCGAAAATGAATCAAATATATCTTTGGCATCTAAGATTAAGTTATATTAACTTGAGTAGGATTTAAAAGTTTATAGCTGATGCACTCTGAGTTCATTAGTAGTGGAAAATTATCCAACTTGTGAATCCTTCTTGGAATGAATGATGACCAAAAGGCCTTTTAAGGCAAAGGGGTAGAGAGCCAAGGATTTGTTGGAATTGGTTCATTCTAATTTATGTGGTCCTATGTCTATCCAGGCAAGAAGTGGTCATGAATATTTCGTCACTTTCATTGACGATTATTCTAGACACGGATACATTTATTTGATGCGCCGCAAGTCTGAGTGCTTTGATAAATTCAAAGAGAACAAGGATGATGTGGAGAAGCAACTTTGAAAATGTATCAAGGCACTACGATCTGATCGTGGTGGTGAATACCTCTTGGGAGAGTTTAGGATTATTTATCAGAGGAAGGGATTGAATCCCAATTGTCTGCTCCGGGCACACCCCAGCAGAATGGTGTAGCGAAAAGAAGGAATATGACTCTTATGGAAATGGTAAGATCAATCATGAGTTATTCGGAATTACCAAATTCGTTCTGGGGATATGCCTTAGAAACATCGGCTTACATTCTAAACTTAGTACCTTCTAAATCGGTAGCCTCCACACCCACAGAACTGTGGACCGGGCAGAAGCCTGTTCTGAAACATGTTCGGATTTAGGGTGCTCTGGCACATGTGTTAAATGCAATGCTAATAAGTTAGAATCGCGTACTGATATTTGTCTGTTTATAGGATATCCTAGAGAAACAAAGGGTGGTTTGTTTTATAGTCCTAAAGACCAAAAGGTATTCATTAGAACGAACGCTAGATTTTTTTGAAGAAGATTATGTAATGAAACACAAACCTATGAGTACAAGTGTTCTAGAAGAAGTAAAAGGGGAAACACCAAATATAATACCAACTATGCAAGAGAATATACCATGGACACTGCACCGCGTGTCACACCTGATACACAATTGCCAGTGGAGCCTCGTCGTAGTGGGAGGATTGTGAGACAACACGATAGATTCATGGGATTAGGAGAGTCATCCAACTTGGCCCCTGGTGAACATGAAATCGACCAATAGAATTACAATGAAGCTCTACATGATAAAGATGCTCAATCATGGCAAAAGGCAATGAAATCTGAAATAGAATCCATGTATACTAATCAAGTCTGGGAGCTTGTAGAACAACCCAATGGTGTTAAAGCTATTGGATATATGTGGGTCTATAAAAGAAAAAGAGGATCTGACAGTAAGGTGGAAACCTTTAAGGCAAGGCTTGTCGCTAAAGGATATACTCAGAAGAAGGAATCAATTATGATGAAACCTTCTCGCATGTGGCCATGCTTAAGTTAATCCAGATTCTTTTATCTATTGTTGCTTGATGAGAGTGTAAATTCATGTATTTTGGGCTCTGATTTGTGTGGAAATGGAGCACGATTGAGTCTTTTATTGAGACGAATTGGTACGTTTATGGATAGTTACGAATCAGAGGGTATAAGGGCTTTTTGAGCATATTTGTATAGGAAAACAACTAGAAAGGGCTTGGAATTGGAAGACACAATTTTTAAAGCAATTTTCTAAGGCCATTCGACCTCAAGACCTTGTTCGACCATTATCACTTTGGTCGAACTAGGTGGCCAAGTCGAGCAGAATACACAGATTCATCCAGAGAGGTTGCTCGACTTGGAGAGGTTGCTCGACCAGAATTATCTTGGTCGAGCAGACGAGGAAAGTCGAACAAAATGTGCAAAAACTTACAGAGAGCTTGCTCGACCATTGCTCGAGTTGGAGGCCTTGCTCGACCGGTCCAGAAATGGTCGAATGTATTTTCACTGCTTCTATTTATGGTAATTCCGGATGTCTTTTACCAAATTTGACGTGTGATTCAAGCAAAAGCCCATCCTAAGCCCATAAGGAGGTTCCACTAGTATAAAAGAAGAGCTTTCACAGGAGAATAACATCATCACATCATTCATCATCCATCTACCATCGAAACCTACCATCACCCGACGGGGTCGTGAAGAGAGGTGTGTCTGGCGCGTCAAGTAAGATCATACCAAACAATCATGATTGTTCCTAGATCAATCATGGGCTAGAACCACTCCAGTAGTTCTAGGGTTATGAAAGTTATAAAAGTTAATTGAATTTCCATGTGTAAACTCCGTATAACACTACTTGTGGATTTATTTTATATAAGATTGTGCTTTTTCAATTCATACTCACGGTCGTTTTGTGCATCATTAACTATTATGTGGAGTCTGAATGCATATTTTGGTTATTTATTGAGTGCATTCACCGCTGAGCAGGATTACATGTTATAATTCTAAGTGAAGGGATTCCGAAGTCTTATTGGAACTATCTTATATAGATACTTGTTAATTGAATATTATTCGGGTTAATAAGTAGGATAAAGAGTATAACGTCATAGTACATATAAATGGAGATCATATCGGGTTAGAGTACTAAGTGCACGGGAAATAATTGATACTGATAGTACCTAGAAAGGGGGGTGAATTATATCTCTTGATCCAAGAATATTCACACGTGTCATACACATGTTTACTTGTGTCAATAGGGTGAACTTGCATGGTTTAGTGATGCGTCCATAGACCACAAGGCAGAGTCGGACAATAACGCATGAAAAGGAAATTAATAAGTAAAACTAGATGCCCGAAGAACTACCTAATTTCTTACTTGATCACAACCGTATTTTCTATTGCTTGTTTATTATTTGATTTGCTATTTAAGTCAATTGCTATTTAATTTCGTGACAATTCAAAACCAATTTGCTAAACATAATCTTAGTAAATTAGAACATAATAAAACTGATAATCATCTATCTCTTGGGTACGATAATCACTTGGTCACCTATCGAAACTACAATTGATATCCTTATACTTGAGGATTAATTTTGTGTGTTGAGAAAACGCCCATCACTGCTCATATGGATTATGAGGTATGGAAAATGGATGTCAACACAGCTTTCTGGAATAGAATATTGAGGAAAACATCTATATGAAGCAACCAGGGGGATTCATTGCAAAGGGAAAAGAGCATCTTGTGTGTAATAGGTCAATTTATGGATTGAAACAAGCTTCAAGATCATGGAACATCCGTTTTGATGAAGTAATCTAGTCATATGGATTTATTCAATGTGCATATGAATCATGTGTGTACAGGAAGTGTGCCGAAAATTTAGTGGTGTTTCTTGTACTCTAAGCGGATGATATTCTTCTCATTGGAAACAATGTGAAGGTATTGTCGGGAGTAAGGGTATGACTTTCCAAGCAGTTTGAAATGAAGGACTTAGGAGAAGTTGGGCACATTCTAGGGATCAAATTAATAAGGGATCGCAAGAAAAGAATGTTGTGCTTGTCTCAATCTTCATACATTGATACAATTCTGGTTCGTTTTAGCATGCAAGATTCCAAGAAAGGTTTCCTACCTTTCAGACATGCAATACCTCTATCTAAGGATATGTGTCCAAAGACACAACAGGAAATAGAGGAAATGAAGCTGGTTCCTTATGCTTCGGCAGTAGGAAGTGCCATGTATGCAATGCTATATACGAGGCCGGATATCTGTTATGCCGTGGGCATGGTCAGTAGGTATCAAAGTAACCCAGGACAAGGGCATTGGACTGCAGTAAAGCATATTTTGAAGTACCTACAAAGGACTATGGATTATGTGCTGGTTTACCGGGTAGATACTTTGTTACCTTTGGGCTATACTGATTCGGATTTTTAGTCAGATAGGGATGTTAGTAAATCCACCTCGGGTTATGTGTTTACTCTTGGAGGAGGAGCCATAGTCTGGAGTAGTGATGAGAGTGTAAATTCATGTAATTTGAGCTCTGATTCTTGTGATAATGATGTATGATTTGATCGTAAGTCGAGAAAACTCGAGATATGTAGTGGAAAGTCACGAATCAGGTGCGTGCGAGGCTGTTTGAGCGGATTTTCAAAGGAAAACAGGATAGAAGTGCTTGAAACCGAAAAAGGGTATTTTAGGACCTGTTTGGACCAAGAAGGGAGGTGGTTCGACCACCGGTGCTAGTCGAACCAGGCGTCTGAAGTTGTGCTTCAACCAGGTGTGTTGGTCGAACAGTGGTCGAACCAATAGCCTAAAGTGAAGCAGTGGGTGATTCGACCACGATACATCTGGTTTGACTGATGGTTCGGGTCGAACCAAATACCTGCCAATGCATTACAGGTTGATTCGACCAGGCCGTGAGTGGTTCGACCAAGAGACTTAGTCAAACCGATGTGCGAGAGGATTTCGGATCTGTATTTTACACCTTTTGTATGTGTTTTCATTCAAAAAGCCCATCCAAGGTCCATAAGGAGAGCTTACAAGTATAAAAGGAAGCCCTACGCAGCTGAAAAAGAGAACGATTCACCACCTTCATTCTACACAACATCCGAAATCCTACCATCATCTACGGAGCTGTGGAGAGAGATTCGTCTGTCGAATCAAGTGAGAACCAAGTGAAGATTAAAGATAGAGAGAGACGTGATGGCGTCCACATCTAGGGTTTACTTTGCTTCTTAATTTATCTTGTAATTTTCAAGACTATGGGTATGATCTATCCAACTATCATGATTGTTCTCCGATCAATCATGGGCTTGAACCGCTTCGGTAGTTCTAGGGTTTATGAAAGTTTTATGAGTTGATGTAACTTCTGTGTGTATACTCTGTACAACACTACTTGTGGTTTATTTTATATAAGACTATGCCTTTTTAATTCATACTCAGAGTTGTTTTGTGCATCATTAATTTTTATGTAGAGTCTGAATACATATCCTGATTATTGATTGAGTGCTTTCACTGCTGAGTAGAAGCTGGGCAGGATTATATGTTATGATTCTAAGTGAGGGGACTCCAAAATCTCATTAGAACTATCTTATATAAATACTTGTTAATGGAATCTTATTCGAGTTAATAAGTAGGACAAAGAGAATAACTTCATAGTACCTATAAAGGGAGATCATATCGAGTTAGAGTACTAAGTGCATGGGAAATAATTAATACTGATAGTACCTAGAAAGGGGGGTGAATCATATCTCTTGCTCCAACTAGAAAGGGGGGTGAATCATATCTCTTGCTCCAAGGATATTCACATGTGTCACACACTTATTTACTTGTGTCTATAGAGTATATTTGTATGGCTTAGTGATGCGTTCATACTCCACAAGGCAATGTCGGACATTGATACAAGGAAGGAAAGTTAATTAGTAAAACTGGATGGCTCGAAGACTACCTAATTTCTCACTTATTCACTTTTGTTAATTCTCTACTACTTATCTATTTTAATTGTTCTTTTAATTATTTGTTTATTGGTTACTTCATCATCACAACTATATTGCCATATTAGTCTTAATAAGTTAGAAAATAATTAAATTGATAATAATACGTCCTTTGGGTTCGATAATCACTTGGTCGCTTATCAAAACTACAATAGCATCCTTCACATTTGGGGATTAATATTACGTGTTGCGAAAACGCTCAACAAGTTCTTGGTGCCGTTGCCAGGGATGACATTAATTATTAGTTTATTATTTCTAGTTAATTGAGACTATTTTATTCTTGTCTTTATTTTCTAATGCTTATTTTTCTTAGGTGTATACACACTAGATCAAAGGCAGGAGAGTTAGCACCTTTTAATCTAGAGATCGGTGCATCGTCGATGAAGAAGAAGGCGAAGAAGAAGAAGAATAAGAACGTAGAACCAACTGAAGATCTTAATTTAGGAGTTGAAGTTGATGAGCTGAACTCACAAACGATTGAAGTTGCAACCTGAGACAATTCGGAAGCAGAAGCAGTCAACATGGCGACAAACCTGGATAATCTTTGTTGGTGTTTGGATCTTTTGGTTAACGTGAACCGTTAGGGTTCCATGAAATTCTACTGCAGTGGAAGCATAAGAGTAGAATTCGTATTACCTTTCACCAAGGTTGATGTAGAGGTTGAACAGCAAGAACAAACGACCTTCTTATATTTCTAAGCCACGTGTTGACGTTGTGTGGGCAACGATCTACAAGACAAATCAATATGCAGTCAATCTTCTTTTCTCACGGTATTGGCGTGAATTACAGATTATCCGGACTGCTAAGATTGACTATTTATAGGCTACAACAGGGATTATGAGGAGTAATTAGGGTTTGGGCCTCCCATTGGGCTTAAGCATCCAAGTTTATCCCAAAACTTATACTTAAATTCAATAATAATAAATCAGTCCACTAAAGAAATATTATTGCACTGCCACCCTAATCCCAAATTACGTAATGGGCCCCTTCTTATTATAAGCCCGTTAATCTCCCCGTGTTTAAGATTCAATGTCCATTAATTAATTAAGTTTTTGACAACTCCATTACTTAATATATTTACCGAGAGTAGTACCACTCAACCTTATTATCATGCCGGAATAAATCCACCTGTAGGGTTTACATGATAATCATTATGAGCTCCTCAAGGGGACATCATCAACCAGCTTCGTTAGGACACAGATTCCTTCTACAATCAATAGCACACCATAGAAACAGCACCATCTCCTAACTCACCAAGCGTATTGATTTAATAATTAAATCTCATCCATTGATGAATCAAGGAAATAAGTACTTGTTTACATGTCGAGGTTATTGTATAGGGATTAAGAGTACGAACATCCATAATAATATTATATAGTCAGTATAAACTGAACGATCTCAACAACGATCCTATTTAATACACTCAAAATGCAGTAGTGCGATTTTATAGTCAAGACAGACTAATGCCAAATCACACTATAACCATACCGATTGATAGTCCTCATCTATCTCGATTGTGAATATCTGTTTAAATTTTATAATGAGCCAAAATATGATCTTCCGTGTGACGTGATGCCGTACACCACATTATCTACAGTAAATGAACTTTTGCAACAATATTATTGCAAACGTTTGATCACATGATTCTCATTTCAAATATTGTCAAAACATTGTTCATACAAAAAGTTAGACTTTTAGTATACAATTCAACAATCTCCCACTTATACTAAACGACTATGTTGCCATATCTATTGCCATACATCTGATTCCCACTCCCACTACTAGACCATCAAAAGCTTTCGTCTTAAGGTCCTTGAAAAAGGATTTACTAGGTTATCATCCAATGCAATCTAGGCGACATCAACCTTCCCCTCTTCAAACGATTTCTCCTATCAGGTAGTACTTGCGCTCAATGTGTTTAAATATCTTATGGGCTCGTGATTTGTTCAAGTTTGCAACTGCACCATTATTATCACAATAAATTGTGATAACCTTTGGCAAACTCAAAATCACATCTTAGTCCATTACGAAGTTCTAGAACCATATAGATACTTTGGTTGCCACAAGGCTCCAATATTATTATTTCTCCATAGTGGAGTTCAAAATATATTTCTATATAACACTCTTTTATACTATGGATCTACTTCCCAATTTAAATACATCACCTATAGGTGGATTTACTGCCGTCCCATGATTTGTAAAATCGAATCTATGTAACCGTTAAGAAGTAATTAATCTGTCCGGTAAGCCAACATATAATTTTTAGTCCTTCTCAGGCACTTCAAATATGTCTTACCACAATTCAATATTCTTGTTTCGGGTTACCTTGATACCCACTGATTATGCCATTGGCAGAACAGATATCCAATCTCGTGCATATCATTCCATAGATTAAGCTTCCTTATTGCCGAAGCATAGGGAACCACCTTTATCTATTTTATCTTCTTTTGTGTCTTAAGATACAAATTCTTAGATAAAGTCAAATGCTAAAACGAGTAAAGATTGTATCATTTATACGAAGCTTGAGATAAGCACAATATCCTTTCTTGTGATCCTTATCACAATGATCGCAAGAATATATTTTGCTTCTCTTAAGTCCTTAATTTCATACTACTTTATTAACCATACCCATACGCCCGACAATACTCTTTCATTGTCTCAAATGAGCAGGATACCATCTACGTACCTACAAGAAATACCACCACGTTTCTGTCATTCTTTTCAATACACAAGACCCATCCGAGCATTGATTAAATCCATATGATTGGATTTCCTTATCAAAATGGATGTTCCATGATCTTGAAGCTTGCTTTAGTCCATCGATGGACACTTTTAAGCTTACATTCAAAATTCTCTTAGCTCTTTTCAATGAATCACTCTGGTTGCTACACATAGATGTTTTCCTCACGACCTCTAATCAGGAAAGCTGTCTTGACATCTATTTGCTATACCTCATAATCAATATGAGTAGCAACAGACAAAAGAATCCAGATCATCTTAGGCATAGCTGTCGGCGAAACAAGTTTTCTCATTATTGAACCCTTTCTTTCTGAGTATACCTTTTCGCAACAAGCTTTGCTTCCAAGGTTTTCACCTTACCGTATGATCCTCTTTTATTTTGTATGACCACTTCCAATGGCTTTTACACCACTTAGTGATCGTACAAGCTCCTAGAATTGATTTAGAATCTATAGATTTTATTTCAAAATTCATTGCAACTTACTAAGATTCCGCATTTCGATCTTGTAGTGCTTCTCGTATCCATGGGCTGATTTCATGTTTACTAGGGACCAAGTCTCACGACTCTCCCAAAACATATATCTTTCGGGTTGTAAAACAACTCTCCCACTACAATAGGGCACTACATGCAATTGTGTATCAGATGTGACACGCAATGCAGTTTACTTGTGGTATATCCTCTTGTACAATTGATACTAAAATTTGTGTTTCCCTTCTCACACCTCTTAGAACATTTTATTCATAGGTTTGTGATTTATTACATAGTCCTTCTCCAAAACTCTATTGTTCATGTTAACAATCACTTTCTGATCTTTTGGACTATTAAATAAACAACCCTTCATTTTTCTAGGATATTCCACAAACATCAATACGACATGTTGTTTCTAGGGCTTACCCATAAAATGAATTTATTAATTCCAAATAATTTATGTAACCATTACCATAAGAGTCTTATTCATTCTTTCCGTTACACCATTAAGTTGGGGTTTGTCCGGTGTAGACAACTTGGGATTCAATCCCAACCTTTGATTAATAGCTCCTAACTATCCTAAGAGGTACTCGCCACTACGATTAGATTGCAGTTACTTGATATATTTTCCATGATACTTCACCGCATCAGTCATGTACTCCTTGAATTAATCAAAGTACTCAGACATGCGGTGCATCAAATAAATATATCTTGTTTCTAGAATAACCATCAAACAGAGTGAAGGATATTCATAAACACCTCTCGCCGGGATATTCTTAGGATCGCATAAATAAGAATGAACCAATTCCAATATATCTTTACATGGCTCTATACCCCTTTGCCTTGAAAAGATAATTAATCATATTCACTTCCCGGTAAGACTCACTAGTTTGATAGTTTCCACTTCCAATAAACCTAACAGTCCATTTTCGAATCGTACTTAAGTAAAATGATCTAGTCTTAGATGCCAACAATATGTTTAGTTCATTTTCGAAGGTCTCTTTTTCTTATTAAGATTAGAAGATGCATTATTAATTACTATTTGTTGCATCGTGAGAGAAACATGATTTAAAGTGTACAAATTGTCACTAACGTACCATAACAGATTATAGCTCCATCCTTCATTATAATGACCATGTCATTTAAATGAAATACAGTATCCATCCGTAAATGCATATAATCTGAATTCAAATTCTTTCTATGAAAACGTACGTAAAGACAATTTCTTAAATTCAAAACGTTTATTCCTATCATTAGATAAATAAACTCCCACTGCAATAGACACTACTCTTATAGCATTACCCAACATAGTAATCTCATCATCACTTAGTTATAAACATTTAGTGATTCCGGTATCTACATACAACGTGTCAGTAGACAGCCATCACTAACCATGCTTCAATAATTAGTGAATTAGATACTAACCTTGTTCACGTCTTGATGAAAATTGATTTCCTTTACCACTTGTTTTGTCAGCAGTTTCCCACCATATAAAACCTTTTGTAATTCAGGTGAAACTTGCTCAAAACAACTAGGCAAACTACGAAGAATTAAATTGAACTAGGTTTTCCTTCAATTTGTACTCCAAGTATTTCCAATTCCTTCATCAAGTTTAACCATAACCTCTTGCCTTTTTACCTTTCTCAAGTATCCGAAGAGTCGCATAAGACCATCATATTTCTATGAACCTCTCAACTCTTCACTAGAGAGTTTAATAGGCACTAGAGGTCATCCTTAGTGAGAACACATTTTTATTTCTAAGCAGTAAATCAAATTAAACTCAATATTATTTTCTAATCATCTATTTTATGGACCACTAAATATGTTTTCTTTTAGTTAACAATAACTGAAATAAACCATTCGAAAATTCAGAGAATCAAGTAAATAAACACAACGATCAAACTCTTTGAATTTAAATTTTATATTGATTCCCTCAATAAATAATATAAAATAAATTCACCGACATCTCAAGCACCGTGAATTTGCATGCCACGTTAGTGTGGACGTATACAAACCCGAACATTCGCAAAAGAAGGTTTTACCCATTAATTCCATACGTCATAATTAACCTCATGACTCACTGATTAATAATCGGTTGTACTTTAGCCATGCAATTTAATAGTAGTGACTCCGTTGGGGAGGATACATATTAATTGCACCCAAGTGTATACCATTATTTGACGCTAGGTACGTTACCCAAGTTTGTGTGTCTTACAGTTGGAGAAGTCTACACGCCCTCAAATAATTTCTAATAATCATCAATTATTAATTTGTACCAGTGATTCGCAAATAAAACTCATTTGTTGGGACATGTAGGTACTATAGCCAATTCATAAGTTCATATGCATCACATTACAAATAATAATTATTTCGTGAAATTTATTCCAGTGATCCACAAATAAAACTCATCTATTGGGGAGGAAGACATTATAGCCGACTCATAAGCCTACTTGCATCACACAATAAATCAATAATGGAGGCCACAGGATTTATTAAACAATACATCTCCTACTTAGTTATTTAACAAGAGGGTTTTTGTATGCATACAATATACCATATATAATATGCAAATTATCATGCCACTATTTAAAGCAGTAAATCAAATATCACATGCATCCAAATATATTACAATAATTCATAAATAAAACAATTATAGAAATTATATATAAGGAAAAAAATATGCTAAATATTGATTGACTTGATCAACCCTCCAAGCAATTAAAACAGGTGACTTGCATAATAAGTTGGTAGTCTTGTGCCCTGAGTCATCTCACACACGGACTCACAGCAACTGGAAACCACCGCGTATAGCAGCGTCGCTCTAGCCTTGCCATGTCATTGCCTGCCGGAAGAAAAATTCAATCGCCGGAAAAACTGTCCTGCTGGAAGCCCATCGAACAGCCACTAGTAACAACAGCCGCTTCTCTCCCGGCAGTTCATCAAGAGAAAATTATCGATGCCGTCTGCTGCTGGCAGCGGCTACCAGTCGTCACTATTATTTCGCTTCACTTTCACCGACAACCCATAGCCAACGCCCAGCAGGATTGCTCCGCTCGCTCGTTTGCACGTCGCCAGGCCAATCCACATCGTCCATTGCCGCTGTCAGTAACCCATGTTCGGCCAGCATCGCCACACTTTTATCGGATTTCTGCCATCAAGGATAGCCTCCACACGCGCTCCATCGTAACTGACCGCCAGCCACAGCCGTCTGAGCGTGTCCCGCCGCCATGTGCCGTTTGCTGGATCAGTCACTCACGCCGCCAGTAAGATTCCAGCCATGAGCACTGGCAACAATACATGCTTGCAGTCACTCATCAGCTTTGAAACCACCTCACGTCTGCCGCCGTCGACCACGCCTTCCCAGCCACCAGTCAAGGTGACTTGCTCGGAAAAACATGCAGGCTCGATCAAAAATTAGTCCAGGCTCGCCTGGAATTCTCGACCAAAAAATAAGCTGACCCGCTTGGAAATAAGGTGAGACCCGATTGGAAATTACGATGATCTCGACCAGAACTGGACGCAGACTCGCTCGAAAAAGTCATGTGACCTGCTCGGAACATCATCCAGCCCGCCCAGAAAAGCCGAGCCAAAACCAGGCGTCGCCACCAGCCTCATCCATACATGACACCACCGCCTTTTAGCGATGTGCATCGATCATTGGCGCACCGGTAGAACACCTCCGTGGGTTCACCAGCATCCCCAGCGCCACCAGCGTTGTCGTTACTTTCACCATGGTGCAGCACAACTCTTCAACCGTTCAACACTATGTAGTCGTCGAATGCAATCGTTAACCATGCACTTCGCCATGTTCTGACTGGTTCGGCCGCCTTGCTGCCAGTTTTCACGATTGGAAACGGGCAGAAGGTTCGACAACCAATCTGTCGAAATCATCACGTCTCTACCATCCAACGTTGCAGCCTAACATCGCAACTCCTAACGTCGACCAGGCTCGGCCTTTCACCAGTCCATATCGCTGTCGGCGTCGATCGGTAATTCTGATTGATGCCATGAACGGATTTAAGCTTGCATAGCAATTTAGGGTTTTATGGATTACACGTAATAATATGAACCCTAACCCTAATGTGATCCTTATTGGAAAATAAATCACATATTTCACACTAACCCAAACCTTACGTGTCACGTTTAGCCATAGAACCTACGCTCTGATACTAATTGTTGGCGTTTAAATCTTTTGGTTAACGTGAACAGTTAGAGTTCCATGCAATTCTACTGTAGCGGAATCATAAGAGTAGCATCATATTACCTTTCACCAGGGTTGATGTAGAGGTTGAACAGTAAGAACAAACGACCTTTCGATCTTCTTTTGTATTCCTAAGCCACGTCTTGACGTTGTGTGGGAAACAATATACAAGACGAACTCAATCTGCAGTCAACCTCCTTTTCTCACGGTATTGGCATGAATTGCAGATTATCCGGACTGCTGAGATTGACTATTTATAGGCTACAACAGGGACCAGAAAGAGAAATTATGGTTTGGGCCTCCCATTGGGCTTAAGCATCTAAGTTTAACCCAAAACTTATACTTAAGTCCAACAATAATAAATCAGTCCACTAAAGAAATATTAATGCACTTCCACCATAATCCCAAATTACATTATGAGCTCCTTCTTATTATGAGCCCGTTAATCTCTATGTGTTTAAGATTCAATGTCCATTAATTAATTAAGTTACTGACAACTCTATTAATTAATATATTTACCGAGAGTAGTATCACTCAACTTTATTATCATGCCGGAATAAATCTACCTGTAGGATTTACGTGATAATTATTATGAGCTCCTCAAGGGAACATCATCAACCAGTTTCGTTAGGACACAGATTCCTTCTACAATCAACAACACACCATAGAGATAGCACTATCTCCTAACTCACCAAGCATATTAATTTAATAATTAAATCTCACACATTGATGAATCAAGGAAATATATACTGGCTTACGTGTCGAGGTTATTGTATAGGAATTAAGAGTACGAATATCCATAATATATAGATCAAGTTTTATTATATAGTCAGTATAAACTGAACGATCTCAACGGCGGTCTTATTCAATACACACAAAATGCACTAGTGCAATTTTATAGTCAAGACAGACTAATGCCAAATCACACTACAACCATACCGATAGATGGTCCCCGTCTATCTCGGTTGTGAATATCTGTTTATACTTTATAAGGAGCCGATAATATGATCTTCTGTGTGACGCCGTACACCACATTATCTACAGTATAAAGTAAATGGACTTTTACAATAATATAGTTGCAAACGTTAGATCACATGATTCTCACTTCAAATATTGCAAAAATCTTGCCATCTGTGAAGTCTTTAAGAACAACGAAGGAGGTAATGTGGGGCTGTTAGGAGCAAGAGGGGCCGAACCTGATTTTGATCTTCACCCTGCTCTGATCAGCATGATTCAAATGAGTCCCTTCTCTAGGGGAACCTTTGAAGATCCCCAGCAGCATCTGAATAAGTTCCTTGGTTATTTAAGTACACAAAAAGATGTAGGAACTCATGAGGTTGCAAGGAGGATCATCTTATTTAAGTTCTCGCTTACTGAAAAAGTGAGAGATTGGTACGATACTCTTAATGCTGCTGAATGCACTACCTGGGAGCAATTGAAATGAAATTCTTGGAGCGTTACATGCCACCTTCAAAGGTGTTTAAGATGAAACAAGAAATCAATCAATTTGCTATCAATGGTAATGAGAAAATTCATGAAGCATGGGATAGAATTAAGGACATGCTTAGAAAGTGTCCACAGCATGGGCTATCTAAAGCTCAATACATCAATATTTTCTAAAACAGATTGGACTGTGATTCTAGAGTTTTATTAGATGCTTCGTTTAATGGAGCATTGCTTACAAAGTCATCCGTTGAGGCCAAAGAGCTCTGTGAGGACATTTCAAGGAATTCAAGAGATTGGCGAACTGATAGAGTGAGAGACACTTATGTTCTTGGAAAAGTAGCGCAGGTTGAGCATACTATGGTTAAGTCGAGTAGAGAAGATAAGATCGTCTCTAGCTTGGCTAATATCAACAAGTTACTTGAGTCTCAGCAAAAGCAGATTACTGACATAGCTCAACGAGTACCAATTATGCAGTAGGATGTTGGTTATGAAAGAGCTAGCTAAGAGGAAATGGAAGAGGCAAACTACGCCATGGGTAAAGTATTCAAGGAACGAGGTTCCAAAATCAAGAAAATTGGAATTATCAAGGGAACTTCAATAATCGTGGTCCCCCAGGTAATTATCAACAACCAAGGAGGCTGAAGTTTTCATGGAGTAATCCTAATACAGCAGTGCAACCTCCTGTTGGTGTTGATCCGGGAGCGAGGGTCGAAGAAGGAAAACCTGGTTTTGAGGATATGGTGAACAAGCACATGGCGAGGAATGATGCAAGAGTGGATCATCTTGAGGCGAAGTTAGAGGCCAAAATTGATAAGAATTATGAGGATATTGTAAGCAATTAAAATTTACGGTCCAAGTAAATGGCGACACGTGGATTTTCTGGATTAAATATCAATTATTAATTTATTGTGGAATTTAAATAAATTAATTCCTAAAAATAGATTAATAAATAATTGATAATTAATTTAAGTCCAACAAATTTAAATGGGGTTCAAATTAAATGAGGCCTGTCCCAAATCAAACAAGTCCAAATTAAATGAGGCCTGACCCAAGTCAAACAAGTCCAAATTAAATGAGGCCTGACCCAAGTCAAATAAGCCCAAGTTAAATGAAGCTTGACTCAAGTCAAACAAGCCCATACAAATTAAATTTGGCCAAAGTAAAATAGGCCTGATTATAGCCCAAACAAGTGGAGGCCCAAGCCCGCAGAATATGACCCAAATAGCTCTGGACCAATCAGAATGTAGGTCATTTATGAGGGGGTCTTCACCTCTCACTTATATAAAGGCGTCCTCCTTCATTCATTTGAAGACACATTGAAGCACCCGAAGAGGATAACACTCTGAAGAGATTGAAACACGAGCAATGCTCCTCAAGATCTTCAAGGCAAGAATGACATACGACCCGGGATTAAGATGCTAAGCCCCCAGATCGAGTGTTCTTCATACACTAAGTTCTTCAAGTGTTCTTCTAGGCAAGAACGACATACAACCTGGAATTAAGGTGTTAAGCCCCCTAAATCGAGTGTTTTCCATACACTAAATTTTTCGGTGTTCTTCGAGACAAGAACAACATACGACCCGCGATTAAGGTGCTAAGCCACCCAGATCGAGTGTTTTTCATAGCAAACACGTTTAATTTGAACAAAGGCTCGACGCCTCTTGGTTAACGTTACAAAGCCCCTAATTCGAGTTTGGACAAGCTTCAACTGAAGATCCGACTCAACACACACTCAGCATACACAGTCAGCACAGTCAACAAGTCAAGCCAAAGTCAACATAACCAGTCAAAGTCCAAATTGGTTCGAGAGAAGAATCAGAGGATGGATAGAGATTGTTTCTTAAATTCTCAAGTTTAATCCATCCGGATTATTATTGTAATTCAATTTATATTTATTTTATTATAAATACAAAATTTGTTGTTACAAATTTTGGTACGCCTAGTGGGACCATCTCTACCTCTCATGTCTTCTCTCTACAAGCTTGAAAATACAACATGACTCCTGTTAAGATTACAGTGGGAAGGACTGCTGCTTCCAAGCTCTCCGATTCATTGAATGAATATGTTGCTGTTGTCATAAGGAGTATGTCAATGAAAGCTCAGTCGGAGGCCTCATCTGGATCCAAGTCTTCGGTCGAAGTGGTTTCGAGAAAACAACCACCCATATGACTCTGCATGCTCACATCCTCATTCATCTGACTCCAGTGCAGCTCCAGTAATGATGGTAGGCACTACAACTATTGAAGAACAGCTAGCAAACATGATGAAAGGTATCGAAGGGCCCACAAAACACATAGAAGCTTAAGACACAAAGATCTTCAACTTGATGGAAAAAAGAGACATTGCAGAGACAAGCCATGAAAACGAAAAAGGAGTTATGGACGATAGTGAGTTGGAAGAGGTCACAAGGTGCCAGACTACTGAAAGAGAGCAAACTAAAAGGGGATTGCAACTTTCAGCTGATGGAATGCTCAAAGTTGATCAATTGAAGGATATTATACTTGGAACAATAA
The DNA here is from genome assembly GCA_023678885.1 of Pogostemon cablin. Lineage (NCBI taxonomy): Eukaryota > Viridiplantae > Streptophyta > Magnoliopsida > Lamiales > Lamiaceae > Pogostemon > Pogostemon cablin. Next base: position 14,814,700 of record CM042964.1, on the reverse strand, counting down.
AAGAAAGGTTTGAAGAGACTTCCAAGCCTACCATCACTTATGTCAAGCCATTCACGAAAAGAGTGAACAACTTGAAGTTGCAAGCTGGCTACCAGCCTCCCAAGTTCCAACAATTTGATGGCAAGGGAAATTCAAGGCAGCACATAGCACACTTCATTGAGACGTGCAATAACATTGGTACTCATGGGAGGCCTGACCCAAGTCAAACAAGCTCAAGTTAAATGAAGCTTGACTCAAGTAAACAAGCCCATACAAATTAAATTAGGTCCAAGTAAAATAGGCCTGATTACAGCCCATACAAGTGGAGGCCCAAGCCCGTAGAATATGACCCAAATAGCTTTGGACCAATCAGAGTCTTCACCTCTCACCTATATAAAGGGGTCCTCCTTCATTCATTTGAATACACATTGAAGCACCCAAAGACGACAACACTCTGAAGAGATTGAAACACGAGCAACGCTCCTCAAGTTCTTCAAGGCAAGAACGGCATACAACCCGGGACTAAGGTGCTAAGCCCCCAGATCGAGTGTTCTTCATACACTAAGTTCTTCAAGTGTTCTTCCAGGCAAGAAAAACATACGACCCGAGATTAAGGTACTATGCCCCCAAATCGAGTGTTTTTCATACACTAAGTTCTTCAGTGTTCTTCGAGACAAGAACAACATACGATCTGGGATTAAGGTGCTAAGCCCCCCAGATCGAGTGTTTTTCATAGCAAACACATTTAATCCGAACAAAGGCTCGATGCCTCTGGGTTAACATTACAAAGCCCCTAATTTGATTTCGGACAAGCTTCAACTGAAGTTCCGACTCAACACACACACTCAGCATACATAGTCAGCACAATCAACAACTCAAGTCAAAGTCAACACAACCAGTCAAAGTTCAAATTGGTTCGAGAGAAGAATCAGAGGATAGATAGAGATTATTTCTTAAATTCCCAAGTTTAATCCGTTCGGATTATTATTATAATTTAATTTGTATTTATTTTATTATAAATACAAAATTTGTTGTTACATATATATTTAAGCAGATGAAGGACTTAACGTTGTTGATGGGACAGATGACCGGTAATGTGAACCAATTATCTCAAACTGTGGAGAAGGAGAAGTTTCCATCTCTGAGTATTACAAACCGGAAGGAGTGCCACGCCATCACGTTAAGGTCTGGAATGCAGTATAAGGGACAGATGATGTCGAAAACAAATTCTGAAGCTCCAGGAGCTCGATTCGACCTTGGTTCGACCAAGCCAGCAGGTCGAACCACATCTTGGAGGTTGAACCAAGCACCTGGGCAACCTCCAAAGCATTTTGAATTCGGGTTCGACCAACACCATACTGGTTCGACCAACCCTGGAGGTCGAACCAACCTTCCGCGACCCCCTGTTTTTTTGAAGAACGGTTCGACCAACCCTGTTGGTCGAACTGTGGTCGAACTGACCTGTTCAGGAGAAAACATACTTTCTGAAGCACGATTCGACCATTACACACCTGGTTCGACTAGCACTCAAGGTCGAATCGTAGTCGAACCACCTCGTTTGGTATCATTTTCCGCGCATAATGCTTTACCTGATGTTGATGCTACTCCAGTACTATCCCAAGAGCAGAACACTGAGCTTATAGTGGAAAAAAATGGGAAAGAGCAAAGAGATTGAGAGTTGAGAAGGACAAAGCGGAGAAGATTGAACGTGATGAATGGGGGATTCCCAAGACAAAGTTACCTCCTCCGTTTCCTTTTAAGTTAGTAAAGAAGGGATTGGAAGAAAAGTTCAAGAAGTTTACAGAGATCATAAATAAGATATGCTTGAGTATTCCTTTCTCTGAAGGAATCTTGGAGATGCCAAACTATGCCCGCTTTCATAAGGATATTCTATTGAAGAAGAGAAGGTTGAACGGAATTGAAATGGTGAATTTGTCTGAGAACTGCAACTAGATTATTCAGAGAAAGCTGCCAGCTAAGTTAAAGGATCCGGGAAGCTTCACTATTCTTTGTGAGATTGGAAAGGGGCTGGCACGACGCGTGAGCCTTGTGCGATCTTGGGGCAAGCATCAATTTGATGCTATTGTCAATATTTCAAAGGCTTGGTTTGGAGTTCACTCCCACGATAGTGGATCTATGGTTGGTGATAGGTCTATGACTTTTCCTAAGGGAGTGATTGAAGATGTTATTGTGAAAGTAGAGAAACTGGTCTTTCCTGTGGACTTTCTTGTACTTGAGATGGAACATGACAAGGATAATGTTTCTCTTATCTTAGGGAGACCATTCCTTGCCACTGCTGGAGCTATGATTGATGTTCAAAAGGGTGAGCTAAGTCTGCTGATGGATAAAGAAGAGGTTCAATTCAACATAGATAAAGAAATAAAGATGCCGATGGAGACGCAGTGTCACATGATTGATGTGGTGGAGGAGATAGTGAAGGAAGATATGTCTTTGATCCTTTCAAAGGATCCATTGGAGACATGCTTGACGGAGTCTCTTACTTTTTCCACCACAGAGCTAGATGAGCTCTCTAATGAGACATGTCTTGAATTTCTTAAAAATCTACTAGCTTTGTGTGATGACATGTATGAATAAAAAAGAACCAAGCTAGAAGAGGTGAAGTGTACTAGAAAATACTTGCATTTGGATAGGGAAAGCACAACAAAAAAAGAGAAGAAAGAGGAGTTGAAACTGCTACCGGAGTACTTGAAGTATGCCTATCTAGGTGACAATGAAAAATATCCAGTAAATGTATCTTCTTCTCTAACTGATGATCAACTTGAAGAGTTATTAAATGTTCTTAGGAAGTATAAGTCTGCGATTGGTTGGTCTCTAGATGATTTGAAATGTATTAGTCCTTCGTATTGCATGCATAAGATAAGATTGTTAGATGAGGCTAAGAGTAGCATTTAGAATCAGTGGAGGGTGAATCCCGCTATTCAAGAGGTGATTAGGAAGCAAATCCTAACATGGCTAGATGCAGGAATTTTATATTCAATTAGTGATAGTCCCCATGTAAGTTCATTGCATGTTGTAGCTAAAAAGGAGGCATGACTATTGTGAAAGCCTAAGATGGCGAGACTTTAGCCACTAGGATTCCTACGGGATGGTTTGTGTGTACTGATTACAGAAAACTGAATGAAAATACATGCAAAGACCACTTCCCCCTTCCTTTCAAGGATCAAATGCTTGATTGTCTTGCAGAGTATGATTTTTATTGTTTCTTAGATGGGTACTCGGGGTATAATCAAATCATGATTAAACCTGAGAGCAAGAAAAGACTACTTTTACTTGCCCTTATGGAACCTTTGCCTTTAGAAAGATGCCTTTTGGGCTATGCAATGCAACTGCTACATTTCAGCATTGCATGATGACCATATTGATGGGTTGATAGAAAAGATCATGGAGGTGTTTATGGATGATTTTTCTGTGTTTGGTTCCTCCTTTGATATTTGTTTATCTAACCTATCTACTGTTTTCAAAAGATGTCAAGAAACTAATCTTGTCTTGAATTGAGAGAAGTGCCACTTCATGGTAAGAGATAGGATTGTTTTTGGGCACCATATTTCGGCTAAGGGATTACAGGTGGATAGAGCAAAGGTGGTGGTGATTGAGAATCTTCCACCACCTACTAATGAGAAGGGAGTGCGATCATTTCTTGGACACACATAATTTTATAGGAGATTTATCAAAGACTTCTCAAAATACTCCAAACCATTGTCTCACTTACTTGAAAAGGATGTTCCTTTTGTTTTTTTGATGAAGAATGCCTAACAGCTTTTCAGGTATTGAAGGAGGCACTTATTACTGGACCTATCTTGATCACACCAGATTGGAGTCAACCGTTTGTACTTATGCGTGATGCAAGTGATCTAGCACTTGGAGTGGTGCTTGGGAAGATGAGAGAGAAAAAGTTCTGCGCCATCTACTATGCGAGTAAGACTTTTGATGCAGAACAAAAGAACCACATGTCACTGAAAAGGAGTTTCTAGCTGTTGTGTATGCATTCAATAAGTTTCGACAATATTTGATTGACATGAAGACTATTGTGTACACAGATCATTCTGTAATTCGGTACTTGATAGAGAAGAAGGAAGCGAAGCCAAGGATCATTAGATGGGATTCTTTCTTCTGTAAGAGTTTGATATGGAGATTCGAGATAAGAAAGTTACAGAGAATGTGTTGGCGGATCACCTATCAAGGTTGGAGACAAGGGAGCATTGTGATGATTCATTCGATTATATAGGGAAGATGTTCCCTGATGAGAAGATTATTGCGGTGTTTGCTGAAGGAGCGGAGCGAGCTTGTGTAGTAACTGCTCAAGGAATGGATCCATGGTCCGCGGATTATGTTAACTACATTGCCGTAGGAGAAATTTCAAGAGATCTCAACAGGTGTGTGCCCGAGATGAAGATGGAAAGTGTTCTTGATTTTTGCCATGCACAACCTAACGGGGGGCATTTCGAAGCCCAAAAGACAGCAGCTAAGGTACTTCAATCTGCTCTTTATTAGCCTACTTTGTTTAAAGATTGTGAATCCTATGTGGCGACATACGATCAATGTCAATGGATAGAAAACATAAGTAGAAGAGATGAGATGCCACTTCAGTCGAGCATTGTTGTAGAGATCTTCGATGTATAGGGAATCAATTTTATGGGGCCGTTTCCCCCATCTAATGGATTTCTCTACATCCTTCTAGCAGTGGATTACGTTTCTAAGTGGGTGGAAGTCATTCCTACTCGCATGAATAATTCAAAGACCGTGTTGTCTTTCTTGAAGAAACATATATTTGCCCGCTATGGAGTTCGTAGTGCACTCGTAAGTCATGATGGAGGTTCCCACTTTGTCAACAAACTTCTTGAAAGGGTTCTTAAGGAATATGGTGTTAAGCATAGGGTCACTACACCCTATCATCCTTAAGCTAATGGGCAAGCCGAAGTCTACAACTGACAAGTGAAATAAATTTTGGAGAAAGTAGTCGGAACTAATAGGAAGGATTGGGCTATGAAGCTCAATGATGTTTAGTGGGGGTTCTGAACTGCGTACAAGACTGTGCTTGATATGTCATCGTATTAAATTATCTATGGGAAGCTGTGCCACTTGCCTGTAGAGATTCAGAATAAGGCTTTTTGGGCTTTGAGAAGTTTGAACTTGTGTCTTAAGGATCAAAAGGAATTGAGGTTGATTCAAATCAATCATCTAGACGAGTTCATAAATCAAGCTTACAAGAATTCGGTGATCTACAAGGAAAAAATAAAGAAAAGGCATGATTCGAAGATCACTTACAAGGAATTCAAGCAAGGTGATAATGTATTACTCTTTAACTCTCGTTTGAAGCTCTTTGCAGGAAAATTAAAATCGAAGTGGATGGGACCGTTCATTATCCATAGAGCCTATGGAGGGGGGAGTTTTGAAATCATGGACAAGGATGGATACATCATAGTGGCGAATAAGCATCGATTAAAACATTATAAGTGCCGTATGATGCTTGCGTCGTCTTTGAGGATTTCTTGAATTGATATGGTACCGTCATGACTCTCCGACGTTAAATATGAGCGCCTGTTAGGGGCTTACCCTCCTGTTTTATTGCTTTATTTCATTAGTATGCATAAGAAATTTTTATATTTGATGTGCTTACTTATCAGAAATTGCATCTTTTTGCAAACTTAGTTTCTACTATGGTTTCTCCTAAGATGTACTTACCTCATTATAGCACCGAGAGTATAATCTTTTCTTTGTAACGTTTGTTAGGGGAGTTGATTTTTTGCGGCATATTAATACTTTAATCGGTGTTGATGTGTCTATTTTTTGCAATTTGCCTAATGTTCAGTGGTATTTTATTTATTGAGTCGTATGCGGAGTATATATACAATTATTAGTGAGTCTTAATGGTGGTTCTCTAGCTATAGTATTGCTCTATTTTAGTACCTAATGATCATTTTTGAGCTTGAAGTTTGCAGGGGAAGAAGAAGAATCGAGTTTAAAGGAACAGGGGCACGGTTCGACCAAGGAGGAAGGTCGAACCAAGCGGTTCGAGTCGAACCTCCAATCAGAGAAAATGTTACAGGCCAGTTCGACCAAGGGTGTTGTGGTTCGACCAAGAGTTTGAGTCAAACCAGCCACCTGAAAGTTGTTTACAGGCTGGTTCGGCATCAACACTCTAGTTCGACCAACGATTCGAGTCGAACCGCGCAGGTAAGTCATGTTTAAGTTTGATTTTCGCCCCTGTTCCGTACATTCTTCACATCACCCTCACTCGAATCCTCTCCAAATCAAAAACCCTCTCTTCTAAACTTTGATTTTACTTTATTCTACTCCGATTAAACCACTTTCCACCCTTTCTACAATCTAATTCTCGCGGATTTGGAGCATTTTAGTTGCAAAACTAGGGTTTTTCATCCAATTTGGGGATTTTCATACTTTATTCATACTAAGCCATGACTGGATCAAAAGGTACGTTCTCTTGACTCTATTACCCTACGATTGAAGTTCTATTGCTTGATTTTAAGTGGGTAAGTTGATTGAACTCGTTTTATAAGGATTCATGGTGTAATTTGAACTTTTGTGTGAAATCTCATATGAACAAGTGGTGGGTCCAATTTTAATTGTTGATTTGTTGTTAGACCTTGATGTTTATGTGAAATTGTTGAGTAATTTGAGTGGTGAAGTGAAGCATGTTAGAATTTTGAGTTGACTTTGATAAATGCATGCTTAAGAAAATGGAGTGATGATGAAATTGTTTAAAAATTCTTGTTGAGGAGTTGAACTTGAAGTAAAATTGGATTAGCATGTGTATGATTAATTGTTGAATTTTATGAACACATGGAGATTGGGAGCATGTTATTTGGAATTGATTATACATGTATAATTTTAAGTCTTGAGTAGAGTATCATGTATAGTTAGTTTTGAACTAGGATTGGGTTGCTTTTCTTGTATCTGTTTGGTATTGAAATATTATTCTTGTAGGAAAAGGAAAGGAAACTGAGATTCGCTCCAAGAAGAGACAGGATAGGCTACCTTGTGAAGACGAGGTTACAAAGAAATTACACCTTAAGGAAAAGCTGCCTAGGAATTTCCACATAAGGATGCAGAATTGGGAGGAGATAAATGATCGATGGGGTGCTATGTCCGATAAGATCGCTCATACAAGGTATCGGTATGATAGGCCATGATTATAATGAATATCCGTGATGACATTATATGGATGTTCGATCAAGTGGGCATCCGTCATTTCATAGAGTTGAAGAGGCCGACGCATTTTCATGTGACTGCGGAGGTTTTGTGCTCGATCACGGTGAAGAAGAGTTCTAGCTCCCTTCCTTATGAGTGCACGTTCTAGCTAGGAGGCGAAATGAGAACTTGGACAGCTGAGGATTTCAACGTGCTGTTTGAAACTCCAAGCGGGATTTCTAGACACAAGAATGGGTACTTTAGGCTGAATGATTTTTGGAGAGCTATTTCAGGTGAGGACATGGATTCCAAGACGAAAGATGCTCGTGCTGCTTTGATCCGCAACCCTGTTACTTGATACATGGATATAATTTTGGGCAACACACTGTTTGCCTGATCTAAGAGGAGTTGCGTATCTAGGGGAGAGTTGTATGCTTTATGGTGTATGTTGAATGGGGGTGCGATTTAATGTGGGTTCATATTTGATTCAACAGCTCTACAGATTCAAGAGTTCAACTTTTTAGAGAGTGAATATAGGAGGACTGCTTACTCCTGTAGCTGAATCATACCACATGGACTTTACTGGCATTACACCTATCTTGGAGGATCCGGATCTTGTGATGAGTGCATGTGTTAAGGCTGGATTTGCTTATCATCGAGATGGAGACTGGCTTTACACTAAGGGTTCTAAACCCTTTTCTTTCATGTTTCCATATGATGTGAGAGCTTTGACTACAATCCGAATTGATGATAATAGGTTGATGAATACTCTTGCGCATGAGGCTATATCGATTATGTGCTTGAGGAGAGGTGATTGGTGGACTGTGGCTCAGATGTATGCTGCCGAGATGTATCAAGAGTTGCAAAGAATTATAGATGAAAGGCAGCAATGCCAGCTAGAGTTGCAGCTAGGGGTAGGCAGTATGGCATACCGAAGATTTTTGGTCATACCAAATATCGTACCAAAATTTTCGATATATAAAAAATCATACTGTTACCTTACCTAAACTTTCAGTAAGAAAATAGTATACCTTCTGCTTACCTATATTTCAGTATAATATATCATACCTAAAATATCGGTATATACCATCCTATTAGATAGTTTGCTATGCCGTTATACACCTAAAATTTAATAAATTTAATAAAAAACTGCACTAGAAAAATGAAAGATAGCTATAAAACAAATTCATAATAAGAAAAATATACGACAATCCACAAATGACCAAATTAAATAAGAGTAAGTCTCATGAAAATCGGGTTTACATGTAAGCTTTATTTTTTAATATTATTTTTTAGTATATAAAAAATTACTCTTTGGAGAGTAATAAATTTTATACAGAAGAGTAATAATTCATATCTCTAAAAAGTAATTTTTCATGTACTAAAAAGTAATCGATAAATCAGGATTTACAAGAATTTGATGAGTAATTTTTTAATTTAGAAGAGTAACAATTTATGTTTTAAAGAGTAATTTTTATATACTAAACAGTAACAAAGTTTACATAATTAATATATCTAAACAGTAACAGAGTTTATATAATTAATATATCTAAACACGGTTTACACAAGTTTTTGTCATTAAATAAATTGTACCTAAGAGATCTACACAAAAACCATATGGAACTTATGTTAAAATCAACACTTTTAAATTTCATATTTGATAGAATTACATAACTAAAAAAGAAGTACAAGATATCATGAAAGTCAATCAACTTTATCACCCATTTATAATTATGAAGAAATATAAAATAGGATTTTAGATTTAATCTTTTAATTAAATAGTGTATATATATAATTTAATTAAAAATTATAATATATAAATAATAATTATAATTGGATATATCATGTAGTATGGTAATATCGTATTATATTACTCAAAAATTGAATATTTTACGGTATTTCGGTATATACCGAAATAACGCGGTATTGATCATTTATATACCTTTATCGTATCCAAATTTTCAATACGGTATCATACCTTACCAAAATTTTTGGCGTACCTAAAATTTCGGTAAAATCGGTATTTTTCGATATGGTAAGGACGGTATACCAAAATTTTGGTATTTTTCCTCAGCCCTAGCTGCAGCAGCAGCCTCAATATGAAGAGCATGGAGAGCACGTTGATGAGCATGTTGAGATGCCTGGAGAGGAGCCTATCCATTCTGGGATGGATATTCCGCAGCAGCATGAGATGCCACCACCACCATATCCAGCACAGCCACAACAGCAGCATTGGGGCGGCCCTGACGAGTATTATAAGGAGCAGTTCCGTTTGCTGAATGAGCACCTCATCAATGTGAACAACAATCAGAGGGAGACGAACCGTCAACTGGGCTTGCTTACCACGAGCTATGCCATACTCGATTTACGTTAGAACACGTTGCATGCAACTATGTGGTGATGGATCAGAGATTAGGGGACTTGAATGACAATTATGAAGCATTGGATAGAAAGGTGGATATAGTTCAGAGAGATTTTGATGACTGGCGCAGGGGCGTAGATGATGATGATGATGATGATGATGCTCCAGAGGAGTAGAGGGCGCCTGGTTTTCATCTTATCTGCTTCATCTCATCCCCATTCTCTTTTTCTCTTTACAGGATGTGTATTTGTGGTGTGCGTGGCATGTACTTATATTTATATTATAATTTGAGATTGGATTGGTGTGCGTGATACTTGATTCTTGAGGTTGGATTAGATTGGTGATACTGATTGGATTTGATATAATGGGTTTCTTGATTAGTATGTTGCATTCATATTGTGCATGTGTTGATTTTGTTAATGAGAGACATGTATAACTTGTTAATATGTGGAGTTCATTGTGAGATTGATCTTGTTTATTTTATATGAGGAGTGCTTAGGAATCTATTTACCCATGTGAGAATTTGAACCTTATGAAATCATGCTACATCTATTCATGATAGTTTATTCTTGTGAGAATTTTTCATATGACCGTATTCTAGAACTTGGCTTTGAGTCTTGTGTGAGACTTATGATTGATAAGTTATTAGGACATGATCTTAGGCCATTATTGTTATTCGAGTCACTTAGCTAAATTTTACCTTCCCATATATTGTATAAATCATTGGAAGCCTTGTTGAGCCTTTAAAAGCTTTTTCGAGCCTTTAAAAGCTTTTTCTTTTGTAAGCCTTGATAAAAAGCTATGTTTATCCTTTACTTGAGCCTTTTTGAATACCCTATTCATTAGTAGAGAGTTGAGGTGGATATATTCTAGCTTGAATGTGAAAGGAAAAGGAAGAGAATTTGGTTGAGCAATATGAAAATAAAGAGAATTGTGGTTAAATCTTGTTAGGGGTAGTGCCTGAAACCGGTACCCCGACTGCTTAGAGGGGTAGTGCCCAAAATTTGGACCCTTATACTTTGATGAATAAAGATGTTGATGGAAAGTAAAGAAGGAGAAAGATGAATCGCAAAGATTATGAGAATAAGATGGAGAAGATGAAGATGTTTGATGAAAAATAAAATCTCAAGGCAATTCTCTACTAGTGAGTTAGTCACTTTATCTATATGTTTCTACCTTCACCAAAGAGCCAACATTACAACCCAAAAACAAGTCCTTTGTGATCTTACTAACGAAGTGGTTATAAGTTGATTTTTGAGACCTTTGCCAAGCGTATGGTTGATGAAAGTGAAAATAAGCGTGTTTTAGTGTCCAATTTAACACATTTTTGATAGGAATTGTTGTCATATATTAGCATAAATGTCTTATATTTGATATATATGAGAAAAAGGTGCACTTGAGGTGTTTTATTGTATTTTAGGTGGAAAAAGGATCAAAAGAGCGAAGTTGGAGAAAAGGTGCAACTTGTACAAGAATGCTGAAAAAACACACGTCCAAATCATGTGAGAGCAAGAATCATTCAAATCGAAGCTCGGATGTGGAAGTTATGTGCTAAACGGTGAGACTACGTACTGTCGCTCAACCTGCTGCTCGACCTGGAGCAGTTTGGTCAAGCGAGGACACAGAATCCTATCTTTGGTAATTCTGTACATCAAGTAGCGTGTATTTTCGTGTTTTCCAAGAAAAAGCCCATCCAAGGTCAATAAGGAGATCTTACAAGTATAAAAGGGGATGCAAATCACATCATTATGGAGAGGAGACCACAACACAATCATCCTACACCCCACAAGGAGGGATCACCCCCAACCATCATACACATCATTTCCTCCATCCATCTATCACTTTGAAGATTTGTCTGTGGAATCAAGACAAGAACCAAGAGGAGGATTCAAGACGGAGAAGGACGCGACGACGCCCATATTTAGGGTTTTATTCGTTTCCTAATTTCTATTGTATTTTTCAGACATATTGGTAAGATCTATCCAACCCCCCATAATTTTTCTTCGCAACATCATGGGCTAGAACCATTTTGGTAGATCTAGGGTTTTAAAAGTTTTTATGAATTAATTGAACTTTCGTGTCATTTTTATGATTATGCTTTCTTAATCTATATCCAGAGTCATTTTGTGCATCTTCAACTGTTATATAGAGTCCAAATATATATCTTGGTTGTTGATTGAGCGCGTTCACTGCTGAACAGGGTTTATTGAGCTATGATTCTAAGTGAGGGGACTCCGAAGCTTCATTAGAACTATCATATATGAATGTTTATTAATTGAATGAAATTCGGGTTAGTAAGCAGGATAAAGAGGTTAATTTTATAGTACCTATAAAGGGATATCATATCGGATTAGAGTATCAATCCTAGAGGAAAATAATTGATACTGATAGTACCTAGAAAGGGGTGAAATTATATCTCTTGCTCTGAGATTATTCACACGTGTTACACGCATATTTATTTGTGTCTATAGAGTAGATTTACACGGCTTAGTGATGCGTCCATATTCCACAAGGCAGAGTCGGACATTGATACATGAAAAGAAATTAATGAGTGAAACTGGATTACCCTAGGTCTACCTATTCTCCATTCTTTAGTCACATTCGTATTCTTCTAGTGTTTAATTTATTTTATTCGTTATTTCAATTAATTGTTTAGTAGTTGATAATTCTATACCTCAAATTGTCATCTTGTCTTAATTAATTTAGTTAATAATTAAATTTATAATACGCCGTCCTTTGGGTTCGATATTTAACTTGCTCGCTTGCTTAAGTTGCAATTGATATCCTAAATACTTGGGGATTAATTTTGCGTGCAAGGAAAACGCCCATCAATGGTTACGCGGAAATATGAATTGAGTTTGAGCGTATATATAAATCCATAAGATTACATCTTTTATACTTTAGAGCGAGAGTAAACACTTATCTTGTGAATTAGATGACTTAATACTCCGTAGCGTATTATAATTGAGTGATGTTTTTACGTGAATGAAATGTATGATGCGAGTGATACTTGTTTTAAATTGATAGAATTGAATGTGTAGGAATGTATTGTACTTGACTAGATGGGCTTGTGAATTTTACACTTACTCTTGTGGTTTTGATTTCGTTGCCTCGGGATGAGCAACATGTAAGTTTGGGGGTTTGATGAGAGTGTAAATTAATGTAATTTGATTCTTGTGATAATGATCTATGATTTGATCGTAAGTCGAGAAAACTTGACATATGTAGAGGAAAGTCACGAATCAGGTGCATGTGAGGCTGTTTGAGCGGATTTTTGAAGGAAAACAGGACAAAAGTGCTCAAAATCGGAAAAAGGGTATTTTAAGACCTGGTTCGACCAAGAATGGAGGTGGTTCGACCACCGGTGCTGGTCAAACTAGGCATCTAAAGTTGTGTGTTAGAGCGGTTCGACCACGATGATGTGGTTCGAACCAAAAGCCTAAAGAGAAGCAATGGGTAATTCAGCCACGATACATCTGGTTCGACAGATGGTTCGGGTCGAACCAGATACCCACAAGTTCATTACAGGTCGATTCGACCAGGCCAAGAGTGGTTCGACCAAGAGTCCTGGTCGAACCGATGCACGAGAAGATTCCAAATCTGTATTTTTACACCTTCAATACGTGTTTTTGCTCAAAAGCCCATCTAAGGTCCATAAGGAGAGCTTATAAGTATAAAAGGAAGCCCTACGCAGCTGAAAAAGAGAATGATTCACCACCTTCATTCTATACAACATCTGAAATACTACCATCATCCATGGATCTGTGGTGAGAGATTCATCTGTCGAATCAAGTGAGAACCAAATGAAGATTCATGACGGAGGAAGACGCGACGGCGCCAGCATCTAGGTTTTACTTTGTTTCTTAATTTATCTTGTAATTTTCAAGACTATGGGTAAGATCTGTCCAACTACCATGATTGTTCTCCGATCAATCATGGGCTAGAACTGCTTCGGTAGTTCTAGGTTTTATGAAGGTTTTATGAGTTGATTGAACTTTCGTGTGTATACTCTGTACAACACTACTTGTGGTTTATTTTATATAAGACTATGCCTTTTTAATTCTGTGCATCATTAATTGTTATGTAGAGTCTGAATACAGATCTTGGTTATTGATTGAGTGCATTCACTGCTGAACAGGATTCCATGTTATGATTTTAAGTGAGGGGACTCCGAAGTCTCGTTAGAACTATCTTATATAAATACTTGTTAATTGAATAATGTTTGGATTAATATGTAGGACAAAGAGTATAACTTCCTAGTACCTATAAAGGGAGATCATATCAGGTTAGAGTACTAAGTGCATGTGAAATAATTGATACTTATAGTACCTAGAAAGGGGGTGAATTATATCTCTTGCTCCAAGGATATTCACACGTGTCACACACTTATTTACTTGTGTCTATAGAGTAGACTTGCATAGCTTAGTGATGTGTCCATACTCCACAAGGCAGAGTTGGACATTGATACACGAAAGGAAAGTTAATTAGTAAAACTGGATGCCACGAAGGACTACCTAATTTCTCACTTATTCACTTTCGTTAATTCTCTTCTGTTTATCAATTTTAATTGTTCTTTTAATTATTTGTTTATTGGTTACTTCATCATCACAACTATATTGTCATATTATTCTTAATAAGTTAGACAATAATTAAATTGATAATAATACGTCCTTTAGGTTCGATAATCACTTGGTCGCTTATGAAAACTACAATAGCATCCTTCTCACTTGGGGATTAATATTGCGTGTTGCGAATACGCTAAACAAGGAGTGTAAACCAGAAATGCATTGCGGACTCTACTGTGGAAGCAGAATATGTAGCAGCCTTTGAGGCAGCTAAAGAAGAAGTATGGCTCAGGGGCTTCTTAATGGACTAGATGTGATTCCTGATTTGCCCAAAGTAATCATAATTTATTGTGATAACAGTGGTGCAGTAGCAAACTCGAAGTAAACACGAGCCTATAAGGCGAGTAAACCCATTGAATGCAAGTACCACCTGATACGAAACATCGTTAGGAGGAGGGAGGTCGTTGTCGCTAAGATTACATCTGAGGATAACCTAGCTGATCCTTTTACTAAAAGCCTTCCAGCAAAAGCGTTCGATGGGCATGTAGAAGGAATGGGGATTAGAAGTGTGTCAACAGATATGACAGCGTAGTCTTTTAGTATAAGTGGGAGATTGTTAGATTGTATACTAAAAGTCTAGCTTTTGTATGAACAATGTTTTAACAATTTATTTGAAATGAGAATTATATGATCTAACGTGTTGCATATTATAAATTATTTATTTATATATCTGTGCAAAAGTCCATTTACTTTATACTGTAGATAATATGTTGTGCGACAACACGCAGAAGATCATATTGTCGGTTTTCTTATAAAGTATAAACATATGCTCACAACTGAAATAGACGGGGACTCTCTATCGGGATGGTTGTAGTGTGATTAGGTATTAGTTTGTCTTGAATATAGAATCACATTAGTGCACTTTGTGTATTGAGCAGGACCGCTTGAGATCGTTCAACTTATACTGACTATATAGGAGAACTTGACCTCTGTTATTATGGATGTTCGTACTCTTAATCCCTATACAATAACCTCGACACGTAAGGAAGTAGGACAAAGAGTATTTCTTTGATTTATCAATAGGTGAGAGTTACATGTAATTAAATCAACAAACTCGGTGAGTTGGGAAGTAGTGATGTCTCTATGGTGTGTACTTGATTGTAGAAGGAATATGTGTCCTATTAAATAGCTTGATGATGTCCCCTTGAGGAGCTTATAAGGATTATCATGTAAATCTTGCAAGTGGATTAATACAAGCATGATAATGAGGTTGAGTGGTACTACTCTCGGATGAGATATTAATTAATGGAGTTGCCAGTAACTTAATTAATTAATGGGCATTGTATATCTTAAACATGGGGAGACTGTCGGACTCATAATAAGAAGGAACCAATAACGTAATTATGAGATTGGAGCGGCAGTGCAGTAATAATATTTTAGTGGACTATATTATTATTATTGGACTTAAGTATAAGTTTTGGGCTAAACTTGGATATTTAAGCCCAATGGAGGCCCGACTCTAATTTCTCCTCTTGGTCCTTGCTGTAGCACATAAATAAGTCACCTCAGCTTCTCGGATCCCTAAGTTACACGCCTAACATACCATGAGAATTAGTGAGGAGAGCAGATTGAGGAGATCTTGAAGATCGTCGTCCACACCACGTCAAGATTGGACTTGGGAATACAGCAGAAGATCAAGAGGTTGTTTTCTGCAGCTGTTCATCTTCAACATACCCTGGTGGAAGGTAATACGTTTCTAATTTATTGCTTCCGCTGGTTTAGAAATATATGGAACCCTAACGGTTCACGTTAACCAAACGATCGAACGCCAACATATATATTGGTATACTGATATTTCGGTATATCAATATTTCGGTATTGGTATCAGTATGAAGAACATCATATCATAAATTTCGATACGATATTGGTATTTTCAAAAATGCCGTGTTTACCCACTCTTACACGCAGAAAGTCTGTTTTGTCTTCGATAGAGAAGAGGAAAACATTATCAGAGAGCAAGCTGCATTTCATGGAATACTTTGGGGGTCAAAGATTGCGAAAAAAGGATTCAATAGATAGAGAAATCGAGCGAGGAGTAAGTAGTATTCAAATAAAACAGAATTTATCAGTAAAAGAAGTCCCTATACCATCATTAACAGTTAAAGTAATTTCTCCTACATCAACCAAGGAAATATTTGCATAGAGATCTTCAAATGGGTCTGCCACACTGAGTCAAAATACCAATACAACACTCACAAAACCAAGGAAGAAATTGGTCCAGATCTGATATAAACTAGGGGTGTTCAGATCGGGATTCGGTAAGGATTTTTAAAAAATCCATACCGAAATTCATATAAAATTTTTTTAAAAATAAAATCTGATATTGAATCTGTAAAGAAAAAATTCGATACTGAATCCATACTGAAATTCAGTTCAGGTTCGAAATGGATTTTTGGGAAAATGGATTTTGACGGTGCGGAGCGGATCAGATCGGATTTTATCATGAGAAACGGAGTTTTGCCCATATAAATACTTAGAAGTGCAATATTGATGATTCTTACATCATGATCACGGAGGTTTGTTGACTGGCAATTGCGAACACGTAAACTTTCTTCTATAAAACACAATTAAAATATCTTGCGTTATGAATTAATATAATATATTTACTTAATTAACATATACTTACATTACATAAAAATAAAAATTATATATATATATATATATATATATATATATATATATATTAATAAAAGGTAATAATACTTTAAAAAGTAAGAAAAGACTTCCGTAATATTGCGTCACAGTTCACATTAAGAGTTTCAGGAGACATGTAAGAAGAGATAATATTTAAATAAATAGTTATACTTGAATTGATGAAAAGTGGGTATGGTGTATTGCATTATTTCATAAAATATTCACATTATAAATAAAGAATTATAAACTTTTAATGAAAAGAGATAATATATTTAATAAAAATTGATAATTATTTAAAAATATAAAATAGTCTTACATAAGATAACCTCATGTGTTGCCCTAGAAAATAATAGTACTAAGATAAAGAAAATTAATAATTTTAGATTCTTTTTAACCTTTAACTTTAAATTTAAGGTGTAATTAAATTAAAGTCTATCAAATAATATTTTAGACACAAATATGGATTATAATTTAATTTTTGCATTTTATTTTCATTAAATAAATATAAAGTATAGAGTCCATTATTATTAGGTACAATTTATATACCTTATTACTAATAGATACATTAGTATAAATATATCACTAATCAATACAATTGTAATGAGTAAAATGTCGTTCTTAACCTTATTTTGATTGTAATCAATAATAATTCAAAAAGAAAAGATATATATTATTTTAATATTAAAAAGATAAAAAATTATGTTTTTCACTCCTAAATTTTAGTGAGAGTGCAATTTCAAATAACCTAAAAATCATTCCAATTATTTTGCAAACTCATCAGGGGCGATGAATTATATTATTTTAATATTCAGAAATTATATAAAATCATTTTGGTATTCATAAATTATTATAAAAATTAATTGGATGGATTGTAATAAGGAGCGATGTTCTTAATTACATTTTTAGGTTAAAATGATTTAGAGTAAGAGAACTCTATCGTTGTTGTAAACCATAGTGACTGATGCACGTTTTCTTTGCATGTAAAATTAATCCCCAAATATGAAGGATATCAATTGCAGTTTAAGCAAGCGACTAAGCTAAATATCGAAACCAAAGGACGGCGTATTACCAATTTAATTATAAACTAATTAATTATGACAAGGCAATAAAAGTTAATGTATTTAATTATTAATCCACTAACAAATTAATTAAAATAACAATTAAAATAAAGTAGCACTAGAAGAATTCGAAAGTGTCTCAAGAATGGAGAATAGATAGCTCTAGGGTAATCCAATTTTACTACTTAACTTCCCTCTCAAGTGCAGGCCGACTCTGTCTTGTGGACTATGGACGCATCACCATGCAAATCTACTCTATCGACACAAGTAAATATTTGTGTAACACGTGTGAATAACCTCGGAGCAAGAGACGTAATTTCACCCTCTTTCTAAGTACTATCAGTATCAATTATTTTCCACGTCTAGAATCTAACCCGATATGATCTCCCTTTATAAGTACTATAAAATTACCCTCTTTATCCTGCTTACTAACCCGAATTCAATTCAATTAATAAACATTCATATATGATAGTTCTAATGAAGTTTTGAAGTTCCCTCACATAGAATCATAACATGAAATCCTGTTCAGCGGTGAATGCACTCAATCTACAACCAAGATATATATTCAGACTCAATATACCAATTGAAGATGCACAAAACGACCGTGAATATGGATTAAGAAAGCACATTCATATATAAAATCAATCCAGAAGTAGTGTTGTACAGAGGACACACAAGAGAGTTTAATTAATTCATAAAACTTTCAAAACCCTAGATCTACCAAAATGGTACTAGCCCATGATGCTGTGAATTACAATCATGGGGGTTGAAAAGATCTTACACATATGTCTGGAAAATAAAAGATAAATTAGAAAACGAATAAAACCCTAGATGTGGGTGTCGCTGCGTCCTTCTCCGTCTTGAATCCTCCTCTTGGTTCTCCTCTTGATTCTACAGACGAATCTTTAAAGTGATGGATGGATGGAGGAAAGGATGTGGATGATGGTTGGGGGGTGATCCCCCCTTGTGGGGTGTAGGATGATTGTGTTATTGTCCGATCTTCTTGGTGTGATCTACATCCTCTTTTATACTTATAAGCTCTCCTTACGGACCTTGGATGACCTTTTTAAGACGAAAACATGCAGAAACACACACTAGGGGTGTAAAAATATGGATTTGGAGCTGTCCCAGGTATTTGGTTCGACCTATGGGCTTGGTGGAACAATGGTCGAATCAAAATCGTTGGCTTAACGCACTTTCAGGCTTCTGGTACTACTCGAACCAGTGGTAGAACCACTTGTGTCGTGGTCGAACCGGTCTAAATCAGCTTGCACAGTCTCACCGTTCCGTGTATAACTTCCACATCCAAGCTCGAATTTGAGTGATTATTGTGCTCACGCGATCCAATCTTCGTTGACTTTCTATACTTATAAAGAACCCACAGAAACTCCAATAATTGAATGTGTAACAAGTCATACAAATTGGCACAGCTTACGCGACGTCACCATTTTGATCATTACTTTCTCATTTGGATTCTGATTGAGGTGTTCTTTATGTCTAAACGATCCTTTCTTCTGTGGCTTTTCAACCACTTATCACACTTTCAGGTTTGAGCTCCACATGAATACAGAAAAATTGCACAAGTTTGACGTGCATTTTTCAGCATTCATACACATGTTGCACCTTTTCTCCAACTTTGCACTTTTGATCCTTTTTCCACCTAAAACACAATAAAACACCTCAAACGCACCTTTTTCTCAAATATATTGAATATAAGATACTTGTGCTAATATATGACAATAATTCCCATCAAAAGATGTTAAAATGAATACTAAAACACGGTTATTTCCACTCTCATCAATCCCCCAAACTTACCCGTTACGCGTTCCGAGGCAACAAAATAAAAATAAAGAGAAAGAGAGTAGGAAAATGAGTGGGGAAATAAGGACTACGACAACTCTCCATTCACAATACAATTGTCCTCAACTTAGGTCATACAACTCTCATTACATGTAATAATCATTTCATAGCATACAAGTTAAGACAATAACCACCAATTCAAATGCTCCATTCACCTGTTCTCATGGGAGGTATATATCACTCACACTCAAGTGTAAAAGATGTACACTTATGGGTTAAGGTGTTTACGCTCAAATTCAATTCAAGTGCATGCATAACCATAAGCTTGCCAAAAGTCTCAAACTCTCTACCACTAAAAGTATGATTCGACAATGGGATCAAAAAAGACTTTTCTTTTGGTTGTAATGTTGGCTCTTTGGTTAAGGTAGGAAATATATGGATAAGTGACTCAAAACTTGGATCAATCAAGCGTGCCTATCATGATCTTTTATTCTTCCTCTTCATTTCAATTAAGCACAAATCCTCCTCAACTCCTTCACTTCTTTTTTTCTTTTCAAGCACAACATTTTTTTCCTTTTCCTTTTCTTCTTTTCTTTTTTCTTTCTTGAGGTACCAGTTTCTGGCACTACCTCACGCATCCTCTATAGGGTACTAGATTTAAGCACTACCATAGGGTGTTCGATTCAACGAAGTACTAGATTTAAGCACTACTCCATGATTTTCTTTAAATGCATTTTCTAGCTTCAATCACTTTTTCAAACCAATTTCTTTCCTTCCCAAACTATTATCAAACTCCATCAACACACTTTAAAAAACTATTAATTCTCGTCATAGAGTCGTGGCTCAAAAAAATTCAGAAGCTCAAAGTGGTTATTTCTCGTAGGCTGTCAAAGAATGAGATTTTTAGGCTCAACGGGGCTAACTACGGATAAACATCATTTGGTAGGGAATTGTTTGGCTAAGTGACTCATAAATTCAAGGATGGGCTAAAATCATCTTTCATCATCTAACACACATGTAGTCTGAAGCAAGACAAAAGGCAAATTCTAGAATACACACACAAGAACGATACTCACCAGAAAAGAAAATATCATATGATTATGTACATGATCAACAAGGCTCAAAATAACACATGGGTTTTTAACAAGTAATAGAGAACCATTCATGGTAAGTAATATCTTATAAGTACACATAGAACTTCATACTACAATATAACTCAAGTACAATTCCTTCATTAATTTCAAGAGCATATAAATTTCAGGCACAGTTTAAACAATATAAGCTCATATGGATCACAACCGTAAATTCAATCCATCCACTCTACGAATTAAAAGCACACATAAGAATTAGAATAAGGAAATGAGGGCACCAGATTTTTCTTCAACGTATGTACGAGCTCCTCGAGTTGTTCAACTCGGTCAGGTCAAAGCCTCAGTGTAGAACTCGTCTTGCCACCTAGTTACCTTTTTCTATCATCAAAGCTCAAATACACATCTTCACAGGATTCATCGATAATAAAATATGAGAACTATGAGAAAGACTCAATTGACTATGTAATCGACTCCACACACTAGAAATACCAACACAACACACTAAACATTAGGTAAGTTGCAAAAAATCGACATATCAACACCGGTTAAAATATTAATACGCCGCAAAAAATCAACCTTCTAACAAACGAACAACCAACAAATGGAAAAATTATACCCTTGGTGCTCATATAGTGATCATAAGACGAGGTAAGTATATCACACCCCTCAAACTTAGTAAAAACGTAAGTCGAAACTAAGTTTTAAATGAGATGTAATTGCTGAATGTGAGCACTTCAAATATAGTAATTCCTCACTCACACAAAAGAAATAAAGTAATAAAAACAGAAGGGACAAGCCCCTAACAGAGGATCATGTTTAACGTCGAAGAGTCATGACGGTTTACCGCTTTTTGAACTACTAGATCGGAGGCGGTCTTCTCGCATCCTCACCTTCAAGTACTTTCTTTTCCTCTTCTTGTCTACACTCAACACCTCAACTTTCTTGGTCACAAGTATATGAGCCTTGGAATTTTCTTCCTCCCATGGCTGTCTAGACTCCTCCTCGTCAATCTTTCACTCAAATTCAGAATCATCTATCATATTAAAACAAAGAATAAATAAGTTAGAAATCACATCTATGCTCTTGCATGATTGAGTCTCCATGGGCATCTTCATTTCTTGATCAAGAGAGAAAACCACATCTTCATTATCCATCCCCAATCTAAGCTTCTTGGCTCTCAACCTTTTTGCTCTTTCCAACTTCTTCTCTACTATAAGCCCAGTATTCTGACCTTGGGATGGCACTGGAGTAACATCAACATCAGGTAAGGCATTCTGTGTGAAAAATGATGCTAAATGAGGCGGTTCGACCAGGGTTCGACCATGAGTACTGGTCGAACAAGGTGAGTAGTGGTCGAACTATGCTTCGAAAAATGTTTTCTTCCCCGAACAGGCTGGTTCGACCAATGGTTTGACCAACAGGGTTGGTCGAATCATGAAGATTGTGGTCGAACCATTTTTAGAAAAAACAGGGTGTCGCGGACAGGCTTGTTCGACCACGGTTAGACCAATAGGGTTGGTCAAACCATGAACGTCGTGGTCGAACCGGTCTTCAGAAAATTCAGCATCTCTCGTATAGGCTGGTTCGACCGTGGTTTGACCATCAGGGTTGGTCAAACCAGGTAGGTTTTGGTCGAACCCGACATTAGAAAAATAGATGGTCGCGGACAGGCTGGTTTGACCATGGTTCGACCTACAGTGTTGGTCGAACCAGGGTGGTTCTGGTCAAACCGTCCGTCTAAATGCTCCGGAGGTTGCCTAGGTGCTTGGTTCGACCTCCAGGATGTGGTTCGACCTGCTGTCTTGGTCGAACCCTGGTCGAATCGAGCTCCAGGAGCTCTAAAATTCATTTTTGGCATCATTAGTCCCTCATACTGTGTCCCAGACCTCAATGTGATGGCTTTGCATTCTTTTGGGTTCGTTATACCTTGAGATGGGAACATTTCTTTCTTCAATGTTTGTGTCAATTGATTCACGTTCTCGGCCATCTGCCCCATCATTAAAGTAAGTTCCTTCAACTGCTTAGATAAATCTACATGCTTAGCATTTATAGTAGCCTCGATGCGGTCAACCCTTGCATCATTCCTTGTCATGTATCGATTGAAGGTATCTTCAACACTCTTCACTTCTCGCTGCTGGATACTAGGCCCGCTTTATGTCAACTCTGTAATCTGCTTCTACTGGGACTCTAGTAATTTGTTGATGTTAGCTAAACTAGAGACGATCTCATTATCCCTATTCGGCATTACTACTTGATGTTCAACCTGAGCAACTTTACCCACTACATAAGTTCCTCAAACTCTTTCCATAGGCCGGTCACGTGAATTCATAGAGATGTCTTCGAACAACGTTTTTGCTTCAAGTGCGGTCTTTGATAACAGCACTCTACCTGATGATGCATCAATAAAAACAGGCGACTCACAATCCAATCCATAATAGAAGATGCTTATGTACAGAGCTTTAGACATCCCATGCTAGGGGCACCTCCTAAGCATATCTTTGAACCTGTCCCACGCCTCATAAAATTTCTCACCCTAATTCATAACAAATTGGGTGATGTCTTGCCTCATTATTAAGATCCTTGAGGGTGGCATGCATCTCTCTAAGAACTTCTGCTGCAGTTGGACGCATGTAGTGCAGTCTGCTGCATCAAGAATCTCATACCAATCTTCAGCTCTATCAATCAAAGAGAACTTGAATAGGGCAATCCGTCTAGCATTATCATTGGCTCCAGCACCCTTCTAAGTGTTCGCATAACCAAGGAATCTTTTGAGATGCTGATATGGATCTTCAAAGCAACTTCCAGAAAAAGGATTCTTCTTTACCATGTTGATAAGAGCTGGATGTATCTCAAAATCATCATCTTCCCCCCTTGCTCCTATCAACTCCATGTTGCCAATCCCATTGTTCGTGAAAAAATCACGTATGGCAACATTATCCAGATTATGCCTTTCTCCGGTCATGTTTAACATTATGTATTATTCCTTCCTTTCTTTCCTTTCGTTTTCCTAGTGCACAAGTACCTCAGAAAAATTCAAGATTAGATAGAAATAAATAATCGCAAATAAAATTCTTAATCAACTAAAAATAATAAACTAATAATAACAGCCGTCCCCGGCAACGGTGCCAAAAACTTGATGCGCTTTTTCTTTGCACGCAAATTAATCTCCAAGTATGAAGGATATCAGTTGCGGTTTAAGCAAGCAACCAAGTTAACTATCGAACCCAAAGGACGGCGTATTACCAATTTAATTATAAACTAATTAATTAAGACAAGGCAATAAAAATTGATGGATTTAATTATTAATCTACTAACAAATTAATTAAAATAACAATTAAAATAAAGTAGCACTAGAAGAAATTGAAAGTGTCTCAAGAATGGAGAATAGATAGCTCTAGGGTTATCCAGTTTTACTACTTAACTTCCCTCTCAAGTGCAGGCCGACTCTGCCTTGTGGACTATGGACGTATCACTAAACCATGAAATCTATTCTAAAGACACAAGTAAATATGTGTGTAATACGTGTGAATAACCTCAGAGCAAGAGACGTAATTTCACCCACTTTCTAGGTACTATCAGTATCAATTATTTCCCACATCTAGAATCTAACCTGATATGATCTTCCTTTATAAGTACTATAAAATAACCCTCTTTATCCTGTTTACTATCCAGAATTCAATTCAATTAATAAACATTCATATATCATAGTTCTAATAAAGCTTCGGAGTTCCCTCACTAAGAATCATAACATGGAATCCTGTTCAGCGGTGAACGCACTCAATCTACAACCAACATATATATTCAGACTCTATATACCAATTGAAGACGTACAAAATGACCGTGAATATGGATTAAGAAAGTGCAATCATATATAAATTCAATCCACAAGTAGTATTGTACGGAGGACATACAAGAGAGTTCAATTAATTCATAAAACTTTTGAAACCCTAGATCTACCAAAATGGTACTAGCCCATGATGTTGCGAAGAAAAATCATGGGAGTTGAATAGATCTTACCCATATTTTTGGAAAATACAAGATAAATTAGAAAACGAATAAAACTCTAGATGTGGGCATCGTCGCGTCTTTCTCCGTCTTGAATCCTTCTCTTGGTTCTCCTCTTGATTTTACAGACGAATCTTTAAAGTGATGGATGGATGGAGGAAAGGATGTGGATGATGGTTGGGGGTGATCCCCCCTCGTGGGGCGTAGGATGATTATGTTGTTGTCCGATCTTCTTGGTGTGATCTACATCCTTTTTTATACTTGTAAGCTCTCCTTATGGACCTTGGATGGGCTTTTTAAGACGAAAACATGCAGAAACATGCACTAGGGGTGTAAAAATACGGATTTGGAGCTGTCCCAAGCATTTGGTTTGACTTAAGGGATTGGTCGAACTATGGTCGAATCAAAATCGGCGATTTAACGCATTTTCAGGGATCTTGTTCGACCCAAACCAGTGGTCGAACCACTCGTGTCGTGGTTGAACCGGTCTAAATCAGCTTGCGCAGTCTCATTGTTCCACGTATGACTTCCACATCCGTGCTCCGATTTGAGCTCACGCGATCCACTCTTCCTTGGCTTTATACAACTATAAAGAACTCACAAAAACTCCAACAATTGAATGTGTAACAAGTCATGCAAAGTGGCACAACCATTCTGTTCGGCACAGCTTGCGCGACGTCACCATTTTTATCATAACTTTCTAATTGGGATTCTGATTGATTTGTTCTTTATGTCTAAACGATCCTTTCTTCTGTGGCTTTCCAACCAGGTATCAAAATTTCAAGTTTGAGCTCAACATGTATACAGAAAAATTACACAAGTTGGACATGCGTTTTTCAGCATTCATACACAAGTTGCACCTTTTCTCCAACTTTGCACTTTTGATCATTTTTCCACCTAAAACACAATAAAACACCTCAAACGCACCTTTCTGTCAAATATATTGAATATAAGATACTTGTGCTAATACATGACAATAATTCCCATCAAAAGATGTTAAATTGGACACTAAAATACGCTTATTTTTACTTTCATCAGTGACCAAGTACAAAATTTATAGAATATCACCCCTAGGGAAAAGTAAAATCAAGGTGTATCCGGATTTGCCTTTAATTATGCTTTGTAAAAGTGATAGAATTTGGGTTTTGGTTTTAGACTAACAATTATGCTAAGCAATTAACTAGAAAAGCAAGTAAAAACTACAATTATCAAGGAACAAGGATGAAATGGAATGAGTGTAGTAGATCTTAGGAAGAATGCAAGACTAACCACAATTAAAATTAAGGAAGCAACCTAGACTTGTAAGAATTTAGTAGTAAACATCATCAACAATGGACTAGAAGCAATCACAATTGTACTCCTAATTGCTATGGCCAAGGTGACTAGGTTCTTATCCCTTTTACAAGATTAAATCCCCTTAGATTGGTCTTATCATCAATTCCCATGTAGGTACTACGATTCTAAGTGTTGTTCTCCTTATTTAATTACTCAAATGTCCTCTTATAAGTGTTCTAAGCATAAAAAGGGTATGACTTACTTACCCTCACACTAACATGCATGTTCATTTCACTAATTGACTCAATTCACCCCTAAAATATAATATCTGAATGACCATCCTAACATCATATGTATATAAATCAATCACACAATTAATAAAATGAAACATGAATCACAATTTAGAAGAAGAAATCTATCATCAATTCAATTAACTACTAAAAATCCCACAAATCTAGTTTAACCTCAATTCATGATGTGGCTAGCCTCACAAGAGGTCTAGCCAACAATAATCATCTTACAAACCTTACAAAGTTCATAAAATTCCATTGCTAACTTCAAATCAAAGGAAGTACAAAATGAAAGTAGTATCTCTTCCCTTGTAGATGAGGGTTGATCTTCTTCCTCCAATAGCATTCCAAGCATATAAGCCTCAAATTTCTCTAAGGATGGTATGGGTAAAGGATGTATGGAGTGAATTATGGATTGAAAGTAGTAAAAATGGATGAATTTGGTGGATTTTGGATGTAGGAGAGAGAGTGTGTGTAGAAATGGTGTGGAAGTGTGTGTTGGATCTTTGTAACTGGTCCCAAATGTCTCTCTCCCATAAATCACGCTAAAATTGGGCATTTATACCCCTTGAAATATTCTAGAACACTTGCAAACTTATTCTGAATTTCTGCCCAAGCTCGACTAGAGCTGCGCTACTCGACTCGAGTAGGCGCACTTTTCTCTGCGTGTTCTGCGTGTTGACGGAGCTTGATCCTTGTCCTGCACATGAACACGGCATGGGCATGTAGCTATATCTGATGCTTGCGCATGGCCACTGTTACAGGCCCGTACGCGGCGCATGAGACGAGCTCGATCACAAGCTCGACTCGAGCTTCAGAGCTCGACTCGAGTGTGGTCGAGTTCTGTCCACCTCTTCATTTCAGCTCCCGACTCCATTTTGCTCTGTTTTTTACCTGTTTTACATACATTTAAGCTTATTTCCACACATTTATCAATCTATATCACACTTCTCCTAATTAACATAAAACTACAGAAAAACTTACACAAATACGGATAAAAACATATAAAAATCCACAAATAAAAACACTAAAATCTAGGTAAAAATAACGACGATCAACCCCCAAACTTAAAGTGTTGTTCATCCTCAAACAACGAAAAATGATAAACAAGTGGAGAAATTTTCAGAAAATACCTAACGAACATAAGCAATAACACATCACAAGTAATAAGTACTACAAAATCACGTTAAATACTCCTGCCACATTAAACTCATAACATAAAGAATTAACAAGTTCAATCTCAAGAAGACAAAAGGGTAATCAAATTCCTTCCGGTCCAAGCCTCTCATAGGATATCAAATTCACTCAACACTCTATGAAATACGGTTACTCAACACTCATCAACCGGTTAGAACCGACGCACCATAGGCTTGCTCATGGACTATGTTCACAAGCCACCTTAGTTTCAAAAAGTGATCAAAAAGGTCTTTATCTTTGGATGTTATGTTAGGCTCTTTGGTAGGGTAGGAAAGTTTGCATAAATGTGACTTTACACATGTAGATAATCGAAGAGACGATTATTTTCTCCAACATCTTCACTTTCTATCTTCCTCCTTTTTTCAAATATTCTTAAACACTAAACATCATCATACCATGGATTCATTGAGCTTCTTTCGATTACATGCTTACTTTTCTTGATTTTTGATTTCCTTGAGCATATTTTGTTGATTTTGCTCCTTTTTCTTTTATTGAAGTTGCAAGTGTATATGCTTGGGCTTTTTTCATCCTTTTCTTAATTCACCATTTCTTTCTTTTTCTTGAACTTTTTCACATCAATCCTTATCAATCATCATCTTCTCAATTACCCACACAAAGGTTATATATATAAGGCTTAAGTGGGTATTTAAGGCTTGTATTGTACGCAAATCACAAGAAATAGGCTTAAAGGCTCAACATGGCTAACTAGGGATGATGTTTGGGTAAGTAAATTTATGGTTATGACTTCATTTAACAAGGACGGTCTAAGATCATATCATAAATTTTAATCATTCGGGCTTCGTTCCTATAGTCCATGAGCAAATTCTAGTTTGTCTAAGTTCAACTGGTCCTCTCGTCAAGAATTAACCGTGGAGACACGGCTGAGGCTGTTGTCTCACAAGTTTTTGCTTGGACCAAAAAGAACCTAACATACCTTCATACTTCTCAAAATTGAACAAATTATGTAATTCATATCACAATTTCATCTAGTAAAAATCCTTAACATGCTTACCATCACCTATCACAAATAATGCATCATAGGTCATATTCAAAAACATTTAACACCTTCTCAAAACAAACCACCAAACCAACCTAAACAAGAATAAAATACTAACACACCACATAGACAAAGACTCACCAAACTATAAACTTAACACAAACATATAACATACAAGACCAAAATCATCCACCATAAGAAATTAAAGCAAATTAATTCAACATCCATAACAAGTAATCTCAACATCCCATAACATCCAAACTATGAAAAAGAAACTAAAATACCAAAAATAAAGGAATAAAAACCACATAAAACTAAAATAAAACCCAAAGTAAACCTCCCGAAATATAAAACAATCACGAAGTCACAATGCTAGTCTATACAATCCAAATCAAGTATATATAAGCTAATGGAAATGATGACATAATCTAAAGCAAACTCTAAAGGATGTGGAGGAGGAGGCGGCTGATACGACATCCATGGGTTGTAGGCACGGTTCACTCCAAGAAACTGCATATTGAACATCATGGTCGTCATCTCCTCAATGTTGGAGATGTGACGATGGGCCTCCTCGAAGTTGTGATCCATCTGAAGTTGTCCTGCTTGCAACTCCTGGATTTGTCCTCTATGTACCTGCTAGGACTGTCTAATCTCGCTCACATTAGCCTCAAGAATTTTCCACCTCAAGTGATCTCTGTGACCTCACATAGGTGCCTGATCAAAGTGTGGTGGCTCTAGAGCGTGCTCCTCGAACTCCACCTGATATTCTTCTTCATTTTCTTTTTCTTCTTCTTCATCTCCAATATCCATAGGTACTCCCTCAACTCTCAACTTCTCTAAATCCGCATCTGCTTCATTTTCCATTCCATGTAAAACTTCTTCAACACCCTCATAGTTGGCTCGATAAAAAGCTCTCACTACCTCAGAATTATGAGCACTAGCCATGCTAAAGTTCTCAGTTGTCCTACGACCAAAGATAGTCGTCAATAAAGGAGTCGGGAGAGGGAATGGGTTGCCTCAATCCTGCTTCAAGCAATACCTATCTCCAACAAGCGCTAGGAAGTCCATCCTCACTAGTGTAGGGGCATTCAACCCTGTTGGATTGTATACTAAAAGTTTAGTTTTAGTATGAAAAATGTATAACAATTTATTTGAAATGAGAATCATAAGATCAAATGATTGCGTCTTATAATTTTTTATATGTCGATCTAATAGTCCACTTACTTTATACTGTAGATAATATGTTGTGCGACAACATGCAGAAGATCATATTATCGGTTTCCTTATAAAGTATAAACAGATGCTCACAACCGAGATAGACGGGGACTCTCTATCGGGATGGTTGTAGTATGGTTTGGTATTAGCTTGTCTTGGCTATAGAATCATATTAGTGCTTGTGTGTATTGAGCAGGACCGCTTGAGATCGTTCGACTTATATTGACTTATAGAAGAACTTGATCTCTGTTATTATGGATGTTCGTGCTCGTAATCCCTATACAATAACCTCGACACGTAAGGCAGTATGTATTTCTTTGATTCATCAATGGGTGAGATTTACATGTAATTAAATCAACAAACTTGGTGAGTTGGGAAATAGTGTCTCTATGGTGTGATGTTGATTATAGAAGGAATTCGTGTCCGATATAGGTTGATGATATCTCCTTAAGGAGCTCATAAGGATTATCATGTAAACCCTGCAGGTGGATTTATTCTGGCATGATAATGAGGTTGAGTGGTACTACTCTCGGATGAGATATTAATTAATGGAGTTGTCAGTAACTTAATTAATTAATGGACATTGTATAAACATGGGAGACTAACGGACTCATAATAAGAAGGAGTCCATAACATAATTATGGGATTAGAACGGTAGTGCAGTAATAATATTTTAGTGGTATATATATATTATTATTGGACTTAAGTATAAGCTTTGGGCTAAGCTTGGATACTTAAGCCCAATGGAGGCCCAACTCTAATTTCTCCTCCTGGTCCCTGCTGTAGCCATATACAAGTCATCTCAGCTGTCCGGAAACCCTAATCTATGAGATTAATCATGCCTAACACTGTGAGAAGGGTGAGGGAATAGCAGATTGAGAAGATCTCGAGGATCGTCGCCCACACGACGTCGAGATTGAACTTAGGAATACAGCAGAAGACTGGAAGGTTGTTTGCTGCTGCTGTCCGCCACCTTCTACGATTTTTATAAAATAGTACAGACTTCATAATTTGACGTGTGATTTACTGACGGAAAGCTACATAAGAGAGGATCATTTTCGCGTGTAGATCACTCAAATCCGACATCGGATGAGAGACTTATGCCCAAAACGGTGAGGCTGCGCAGGCTAGTGGCGAGAATTCATCATCTTCAACATATCCTGGTGAAAGGTAATACATTTCTTGTTTTCTTGCTTCCGCTGCATGTTAGAAACATATGGAACCCTACTGGTTCACGTTAACCAAACGATCAAATGCCAACAAACCCCTCACTCACCATTAGAGCTCTCTCACTAAAATCGACTCCGAGCCCCTCAGTTATCATGGTAATCATACCTCCAATCATAACTCACTGATGAGCTCGTCTCTTAGCTAGCCTCTCTGCGTGTTGGATGAATCCGCAGCCATAATGAACTCAAGCCCATGATATAAGCAATACATCATATGCAACTCCCTCTCTACTACGGAACCACTCTCCGATCTATCAAAAATAGTGTTCGATAGAATCTTTTCTAAATACCTCATCTCTTGGGCAACCAAAATATTCATTTAGAATAAGGATTTTCAACTTCGTGCCTCTCATCTCCTAACTAGAACTTGATAGAAGTAGGATATCCGTTGTGACTCTTCACGACCTCTAGCGTACTCAAGAATTCAGCTTTGAGGATCCGATACGTGAGTGGCCTCTAGTCAAAGAAATCCTCCATGTTTACATTTCTGAACATTGTCCTCAAGTCATCTTCAAGCCCAAGATTAACCATTATCTGTTGATCTTGGAATCTAGTAGCTTGAATTTTTGGAAATATTGCCTCCCACCTTGAAGCATACTTCAGCCAATCATCAACCAAATCCACATCCATATCTATCGGATGAAATCCTTCTATGATCAAATTAGCATCACAAAGTGCCAATTCCTCTTCATTGAGTACAACGAAGTCTTGTCCCCTTTCTCTTAGAGCCATCTACACAACAAAAATTCAACAATTAAGTCACAACTTCAAAGCATACTTTCCAATTTAGCGAAGTAAGCTCATATTAGTATCAAGTAGTCCCCACAAGCATGATTTTCATCGAAAGGAACAAGCGAGTTATCATTAAGCCTCAACATCACTTATCATGTTCTCATCATGAATTTATCATAAAAAATTCAACCTTTGTACTTCAAAACTTTCAATCCAATCAACAAGTGATCATTATGCAACCATAATGTCCAATTTTAACTTCAATTTACACCAAATAAGCATTGAATTGAATACATGGTATGCACATTACAAACTTGCAAATTAGACTCCAATTCTCATCATACTTGTCATACTTAAAACATTTACTTCATTCCAATCAATACTCCTGCACCAATTTCACAACTATGCTTATCAATTCAACCAAAATCCCCAATTTTGGGCTTTTATGAACCCTAACTTGAAAAATTCAAAATCAAAATTCCACCAATTCACATCATATTCCAAGTCAAGATATCATCTTTTACTTCATTCTCATAACAATTCATCACTTGAACAAACATCTCAATCCTATTTAGTCATTTCACAAATTATCCCCAATTTTCAAGTCATGAACTCTAGTTCAAATATTCAATCAATTCACGAATTCATGTTAAAATTTCAAGTTTAAACCTCATTACCATGCTTCAATCATCATATTAAACAAGGCCCATGCTTCAATTCAAAGAATTAAACACCAATTCAAAGTATTAGGATAAAAATTCATTCCTTGCAAAACTGGATGAAGAATTCAACTTTTGGAAGATTTGGATGGATGGAAATGAAGATTAAACACACTACTAACCAATTAGAGTGAGTTTTGAAGCATTGAAGTGGATTCAGAGAGTGTACGGGCGAACTGGGCACGATGCGAGCTCCCAAATCGACGGACTGGTTCTGCAGAAATGACCTGAAGTCGCGATTTTTTATTCTGACTTTTTATACATCTCGACTCGAGCTACGCAGCTCAACTTGAGTTCCTATGCAGGACTCGAGTCGAGTTCTGAACTCGGCCTCCGACTAGGCCTGTTACTGCTTCTGATGTTGGAGCTCAGCCACGTTTACATTGATTAGCCATTTTGTAGTATGGATGACCAATTAAAATAATTTATCGAACCACAGGGAGGTCGGCGCTAGAGCTTAAGCGAGATCACGTTTATCACAATTTTATATAGACGAATCATCGATGGTATTAGTGATCAAACAAGAAAATAATCAAAGCAAGCAAGCAATGATTAGCAAACAAGGTTGATGGATGAAATGAGTGGTTTTCCAAGTTGAGCAAAAATGAGATTAACAAAATTTAAGAAGTGGAAATCCTAGGATAAATGCATCAAATTCATATGATCATGGGTATAAGATTAAGGGTCAACAATAGGTTCACGTAAACTCCTTCTCAAGATGAATAGGATATGGAATAAGGCTCAATGGATTGGTTCTCACTCAAACAATTCCAACTAGGTACTAAGCTTGAAATGAGAGTCCCTTCACACGATTAATCAACCTCTAGATCAAACCAATCGGATGTCCTATCAAAAAGTTCTAAATAATAAAGGACTTCTCAATCTCTTTACAATTTATAATGCACATGAAGTGTTTGATGAAATGATTCAATTAATTATCCTAAATATGCAATTGACTTCTCAATCTAATCACATGTTTAAAACAACAAACCACACAAATCATCATAAACCTCAAGATCTAAAGCATCAATAATAGAAAATCAATTAACTCAATCAACATATTAATTTAAATACATAAATCCCAAAATTATCCAACAACTCTCATGTTGCTAATCTCACAAGGGAGATTGGTCTATCATCTTCATAAAGAAATTAACATAGACAATTAAATCTTTACAAACCATGATAAAACTATAAGGTTTAATACAAAGATTGAATGGAAGCTCCCTTGATGTCACTTCAATGGTGATCTCCTCTCATTCTTTGCACTTTCCTCTCTTCCTTGATCCTTTTCCTTCACTTGGATGTAGAAAATAATGGTAGGATGATGGTAGATCCAAAGGATGAAGAATGGATGAAGATGATGGTGTGAAATGGAGAAAATAGTGTGTGAGGTGTGTGGGCAGCTGTGAATTTCGGATCTAGATGATCAAAATGTTGAATGTAGTGGTATTTATACCCTTGTTGGCCTTCTAGAAGAATCTGGAAATTTCAGCAATTTTAGCACCAACACGGCTAGTGTGCTGTAATACGGCTCGAGGCGTGTAGGGCACACGGTCAACGCTGGCTTCAAACAGCGTACGGCTCATGCGCAGCCATGTGGCCATGTTGTGTCTTCTGATGCTCGCACACGGTCATTCTGGACAGGGCCGTGTTTGGTACACCGCCCGAGTTTCTGCACACGACCCGTGTTCTGCACTCGGCCACAAGGGTGGCCGAGTTGGTGTTTCAGGCTACAGCGCACGACTTTCGCTTACAGACCCATGTGCGGAACTAGGGTCATGTACGCGGCACGACTCGTGTTCCTGCACACGGCCGGCCGTGTTCTTGTTGTCATGTTTCCTCTTTCACTATTTTGGCTCGTTCCTCCTTCGTTCTCCCTATTTTAAGCTCATTCACACACATTTCCATAAAAACACATAACACAAACAAAGTACACATAAAATACGGATAAAATAATACGAAAACACATATAAAAAGACACTAAAATCTAGGTGAAAATGTCACTCATCACACATGCCCAAGTCCTGCACACGGTCGAGCTCTGTACCATGTTTTTGCCTTTTTCGAACTCCGAACCCTGTTTTCCCTGCTCATTTGCTTCCGATACAACTTATATATGCTTAAAAACTCATTAAAACCAATTATTTTCACATTTATGACCAAATAATAGACTAGCATGCACTTCTACACCACCAAACAAACCAAAACGAACCAAACTCATGAGAAAAATTTTAAAATTTACCCATTTTACACAATACAATTACTCTATCAACATCAATATGATAAATCAAGAACATACTCAAGTGGTGAGTCACACCACACAATCTCCTCCCAAACTTAAATCGAAACAATTTGAGAATTAAGTTTGCAAAATGTGGTGAGACTTACCTTGTAGTTTCCAACGATGATCTTCATAAAATTACCTTGTGATGACTCATGTGCAATCCAATTATTCATGGTATGTTCACCACCCCCCCCCCCAAACTTAAACTAACACATGTGTTAAAATTTAAGTTCGCAAAGATTGGTGTGACATATATCTACATTCCTCATCAAGTACACCTTGTCTCCTCCATACGCATTTTTCTCAATGAGCACTATCAACCTACATACCAAAAATATAAGAAAAATAAAACTAAACAGGAAAACTTGCTAAAATGGATTTCCTCCCATTAAGCGCTCGATTTAACATCGTCGAGCTAGATGCATTTAGGCTTTTTAACAATCAAAGAATTCCAAGACCCCATCGGGCCTCATCTTCACTTTAAACATTTCCTTAACAACCCTCTTATCCACACTTGTTGCTCCACTACTACTTGAACTCGATTCATTGCCTCTTTTTCCCACGTTTTCAAATCTCGGGGGTCTTTTATCAATCTTCCAATCAACTTGTGGATTTTCCCTAAACTTATTCCTCTTCGGAGAATAATTTCCTGCAAATTCAAGTAAAAAGTTAGTTAATTCTTCATCTTTTAGAATCTCACTTACCACTCGATCTCGATCATCTGGAGGCTTAATGGGTGGCTTCAAATGAAGAGCTCCCCCTTTTAAATTCTTTCTTGATAGCACCAATTCTCTTTCATTTGATCGGAGTGTGAGTTCCTTCTTATCCATATCAAATTTTGCTCTTCCTATTGCCAAAAGCGGCCTTCCAAAAATAAGTGGAATTAATGGATCCTCTTGCTTTTCAACTACCATAAAATCCACCGGAAAGACAAAATCCTCTATTTTCACAAGCATATCCTCCACAACTACACGGGGCTTTATCATTGAACCATCCATTAATCCAATTTTCACATACGTTTCCTTTAACCTCCCAATGCCAAGTTTTTCAAAATTTTCCAAAGGCATCACATTAATGCTTGAACTAAGATCACATATAGCATTAAAATATTCCCCATTTCCAATTTTACACGTAAGAACAAATTTACCGGGGTCCTTAACCTTCAATGAAGCATCAACTTCAACAATTTCATGATCTTGATTAAACATCACCTCTTCATCACAATTACTTTCATCATCAAATGAAGACAAAAATTCACAAATAATTCTCTCATCATAAAAGACAAATCATCATCAATGGCAACTTCCTCCTCCACTTTGGGCACAACTTCATCACAAACT
Organism: Pogostemon cablin; assembly: GCA_023678885.1. Lineage (NCBI taxonomy): Eukaryota > Viridiplantae > Streptophyta > Magnoliopsida > Lamiales > Lamiaceae > Pogostemon > Pogostemon cablin. The sequence continues at coordinate 14,778,695 of CM042964.1, read as the reverse complement.
TCTTCTTTAACCTTTGAAATAATATTTGTTATTTCCACCAACCCTTTCTCCAGCTTACTTTCCATATTGCAAACGGTAACATACAAACATTGTTCTTTAGGATTATTGACGGATGTAGAGGGAAACTTACCCTTACGATGCATTTCACCTTGCTCGGTTGCCATTTAACTCATTTGAGTTTCAAGTGCTTTGATTCTCTTATCACGCACTTCATCTCTTTGCCTTCTCTCCTCCTTATCTTCCTTCATAAATTCAAACACCTTTGCCATTTGATCTTCCACCGTAGGCTTCCCTTCTCCATTTGGAGCTTTCTCTCCTAGATTAGTTGATGCGCGTTTTCTTCGCACGCAAAATTAATTCTCAAGTATTAAGGATATCAGTTGCAGTTTAAGCAAGCAACCAAGTTAAATATCGAACACAAAGGACGGCGTATTATCAATTTAATTATTAACTAAATTAATTAAGACAATATGGCAATTAAGTTTGAGGTTTGAATTATTAATCTACTAAAATAACAATTAAAATAAAATAAACACTAGAAGAATTACGAAAGTGGATCAAGTAGGAGAATAGATAGCTCTAGGATAATCCAGTTTCACTCATTAATCTCCCTTTCGTGTATCAATGTCCGACTCTGCCTTGTGGAATATGGACGCATCACTAAGCCATACAAATCTACTCTATAGACACAAGTAAATATGCGTGTAACACGTGTGAATAACCTTGGAGCAAGAGATATAATTTCACCCCCTTTCTAGGTACTATCAATATCAATGATTTCCCTCTAGGATTGGTACTCTAACCCAATATGATCTCCCTTTATAGGAGTCCCCTCACTTAGAATCATAACATGGAATCCTGCTCAGCAGTGAACGCACTCAATCAATAACCAAGATATGTATTCAGACTCTACATAACAGTTAATGATGCACAAAACAACTCTGAGTATGAATTAATAAAGCATAGTCTTATATAAAATAAATCCACAAGTAGTGTTGAACGGAGTACACACACGAAAGTTCAATTAACTTGTAAAACCCTTATAAACCCTAGATCTACCAAAACGGTTCTAGCCCATGACGTTTCGAAGAACAATCATGGGTGTTGAATAGATCTTACCCTTAGTTCAGAAAATACAAGATAAATTAGGAAATAAATAAACCCTAGATGTGGGCATCGTCGTGTCCTTCTCCGTCTTGAATCCTCCTTTTGGTTCTCCTCTTGATTCCACAGATGAATCTTCAAAGTGATGGATGGATGGAGGAAAGGATGTGGATGATGGTTGGGGGGTGATCCCCCCTTGTGGGGTGTAGTATTGTGTTGTGCTTCTCCAATCCAATCTAATCTCCCATCAATAATACTGTGATCTACATCCCCTTTTACACTTGTGAGCTCTTCATTTGGATCTTGCATGTGCTTTTACTTGAGGCACACGTCAAATTTGGTAAAAGAAACCTAGAATTACCAAAAATAACACCAGCATAATTCCGTTCGACCAGACCTCCATTGGTCGAGCAAAGCCTCCTGGTCGAACGCTGGTCGAGCAAACTCTCTGTAAGTTTTTGCACATTTTGTTTGACCAAACTCCATCCGTTTGACCAAGATGATTCTGGTCGAACGACTTCTCTTGGTCGAGCAACGCTTCTGTAAGTTTCTGGGCATTTTTGCTTGACTTGGCTCCCTTGTTCGACCAAAATGATGATGGTCGAACAAGCCTCCGAGGTCGAACAACCATCGAAAAATGCCTAAAAAATCATGTCTTCCGATTTCGAGCCCTTAAGACCTGTTTTCCTGTATAAATATGCTCAAAACACCTCAGTAGCCTCTGATTCATGAATTTTCTATAAATAACCCGATTCGTCTTTAATAATCGACCAAATCACACACAACTTCCACACAAATCCGAGCCAAAAACATGTGAATTTACACTCTCATCATTAGTGCCCTGTGGAAGAGTAAGACATTCCCTTGATTTCCATACAACAAGTTTTCATACCTACTAGGTTGGTGAAAATTACCACCAAAATTCCTTTGACCAAATCCCCCTTGTCTTTGCGGATATCCCCCTCCGTAGTTACCAAAATTACCTCCATAGTTCTCTATGAAATTCCTCCCTTGCATGAAGGTAACTTCCTCAAGTGACATTTCTGGTTGGCACCAAGTATCTTGAAATCCAAAATTAAGAGACATACCTTGTTGAGGCATAGGTATATGCATTTGACACTATTGAGAAGATTGACCCATATTAGGCATAGAAATGTCTTGTTGAGGATTTGGAAAAACTTGTTGATTCATCAAAGGCATAGAATTCAGAGACACTTGAAAATTAGAATTCATCCTCTTAAGTATCTCCGAAATTGGCTTTTCGGTTACATCCTCCTTAAGTGCTTCCACCTTCTTCACTTGTTGCATGCACACTTCTTCCATCTTAGCAATTCTTTCCCTTTCATACATCCCCGATGCTCTATCCATAGGTCATTGTCTCGTGTTCAAAGCAATCTCTTCACATATAGAAATGGCCCTTTTCGGAATTTGCCTCAATATAGAACCTCCCGCCGAAACATCAATACGCATTCTCTCACTTCCATTCAATTCTGCATAGAAAAATCCCACTTGTTGATCTTCGGGAAACCATGTTGTGGACACTTCCTTAGCATCTCTTTGAAACGATCCCAAGCCTTACTAAAGTTTCAAGAGGCATTTGCTTAAATTGGAATATTTGAACTTTTAGATGTAACATCTTCGATGGTGAAAAATACTTGCTTAATAACCTTTGAGCCAACTCTCTCCATGTAGTGCAAGAACCCGTAGGTATTGTACTATACCAAGCCCTAGCTCGATCCCTTAATGAGAAGGAAAAGTGCTTCATCTTGATAACATCTTAACTCACTCCATTAATCTTGATGGTATTAGCCAACTCCGTAAACTGTGTCAAATGAGCATTAGGGTCCTCTAACGGACCTCTACTAAATTGATTGGCTTGCACCATTTGAATCAACCCCGTTTTGATCTCTAAATTGTTAACATTATGGGCGGTCCCACAGCATAATTCCCAAATTGAGTTTGGAAATGATCTCGGATATTCATCCCCACTCTATTATATCCATGACCTCGAGGTTGATGTTGCACTATCAGAGGAGCTTGTTGATTATTTCTAGCTTCTTGTTGTGCTAACAAGTGTTTGATAATGTCTTGCAATTGTTGGTTTTGCAAGTGTACTTGATGAAAGTTTCCTTGTTGAACAAATTCCGGATGAACATTTCCCCCATGAGCATTATCAAGTCCTCGTGGAAAGTTCCTCACATTCCCTTCTTCATCAACCATGTTGGCATTATCTATTCCGTTTTCCATAACTTCCTCTGTAGGATCTAACACTTCCCTTCTTTGTCTTCTTAAGGTAGCTTCCAATTTCAAATTCAAAGGCTCAATGGATTGAGACCTCGAACGAGTTCACATGTACCCACAAGAATTTCCAAATTAGCTCACCAAACAACCAAGACAAGTAAACAAATAAAAGAAATAATCTTATCAAAACTAATCGAATTCAAACTTGTTACAACCAAGATTTTAACATTTCCCCGGCTAGCAGCGCCATGTTCTTAGCCTCATTTCTAGGTGAAAATGATTTAGAGTAAATTTATAGAATATCGTCCCAAGGGAAAAGTAAAATCAAGGTGTATCAGGATTTGCCTTTAATCATGCTTTGTAAAAGTGATAGAATTTGGGTTTTGGTTTTAGACTAATAATTATGCTAAGCAATTAACTAGAAAAGCAAGTAATAACTACAATTATCAAGGAACAAGGATGAAATGGAATGAGTATAGTAGATCTTAGAAAGAATGCAAGGCTAACCACAATTAAAATCAAGGAAGCAACCTAGACTTGTAAGAATTTCGTAGTAAACATCATCAACAATAGACTAGAAGCAATCACAATTGTACCCCTAATCCCTATGGCAAAGGTGACTAGGTTCTTATCCCTTTTAAGATTAAATCCCCTTAGATTGGTCTTATCATCAATTCCCATGTAGGTACTATGATTCTAAGTGTTGTTCTCCTCATTCAATTACTCAAATGTCCTTTTATAAGTGTTCTAAGCATAAGAAGGGTATGACTTACCTCCCCTCACACTAACATGTATGTTCATTTCACTAATTGATTCAATTCACCCCTAACATATAATATCGGAATGGCCATCCTAACATCATGTGTATAGAAATCAATCACACAATTAATACAATGAAACATGAATCACAATTTATAAGAAGAAATCCATAATCAATTCAATTAACTACTAAAAATCCCACAAATCTAGTTTAACCTCAATTCATCATGTGGCTAGCCTCACAAGAGGTCTAGCCAATAATAATCATCTTACAAACCTTACAAAGTTTATAAAATTCCATTGCTAACTTCAAATCAAAGGAAATACAAAATGAAAGTAGTATCTTTTCCCTTGTAGATGAGGGTTGATCTCCTTCCTCCAATAGCATTCCAAGCATATAAGCCTCAAATCTCTCTAAGGATGGTATGGGTGAAGGATGTATGGAGTGAATTATGGATTGAAAGTAGTAAAAATCGATGAATTTGGTGGATTATGGATGTAGGAGAGAGTGTGTGTAGAAATGGTATGGAAGTGTATGTTGGATCTTTGTAACTGCTCCCAAATGTCTCTCTCCCGTAAATCACGCTAAAATTGGGCATTTATACCCCTTGAAATCTTCTAGAACACGTGCAAACTTATTCTGAATTTCTGCCCAAGCTCGACTCGAGCTACGCTACTCGACTCGAGTAAGCGCACTTTTCTCGGCATGTTCTGCGCGTTGACGGAGCTCAACGTGGCTCCTGCACACGGACACGGCATGAGCGTGTAGCTATTTCCGATGCTTGCGTATGGTCACTGTTACAGGCCCTTGCGCGGTGCACAACACGAGTTCAAGCACAAGCTCGACTCGAGTGTGGTCGAGTTCTGTTCACCTTCTTCATTTCAGCTCCCGACTCCATTTTGCTCAGTTTTTTTACCAGTTATACATACATTTAAGCTTATTTCCACACATTTATCAATCTATATTACACTTCTCCTAATTAACATAAAACTCCACCAAAAGTTACACAAATATGGACAAAAACATACGAAAATGCACAAATAAAGACATTAAAATCTATGTAAAAATGACGATGATCAGCGATTATTTTAGTATTAAAATTTTAATTAAAAAATTAACTGGATGGATCATGAATGAGTAAAAGATGAATTAAATTATTTTGGTATTAAAAAATATCTAAGAACAATTTTGGCATTCAAAAATTATTTAAGAAATTAATAGGATTAGGAACGATAAATTAGATTATTTTGATATTAAAAAATTATTTAAGTTACATTTTGGAATTAAAGATTATTTAAGAAATTAACAGGATGGATCGATGAATTAGATTATTTTGGTATAAAAAGTTATTTAAGAATCAATTTGGTACTAAGAAATTATTAAAAATTATTTAAGAATATTTTGATAATTGGAAATTATTTAAAATATTAACAGGATGAATCAAATATTACCATAATAAGATATTTTCACGATATATTAAAAAATATTAAGAAATATATTGGTATTTTCCACGATGTATTCTAAATATTTAGAAATATTTTGATATTCAGAAATTACTTAATTGACAGATTATTATGATATTTAGAAATTAATTAAGAAATTACCGAATAGATCAAATATCAGCATGATAAGAACAATATATTCAGAAATATTTAAAAATATTCAGAAATATTTAATTTTAATATATTTGCTTTGAGAAATCCTATACTCATATTCAGAAGTTAATTTATAAATTGACGACAGTTCTCTCCAGAACCTGCCCGCGGGCTGTGGTTCGAGGAAGAACAGATAATCATAATCTTCTTTATTATATTCTTCGAAGAATAAGTTTTTAGATCCGACCTCACAAAATTCTAAAAAGATTTACGAAGGGAAAAACCTAATTTTCACTTACAATCCATTTAATAGGTTGGTCGAATTCATTACTCTTCTATATTGTAATAACCCCACCTTGGTTGTAGAAGATGGGTAAATGGGCGGTGGTGGAGAAAAAAGGGATGAAGGAAATTGGCATGAATAAGGTGAATACATTTCTTTGTTTTTGGTCTGGCTTTTGATTTTTTACAGAAAGAAGATGTTTATTTCTCTAATGTGATGTTCAGCGATGAATGTTGGAGATTGGTGAGAAGGTTATATTATGAATTTCACTTTCACATATTGTATCTATTAGTAATATTTTGCACTATTGTATCTATAATTAATAATTTTAGTATATATTTTGTACTTGGTAGTAATAAATCCTATAAAATATAATAATTATTTATTAAGTATACGATTACATTTAGACTTTAGAGACCATTTACTTTATTCATTATGTTCTCTGAAATAATACTTTGAACTTTGAACATATTATTTTATTTACTTCCTGCAAAAAGAGGAAAAATAAACAAAACTATAAAAGGGTGATATTTAAAAAAGGGTTAATTGCAAAAAAAACCACGAACTTTACTTCTATTACAAATTAATCCTCACTTTTAAGAAATTGCAAAAAAACCACTACCTTTAAGTATTGCTGCAAAAAAAACTTTACTTTAATAAAAAAAATTTGGTTTATTTTGCAACAATACTTAAAGATGGTGGTTTTTTTTTTTTTGCAATTTCTCAAAAGTGATGATTAATTTGCAATAGAAGTAAAGTTCATGGTTTTTTTTTTTTTTTTTTTGCAATTAAACCTTAAAAAAAGCCATATAAAGGCACTAGCACTAAAGATGACTTTCTGGGGAAGGATTCCTTATTTTGAGTGGTGATCACAGTGCGGTTTTACTGTCTTTTTTGGCTAAATCGAAATTATCTTGCCTAGTGTGATTCAGTAATATTTGTGATTTTAAACCACGATTTTCTAAAAATATTATCATGCGGTTTTGGCGGTTTCATTTATAAAATAATGTGATCTTATATTACATTGCTGTTGGAATACATAAGCATGTTGAAAACACATTAAACATGCTAATGTAATACAAAAATACAATGAAAACTCATTACACATGCTGATGGAATACATAAGAAATAACACAATATATCTGTGTAACACCTGCACATATCAAATCCATTTGACAATAGTTTACAAATATAAAATAGCAAGACATTGTTATGTCTTCTTCTTTTTTTCTATTTAAAATATTATTTTGGCACTATTATTTATGCAGCAAGTTGAATTCGATCCGTTCGCTATATACATTATATCAGTTGTACGAATGCACACAAACATCCACACACACCTTTAAATAAAACCAAAAAAAAAGAAAAAAATTAAACTCTTCTCTTAAAATATAGAATATATATTTATTTATTTATTTTTATGAAGACAGGACATTGATCTTGAATAAGAAAACAATAATCAAATATGAATGTATAATGTAAACATCGTACTCTGTTATCAACGAAAAGAAAACTATAACAAACATAAAAGAAGGGGTACAAACCTAATTTTTGCTTAATGACTCATCCGTTTGTCTCCTTCTTCAATTCTCAAAATCTATGGATTCTTGGAGTTTATGTAAGTCTGAAGAAGTTTGTAATCGATCATTTTATATTGTAATTGACGGAAATTTGGTGAAGGGAGATTGAGAAAAAATCTCAATCCAGAAACATCATTCACGAACTCACATTTTGGTGAAGGGACATTGGCAGCTATTTGGTAATGGGGGGATTAGACCGTAAATGAGTGTTTTAGGCTTTTAACTTAAGTGTTAAAAGACAAACTAGTTAGCCTAATGGGCCTGTAGAGAAATAAGCCAACTACTTAAAATCAAATATGTCTACAATCCCCCCCACACACACAAAACATATATATATATATATATATATATATATATATATATATATATATATATATATATATATATATATATATATATATATATATATATGTTAGCATATATACATCAGATGGTCGCTTCGGTGCAGTGCAATTTTATTGTAAAATTGAAACTGCACTGTTGGAGCGGTGCGGTTTCACACAATATAATTAACAGCGGTTTTCACTTAATAATTATTACTCTCAGTACACTAATTTCAAAATTATCATTTATTTACAACTTACATATCTTACTTTATAATATATTTATTATCTAAAAATATCAAATTAATCATAAAAAGCAAGTCAAAATTTAACTTTTCTAGAACTTTCTATATAATTGTGAACTTATTTTGGGATGAAGGAAGTATATACATGCATTATCTCATATAAGGGAAACACTTGTATAAGATCATTTTTACACCTTAAATAGTCATCATTTTTTTTATCAAAGATATTAACATTTTTCATTGAAAATGTTATCAATTTTTATATATACTACGAATTGGTCATGAAATAATTTACTGCACCCTTATAACTTTTTATTAAAATATTAGCACTTTTTATCTGTCTCACGGGAGTTTTCTCATGAGACAGTCTCATACGAGTGTTTATACACCTTTAAATTCAAATAAACGATGAATGAATATAACAAACCAATTTTTTTCATAACAAACCATTAGGATTTTCATAACAAACTTTTGTAATGTCGAATATTTACAAAAACTCAACATAGTTTTCGTTCTGATAAAGTGGCAGATAACTCAAATATTGTCTTTTTCTTTTATTCATGAGTCATTTACCATGATATTAAGATTGGGTATTGCTTGACCTTGCCGGTCTCTGCGTGATTTGTAATCTTCATGTAACTTGCTGCCGTTGTTTAAGACCCATCTAATTATTAGTTCACTTTTTGTCTGTGATTCTTCTTGTGCTCTGTGCTAAACATGGCTTCCATTTGTTTATGCATGACATCATTGTATATAAAAACTGATTTCAATATTTGGAAATAAAAGATGAAATGTGTTTTGATACAACAATGTGTATTTAAAGCTATTGATTGAACTTTTTCGGAAATAATCACCGAAGAAGAGAAATCTGAAATGAATGAGCTTGCATTATCATCTTTTATCTTAAATCTATATGACTCTATGCCAAGAAAGGTTGAGAATTTTACTTATGCAAAACAATTGTGGGAAAATTCGGAAGAATTATATAATGTGTCATCTTTGTTTAGTAGAATATTCCTGCTTGAAATTTTTTCATTTTAAATTAAATTTAAACAAGGAGATGATGAGAGTGTAAATTCATGTAATTTGAGCTCTGATTCTTGTGATAATAATAAATCAAGGTATGTAGTAGAAAGTCACGAATCAGGTGCGTGTGAGGCCGTTTGAGCGGATTTTCGAAGGAAAACAGGACAGAAGTACTCGGAACCGGAAAAGGGGTATTTTAGGACCTGGTTCGACTAAGAAGGAAGGTGGTTCGACATCGGTGCTAGTCGAACCAGGCATTTGAAGTTATGTTTCAGAGCGGTTCGACCACGATGCCGTGGTTCAACCAGGCGTGATGGTCGAACCGTGGACAAACCAAAAGCCTAAAGAGAAGTAGTGGGTGATTCGACCATGATACATCTGGTTCGACCGATGGTTCGGTTCGAACCAGATACCTACAGTGCATTACAGGTCGATTCGATCAGGCCATGAGTGGTTCGACCAAGAGCCTTGGTCGAACCAGTGCATTACACCTTCAGTACGTGTTTTCGCTCAAAAAGCCCATCCAAGGTCCATAAGGAGAGCTTACAAGTATAAAAGGAAGCCCTACGCAGTAGGGAGAGATACCATAAACAATTCACCACCTTCATCCTACACAACATCCAAAACCCTAACATCATCCACGGAGTGTGGAGAGAGATTCGTCTGTCAAATCAAGTGAGAACCAAGTGAAGGTTCAAGATGGAGAGAGACGCGACGGTGCCCGCATCTAGGGTTTACTTCACTTCTTAATTTATCTTGTAATTTTAAAGACTATTAGTAAGATCTATCCAACTACTATGATTGTTCTCCGACCAATCATGGGATAGAACCGCTTCGTTAGTTCTAGGGTTTATGAAGATTTTACGATTTGATTGAACTTTCGTGTGTATAATCCATACAACACTACGTGTGGTTTATTTTATATAAGACTATGCTTTTTTAATTCATACTCAGAGTTTTTTTATGCATCATTAATTGTTATGTAGAGTTTGAATACATATCGTGATTATTGATTGAGTGCGTTCACTGCTGAGCTGGATTACATGTTATGATTTTAAGTGAGGGGACTCCGAAGTCTCATTAGAACTATCTTATATAAATACTTGTTAATTGAATCTTATTCGGATTAATAAGTAGGACAAAGAGAATAACTTCATAGTACCTATAAAGGGAGATCATGTCGGGTTAGAGTACTTAGTACACGAGAAATAATTGATACTGATAGTACCTTGAAAGGGGGGTGAGTTATATCTCTTGCTCCAATGATATTCACACGTGTCGCACGCCTATTTAATTGTGTATATATAGTAGATTTGCATGGTTTAGTGATGCGTCCATACTCCGCAAGGTAGAGTCGGACATTGATACACAGAAGAAAAATTAATAAGTAAAATTGGATGGCCCGAAGGACTACCTAATCTCTCACTTATTTACTTTCGTTTAATCTCTACTGCATGTTTATTTTAATTGCTATTTTACTTATTTGTTTATTGGTTACTTAATCACCACAACTATATTGTCATATTAGTCTTGATAAGTTAAATTATAATTAAATTGATAATAATACGTCCTTTGAGTTCGATAATCACTTGGTCGCTTATCAAAAACTACAATAGCATCATTCACACTTAGGGATTAATATTGTGTGTTGCGAAAACGCTCAACAAGTTTTTGACGCCGTTGCTGGGGACGGCATTAATTATTGCACTATGACAAAATTGTGGAAAGACAACGGGAAATCCCCGTTGTCGTAGCCCCTCAAGCTCCGCTGTTAACCCGACAGTTATTAAAAGTCTGAACTTTTACGGTGGAAAACCTGTTGCCGTAGGCTACTTTTAGCAACGGCGCATCCCAGTTGTTGTAGCCATTAAATATCCTTTGTTAAATCATTTGTTGGTAACAAAAATATGTTTTAACAACGGAGAAACCCCATTGTCATAGCCATCTACGACAACGGGTAATCCCCGTTGTTGTAGCTCAAAGTCTTCGTTGTTAACCCAACAGTTGTTAAAGGTACCAACCCTTAACAATGATTATTGCTCCGTTGTTGTATCTAAGCTTTTACAACGATATATCCCCGTTGTTGTTTTTGACATCCCCGTTGTATCTAGTTAAGACAACGGGTAGTCCCCGTTGTCGTAGCTCCAAATCTCCATAGGATAAGTCATAAAAAATAGATGAATTGTTAATCCGGGAGTTGTTAAAGGTACCAACCCTTTAACAATGGTTTTTGACCCGTTGTCGTATCTATGCTTTTACAACGGGTATCCCCGTTGTTGTATCTATTTTACACAACGGGTAATTCCCGTTGTTGTAGCTCCAAATCTCCGTTGTTAATCCAGGACTTGTTAAAGGTTTCTTACATTTAACAATGGAATTGCGTTGTATATTCTTTTCAAAAGGGTTTTTCAACATTGTTGTTAGTTACATCTCCGTTGTCATAGCTATATTTAACAACAGTTTGTGCTCGTTGTCGTAGGCTATATCCCCGTTGTTAATAACAAATTTTTAACATGTTTAAATTTAATATGAAAATAATAAAATTGCCATAATCCTTGATCTTCAATACAACACAGCTAATTTTTACATGAAATCATTCAAATTTAATTGTACTCCAAATACAAAAACCTACATCAATACGTTCAAATATAACATCCCAACATCTCTCTCACACAAATGCAATTCACCAACAATAATTAAAATACATCATAATGTACCCATGATCAACAATATTATCTTCAAATAAACATAAACAACAAACCGTTCATCATGTTTCCCATTCTTTCTACACACTTTAGTCTTTTAGTGAGGCTGGTAAAGAAGACATAAGCTAAGGTTAGCACAATCGAAGTTGTTCTCATTACAAGATATATTACAAAATTACCTCTTCCTACATAAGTCTTTGTCATGTGTTGTTGGATGCATGAAGTCCACTCTTTCCGCACTTCATCAATATCTATCTCACAGTAATTTTTTTCAATGAACTATGGAACGCAAAACTAAGCACTTATAACCACAGTATCATGAGAATAATAAACAATAGAAATATGATAAGACTACTTATAATTGATTGTATCATTTCAATTTTTCACTATTCCACGCAATGACCTTTCATAGAACATGGTCTTTCTTTTAGAATTAAAAATGTTGGAAGTCTGTGATCACTGATCAGTAGTATCCATACCTGGTGGATCCCCATATCCATTACCATAAGGAGTAAGGAAATTCACTTCAAGATTGCTGAATTTCACACCATAAGATCCACCTTACAAATCAAATATAAGAATGTCAAAAATGATAACGAGAGATTACCTAGCAATTCCACACAAGTACTGACATATTCTAAATCATCAAAAAATGAAATAAAAGAGCAGAAATCATAAAAATGACAATAACACCTTAGATTATAGATATAAAAGAGTAGTTTAAGAGAATGAGAATGTATTAAAATTCTGATGTTCAAAGGAATGGGATTCAATTAAAAAGAAAATATAAAATTACTGTCCACCTGCACTCCATGCTCTAGTCCACCTGCACTCCATGCTCTAGCACCAGGATTTGCTAGCTCTGAACGAAGTTTTTCATCTTCACGAGCCATGGTAACTAAGTTCTTCTCCATTGTCTGCCTCTGTTCCATCAAGCTAATGAATGAGTTGATAATTTATTACTATTTTTGTTTTAAAATTTCATAAACACTAGTCTCACGAAGAAACTCAATTCCTAGATTCTTGAACTATTCCACCCAATTATAGGAATGAAAAGTCATTGTTATTTTCTAACATAGGTTAACTAAAATAGACATTTACTGAACAACTTTATCCTTGTTGCCACATATATAGTTTTTTTTTTCAAAGACACTAGTATGAATTACCAACTCTGCATATTACAGCATAAATTGCTTTTCATTAAATAATTAATTATTAAAGTTCACATAAATATATGGCTCAAATAATGAATTTCATCAAATAGCACCCTAGTTCCTTGAATACCCCCACCCCACCTTTATCCTCATTTCTTCTACCAACCATCAATCCATCATCAAATGACAAAAAAATGCAAATATGATACGAAGCTGAATTGCAAATAACTATGTTCTAAAGGTTTATGGCGCACTTGTAATTTTTCGAACCAAATCCTCAAAAATCGGCTTAATCACTTGCTGAACTCTACGGATCACCGTCACTTCAACCTCCTCCTTTAAAATCCTGTAAAGAGATGGAAAAAAGGAAAATTATCCATATTAAGATCAATTAAGTGAAATTCAACCCTCCCAACAACAACTGTTTGCAAATTAGCAGAACCCATTTCAGTTTTTAACACAACAAATCAATCTAAAGACAGCAAAATAGGAAATTGCTATTATTATACCAACATCAAGAATCAGGGAAAAACAACTGTTAGCAAGCAATTCAGCATAACCCATTTCAGTTTTAGACATAACAAACTAATCTAAAGACATCAAAACAGGAAACATTTGATACCAACATCAGAATCAAGAATCGAGAAATGGAACATTCTCAAACAAAGAGAATTACAACATACTAAAGTAAATAAATAGTGAATACAAACCCCCTCTCAGTTATCCCAAGTAATTGATTGAGCTATGCAGAAATGATCAACGGGATAAAAGAGGAATAAATTCACACAATTGACTTACTTTCTAAAACCTAACAGGAAAACTATAAGGTTTCTATCAGCAGTGCGAACAACCATAAGAGGATGTCTAACTCTAAGTGCATAGAAACACTCAGGAAGCTGCTCCACCCATGTTGGATTCTGCTGTCTCAGATCCTAATACCTTGAAAAATAAATAGCAGGTTTATACCATATTTCAACTTGCATCATAAGAAAAACTTAAATGTTGTAACAATAAATCTGGTAGCCACAAACAAGAAGAAGTGAATAATCCTATTTATACCTCTAAATCAAATACTACTTAGGTTTGTATGAAAATGTGTCAAAACCCAAACCATTGGTAAGGTACTATAAGAAGTAGATTGGGTAATAACATATTAAAAAATAATATGAGAAAGCAACAGACAGAATATATAGAAAATCATGAGCAAAAGCTCATAATTTACAGCACAAGTTTTCATTTAATAAAAGCAATAGAACCTTAAACTTACTGATTTACTAGCAAAGGCAAGCCAGCTTATGCATGTTATGCTTCTAAGATAAAAGTGTACAACCTAAACCAGAAGAAAATTAGATGGGAAATGGCCAAATATCATATCATAGAAGAGGAAATCCAAATATTCAGTGCATTTCATATATAAACTTAATCTCAAGTTCTCTGTATACGAGACCAATGTTATAGCTGTACGCGAGTAATTGTCCAAATGGAGGAAATATTTGATCAGTACTTTATAGGATTGAAATTCAAAACGAAGACCCCAGAATTTATTTCATTAAATAGTAGCTATTTTTGAAATGAAATCAGCCAAATAAAGTGGGTGCAAGAATATCATCAACCATATGAAATAAGTAAACAAAAAACTCAAAAACTCCAATAAAAATGAGTATGTATTAAAAGATTCAGCATAGTTGGTCAAATATCTATATTTGGATAAATATAATAATTAACATAATGAAGTAGAATTTATAAAGTTCATTGCTGGTGAAGAAAATAATAATGTGATATTAAATAATTCTTTATAATCATACTTATAATTCATCTAGCCATTTTGACATTACCAATTAGGTTCTACACAAGCTCGATCATTTTAAACTCACCCCTCATGTCCAAAGCATCACATATGGATATGATTATTGGCTGCAAACTCTTAATACCACAGCATGTCAAGAGAGAAATCAAGCAACAATGCAGAATATACACAAAAGTATGTCCACGGGGTGGCTGAAGGAGAAGCATTTAAGCATGATTATAAAGGCTACTTATAATTGATAGAAATGAAGAACACATCAAGAAGGCATTTACTCTTCCCATCAATTTTGGGACTGAAAGTTCTTAATGAAATACACCTATGTAATTATCCTTAATAGGTCCAACCAATAATCGCAAGTTATTTGCCAAACGATAGAAATGAAGAACACATTGACAAGTTACACCTAAGTATTCCAACTCTGTGGCACATGCATAAATTACATAACAGCATAATTGAATATAAGATTAGTTCATGCATTTTTTATTAACAAATTCTGATGGAATCCATGCAAAAAAAATCACTTTATCATTATTCTAAAGCATATTTAACTAAGCTAAACAACCTTATTATGCAATTTGGCATTTCCCTCAAAAGAAATTCATATCTTTGAAAGAAGGGATAGCAAATGGTACCTTTAAAATGACGTTTCTGATTTCGCTTGCTTATGCTCTATCAAATATGTCTTGTATAATAGAAGGATCACTTT
Source organism: Pogostemon cablin (assembly GCA_023678885.1). Classification (NCBI taxonomy): domain Eukaryota; kingdom Viridiplantae; phylum Streptophyta; class Magnoliopsida; order Lamiales; family Lamiaceae; genus Pogostemon; species Pogostemon cablin. Next base: position 14,763,166 of record CM042964.1, on the reverse strand, counting down.
GTACTCCACCAAAAGTTTCTTATATCATTAAAGCGCAACTGAAAATCATGAAACATCCCATCATTAGTGCAAGAAAAACATATTCAATTGAATTAAGTTGTTAAATTTGCAAGTGGTTTAGGATTTGGTTCTTGCTCTATCTAATTCCATGACATCATAAGCATGTACTTAGAAAGGTAACTAAAAAAGCGATCCTACCTTTCTTTGCATTCTTCCGTGGCATCCATCATCTACCTACCTTTATTCCATGTTTTGTAAGAAAATGTTTTTTAAAATAAACTTTTATTCCACTTATTATAATCTTTAGTGAAACATCAATGAGTACTCCATTAACTTGTTCAATAGAATTCAATCATATTTCACGATAGAAATATAACTCAAAATCACACATCCCTCAATATACACAAATACAAGTTTTATTTCTCTATCAAAGGTTCTTAAATTTTCCATAAAATAGATATTCATTTGTAGATGCAAGTTAATTTTCATATAAGTCATAATAAGATTCTTCTTGATCTCTAAATGGTAAATTTGAATAAATAGATGTTTTTAATCAAAATGATATATTCTCCAATCTTTTTATTTCGATCAATATCTCATTTTTCCAAGAAAATTAAAGTTCTGATTTTGAAAAAGAAAAAATAAATTAATACACATAAAAAAAAATTCTCTATTAAAAATCTAAATTCAATTGTCACAATGCAAAATAGAACACAAGTTGAGTAAAATAATTGAAGTATGCAGATATTGTTAGTTGGCTTTTCAAGTAGATGCCTACATGTTACTACTCTACTCTACACACCTTGGTTACCTCTCTCTCTCTCTCTCTCTCTCTCTCTCTCTCTCTCTCTCTCTATATATATATATATATATATATATATATATATATATATATATATATATCTTTTACTATATTAAATTTTGAAGATGAATGTGGGGAGAAGAGAATAGCGTTCACAGAAGAAGAAGAAGCTCTAGAATAATTCAACAAGAAACTTTGATGAAAAGCAATACCCATAACTACTCACTTCGATGAACCGAGCTTTACTGGCTTTATCTTTCTCCTTCTTAAGAGCATGGAGCTCAACTTCGAGCTGTGTCCTCTTTCTCTTGAGATTGTCAATTTCTTCAGGTTGTCTATCAAGCTGGACTCTCACATTGGCACAAGATTAATCAACCAGATCAATGGCCTTATCTGGTAAATGACATCCTACAATCAAATATCAAAGTGTGAGATTCAAATAACTACTCATCTTTAGATACAGATTCAACAATTACAAAGCATAATCACAAGCTATACACCTGTTATATAACGAGCCGATAGCATTATATGATCACTCGCCTTGAGGTGGGAGATTGTTCGTGTCTGATTTCAACCGACATGATTTGTTTCAAATATACCAACAGTACTATTAGTTCTTAAATGCATATTTCAAAAATATGATTCAACTAATAATTTAAAAAACCATACAGATTACTCAAACTTGAAGTAAAAGGACACACTGCAGTCTAACACCATCAATTCCTCCCCCAATTACTATTAATTAAGAACAGGTGAAACAAGAATTTGACTGTAGAAATAAGCATTACGAATTTTCCTTTTTTTCGCTTTGGAGCAGTAAGAAAACAAGTGCAGAACAAGAAAAGCCCTAAGCCCTATGAAACACCCAAATTGAAATAGAGGCCAAGCAAAAGAAGCAAAACGTTGGGGTAGTAGTAAAACATTGAAAGAAATCCCCTAATAACCAGAAGAAGAAAAAGTTGAAAATAAGACTTACACAGAACAACCAAATTGCCGGTGGCCGTCGGTCGATTAGGTGTGACGAAATGATGCGGGTGTCGATCTCGTTCCCTAGTGAAGTATTGTCGGTGGCCGTCGGTTGATTAGGTGCCGTGAGTCGTCTTTGTCGAGGGAAGGAAGCAACCAAATTCCCAGCATGTAATGCCCTGGAATTGTTCAACAGGTTTCAGCACGGGAAGCAACTCATGTAGGGTTTTGCCTCGTTGGTCATCTTCGGTGGCCGTCGGCTTCACCATCGGCGCGCACAGTAAGATTTTTCATCGAGCGTCTCGGCTAGGGCATGGGGTGGTGCGCAGCAAATATTCTGAAGTCTTGAAAAAAATTCTAAGTCCAGCTTTATACCTAAGCCAATTTTTAATTTAAAAAATACGGAAAAAGATAGGAAATTTTATTAACAACGCACTTACAACAACGTAAGAAATTACCCGTTGTTAATGTACTTTTTTTCCAACTTATAACTACGGGGATTCATTTTAAGCCCTTTTTCGCCCTTTTAACAACGGATTTAATCCGTTGTAGTTCCACCGTTGTTAATCCACAGTTTTGGCATAGTGTTGGTTTATTATTTCTAGTTTAATTGAGACTATTTTATTCTTGTCTTTATTTTCTAATGCTTATTTTTCTTAGGTGTATGCACACTAGATCAAAGGCAGGAGAGTTAGCACCTTTTAATCCAGAGATCGGTGCTATTGGCGTTCGATCGTTTGGTTAACGTGAACCGTTAAGGTTCCATACGTTTCTAACAATCAGCGGAAGCATGAAAACAAGAAATGTATTACCTTTCACCAGGGTATGTTGGAGAAGATGGATTCTCGCCGGCAGCCTGCGCAGACTCACCGTTTTGGGCATAACTCTCTCGTCTGATCTCTGATTTGAGTGATCTATGTGTCAAAACGATCCTCTCTTCAATGGCTTTCCGTCATCTTATAACACGTTGAATTCTGACTTCTGTAAAATTTTATAAAAATCATACAAGTTAGCGGACAGCAGCAGAAAATGACCTGTTGATCTTTCTGATGTATCCCCAAGTCCAATCTCGACGTCGTGTGGGCGACGATCTTCAAGATCTTCTCAATCTATTGTTCCCTCATCCTCCTCACAGTGTTAGGCATGATTAATCGGTTGATTAGGGTTTTCGGACAGCTGAGATGACTTATATATGGGCTACAGCAGGGACCAGGAGGAGAAATTAGAGTTGGGCCTCCATTGGACTTAAGTATCCAAGCTTAGCCCAAAGCATATACTTAAGTCCAATAATAATAATATATACCACTAAAATATTATTACAGCACTGCCGTTCTAATTCCATAATTACGTTATGGGCTCCTTCTTATTATGAGTCCGTTAGTCTCCCCATGTTTAAGATTTACAATGCCCATTAATTAATTAAGTTACTGACAACTCCATTAATTAATATCTCATCCGAGAGTAGTACCACTCAACCTCATTATCATGCCGGAATAAATCCACCTGCAGGGTTTACATGATAATACTTATGAGCTCCTCAAGGGGACATCATCAACCTATGTCGGACACTGATTCCTTCTACAATCAACAACACACCATAGAGACATCACTATTTCCCAACTCACCAAGTTTGTTGATTTAATACATGTAAATCTCACCCATTGATGAATCAAAGAAATACATACTGCTTTACGTGTCGAGGTTATTGTATAGTGATTAAGAGCACGAACATCCATAATAACTAAGATCAAGTGCTCCTATAAGTCAGTATAAGTCGAACGATCTCAAGCGGTCCTGCTCAATACACACACAGCACACTAATGTGATTCTATAGTCAAGACAAACTAATATCAAATCACACTACAACCATCCCGATAGAGAGTCCCTGTCTATCTCAGTTGTGAGTATCTGTTTATACTTTATAAGGAAACTGATAATATGATCTTCCGCGTGTTGTCGCACAATATATTATCTACAGTATAAAGTAAGTGGACTATTGCATCGAACATATAAATAAATTATAAGACACAATCATTTGATCATATGATTCTCATTACAAATAAATTGTTATAACATTGTTCCTACTAAAGCTAGACTTTTAGTATACAATCCAATAGGTGCCTTGTCGAGGAAGAAGAAGGCGAAGAAGAAGAAGAATAAAAACTTAGAACCAACTGAAGCTCTTAATTTAGGAGTTGAAGTTGACGAGCTGAACTCGCAAATGATTGAAGTTGCAACCGGAGATAATTCAGAAGTAGAAGCAGTCAAAATGGCGGCGAACCTGGATAATGTGGGGCTGTTAGGAGCAAGAGGGTCGGAGCTGATTCGTGTTAATACTGATAGTACCTAGAAATGGGGGTGAGTTATATCTCTTGCTCCAAGAATATTCGCACGTGTCACACACTTATTTAATTGTGTATATATAGTATATTTGCATGGTTTAGTGATGCGTCCATACTCCACAAGGCAGAGTCGGACATTGATATAAGGAAGAGAAATTAATAAGTAAAATTGGATGGTCCGAAGGACTACCTAATCTCTCACTTATTCACTTTCGTTTAATCTCTACTGCTTGTTTATTTTAATTGCTATTTTACTTATTTGTTTATTGGTTACTTAATCACCACATCTATATTGCCATATTAGTCTTAATAAGTTAGATTATAATTAAATTGATAATAATACGTCCTTTGGGTTCGATAATAACTTGGTCGCATATCAAAACTACAATAGCATCCTCACACTTGGGGATTAATATTGTATGTTGTGAAAACGCTCAACAAGTTCTTGGCGCTATTGCCGGGGACATCATTAATTATTGGTTTATTTTTTCTAGTTAATTGAGACTATTTTATTCTTGTCTTTATTTTCTAACGCTTATTTTTCTTGGGTGTATGCACACTAGACCAAAGGCAGGAGAGTTAGCACCTTTTAATCTGGAGATCGGTGCATCGTCAAGGAAGAAGAAGGCGGAGAAGAAGAAGAATAAAAACGTAGAACCAACTGAACCTCTTAATTTAGGAGTTGAAGTTGACAAGCTAAACTCGCAAACGATTGAAGTTGCAACCGGAGATAATTCGAAAGCAGAAGCAACAAAAATGGCAGAGAACCTGGTTAATCTTGCCATCCGTGATGTCTTGAAGAACAACAGAGATGTCAATGTGTGGCTGTTAAGAGCAAAAGGGGTCGGAGCTGATTTTGATCTTCACCCTGCTATGATCAGCATGATTGAAAGGAGTCCCTTCTATGAGGAAATCTTTGAAGATCCCCAGCAGCATCTGAACAAGTTCCTTCGTTATGCAATTACACAAAAAGATGCAGGAACTCATGAGGATGCAAGAAGTATCATCTTATTTAAGTTCTCGCTTACTGAAGAAGCGAGAGATTGGTACGATACTTTTAATGCTGCTGAATGCACTACCTGGGAGCAATTGAAATTGAAATTCTTGGAATGTTACATGCCATTTTCAAAGGTCTTTAAGATGAAACAAGAAATCAATCAATTTGCTATCAGTGGTAATGAGAAATTTCATGAAGCATGGGATAGATTCAAGGACATGATTAGAAAGTGTCCACAACATGGGCTATCTAAAGCTCAATACATCAGTATTTTCTACAACGAATTGGACTGTGATTCTAGAGTTTTACTAGATGCTTTGTGCAATGAAGAACTGCTTACAAAGTCATCCATTGACGCCGAAAAATTCTTCGAAGATATTTTGATGAATTCAAGAGATTGGCCAACTGATAGAGTGAGAGGCACTTATGTTCTTGGTAATGTAGCGCAGGTTGAGCAAACTATGGTTAAGTCGAGTAGAGAAGATGAGATCGTCTCTAGCTTGGCTAATATCAACAAGCTACTTGAGTCTCAGCAAAAGCAAATTACTGATATAGCTCAGCGAGTACCAATTATACAGTAGGATGTTGGTTATGAAGGAGCTAGCAAGGAACGAGGTTCCAAAATTAAGGAAATCAGAATTATCAAGGGAACTTCAATAATCGTGGCCCCCTGGTAATTATCAACAACCAATGAGGCTGGAGTTTTCATTGAGTAATTCTAATATAGCAGTGTTACCTCCTGTTGGTTTTGATTCGGGTGCGAAGGTCGAAGAAGGAAAGCCTGGTTTTGAAGATACGATGAACAGGTACATGGCGAGGAATGATGCAAGAGTGGATCATCTGGAGGCAAAGTTAGAGGCCAAAATTGATAAGAATCATGAGGATATATTTGAGTAGATGAAGGACTTGACGTTGTTGATGGGGCATATGGCTGGTAATGTGAATAAATTAACTCAAACGGTGGAGAAGGGAAAGTTCCCATCTCAGAGTAGTACAAACCAAAAGGAGTGCCACGCCATCACTTTATGGTCTGGAATACAGTATGAGGCACCGATAATGCTAAAAATGAATTCTGAAACTCCAGGAGCTCGATTCGACTTTGGTTCAACCAAGCCAGCAGGTCAAACCAATCTTGAAGGTCGAACCAAGCACCTGAACAACCTCCGGAGCATTTTGAAGTCGGGTTTGACCAACACCATACTAGTTCGACCAATCCTGGAAATCGAACTGAGGTCGAACCGATCTGTCCGCGATCCCCTATTTTTCTGTAGCACAGTTTGACCATGATCATCATGGTTCGACCAACCCTGTTGGTCGAACCGACCTGTCCGAGAGAGAACATAATTTTTGAAGCACTGTTCGACCATTACACACCTGGTTCGACCAGCACTCAAGGTCGAACCATAGTCGAACCACCTCGTTTGGTATCATTTTCTGAGTGTAATGCTTTACCTGATGTTGATGCTACTCCAGTACTATCCCAAGAGCAGAACACTAAGCTTATAGCGGAGAAGAAATGGGAAAGATCAAAGAGATTGAGAGCCAAGAAGGACAAAGCGGAGAAAGTTGAACGTGATGAATGGGGGATTCCCAAGAAAAAGATACCTCATCCGTTTCCTTTCAAGTTAGTAAAGAAGGGATTGGAAGAAATGTTCAAGAAGTTTACAAAGATCATAAATAAGATAAGCTTGAACATTCCTTTCTCTAAAGCAATCTTGGAGATGCCATACTATGCATGCTTTCTTAAGGATATTCTATTGAAGAAGAGAAACTTGAACAAAATTGAAATAGTGAATTTGTCTGAGAACTGTAGCTAGATCATTCAGATGAAGTTGCCAGCTAAGTTAAAAGATCCGAGAAGCTTCACTATTCTATGTGAGATCGGAAAGGGGCCAGTACGACGAGCCTTGTGTGATCTTGGGGCAAGCATCAATTTGATGCCACTATCAATATTTCAAAGGCTTGGTTTGGGGGAGTTGACTCCCACAATAGTGGCTCTACAATTGGCGGATAGGTTTGTGACTTTTTCAAAGGGAGTGATTGGAGACGTTTTAGTAAAAGTAGAGAAACTGGTCTTTCATGTGGACTTTCTTGTACTTGAATGAAAGATGACAAGGATAATGTTCCCCTTATCTTAAGGAGACCATTCCTTGCCACTGCTGGAGCTATGATTGATGTTCAAAAGGGTGAGCTAAGGCTGCAGATGGACAAAGAAGAGGTTCTATTCAACCTAGGTAAAGCAATGAAGATGCCAATAGAGACGCAGTGCCATAGCATTGATGTGGTGGAGGAGATAGTGAATGAAGATATGTCTTTGATCCTGTCAAAGGATCCATTGGAGACATGTTTGGTAGAGTCTCTTATTTTTCCCACCACAGAGCTAGATGAGCTCTCTAATGATATATATCTTGAATTTCTTGAAAATCTACTTGCTTTGGGTGATGATATGTATGAATAAAAAAGAACCAAGCTTGAAGAGGTGAAGTGGACTAGAAAGTACTTGCCTTTGGATAGGGAAAGCACAGCAAAAAAAGAGAAGAAATTAGAGTTGAAACCGCTACCAGAGCACTTGAAGTATGCCTACCTAGGTGACAATGAAAAATATTCAGTAATTGTATCTTCTTCTCTAACTGATGAACAACTTGAAGAGTTATTAAATGTGATTAGGAAGTATAAGTCTGCGATTGGTTGGTCTCTATATGATTTGAAAGGTATTAATCCTTCATATTGCATGCATAAGATAAGATTGTTAGATGAGGCCAAGAGTAGAATTCAGAATCAGCGGAGGGTGAATCCTGCTAATCAAGAGGTGATTAGGAAGCAAATCCTAACATGGCTAGATACAGGAATTATATATCCAATTAGTGATAGTCCCCATGTGATTCCATTGCATGTTGTAGCTAAAAATGGGGGCATGACTATTGTGAAAGCCAAAGATGCCGAGACTTTAGCCACTAGGATTCCTACGGGATGGCGTGTGTGTACTGATTACAGGAAACTGAATGTAAATCCGTGCAAAGACCAGTTCCCTCTTCCTTTCATGTATCAAACGCTTGATCGTCTTGTGCTTGTTCACCTTTTTGCATGTGTCCCCAAGTGTAGGGAATCAATTGTGGCTCAACGCGTGACCAAGTAAAAATATCGAACCCGAGGGTTAGCGTTAAATAAGATACACACTAACTAATTCACACCACTAACAATTAAGACAAAGTAACCTTTTCTGATTTTGGAAAATTTTAAACTAATTATGCCGAAAAATAAATATTAAAAAAAAATAAATAAAAATAAAAACCATAAACAATCACAAGTGTTTCAAGAGAGAAGATAAGATAGCTCTAGGAAATCTAGTTTAAATTAGTCAAATTAAATCACTAGACAATCGGTTATAATTCATGCAGATTTTATGGAAGCAATCACATAATTATGTTAAATCCCTCTTTTAAAGTAAACTTAACACATAAATTTAGTTCAAACCCTCAGATGCAGAAAAATAATTCCTACTCCCTTTCTAGGTACTTCGTACAAAATTCCATTAAAGGCTAGAGCACTAGACTTCCCCTTATAGGTACTTAAGAATTAATCCCCAATTCCCACCTAACAATCTAAGAAACCAAATCCTCTAGAATGGTAATTAATAGATATATTAAGTGTCCAATATTAATTATTCTAATGAATAAAGGTTATATGGTTAGATCCCCTTTACCCATAACAGCTAGACAAATATAATCACTTTATGACACAAGCAACAATCATAAATATACATAAGACAATGACATATCATGAATGAGGGCAGACCATATAAGACAAAAATATAAGTCTTAAATTCAAAGCATTAATAAGGGAATAAGAATACTGCAGAAATCCATAACCTAGTCTATGTCATCAATTCAATCCAATTCAACCTTCAAAACCTAAAACTATCCAGAAAAGTACTAGCCCATGGTTATGGTGTTACAAGCAACAACCATGTCTATGGAATGAAACTTACCCATGAGTCTATAAATCAACAATAAGAAATTAAAGAAGGAAGAAAAACCCTTGTCTGGAATAATTCTCCATCTTCTCTTTCCGTCTTGATGATCCTCCTCCGTTCTCCTTCTCAAGTAGAAAATACCGTGATTGAGTGTGATGGTGAAAGGCGGGTGAAAGGTAAAGATGGATGGTGGAAGGTGATGGTTTAAGATTGTGTAGTCTAAAGGGTTTGGTAGAGAGTTATAGAGAGTTCGGGTTTTGAACACCCCAAGGGTTCCTTTTATAGTTGAGGGCTGATAAAATTTGGATTCCACCTCAAAATAGGGCTTTTTCATGCCAAAAATACGAATGGGCAAAAAATTGGGGCGCCAGGTCGTGCCACTCTTCAACAGATTGCGCGACCTCACGGTTTTGCTCATAACTTCTTCATCTGGACTCCGATTGATGTGATTTTTATGCTCACGTGATCCTCTCTTCCTCAGATTTCTATGCATATAAAGAACTCACAAAAGTCTAACATTTGAAGGGCACGAGTCATGTAAAAGTGGCACAAGTCGTGCTAGTCGGCACAGCTTGCGTGGCTTCAACGTGTTGGTCGGCGAAAGAAAGCCAATTTCATCAATATATGAACAAGGTTAGTATCTTATTCACTAGTTGTTGAAGCATGATTAGTGATGGCGTTTACTGACACGTTGTGTGTAGATACCAGAATCACTAAATGTCTGCAACTAAGTGAGGATGAATTTACTATGAACATGGGTAAAACTACGAGAGTGGTAGTTGTTGCAGTGGGAGTTGTTTATTTATCTTATGATTGAAATAAATGTTTGATTTGAGAAATTGTCTTTATGTATATTTTCATAGAAAGAATTTCATTTCGATTTCTATGTATTAACGGATACATACTCCATTTCATTTAAATGATATGGTCATTATAATGAAGGATGGAGTTATAATCTATTGTGATACATTAGTAGACAATTTTGCATACTCTTAAATCATGTTAATCCCATGGATGCAACATTTAGTAATTAATAATACTTCTTCTAATCATAGTAAGTGAAAGGAACCTTCGGAGATGGACTAAACATACCTTTGGCATCTAAGACTAGATCATTTTATTTAAGTACGATTCGAAAGTTGATAGCCGATGAACCATTAGGTTTCTTGGAAATGGAAACTATCGAAGTTGTGAGTCTTACTTAGAAGTGAATATGATATATTGCCTCTACAAGGCAAAGGGGTAGAGGGCCATGTAAAGATATGTTGGAAATGGTTCATACTGATTTGAACGTCCTAAGATTATCCTAGCGAGTGGTGTTTAAGAATATTCGTCACTTTGTTTGACGATTACTCTAGAAACAAGATATATTTATTTGATGCACTGCAAGTCTGAGTACTATGATTAAATCAAGAAGTGCATGACTGATACGGTGAAGCGTCATGGAAAATATATCAAGTCATTGCAATTTAATCGTGGTGGCCCTCTTAGGATAGTTAGGAGCTAATTATCAGAAGGTGAGATTAAATCTCAAGTTGTCTACATCGGGCAAACCCCAGCAGAATGGTGTGACGGAAGGAAGGAATAGGACTCTTATGGTAATAGTTAGATAGATGATGAATTATTTGAAATTACTAAATTCATTTTATGTGTAAGCCCTAGAAACAACATGTCGAATTATGTTTGTGGGATATTCTACAAAAATGAAGGGTGATTTATTTAATAGTCCAAAAAGACCAGAAAGTGATTGTGAACATGAACACTAGATTTTTTGAGAAGGACTATGTAATAAATCACAAAACCATGTATAAAATATTCTAAAAGATGTGAAAAGGGAAACACAAATTTTAATACCAAATGTACAAGAGGATATACCACAAGTAAACTGCATCACGTGTCACATTTGATACACAATTGGATGTAGTGCCTTGCTATAGTGGGAGAGTTGTTATACAACCAGATAGATTTATATTTTGGGAGAGTCAAGATACTTGGTCCCTAGGAGACATGAAATCATCCCATGGTATTGCGAAGAAGCACTAAAAGATCGAAATGCGAAATCTTAGTTATTAGCAATGAATTTTTGAAATAAAATCTATGAATTCTAAATCATATTTGGGAGCTTGTAGGACCACTAAGTGGTGTAAAGCCATTAGAAGTGGTCATACAAAATAAAAGAAGATCATACGGTAAGGTGAAAACCTTGGAAGCAAAGCTTGTTGTGAAAAGGTATACTAAAAAAGAAAGGGTTCGATTATGAGGAAACTTGTTCATCAACAACTATGCGTATGTAGATCCGGACTCTTTTATCTGTTGCTGCTTATTTTGATTATGAGGTACAACAAATAGATGTCAAGATCGAATTCCTGATAGGAAGTCTTGAGGAAAACATCTATGTGAAGCAACCAGGGTGATTCATTGCAAAGAGCTAAGAGCATTTTGAGTGTAAGCTTAAAAGTGTCCATCGATGGACTAAATCAAACTTCAAGATCATGGAACATCCGATTTGATAAGGAAATCTAATCATATGAATTTAATTAATGATCGGATGGGCCTTGTATATGGAAAAGAGTGACGGAAACGTGGTGGTATTTCTTGTATGTACGTAGATGGTATATTGTTCATTGGAGACAATGAAAGAGTATTGTCGGGCATATAGGTATGGATAATAAAGTAGTATGAAATAAAGGACTTAAGAGAAGCAAAATATATTCTTGCGATCATGGTTACAATAATCACAAGAAAGGATGTTGTGCTTATCTCAAGCTTCGTATAAATGATACAATCCTTACTCCTTTTAGCATGTGACTTTATCTAAGGTTTTTTGTCTTAAGACATAAAAAAAGATAAAATAGATAAAGACGGTTCCTCATGCTTCAGCAATAAGGAAGCTTAATCTATAGAATGCTATGCACGAGATTGGATATCTGTTATGGCATAGACAGTGGGTATCAAGGTAACCCGGAACAAGAATACTGAATTGTGGTAAGACATATTTGAAGTGCCTGAGAAGGATTGAAAATTATGTGTAGGCTTACCGAAAAGATTCATTACTTCTTGACGGTTACATAGATTTGGTTTTTAAATCATGGGGACAACAGTAAATTCCACCTCTAGGTTATGTGTTTAAATTGGAAAGTAGATCCATGGTATGGAGGAGTGTTATATAGAAATATATTTTGAACTCCATCATGAAAAGAAAGATAATATTAGAGCCTTGTGGTAGCCAAAGTATCTGTATGGTTCTAGAAACTTCGTAATGGACATAGATATGATTTTAAGTTTGCCCAAGGTCATCACAAATTATTGTGATAATAATGGTGCAGTTTCAAACTTGGAGGAATAACTAGCCCATAAGGCACTTAAACACATTTAACGCAGGTACTACCTGATACGAGAAATCGTATGTTGAGGGAAAGGTTTTTGTCACCTAGATTGCATTTTATAATAACCTAGCACATCCTATTACAAGGACCTTAAGGAGAAAGCTTTTTGATGGTCAAATAGTGGGAGTGGGAATTAGATGTATGGCAGCAGATATGACAGCATAGTCTTTTAGTATAAGTGGGAGATTATTGGATTGTATACTGAAAGTCTAGCTTTTTGTATGAACAATGTTTAGATAATATTTGAAATGAGAATCATGTGATCAAACGTTTGCAATAATTTTGTTGCAAAAGTCCATTTACTTTATAATGTGGTGTGCGACGTCACACGAAAGATCATATTATCGGCTCCTTATAAAATATAAACAGATGTTCACAACCGAGATAGATGAGGACTATCTACCGGTATGGTTGTAGTGTGATTTGGCGTTAGTCTGTCTTAACTATAAAATTGCACTAGTGCACTTTATGTGTATTGAATAGGACCGCCGTTGAGATCGTTCGGTTTATACTGACTATATAATAGAACTTGATCTCTGTTATTATGGATGTTCATACTCTTAATCCCTATACAATAACCTCGACACGTAAGCTAATATTTATTTCCTTGATTCATCAATGGTTGAGATTTAATTATTAAATCAATATGCTTGGTGAGTTAGGAGATGGTGCTGTCTCTATGGTGTGCTGTTGATTGTAGAAGGAATATGTGTCCTAACGGAACTGGTTGATGATGTCCCCTTGAGGAGCTCATAATGATTATCATGTAAACCCTGTAGGTGGATTTATTTCGGTATGATAATAAGATTGAGTGGTACTACTCTCGGAACATATATTAATTAATTAAGTTGTCAGTAATTTAATTAATTAATGGGTATTGAATCTTAAACATGGGGAGACTAACGGGCTCATAATAAGGAACCCATAACGTAATTTGGGATTAGGGTGGCAGTGCAATAATATTTCTTTAGTAGACTGATTTATTATTATTGGACTTAAGTATAAATTTTGGAGCTGCTGTTCATCAACTTTCATGTTTTTTCTAAAATCGTGTGGAACTCTAAACTAGATGTGTGATACACCATCAGAAATCCACTGAAGAGAGGATCATTTTGGCGTAAAGATACCTTAAATCGAAGATTGGATGACAAAGTTATGCTCAAAACGGTGAGGTTGCGCATGTTGCAGGCGAGAATACATTCTCTTCTTCAACATACTCTTGTGAAAGGTAATACGATTCTACTCTTATGATTCCGCTGCAGTAGAATTGCATGGAGAGCTCTAACAGTTCACGTTAACCAAAAGATCCAAACGCCAACATGGAGTTCATTGTGAGATTGATCTTGATTATTTGCTATGAGAAGTGCTTAGGAATCTATTTACCCATGTGAGAATTTGAGCCTTATGAAATCATGCTACATCTATGCATGATAGTTTATTCTTATGAGAATCGTTCATATGACCGTATTCTAGAACTTGGTTTGGAGTCTTGTGTGAGACTTATGATTGATTAGTTACTAGGACATGATCTTAGGCCATTATTATTTATTTTAGTCACTTAGCTAAATTTTACCTTCCCATATATTGTATTAATCATTGGAAGCCCTGTTGAGCCTTTAAAATCTTTTTCTTTGGCAAGCCGTGATTAAAAGCCTTTGTTTATCCTTTATTTAAGCCTTGTTGAATATCCTATTCATTAGTAGAGAGTTGAGGTGAATATATGCTAGCTTGAATGTGAAAGGAAAAGGAAGAAAATTTTGGTTGAGCAATATGAAAAGAAAGAGAATATGGTTAAATCTTGTTAGGGACAGTGCCTGAAACCGGTACCTCGACTGCTTAAAAGGGTAGTACCCGAAATTGGTACCCTTATACTTTGATGAATAAAGATATTGATGCCAAGGAAAAGAAGGAGAAAGATGAATCGCAAAGATTATGAGAATAAGATGGAGAAGATGAAGCTGTTTGATGAAAAGCAAAATTTCAAGGTAATTCTCTACTAGTGAGTTAGTCACTTTATCTATATGTTCCTACCTTTACCTAAGAGCCAACATTACAACCCAAAAACAAGTCCTTTGTGATCCTAGTAACGAAGTGATTATAAGTTGATTTTTGAGACCTTTGTCAAGCTTATAGTTACATGGAAATATGAATTGAGTATGAGCGTATAAATTAACCTGTTTAAGTGTGCATCTTTCACACTTGAGAGCGAGAGTAAACACTTATCTTGTGAGCTAGATGACTTAGTACTCCAAATTGTATTTTAATTGAGTGATGTTTTGCATGAATGAAATGTATGATGCGAGTGATACTTATTTTAAATTGATAGAATTGCATGTGTAGGTATGTATTGTACTTGACTAGATAGACTTGTGAATTTTACACTTACTCTTATGGTTTTGATTTCGTTGCCTCGGGATGAGCAACATGTAAGTTTGGGGATTTGATGAGAGTGTAAATTCACGTAATTTAAGCTCTGATTCTTGTGATAATGACGTATGATTTGATCTTAAGTCGAGATAAATCAAGATATGTAGTGGAAAGTCACGAATCAGGTGCTTGTTAGGCTGTTTGAGAGGATTTTCGAAGGAAAACAGGACAGAAGTACTTGGAACCGGAAAAGGGGTATTTTAGGACCTAGTTCGACCAAGAAGGGAGGTGGTTTTACCACCGGTGCTGGTCGAACCAGGCGTCTGAAGTTTTGTTTCAGAGTGGTTCGACCACGATGATGTGGTTCGACCATGCGTGATGGTCGAATAGTGGTCGAACCAAAAGCCTAAAGAGAAGTAGTGGGTGATACGACCACGATACATCTGGTTTGACCGATGGTTCGGGTCGAACCAGATACCTGCCAGTGCATTACAGGTCAATTCGACCAGGCCATGAGTGGTTCGACCAAGAGCCATGGTCGAACCGATGCGCGAGAAAATTCTAGATCTTTATTTTTACACCTTCAGTACGTGTTTTCGCTCAAAGCCCATCCAAGGTCCATAAGGAGAGCTTACAAGTATAAAAGGAAGCCCTACACAACAAGGAGAGATACCATAAATGATTCACCACCTTAATCCTACACAACATCCAAAACCCTACCATCATTCACAAAGTTCTGGAGAGAGATTCGTCTGTCTAATCAAGTGAGAACCAAGTAAAGATTCAAGACGGAGAGAGACGTGACGGCGCCCGCATCCAGAGTTTACTTCACATCTTAATTTATTTTGTAATTTTCAAGACTATGGGTAAGATCTATCATGGGCTAGAACCGCTTCGGTAGTTCTAGGGTTTATGAAGGTTTTACGAGTTGATTGAACTTCCATGTGTATACTCCATACAACACCACTTATGGTTTATTTTATATAAGACTATGCTTTTTTAAATACTCCATACAACACCACTTATGGTTTATTTTATATAAGACTATGCTTTTTTAATTCATACTCAGAGTTGTTTTGTCCATCATTAATTGTTATGTCGAGTATGAATACATATCTTGATTATTGATTAAGTGCGTTCACTGCTGAGCAGGATTACATGTTATGATTCTAAGTGAGGGGACTCCGAAGACTCATTAGAACTATCTTATATAAATATGTTAATTGAATCTTATTCGGGTTAATAAGTAGGACAAATAGAATAGCTTCATAGTACCTATAAATGGAGATCATGTCGGGTTATAGTACTTAGTGCACGAAAAATAATTGATACAGATAGTACCTAAAAAGGGGGGTGAGTTATATCTCTTGCTCATAAGATATTCGCACGTGTCACACACTTATTCAATTGTATCTATAGAGTAGATTTGCATGGCTTAGTAATGCGTCCATACTCCACAAGGCAGAGTCGGACATTAATACACGGAAGGAAAATTAATAAGTAAAACTGGATGGCCAAAAGGACTATCTAATCTCTCACTTATTCACTTTCGTTTAATCTCTATTGCTTATTTATTTTAATTGCTATTTTACTTATTTGATTATTGGTTACTTAATCACCACAACTAAGGGTGGGCGGTATGGCATATCGAAGATTTTTGGTTATAACAAATACCATACCAAAATTTTTGATATATAAAAAATCATACCGTTACCTTACCTAAACATTCAGTATACCGTAGTTCGGTATACCGATATTTCGGCCTAAGAAAATAGTATACCTTCTGCTTACCTATATTTCGGTATACCATATCATACCTAAAATATCGGTATATACCATTCTATTAGATAGTTTGTTATGCTGTTATATACCTAAAATTCAATAAATTTAATAAAATACTGCACTAGAAAAATGAAAGATAACTATAAAATGAATTCATAATAAGAAAAATATACGACAATCCACAAATGACCAAATTAAATAAGAGTAAGTCTCATGAAAACCGGGTTACATGTAAGCTTTATTTTTTAATATTATTTTTAGTATATAAAAAATTACTCTTTGGAGAGTAATAATTTTTTTACAGAAGAGTAATAATTCATATCTCTAAAATGTAATTTTTCATGTACTAAAAAGTAATCGATAAATCGGGATTTACAAGAATTTGAAGAGTAATTTTTTAATTTAGAAGAGTAACAATTTATGTTCTAAAGAGTGATTTTTATGTACTAAACGGTAACAAAGTTTACATAATTAATATATCTAAACAGTAACAGAGTTTATATAATTAATATATCTAAACCCAGTTTACACAAATTTTTGTCATTAAATAAATAGTACCTAAGAGATCTACACAAAAACCATATGAAACTTATATTAAAATCAACACTTTTAAATTTCATATAAGATAGAACTACATAACTAAAAAAGAAGTACAAAATATCATGAAAGCCAATCAACTTTATCACCCATTTATAATTATGAAGAAATATACAGTAGGATTTTAGATTTAATCCTTTAATTAAATAATGTATATATATATATATATAAATTTTAATTAAAAATTATAATATATAAATAATAATTATAATTGGATATATCATGTAGTATGGTAATATCGTATTATATTACTAAAAAATTGAATATTTTACGGTATTTCAGTATATACCGAAATAACGCGGTATTGATCATTTATATACCTTTATCGTATCCAAATTTTCAATACGGTATCATACCTTACCAAAAATTTCGGCGTACCTAAAATTTAGGTAAAATCGGTATTTTTCGATATGGTAAGGACGGTATACCAAAATTTCAATATTTTTCCCCAACCCTAACCACAACTATATTGTCATATTAGTCTTAATAAGTTAGATTATAATTAAATTGATAAAAATACGTCATTTGGGTTTGATAATCACTTGGTCGCTTATCAAAACTACAATAGCATCCTTCACACTTGGGGATTAATATTGTGTGTTGCGAAAACGCTCAACAGGAGATTGGTGAGAAGTACTTGAACATTTTACGAAGGTTATTCTTGATATTAAACAATCTGGTGATAAGCATTGTCTTGTTAACTAATATTCATTATACTTATAGTGATGGGATATTTGCCATTAAGTATGATATATAGAGATGAGATTTCTCTTGACATTGTGGAAAATGGTCTAAAGAGTACGGAACATGATTTAAAACACAATGTGTGGTGATACAAATTATGGGTGAGTTATTTACGTCAAGGGTAAGGATAATAATAAGGCTATTGAAAGAGATTTTCTCATATATACAAAGAGCAAGTGTACGATTGTCGTGTGTAGCCACGAATGACCGAGTTTTATATCAATCCACAGGAGAAACGAGCTAGAGTCTAAGCAATCTCGCGTTTCTCGTAATTTTATAGAGAAAAGTCATAATTGGATTTTGGTTGAATAAGTAATTAAAATTCTAAACAATAAAAGCAATTAATAATGAAGCAAATAAAGATATTAAAGATGATTGATGAACCAAATTGAGTAAAAGCGAGACTAGCAAGACTAGGGGCATGGAAATTCTAGGATAATTGATGGGCGTTTTCTCAACACACAATTAATCCCCAAGTATGAAGGATGCGATTGTAGCTTAGATAAGAGACCAAGTTATATTATTGAATCCAAAGGACGATTGATTATCAATTTATTATTATTTATATTAAGAGAAACTATTGTTTGGCAATTTAAGTGGAGAGTAATGTTTAATCTAATAGACAAAGTAATTAAATAACAAATAAAATAAAGACTGCAGAAAATAAACCAGAGTTGACAAGTGAGAAGAAAGGTAGCTCTTCGGGCCATCCAGTTTCACTAATTAATCTTCCTTTTGTATGTCAATATCCGACTCTGCCTTGTGGACTATGGACGCATCACTAAACCATGCAATTCTACTCTATAGACATAAGTAAATATGCATGTAACACGTGTGAATCACCTTGGAGTAAGAACATAATTATACCCCCCTTTCTAGGTATTATCAATATTAATTATTTCCCGTTCACTAAGTACTCTAACCCGGTATGATCTCTCTTTATAGGTACTATATAATTATTTTCTTTATCCTACTTACTAACCTGAATTCACTTCAATTAATAAGTATTTATATAAGAGAGTTCTAATGAAGCTTCGGAGTTCCCTCTCTTAGAATCATAACATAAAATTCTGCTCAGCAGTGAACGAACTCAATCAATAACCAAGATATGTATTCATACTCTACATAACAGTTAAAGATACACAAACAACTCTGAGTATGAATTAATAAAGCATTGTCTTATATAAAATAAATCCACAAGTAGTGTTGTACGGAATATAGACACGGAAGTTTAACTAACTAGATAAAAACCTTTATAAACCTAGAACTGCCAAAGCAGTTCCAGCCCATGACGCTTTGAAGAACGTTCATGGTGTTTGGATAGATCTTACCCATAGTCTTGAAAATTACAAGAAAGATTAAGTTGCGAAGTAAAACCTAGATATGGGCGCCGTCACTTCTCGCTCTGTCTTGAATCTTCACTTGGTTCTCACTTGATTCGCTGCACGAATCTCTCTCTACAGCTCCTGCGGATGGAGTTAGGGTTCAGATGTGGTGTAGGATGGGTGTGTAATCTAACTCTCTTTTTAATGTGATCGGCATCCCTTTTTATACTTGTAAAACTCTCCTTACGGACCTTTACTGGGGTTTTCTTGGAAAATATGTCACTTCCAATACAGGAGGGTCAAAATTACCAAAAATAGACATACGTGTCCCCACTCGACCAAAACTGGCGATGTTTAGCGGACTTCGGCCAGGTCGAGCATTGGTCGAGCGGTCTCCCTGTTCGCTGAAACTCTGTACAGACACTCGCTCGACCAACTTCAACCTCGCTCAACCAAATAGTGCAGGTCGAGCGGTTCCTTCTGAGGTCGAGCAATGTCTCAAAACTCATGTTTTCCGATTCTGAGCACTTCTGTCTTGTTTTCTTGTATAAATATGCTCAATTAGCTTCAGTAGCATTTGATTCGTGAATTTTCCCTAAACATACCGATTTGCCTTAAAGATAGCCCAAATTGTACTCAATTTCCATACAAATCAGAACTCAATATACGTGAATTATCACTCTCATCAAATCCTCAAACTTACATGTTGCTCGTCCAGAGGCAACGAATTCAAAACAAAGGTAAGAGAGTGTGATTCACAAGATCCACCTGTATGCACAACTTAATAACACATGTAATTCATCAAATCAAAACATGTAGTCATCATACCTTTCATCTATGTAAGAACATCAATCAATTACAATACTTATACAAGTGCTAAGTCATCTAGCTTATTAGGTAAGTGTTTACTCTTGCGCTCAAGTGTAAACGATGTACACTTCAAAGGTTAGTATATATGCTCATAATTAATTCATACATCTTCGTAACCATAAGCTTGATAAAGGTCTCAAATATCAATTCATAATCATTCGATACTAAGATCACAAAGGACTTATCTTTGGGGTTGTAATGTTGGCTCTTTGGTAAAGGTAGGAGAATTTAGATAAAGTGACTAATTCACTAGTAAAGAATTACCTTGGAGTTTCGCTTTTCATCAAACAGCTTCGTTTCTTTTCCATCATCATTCTCACAATCTTTATGATTCATCTTCTCATTATTTTCCTTGGAATCAACATCTTCTTTCTTCAAAGTACAAGGGTACCAATTTCAGGCACTACCCTTCTAAGCAGTCGGGGTACCAGTTTCAGGCACTACCCCTAAACAAGATTTAACCTCAATTTTCTTCACTCCTCACTAGCAAAATTTTCTTACTTTCTTTCTTCAATTTCATCTCTAGCCTCTATTCAATTCAACTCTCTACTAGTACATAGGGTATTTCGAAGCTAAAGTAAAGGTAAAAAGGCTTTTAATCAAAGGTTTTCCAAAGAAAAAACTTTTAAAGGCTCAAAGGGGCTTCCAATGATATATCAATTATAAGGTAAGGTAAATTTGGCTAACTGGCTCGATCATCAATAATGGACTAAGATCATCTCCTAATATCTATCAATTATGAATTTCAAACAAGACTCCAAGCCAAGTTCTAGAATACAAACGTATGAACAATTTTATCAAGAATAAACTCTCATGCACCAATGTAGCATGATTAAAAGGCTCAAATTCTCACATGGGTAACAGATTTCCTAAGCACTCTTCAAAGCATGCAATCAACATCAATTTCACATAAACTACAAGCAATAACAATACATGCTTCTTTTCAACAAAATCAACATGTATAAAATATAAATGCACATGCATACCAAAGAGTCAATATCAATCCATCAATCATCACCAACATACAAATAACCATCAACACCATCAATATCATCAATAAGGTACATACCACTCATGCATAAATCTCAACCACCAATCAAGCCCCAACCTGTCAAGTGAAAATATAATGGAGATGAGAGAAAACGGGCACACACTACTCCTCCGGAGCATCATCATCAATATCGTTGCGCCAATCGTCGAAGTCCCTAATAAAACTATCGACCTTTCTATCAAGTGCCTCATAGTTCTCATTCAAATCTTCCAACCTTCTATCCATAGCATCATACCTCAGGTTGAGTGCAGCATAGTTTGTGTTCGCTAAAGCAAGTTGGCAGTTCATATCTTGCTGGTTAGTATTCAATATGGCGAAGTGCTCATTCATCATTCTAATTGCTCTCTACAGAAGCGATCCCGAGCCTGCCAAAAATCATACTGCTGCGGCTGCTGCTGCTGTGGTGGTGGCTGCATCGGAGGAATACCCATCTCCAGAATGTCGTGAGGCATCTCCATATGTACCACATGAATCAGATGCTCAAATGGCTACTGCTTCTGTCCAAGCTGCTGCTACTGAGGTGGCTCGTCCTCCTCATACTCAGGCTCACCAACTAATATCATATCAAGATCAAGATACACACCTTGAACATGCATATCCACCAAAGTTCGCCAATCTCCATTCGTGCAATACGTAGTAGAGATCGCGACGTGAGAAGGAGTGTTCATCAATAAATTCACATTGATTTGAACAGTGGTGAGATCAATGAGAGAGAAGGGCATCTTAAAAGAAATAGGATTCATCCCTCAGATGAACATCCACACACCTTCTTTTTGTCGAGCCAGGTTCATCCTCACATACGCCGAAAGAATCAAATTTGGCTCACCAATCACAGGCCTATACTTAGAAAAATCCACATTATAATGCTCAGACAAAGGTGTGATCAATCCTCCAATGTTCACCTTCTGAAATATGTGTGTAATGAACCAATGCAGCTGCTGCAAAACATAAGCCCCAGGTTGAAATGGACCCCATTCATCATGCACCATAGGATATATAACTCTCCTATCAGAATACACTCGCCCTCAGCTCGGGCAAAGATATTCTTTTCGAGGATCCTATCCATGTACGTGATTACCGAATTTTGAATGAAAGCAGCCCGTGATCATTGTGGATCATAAGCTCCTTGCAACTCGTGATCGTCCTCCAGAATTCATCAGCAATAAAGTCTTTGTCCTCATGCGTTGATACTCCCTCCGGGCATCCAAACATCAGGTTGAACTGATTAGCATACAAGTATCTCAATTCCCCTCCAAGTTGAAACCATGCTGATATAAGAAGAAAAGAATCCTCACGAATCACCTCTAAAGTACATAACATCTCTGATGTGATGTAAAAATATGTCTCCCTCTTCAAATCTATGAATCCGCTAATTCCCACTTGGTTGAACATCCACCTGATATCATTAATTTTATTCATCTCCACCATGGCTTCATCATCCTCGTAGCGAGTTCGAGCAATCTTCCTTAAAATAGCTCCCCATAACTCTTTCTTCTCATCCCAATCCTACATTTTCAAACCAAAATCCGATGGCATCTTCCTATCTTTCTCAAGTTTCTTACCTGTATATCCTTTCTTTGGGTACTCCACTATCTTTTCTTTTCGAAGAAGCAGCAATGCCCTTACCTACAAAAATTATACTTCAATACAAAACATAGGCAAAGAAACAAGTTTACCACTCCTAGGACTTATCATCACATAGATTCTACTCAAGACTTCAAATCATAAGCTTCAATAATTCAAACTCAATTCCTCCGTAATCTCACATGTATAATCCAATCATATGTTAAACCTTAACACATTAAATCACGGAAAAATCGACGTTTTAAGTCCCAAGTATCACTAAAGGATTCAACATACCAACATGCTTCAATAGGACTTCAAAAGATATTCAAAAAATCAGTCATAAGCATCAACACTATACCACAATTCAAATTAATCTCAATTATCACTTCAAATCCACATGCCCATACAAAAATTAAACAATTAAACTCTAGCCCGTGATATATGCATCATCAATTTTACAAAATTCCATCAATCCAATGTAAAATTGAACTCATACAAATTTATGTAAAATTTCCACAAAAACACCCAATTTCAAATCACAATTCAAACCAAAAACATGCTCAATCAACTTACCCACTCAAACTGATTGAAGTATAATCCAATTCAAAGGGAATGAGTTGAGAAAACATACCTTTATCTCCAGCCATGGGTGCATAGAAGTGACGAAGAACAAATATTCAAATTTGAGAAGTAAGCCCTAAATTTGATGTAGAATGTGTGTGGTTTGGGTAAAGAAAAGTATTCTAAGTGATTGGGGTGAAAATCTTACCTTTCGGGGTGGTTGCTCAAGAAAGAGTGGTGAAAATGATCGAGCAGCGCGGAAACTGACCTTATATTTGTGAAACTGCTCCTTCGCTCGAGTCGAGTGGCTTGGTCAAGCAGCCCTTTCCCTGGTCGAGTGGCTACTCTGTAAGCTGAAATCGTCTCTACACACTGCTTGACCTCTCGCTCGACCAAGGTGTTCTGGTCGAGCGGCCCATATTTGGTCGAACAAGACATCTGTATTCTAAAAACTCAGGATCCGTCTTACAGTGGTCCACTCGACCATCACTCGACCTTAGTTACTAGTTGAGTGGCTTAACTTTTGGTCGAGCGGGCTTCTGACACTTTGCTCTCTCGTGATTTTTTCCTCCCCTACAAAACTTAGACTCAAAAACACATTAATCATCATATGAAGCCAAAACAATAGCTAGAGAACTATTACTTAGACTCTAAAAATTAAGTATATATAACTTCGCTTACACTACAATAAATAAAACACCACTGAACACTAGGCAAATTGCAAAAAATCGACACATCAAAACAGTTAAAATTTTAATATAAAAATCAACTCCCCTAGCAAACATTACAAAAAATAGATTATACTCTTGGTGCTACGATGAGGTAAGAACATCACACATACCCCCCAAACTTAGTAGAAACGATAGTCGAAACTATGTTTGCAAAGAGATGTAATTGTCAATTAGTTAGCATCTTAAATATAAAAATTTCTTACGCACACTAAATAAATAAAGCAATAAAATAGGAGGGTAAGCCCCCCAACAGGCGCTCATGTTTAACGTCGGAGAGTCACGACGGTACCACTTCAATGCAAGGTATCTTGAAAGACAACGCATGCATCATTCGGCGATATAAAGTGCTTCAATCGATACCCATTCGCCACTATGATGTCTCCGTCTTTGTCCATGATCTCAAAACTCCCCCCTCCATAATGAACGGTCCCGTCCACTTCGATTTTAATTTTTTTGCAAAAAGCTTCAATCGACAGTTAAAGAGTAATACCTCATCTCCTTCTTTGAACTCCTTGAAAGTGATCTTTGAATCATGCCATTTCTTCATTCTCTCCTTATAGATCACCGAGTTCTTGAACGCTTGACTTCTATACTCATCTAATTGATTGATGTGAGTCAACCTTAAGTCCTTGACCTCCTCCATGGATAAGTTCAAACTTCTTACAACCCAAAAAGAGTTATGCTGAATCTCTACAGGTATGTGGCACAGTTTCCCATAGACGATTTGATAAGGTGACATTCCTAAAACAGTCTTGTATGAAGTACGAAACCCCCATAAGACGTCATCGAGCTTCATAGCCCAATCCTTCCTATTGATCCCGACAACTTTTTCCAGGATCTACTTCACTTGCCGGTTAGAAACTTCCGTTTGCCCATTCGCTTGAGGATGATAGGTGTAGTAACCCTATGTTTAACACCATACTCTTTGAGAACTTTTTCAATAAGCTTGATGATGAAGTGCAAGCCTCCATCACTTACTAGTGCTCTAGGAACTCCATAGCGGGCAAAAATATGTTTCTTCATGAAAGACAAGACCATCTTTGCATCATTCATGTGAGTAGAAATTGCTTCTACTCACTTAGAAACATAATCAACAGCAAGCAGGATGTATAGGAATCCGTTCGATGGGGGAAAGGGCCCTATAAAATCAATTCCCCATACATAAAAAATCTCCACTACAATGCTTGGCTGAAGTGGAATCTCATCCCTCTTGCTAATGTTTCCCATCATTTGACATCTATCACATGTCGCTACATAGGATTCACAATCTTTAAATAAGGTAGGCCAATATAAAGCAGATTGTAGTACCTTAGCTGCATTCTTTTGGGCTCCAAAATGCCCCCGTTAGTTTGTGCATGGCAAAAATCAAGAACACACTCCATCTCCATCTCGGGAACACACTTACGGATGATAGAATCCGTATAAATCCTGTAGACGAACTGATCATACCATATAAAAGTCTAAATATCTGTCTTGAATTTGGTAAGTTGACACCTATTGAGACCCTTAGGAATTTCACCAACCGCAATGTAATTGACATAATCCGCATACCATGAATCCATTTCTTGAGAAGCTACTACACAATCTTTCTCCGCTCCTTCAGTGAACACTGCCATAATCTTTTCATCCGGGAACATCTCTTCTATGTTTTCGAATGGCTCATCACAATGCTCCCTTGTTTCTAACCTAGATAGGTGATCCGCTAAAACATTCTCCGTTCCTTTCTTATTCTGGATCTCCATGTGAAACTCTTGCAGAAGAAGAATCCATCGAATAATCCTAGGCTTAGTGATGAGAGTGTAAATTCACGTAGTTTGAGCTATGATTTCTGTGATAATGATGTGTAATTAGATCTTAAGTTGAGATAAATCAAGATATGTAGTGAAAAGTCACGAATCAGGTGTGTTTGAGGCTGTTTGAGCGGATTTCAAAGGAAAACAGGACAGAAGTGCTCGAAATCAGAAAAGGGAAGTTTAAGAATCTAATTCGACAGGGACATGAGTGGTTCGACCACTGGTTCAGGTCGAACCAGGCACCTGCAAGTTCTGTACAGTGTGGTTCGACCATGATGTTGTGGTTCGACCAGGCATGAAGGTCAAACCATGGTCGAACCTAATGTCTAAAATGGTGCAAAGTCTATTTGATCACGATGCTTGTGGTTCGACCGGTGGTTCAGGTTGAACCAGCCATCTGCAGATTCATTGCAGTCGGGTTCGACCAGGGCATTAATGGTTCGACTAAGGACTTTGGTTGAACTAGCACGTGAGAAGTATCTAAATTCGTATTTTTACACTTTCAGTACGTGTTTTCACTCAAAAATCCCATTAGAGGTCCGTTGGAGGAGCTGAAAGTATAATAGGAAGACCCTACATAACAGAAAGGTACCACCTTCATTCCACACAACTTCCGAAATCCTACCATCATCCTACGGAGCTGTGGAAAGAGATTCGTCAATCGAATCAAGTGAGAATCAAGTGAAGATTCAAGATAGAGAGAGACGTGACAGCGCCCACATCTAGGGTTTACTTCGCCTCTTAATTTATCTTGTAATTTTCAAGATTATGGGTAAGATCCATCCAACCACCATGATTGTTCTTCGATCAATCATGGGCTAGAACCGCTTTGGTAGTTCTAGGTTTTATGAAGGTTTTATGATTTAATTGAACATCCGTGTGTATAATCCGTACAACACTACTTGTGGTTTATTTTATATAAGACTATGCCTTTTTAATTAATACTCAGATTTGTTTTGTGCATCATTAATTCTTATATAGAGTCTGAATACATATCTTGATTATTGATTGAGTGCATTCACTGCTAGGATTACAAGTTATGATTCTAAGTGAGGGGACTCCGAAGTCTCATTAGAACTATCTTATATAAATACTTGTTAATTGAATCTTATTCGGGTTAACAAGTACGACAAAGAGAATAACTTCATAGTACCTATAAAGGGATATCATATCGGGTTAGAGTACCTAGTACATGGGAAATAATCGATAATGATAGTACCTAGAAAGGGGGTGAATTATATCTCTTACTCCATGGATATTCACACGTGTCACACGCTTATTTACTTGTGTCTATAGAGTATATTTTCATGGTTTAGTGATGCGTCCATATTCCCCAAGGCAGAGTCAGATATTGATACATGGAAGGAAAGTTAATGAGTAAAACCGGATGGCCCGAAGAACTACCTAATTTCTCACTTATTCACTTTTGTTTAATCTCTACTGCTTGTTTACTTTATTTGTTATTTAAATTATTCATTTCGTAGTTAATTAATTATTCCACCAATTTATTGCCAACCTAGTGTTAATAAGTTGAATTGATAATAATACGTCCCTTGGGTTCGATAATCACTTGGTCGCTTATTAAAGCTACAATAACATCCTTCATACTTGGGGATTAATTGTGTGTTCAGAAAAAGTTCATCAAGTTCTTTGCGCCGTTACTGGGATGGCATTAATTATTAATTTATTATTTCTTATTTAATTGAGACTATTTTATACTTGTCTTTATTTTCTAACGCTTATTTTTCTTAGGTGTATGCACACTAGATCAAAGGTAGGAACATTAGCGCCTTTTAATCTGGAAATTGGAGCATCGTCGAGGAAGAAGAACGCAAAGAAGAAGAAGAACAAGAACGTGGAAGCAACCGCAACTCTTAATTTAAGAGTTGAAGTTGAAGAGCTAAACTCGGAAGCGATTGAAGCTGCAACCAGAGATAAATCGGAAGCAGAAGCAGTCAACATGGCCCAAGATAGGGCGAATCCGGATAATGTTATCATCCGTGAATTCTTCAAGGACAACGAAGGAGGCAACTTGGGGCTGTTAGGAGTGAGAGGGGCTGATGCGGATTTTGATAATCACCCTGCTCTGATCAGCATGATAGAAAGTAGCCCTTTCTCTGGGGGGAACCTTTGAAGATCCTCAACAATATCTGAATAAATTTCTAGGGTATGCAAGTACACAAAAGAGCGCAGGAGATCATGAGGATGCAAGGAGGATTGTTTTGTTTAAATTCTCGCTTACTGAAAGAGCGAGAGATTGGTACGATACTCTTAATGCTACTGATTGCACTACCTGGGAGCAATTGAAATTAAAGCAAGACATTAATCAATTTGCTATTGGGAGTGGAGAGAAATTTCATGAGGCTTGGGACAGATTCAAGGACATGCTTCGGAAGTGTCTACAACATGAGCTATCTAAATCTCAATACATCAATATTTTCTACGACGGGTTGGATTGTGATTCACGAGTGTTACATGATGCTTCTTCTAATGGAGCATTACTTACTAAGACACCCATTGAGGCCGAAAAGTTCTTTGAGAATATTTCGATGAATTCAAGAGATTTGCCAACAAATAGAGTGAGAGGCACTTATGTTCTTGAAAAAGTAGCACAGGTGGAGCACACCATGGTGAAGTCGAGTAGAGAGGATGAGATCGTCTCTAGTTTGGCTAATATCAACAACTTACTTCAGTCTCAGCAAAAGCAGATTATGGAGATAGCACAAAGAGTACCAAGTATCCAACAAGATGTTGGAAATGAAGGAGCTATCCAATAGGAATTTGAAGAGGCAAACTACGCCATGGGTCAAAATATTCAAGGAACGATGTTCCAAAATTAAGGAAACTGGAATTATAAAGGGAACTACAATAATCGTGGTCCCCCTAGTAATTATCAAAAACCAAGGAGGCCAGAGTTTTCATGGAGTAATCCTAATTCAGCAGTACAACCTCCTGTTGGTGTTGATCTTGGTGCTAAGGTCGAAGAAGGAAAACCTAGTTCTGAGGATACGGTGAACAAGTACATGGCGAGGAATGATGATAGAGTGGATCGTCTAGAGGCAAAGTTGGAAGTAAAAATAGATAAAAATCATGAGGATATATCTAAGCAGATGAAGGACTTGACGTTTTTTGATGGGGCAAATGGCCGGGAATATGAATCAGTTGACCCAAACAATAGAGAAGGAAAAGTTCCCATCTCAAAGTATAACGAACCCGAAAGAGTGCCACGCCATCACATTAAGGTCTGGAACATAGTATAATGGACCGATAATGCCAAAAATGAATTCTGGAGCTCCAGGAGCTCAATTCGACCATGGTTCGACTAAGACAATAGGTCGAAGCACATTACTAAAGTCGAACCAAGCACCTGGGCAACCTTTGGAGCGTTCAGCTGGTTAGTTCGACCAACAACAACCTGGTTCAACAAACCCTGAAGGTCGAACCACGGTCGAACTAGCCTGTCCAGAATTCACTGAAGTCGGGTTCGACCAACCCAGCCCTGCTTTGACCAACCCTGAAGGTTGAACCACGGTCGAACCAACCTGTACAAGGGATGCCAATCTTTCTGATGTTCGGTTCGACCACTACACATCTGGTTCGACGAGCACCCAAGATCGAACTGAGGTCGAACCACCTCGTCCAGCACCATTTTTTGCACAGAATGCCTTACCTGATGTTGATGTTACTCCAGTACCATCCTAAGGGCAGAATATTGAGATTATAGTAGAAAAAAATGAGAAAGAGCTAAGAGATTGAGGGTCGAGAAAGACAAAGCAAAGATGGTTGAACGTGATGAATGGGGAATTCCAAAGACAAAGATACCTCCTCCGTTTTCTGTTAGGTTAGTCAAGAAGGTATTGGAAGAAAAATTCAAGAAGCTTTCAGATATTATAAACAAGATAAGCTTGAGCATTCCTTTCTCTGAAGCAATCTTAGAGATGCCATATTATGCCAGCTTTCTAAATGATATACTGTTGAAGAAGAGAAGCTTGAACAAAATTTAAACATTGAATTTGTCTGAGAAATGTAGCTCGATCATTTAGAGGAAGCTGCCAGCTAAGTTATAGTATCCGGGGAGCTTTACTATTCTATGTAAAATTGGAAAGGGGCCGGCACGACGAGCCTTGTGTGATCTTGGGGTAAGCATCAATTTAATGTCTTTGTCCATATTTAAAAGGCTTGGTTTGTGGGAGTTAACTCCCACAACAGTTGCTCTACAATTGGCGGATAGGTCTATGACTTTTCCGAAGAGTGTGATTGAAGACGTTTTAGTGAAAGTAGAGAAACTGGTCTTTCTTGCAGACTTTTTAGTGCTAGAGATGAAAGTTGACAAGGATAATGTCCATCTTATCTTAGGGAGACCATTCCTTGCCACTGCGGAGCTATGATTAATGTTCAAAAGGGTGAGATAAGGCTGCGGATGGATGAAGAAGAGGTTCTATTCAACCTTCATAAAGCAATGAAGATGTCGATGGAGATGCAATATCACAGCATTGATGTGGTGGAGGAGATCATGAAGGAAGATATGTCCTTGATCCTTTGAAAGGATCCTTTGGAGACATGCTTGGCGGAGTCTCTTACTTTTCCCACCACAGAGCTAGATGAGCTCTCTAATGAGGTATGTATTGAATTTTTGGAAAATTTACTTGCTTTGGGTGATGATAGGTATGAATCGAAAAGAACCAGGTTTGAAAAGGTGAAGTGGACTAGAAAATACTTGCCATTGGATACAGAGAGCACAACAAAAGAGGAGAAGAAAGAGGAGTTGAAACCGCTACTAGAGCACTTGAAGTATGCCTATCTGGGTGACAATGAAATATATCTGGTAATTGTATCTTCTTCTTTAACTGACGATCAACTCAATGAGTTATTAGATGTGCTTAGGAAATATGTCTGTGATTGGTTGGTTTCTTAATGATTTGAAAGGCATTAATCCATCATATTACATGAATAAGATAAGGTTTTTAGATGAGGCTAAGAGTAGCATTCAGCATCAAAAGATGGTGAATCCCGCTATTCAAGAAGTGATTAGGAAACAAATCCTAACATGGCTAGATGCAGGAATAATATATCCAATTAGTGATAGTCTCCATGTGATTCCATTGCTTGTTGTAGCTAAAATGGGGGGCATGACTATTGTTAAGTCTGATGATGGTGAGGCATTAGCCACTAGGGTTCCTACGGGGTGGCGTGTGTGCATGGATTATAGGAAACTAAAGGAAAGTACACGCAAAGACCACTTTCCCCTTCCTTTCATGGATTAAATGCTTGATCATCTTGCTGGGTATGATTTTTATTATTTCTTGGATGGGTACTCAGGATATAATCAAATCATGATTGCACCCGAGGACCAGGAAAAGACTACTTTCACTTGCCAGTATAGAACTTTTGCCTTTAGTAAGATGCATTTGGATTGTGTAATGCATCTGCTACATTTCAGCGTTGCATGATGGCTATATTTGATGGCTTGATAGAACGGATCATGGAGGTGTTTATGGATGATTTTCCTATTTTTGGTTCCTCCTTTGATATTTGTTTGACTAACCTGTCTACTGTGTTTGAAGAGATGTATTGATACTAAAAAGAGAGAGTCATTGCACGTGCAAAAATTTTTGGAACTAGGGTTCCAAAATTTTGCTCTCAAACTTCTCACGCAAGCAACCTCGCGGCTGTCGGTGCCTCTCGCCGTCAGCCTCGTCGATCATCCCACAACATTGAACAACTTTGACCATCCTTCCCCTTTTGTCGGCGCCTCTCACCGTCAACAACCCGTTTGATCTCACTGCTCCCCACGACGGTGGTAGAGATTCATCTTTTGTTCATGCACTCCGCCTAGATTTCTTCTTTCATGGGTAAGAAATCGAGGAGTATGACGCCTACCAAGGCGTTGACGGATGTGCATGTGGGAGATAATTCGTTCAAATCAGTGAAGGATCGTGCGAAGGAAATTGAGAGAAAGAAAACTCGAAGGGAGGCTGTCTTGGTGGACAATCCATCGCTGGATGATGGTGCCGCCTTGGCGCGCTCCATAGCGGCCGACCGGACGGAGATGGAGATGAAAATAAACGTTGGTTCCATGGCTCTTGTGGTGGCAGACACGTCTGATGTCGCCGCGTCGGGTAGTCCCACGCAAGGGCTAGTGGATACGGCCATTGAAGATTTAACCCGGTGGTGCCTATTGTTCGGAACCCTAACCCTAGCAGGAAAACTTCGGCAGAGGGGAGACGTAGTGCAACACCAGGCGCTTGGCGAAGGCTAGATGTCGCGACCCCTCCAAGCTCGCCTGCTCGGCAGCCGGACGGAGACTGTCGACAGGCTGGCGCCGAGACTCGGCATGGGCAGGGTCCTATCGACTCTTCTCGGCAGATTGTCGAGGCTCTCGGAAGCGCCGAGGCTTCTCGACAGGATGGGGCTGACCCTCGGTAGGCGCAGGGCATCTCTTGGCAGGATGGCTCAGTGCGGGCATCTGACCCCCTACTCGGTAGGCCGCGCCTGGCGTGGGCGAGAGTACTAGGCAGCTGCCGGGCGACGCGAGAATTTGCGAGGGCGCGGTGGCAGGACCCGGGCAGCTGGGCGGACAACGATACCAGCGCAAGGGACAGGGTGATTCCGGAAAGGGTTCCACTCCCAAGGAACCGATTGACTACTCCAAGTTTGTCAATAAGAATAACATCGATCCAGATAGAAAACTCGAATACATCGCACCCTGCGATGGAGTAGCCTATCTGGATCCGAAGGACGACTCCGATGCTTGGAAATACAAGCTGGTGGTTATTTATCGGGACGTTTCCTGGGGATGCAAGCTCTCCATGCCATCTGTCGATCGTGGGGAGTCAAATACACCATCATCATGCATCAATCTGGATGGATCATCTTCTGGCTTTGCTCAGAGGAGGAAGTACGGAAGGTCCTGGACAAGGCTTCCCACTCTATTTGGGAACGATACCTCATGCTTGAAAGACTCCCGAGAGCTTTTCAGTTTGATGACCGGGAAATTTCCTATGTTCCAGTTTGGATTCGTCTCCTATCGTTTCCATTGGAGTTGTGGTCGAGGAATCACATTAGCAAGGTGGCTTCTCTGATCGGACGGCCGATTATGGTGGACGATACCTCAGTTAAAGCTGATAAGGTATCATTTGTTTGAGTATGTGTTGACATTGACGTCTCGCAGGAACTCCCGAAGGAGGTTACTTTCAACTACCGTGGGGCAAACTACACCCAATCTGTGTTGTACGAGCGCCTTTCGGCGTATTGTACCAAGTGCAGAAAGTTTGGTCACTTGGTGAGTGATTGTGACGTCTTGGATGGTGGAGATAAGGAAGAGAATGAAATCCCACAAAAGTCCACACAGGTGGAAGAAGGGGTGGATGAAGAGGGATTTCAGCAGGTTGGCCCAAAGAATAATAGAAGGAAGAAGGTGAGGTGCAGGAGTAGGAAGAAGAAGGGTACGGCCACTCCACCTAGTCGCGAACCGAGGGAGATGATCACATTTGGGAAGTACCAAATCCTAGATGAACTGGATCCTGATGATTGAGGGATCAATAGGCAGGATGGAAAACAACCCGCCCAAGTTAACACTAGGAAAACTTGGGCGTCGAAAATGGAGGAAGAAGATGAGGAGGCCGTAGGACGATCGGGACGGTGTCCACCTCCCAGCTTCACGCACAGGGCTGATGGAGGCAAGCGCGGTAATGGAATTACTATCCAAGATCCGCAGGGTAGAGGCAACGGGTCAGGACGAGGCGGGGGCTCTTCCCCCAAGAGTCGTCGATGAAGTTCTTATCATGGAATGTACGAGGGCTTGCAGCCCCTCGTGCGCAGCAAGCAGCCCGCAGGTTAGTTCACAAGCATAAAGTGTGTTTAGTTGGTTTTCTTGAAACTAGATTATCTGTAGATAATGTGGTGGACATAGTCGGTAGAATTGTTCTTAGTTGGCATACTGTGAATAATTTTGATGTTGTTGATGGTGGACGGATTGTGGTTGCGTGGGATTCCACTTTGATTTCTGTTAGTAATGTTGTGCTCCACGAGCAATGTATCTCTAGTTTGGTTCGTTGTTTGATTTCTCAGCAGGAGTTCCGCATTAATGTTATGTACGCTCGTAATGACATTGTTGACAGACGTAGGCTATGGAGTCATCTCTCTTCGGTTGTCCTCGCGGTTAACTCTCCTTGGATGATCCTTGGAGACTTTAACTGCATCAGGAAGCCGAAAGAGCGTTCTGAAATTGTTCCGTCTCATCGGAACTGGTGCAGGGTCGATTTTGAGGAGTTGTGTGTTGAACTGGGGTTGGATGATGCTAAGTCTTAGGGGTGCTTCTTCACCTGGACGAATGGCAGGATATGGAGTCGTATTGATAGAGTGTTGGTGAATTCGAACTGGAATCTCAGTTCAGGAGTAGTGGAGTCGGAGTTTCTGCCCATGGGGGCCACCTCGGACCACTGCCCTGCCCTAGTTTCTGTGTTCCATGTCGAGCACTCGAAGGGCAGACCGTTTAGATATGTGAACATGTTGAGGACTAGCAGTGGCTACTTGGATACTGCGCGTGAGGTATTGGACTCGCAGGTTTGGGGCACGGCTCAGTTCAGTGTATGCCGCAGACTGAAGCTTCTCAAGCCAAAGTTACGTCTGCTTAGCAAAAGAGACTTCGGCCACATCGCTGAGAGAGCAGAGAGAGCTAGAATGGAACTTGACGGCCTCCAGCTGGATAGCCATGCTGATCCGGGTAACATTGAGAAATGTGACAGAGTTAGGGACACGGCCAAGAAGGACTTCATGTGCCACGCCGAGCATCTATTCCTCTCTCAGATGGCCATGGCAGAGTATTTGATCAACCAAGATATACCCACAAAGTTTTTCTACAAGAAGATTAAGTCTAACAGCATAAGGAATGTTATTCCCTCCATACGCACATAAACCGGTCACACTTCCTCCCGGGATGAAGTCTTTGGAGAGTTCTTTACGTTCTACAGGGACTTATTGGGCACCGCAAGTGTTTGTGATGAGATTGATGATAGTGTGTTCGAGTGGGGTGCTGTGTTGAGTGATCAGCAAGCACAGGATCTTGTAGCACCTATTACGGCCGAGGAGATAAAGGGGGTTGTTTGGAGAATGAACGGTGACAAGGCTCCCGGACCGGATGGGTACAGGACTTTCTTCTTTCGGGATGCATGGGACGTAGTAGGAACTGATGTTGTGGCCGTTGTCCAGGAATTCTTTCAGTCCGGGCAGTTGTTGCGATAGATTAACGCTACGTTCATTACACTCATCCCAAAAGGGAAGCACGATCCCACTGTTAGGGACTTTCGCCCTATTTCGTGTTGCAATGTGATATATAAGATTATTTCTAGAATCATTGTGGGACGTATGACGGATCTTATGGATGGGTTGGTCGCTGAGAATCATTTTGGATTCGTAAAGAATCGAAGGATGAGAGATTGCGTGATGCTTGCTCAGGAAATAGTGAAGAATTATGGTTGGGCAAAGCATCGACAGTATAGAAGAATAACAATAAAAGTTGATATTAAGAAGGCTTATGATTCGGTGGATTGGGGATTTCTGCATGGAGTTCTTACAGGGTTGAAGTTACCCAAGCGTATGATAGGATGGATCATGGAATGTGTCACCACCACCTCATTCTCCATCCTTGCAAATGGCACTCTGGAGGGATACTTCGACTGTAAGAGGGGCTTGCGTCAAGCGGACCCTCTGTCGTCCCTGTTGTTTGTTCTCTGCATGGATTATTTCTCCCGCCTCTTCAAGAGACTAACCGTGAGAGAGAACTACAAGCATCACTCTCGGCATTGTGCTAAAGTAGGCGTCACTCACCTGGCGTTCGCAGACGATGATCATATTTGCCTATGGCAACCCTCCTTCGCAGAAGTTGTTCCTAAGGCTTTTGATCTCTTTGCTCGAATGTCAGGTTTGGAGGTGAGTGTGGATAAATCTCACTTGTTTATGGCAGGTGTTCCGGAGGATGAGGAATAGGCGATTCGTGAGGTTTTGCCTTTTCAGGAAGGCACCTTTCCCGTGTGCTATTTGGGAGTTCCACTGCAGGGAAGTAAACTTCGCGAATCAGCCTTCGAGCCGCTCATTACTCAGATATCCAATTTGATCAGGGGCTGGTCCATGCATTTGCTCTCATATGCGGACCGACTGGAGCTCATTCGGTCGGTGGTGTATGGGGTGATGAACTTCTGGATTTCTATGGTGAAGGTTCCCAAGGAAATTGTGGACAGAGTGGAGCGTATGATTTGGAAATTCCTTTGGGGAACCACTAGGGGTGCAGTTCGTTGGGAGGAGGTGATTCTTCCTAAGAAACGGGGCGGCCTGGGACTTAGGGGTTTCGACCTCCTGAACGATGTAGCCCTTTGCGGTGTGTTGTGGGATCTACACTTGGAGAAGAGGTCGCTGTGGATTAAGTGGATTTATGCCATTTATCTTCAGTCCTCTTCGTGCTGGGATGTTGAGGTTAATTACAGCGCCTCAATTGTGTGGAAATATATCCTTCGTGCGAGGGATAGGGTCCGAGCACGGATCGGAGGCGACATCATCGCCTCATTCACGTCGTGTTCGGAGATAGGTAAGCTACTTGACGGCAAACTGTACTTGCTTGCTGCCACCACTGCACCGATACAGTTCCTCAGAAACATTCGTTCAGGATGTGGCTTGCTCATAGGAATCATCTGCTTACCATGGACAGATGGAGACGTTATGAAGGCCCAATGGAGTGCGTGCTTTGTGTGGGTGCCCCTGAGACGAGAGACCATCTCTTCTTCGACTACCCATTCAGGAGGTATGTATGGAACTGGGTAAGAAATGAAGTGGAGTGGAGGAGACAGGTTACCACGTTGAAGGCCGACTTCAAGTGGCTCAGCAAGGACCGGTGGGTGCACGTACGTGATAGGAGGAGGTGGATGCTCGCTCTCTACGGCAGCATTTTCCTCATTTGGAAGGCTCGAAACGAAGCACTCTTGAGGGCGTCTGACCTTCCCCGTATGGCTTGATCAATTCCAGTGTTATGCATGTAATTAGATTCGAGCATCTGTTATCTAGATAAGCTTTATTTTAGCATTTTGGTTGCTCTGTTTGGAGTTTTAATTATATTATTGTGACTCTGGCTTCGGCCTACCATTTTTGAATAATTAACATAACATTCAGAGATGTGTTGATACTAACCTAGTTTTGAATTGAGAGAAGTGTCACTTCATGGCAAGAGATGAGATTGTTTTGGGATATCATATTTCAGCCAAAGGATTGCAAGTTGATAAAGCAAAGGTGGTGGCAATTGAGAAGCTTCCACCACCCACTAATGAGAAGGGAGTGCGGTCCTTCCTTGGACACGTAGAATTTTATAGGAGATTTATTATGGACTTCTTGAAATACTCCAAGCCGTTGTCTCACTTACTTGAAAAAGATGTTCCTTTTAATTTTGATGATGAATGTCTAACAGCTTTTCAGGTTTTGAAAGAGGCACTTATTACTGCACCTATCCTGGTCACATCGGATTGGATTCAGCAGTTTGTACTTATGTGTGGTGCAAGTGATTTAGCACTTGAAATGGTGCTTGGGCAGATGAGAGAGAAGAAATTCTGCGCCATTTACTAGCGAGTAAGACTTTTGATATTGCACAAAAGAACTACATTATCACGGAAAATGAGTTTCTAACTGTTATGTATACATTCAATAAGCTTCGACATTATTTGGTTGGCATGAAGACTATAGTGTACCTAGATCATTCTGCGATCCGGTACTTGATAGAGGAGAAGGAAGTGAAGCCAAGGATCATTAGATGGATTCTTCTTCTACATGAGTTAGATATGGAGATTCGGGATAAGAAGGGTACAAAAAATGTGTTGGCGGATCACCTATCAAGGTTGGAGACAAGGGAGCATTGTGATAATTCTTTTGATTACATAGAGAAGATGTTCCCTAATGAGAAGATTATGGTTGTGTTTGCTGAAGGAGCAGAGAGAGCTTTCGTAGTAGCTGCTCAAGGAATGGATCCATGTATGCAGATTATGTTAATTACATTACCGTAGGTGAAATTTCGAAAGATCTCAGTAGGTATCAACTTGCAAAGTTTAAGAGGGATGTTGAGACTTTTATAAGGTATGATCTGTTCCTCAACAAGTGCGGATTCTATCATCCGTAGGTGTGTGCCCGAGATGGAGATGGAGAGTGTTCTTGATTTTTGCCATGCACAACCTAACGGGAGGTACTTTGGAGCTCAAAAGACTGGAGCGAAGGTACTTCAATCTGCTCTTTATTGGCCTACTTTGTTTAAAGATTGTGAATCCTATTTAGCGACATGTGATAGATGTCAACAGATGGGAAACATAAGTAGAAGAGATGAGATGTCACTTCAGCCGAGCATTGTTGTAGAAATCTTTGATGTATGGGGAATTGATTTTAAGGGATATTTTCCCCCGTCTAATGGATTTTTCTACATCCCTTTAGCAGCAGATTATGTTTCTAAGTGTGTGGAAGCCATTCCCACTCGCATCAATGATGCTAAGACAATGTTATCGTTCTTGAAGAAACATATCTTTGCCCGCTATGGAGTTCCTAGAGCACTTGTGAGTGATGGAGGTTCCCACTTTGTCAACAAGCTTATTGAAAAAGTTCTCAAGGAGTATGGTGTTAAGCATAGGGTTACTACACCCTATCATCCTCAAGCTAATGGGCAAGCCGAAGTCTCCAACCGACAAGTGAAATAAATTTTGGAGAAGATAGTTGGAACTAATAGAAAGTATTGGGCTATGAAACTCAATGATATTTTGTGGGGGTTCCGAACTGCATACAAGACTGTGCTTGACATGTCACCATATCAAATTGTCTATGGGAAGCCGTGCCAGTTACCCGTAGAGATTCTACATAATTCATTTTGGGTCGTCAGAAGTCTGAACATGTCTCTTAAGGATCAAAAGGAGTTCAGGTTGACTCATATCAAACAACTAGACGAGTTCAGAAATCAAGCTTTCAAGAATTCAGTGATCTACAAAGAAAGAATGAAGAAATGGCATGATTCGAAGATCACTTACATGGAATTCAAGCAAGGTGATGAGGTATTACTCTTTAACTATAGGTTTGCTCTGTTTTAGTACCTAATGATTGTTTTTTAGCTTGAAGTTTGCAGGGGATGAAGAAGAATCATGTTTGAAGGAACAACAGGCCTGTTTGACCATAGGGGTAAGTCGAACCTATTGGTTCAGGTCGAACTGGGGATCAGAAAAATTATTACAGTCTGGTTTGACCTGTGGTTCGAGTCGAACCAGTCTCTGAAAGTTTATTACAGGTTGATTCGACCTCGATGTGCCAGTTTGACCAATGGTTCGGGTTGAACCAAATGCTGAAATTATCCAGAAGCGTGGTTCGACCACGACGAAGTGGTTCGACCACCTAGTTTGAGTTGAACTAGCCCAGGTAAGTCGTGTTTAAATCTGATTTCTGCCCCTGCTCCGTACATTTTTCACACCACCCGCACTCAAATCCTCTCCGAACCAAAAATCCTCGCTTCCAAACTTTGATTTCACGTATTTCTACTTCGATTAAACCACTTTCCACCCTTCCCACACTTGATTTGTCACGAATTTGAGGATTTATAGTTGAGTAAATAGGGTTTTCCATCTAAATTAGGAATTTTCATCTCTTGTTCATACTAAGTCGTGGCTGGATCAAAAGGTACGTTCTCTTGACTCTATTACCCTAGGATTGAAGTTCTATTGCTTGATTTTAAGTGAATAAGTTGATTGAACTAGTTTTTATATGGATCCATGGTGTAATTTGGATTTTTGTTTGAAATTTCTTATGAACTATTGATGGCGATTTTAATTGTGGAATTTTGTTTAGACCTTGATGTTCTACTTGAAATTGTTGAGCAATTTGTGCGGTGAAGTGAAGCATGTTAGAATTTTGGAGAATTTGTGAAGTTGATAAATTGCATGCTTAAGTGAAGAAGGTGAAATGAAGGGTGAAATTGATGAAATTATTCTTGTTGGATAGTTGAATTTTGAAGTGAAATTGGAATAGCATGTTTATGGATTCATTGTTTAGATGGAGTCAGGAGCATGTTTATTTGCAATTGTTTATACATGAATAACTTCAAGTCTTGAGTAGAGTTTAGTATATGATTAGACTTGGAATTCGGTTGGTTTGCTTTCCTGGAATTTGTTTGGTATTGAAGTAGTACTCTTGTAGGAAAAGGAAAGGCGACTGAAATTCGCTCCAAGAGGAAGGAGGATAGGCAGCCTCGTGAGGACGAGGTCACTAAGAAATTACGTCTTAAAGAGAGGTTGCCAAGGCATTTTCATATCGAGATGAAAAATTGGGGGGAAATTAAGGATCGATGGGGTGCGATGTCTGACAAGATTACTTGCACGAGGTACCAAGATGATAAGGCTATGAGGACGATGAATATCCGTTGCTAAAGGAGAACATGGACATCTGAGAATTTTAATATGTTGCTAGTGTTGATGTTCAATCATTTGGTTAATGTGAACCGTTAGGAATCCATGCAATTCTATATCAGTGGAAGCAAGAGTATAGAATCGTGTTACCTTTCACCAAGGTATGTTGAGGAAGAATAAGAATTCTCGCCGGCAGCACGTGCAGCCTCACCGTTTTGGGCATAACACTCTCATCCAATCTCCGATTTGAGTGATCTACATGCCAAAACGATCTTCTCTTCCGTGGCTTTCCAACGGTGTATCACAAGTTTAATTTTGAGTTACACACGATATTAGAAAAATTGTGGAAGTTGACAAACAGCAGCAGCAAATAACCTCTCGATTTTCTGCTGTATTCCCATGTCCAATCTTGACGTCGTGTGGGAGACGATCTTCAAGATCTTCTCAATCTGATTACTCCCTTATTCTTTCGTGTGTTAGGTGCCAGTATTAGGGTTCCGGATAATCTGAGATGACTTATATATGGACTACAACAGGGACCAGAAGGAGAAATTAGAGTCGGGACTCCATTGGGCTTAAGTATCCAAGTTTAGCCCAAACTTATACTTAAGTCCAATAATAATAATATATTCCACTAAAATATTATTA
This sequence comes from Pogostemon cablin, assembly GCA_023678885.1. NCBI lineage: Eukaryota > Viridiplantae > Streptophyta > Magnoliopsida > Lamiales > Lamiaceae > Pogostemon > Pogostemon cablin. Next base: position 14,722,257 of record CM042964.1, on the reverse strand, counting down.
CTGCACTGCCGCTCCAATCCCATAATTATGTTACGGGCTCCTTCTTATTTTGAGTCCGACAGTCTCCCCATGTTTAAGATATACAATGCCCATTAATTAATTAAGTTATTGACAACTCCATTAATTAATATCTCATCCGAGAGTAGTACCACTCAAACCTCATTATCATGCCAGAATAAATCCACCTACAGGGTTTACATGATAAACCTTATGAGCTCCTCAAGAGGACATCATCAACCTATTTAATAGGATACGAATTTCTTCTACAATCAACAACACACCATAGAGACATCACTATTTCCCAACTTACCGAGTTTGTTCATTTAATTACATGTAAATCTCACCCATTGATGAATCAAAGAAATACATATTGGCTTATGTGTCGAGGTTATAGTATAGGGATTAAGAGCACAAACATCCATAATAATTGAGATCAAGTCCTCCTATATAGTCAGTATAAGTTGAACGATCTCAAGCGGTCCTGTTCAATACACACAAAGTGCACTAATGTAATTCTATAGTCAAGACAAACTAATACCAAATCACACTACAACCATCCCGATAGAGAGTCCCCGTCTATCTCGGTTGTGAGCATTTTTTATACTTTATAAGGAAACCGATAATATAATCTTCCGCTTGTTGTTGCACAACATATTATCTACAGTATAAAGTAAGTGGACTATTGCATCGAACATATAAATAAATTATAAGACGCAATCATTTGATCAATGATTCTCATTTCAAATTCATTGTTAAACATTGTTCATATAAAAAACTATACTTTTAGTATACAATCCAACAGCTAGGAACTCCTAGGGGGATTTCTAGGCATGAGAATGGATAGTTTAGAGCGAATGATTTTTGGAGATCTATTTCAGGAGAGGATATGGACTTCAAGATGAAGGAGGCTCGTGCTGCTATGATTCGCAACCCAATCATTAGATACATGGATATAGTTTTGAGCAATACATTGTTTGCACGATCTGAGGGAAATTGCGTATCCAGTGGAGAGTTGTATGCTCTATGGTGTATGTTGAATGGAGTGCACTTTAATTGGGTTCATATTTGATTCAGTAGCTTTACAGATTCAGGAGTTCCTCTTTTCAAATAGTGAATATTGGAGGATTTCTTACTCTCGTGGCTGAGTCATGCCACATGGATTTCACTGGTATTACCCCTATTTTGGAGGATCCTGATCTAGTGATGAGTGTATGTGTTCAAGCTGGATTCGTTTTGCATCGAGATGGAGACTAGTTTTTCACTAGGGATTCTAATCCCTATTCTTATATGTTTACATATGATGTGAGGGCTTTGATTCAAATTCAAGGGAGTGAAAACATGTTGATGGACCCTTTAGCACACGAGGCGATATCAATAACGTGCTTGAGAAGAGGACATTGGAGCACTGTTGCTCAGATGTATGCTGCGGGAATGTATCAGGAGCTGCAAAGGATAGTTGATCAAGGGCAGCAGCCGCAACAGCAGCAAGAGCAACAGCCTCAGCACGAAGAGTATGGTAAGGAGATGCATGTAGTGGAGCCTCTCGGGCATCCTGATATGGGTATGCCGCAGCAGCATGAGATGCCACCACCACTACAGCCACAACAACAGCATTGGGGTGGTCCTGATGAATATTACAGAGAGCAGTTTCGGTTGATGCATGAGCACCTTGTCAACTTGAACAACAATCAGAGGGAGACGAACAGCCAATTGGGCCTGCTGACGATGAGCTATGCCACGTTAGATATGCATTACAATGCATTGCATGCTAACAACGTGGTTATGGATCAGAGGTTGGGAGATTTGAGTGATAATTATGAAGCTTTGGATAGAAAAGTGGATATCCTACGGAGAGATTTTGATGATTGGCGCAGGGGAGATAGTGATGATAATGCTCCCCAGGAGTAGAGGGCGCTAGGTTTTCATCTTTATCTACTTCATCTCATCCCCCTTCTCTTTTCTCTCGATAGGTTGGGTATTTGGTTGTGTGAGTGGCATGTATTGATTCTATATTGATTCTGAGATTGGATTTGATTTAGATTGTTATGATGGGTTGTTGACTCTTTGATAAGTATGTTGCATTCGTATTTTTCATGTGTTGATTTTGTTGATGAGAAACATGTATAACTTATTAATATGTGAGTTCATTGTGGAATTGATATTGATTATATGCTATGAGGAGTGCTTAGGAATCTATTGTCCATGTGAGAATTTGAGCCTTATGAAATCATGCTACATCCATGCATGATAGTTTATACTTGTGAGAATTGTTCATATATCCGTATTCTAGAACTTGGCTTGGAGTCTTGTGTGAGACTTATGATTGATTAGTTATTAGGACATGATCTTAGGACATTATTATTTATTTGAGTCACTTAGCCAAAATTTACCTTCCTATATACTGCAATAATCATTGGAAGCCCTGTTGAGCTTTTAAAAGCTTTTTCTTTGGCAAGCCTTGATAAAAAGCCTTCATTCATCCTTTACTTGAGCCTTTTTAAATATCCTATTCATTAATAGAGGGTTGAGGTGAATAAATGCTAGCTTGAAAGAAGAAAGAAAGAAAGAATTTAATTGAGTGGTATAAAGTGAAGAGAATAAATGGTTAAATCTTGTTTAGGGGTAGTGCCTAAAACTTGTATCCCGACTGTTTAGAAGGGTAGTGCCCTAAATTGGTACCCTTGCACTTGAAGAAAGGAAAAAAATGATGTTGATTCCAAGTGAAGAAGGAAAAAGGAGAATCATAAAGATCATGAGAATAAGATGGAGAAGAGAAATCTGTTTGATAAAAAGCGAAACTCCAAAGTGATTCTCTACTACTGAACAAGTAACTTTATCTATATTTTCCTACCTTTACCAAAGAGACAACATTACAACCCAAAAACAAGTCCTTTGTGATCCTAATAATGAAGCTATTATGAATTGATTCTTGAGACCCTTGCCAAGCTTATGGTGACACGGAGATATGAATTGAATATGAACGTATATGTTAACCTTTTGAAGTTTACTTCACACTTGAGAGCGAGAGTAAACACTTATCTTGTGAGCTAGATGACTTAGTACTCCGAAGCGTATTATAATAGAGTGATGTTTTTACATGAATGAAATTTGTATGATGCGAGTGGTACTTGTTTTAAATTGATAGAATTACATGTGTAGGTATGTATTGTACTTGACTTGATGGCCTCGTGAACTTTGCACTTACTCTTGTGGTTTTGATTTCGTTGCCTCGGGACAAGCAACATGTAAATTTGGGGGTTTGATAAGAGTGTAAATTCACGTAGTTTGAGCTCTGATTTCTGTGATAATGATGTGTGATTTGATCTTAAGTTGACATAAATCAAGATATGTAGTGAAAATTCACGAATCAGATGCGTTTGAGGCCGTTTGAGTGGATTTTCGAAGGAAAACAGGATAGAATTGCTCGGAACTGGAAAATGGAAGTTTAAGCATCTAGTTCAACCGGGACACGAGTGGTTCGGCCACTGGCTCGGGTCGAACCAGGCACCTGCAAGTTCTGTATAGTGTGGTTCGACCAGGAATGAAGGTCAAACCATGGTTGAACTAAATGCCTAAAGTAGTGCAAAGTCAATTCGACCCTAATGCTTGTGGTTCGACCGGTGGTTCGGGTGAACCAGCCATCTGCAGATTCATTACAGGCTGGTTCGACCAGGGAATTAATGGTTCGACCAAGGGCTTTGGTCGAACCAGCACGTGAGAAGCTTCAGAATCCGTATTTTTACACATTCAGTACGTGTTTTGGCTCAAAAGGCCCATTAGAGGTTTGTTGGAGGACCTGAAAGTATAAAAGGAAGATCCTACACAGCAGAAAGGTACCACCTTCATTCTACACAATATCCAAAACCCTACCATCATCCTACGGAGCTGTGGAGAGAGATTCGCCAGTCGAATCAAGTAAGAATCAAGTGAAGATTCAAGACAGAAAGAGACATGACAGCGCCCACATCTAGGGTTTACTTCGCCTCTTAATTTATTATCTTATAATTTTCAGGACTAGGGGTAAGATCTATCCAACCACCATGATTGTTCTTTGATCAATCATGGGCTAGAACCGCTTTGGTAGTTCTAGGGTTTGTAAAGGTTTCATGATTTAATTGAACTTACATGTGTATACTCCTTATAACACTACTTATGGTTTATTTTATATAAGCCTATGCCTTTTTAATTAATACTCAGACTTGTTTTGTGCATCATTAATTGTTACGTAGAGTCTGAATACATATCTTGGTTATTGATTGAGTGTGTTCACTACTGAGCAGGATTACGTGTTATGATTCTAAGTGAGGGGACTCCGAAGTCTCATTAGAACTATCTTATATAAATACTTCTTAATTAAATCTTATTCGGGTTAATAAGTAGGACAAAGAGAATAACTTTATAACACCTAAAAAGGGATATCATATCGGGTTAGAGTACTCAGTGCACGGGAAATAATCGATACTGATAGTACCTAGAAAGGGGAGTGAATTATATCTCTTGCTCCAAGGATATTTACACGTGTCACACGCTTATGTACTTGTGTCTATAGAGTAGATTTGCATGGTTTAGTGATGCGTCCATATTCTACAAGGCAGAGTCGGACATTGATACATGGAAGGGAAGTTAATGAGTAAAATCGGATGGCCCGAAGAACTACCTAATTTCTCACTTATTCACTTTCTTTTAATCTCTACTTCTTGTTTACTTTATTTATTATTTAAATTACTCGTTTCGTAGTTAATTAATTATTCCACCAATTTATTGCCAACCTAGTCTTAATAAGTTAGATTATAATTGAATTAATAATAATACGTCCCTGATGCGCATTTTTTTGTACGCAAAATTAATCTCCAAGTAATAAGGATATCAGCATGGAGATTCTAAAATTGCGAGGCATTGTTTGATCAAGTTGCTGACCATCCACACCAGAATAAATAGAGTTTTCCGAAAAAACCTGCTAGTGGAGGAAGACCTCCTAGGGATAAAAGACATAGGAAGAGGATCAAGTTGACCCTTGCGAACCCCTTTATTCTATTCTGAATTCGTTAATTCAGAATGAATCAAATCTCCCCAAGTAGGATTCGAACCTATGACCAATCAGTTAATAGCCGACCGCTCTACCACTGAGCTACTGAGAAACAACGGGAGATTCGATCTCATAGAGTTCAATTCCCGTTCTCCTTTCTAAAAAATCGATCCTTGTTTACCAACCATGCATTGTCTAACCAAATACAATCCTCTCTCGATACATTCCTCAAAAAATCCGATTCGTGCGAATTCTTCCCCCAACTAACAAAGAGATTTTGGCGAAATTGCCACATATGAAATTGAGCACAATTTTGTAAAGAAATAGCCAACTTGTTTCTCGAGAGGGGATGGGAAACATGCTCAATATTATTTATTAAATAGTTGACCTAGCCCTTTGTTGTTTGAGGAAAACCTCCACTTCAATTGGTATTTTTTCACGAAAAAGCAGACATGAGATAAGAAATCCAGTGTTTCACTAATATTTCGAATAACGGTCCCAAATTCAAGTTGATTCTATTTCGCCTCTTCCTCAGAGAAAGACGATCAAACAATTCCCAATCATGGTCCTTGCGAATCGAATCATCCATATAATATACAAAAAGAAACTCCAGATATTTGAGATCTTTCTCTTTGAATAATATATCAATTCCCATGACGGTTTCATTATATATCTTACAAATAGAATCCCTCTTTTTTCCGATCCAGTTCCTCCACCACCACGAACCCCAGTTAGATTCAGACATGCTACACTTTTTAGTTATTGGGAGAACCCAAGTACTCTCTTTCAGATTCAGAAAACAACTCTCATAGATTTTTTTTCCTTGTGGAAGATAATGAGCGAAACAATCAACCTATTGATATTGGAAGACCCAATCGATTCTTCCAATGTATCATTTCTGGGTCTAATGAAATTCATAGGTATAGGAAGAAGCCCACTCAAATAGAGATTTTTGCTTTCGACCATATTTCGTATTGTTAATACGATATATACGGACTGCTACTACAAATAGTAGTACACCCTTGATCGTGAAATATCGATTGCTTGTTGAACCCTGTGAATTGCGTGAAAGTAGGATACTCAAAATTCGGGGGTCCAGGAGTTTTAGAAAACGTTCTTGGTGGAAAAAAAATACGAATAAAAGACCCCACTGAATTGAATTGGGTCCATGAATCTAAGAAATAGTGAGAATTCTTGATCTCTCTCAATTCGAAAATCCAGGATTGGAATTGATGTCCTTTCATTGATTCCTCCTAAATTGCATTGATTTATCCTAAAGATTTCATTTCAATTGGAATTTGGTTATTCACCATGTACGAGGATCTCCCCTAAGTATCCATGGCTGAATGGTTAAAGCGCCCAACTCATAATTGGCTAATTCGTAGGTTCAATTCATACTGGATGCACGCCAATGGAACCCTCCAATAAGTATATTAGAATTGACTCTGTATCAATGGAATCTCATCATCCATACATAATGAATTGGTGTGGTATATTCATATCATAGTATATGAACAGTAAAAAATAGCATTCTTATTGAGACTAGAACTCATAGGGAAGAAATTTGATTTATGGATGGAATCAAACATGCAGTATTTACAGACAAAAGTATTCGGTTATTGGGGAAAATCAATATACTTCTAATGTCGAATCAGGATCAACTAGAACAGAACTAAAGCATTGGGTCGAACTCTTCTTTGGTGTCAGGGTAATAGCTATTAATAGTCATCGACTTTTGGGAAAGGGTAGAAGAATGGGACCCATTATGGGACATACAATGCATTACAGACGTATGATCATTACGCTTCAACTGGGTTATTCTATTCCACCTCTTAGAAAGAAAAGAACTTAAATCAATATACTTAATAGCATGGCGATACATTTATACAAAACTTCTACCCCGAGCACACGCAATGGAACTACAGACAGTCAAGTGAAATCCAATCCACGAAATAATTTGATCTATGGACTGCATCATTGTGGTAAAGGTCGTAATGCCAGAGGAATCATTACCGCAAGGCATAGAGGGGGAGGTCATAAGCGTCTATACCGTAAAATTGATTTTTGACTGAATGAAAAAGGCATATATGGTAGAATCGTAACCATAGAATGCGACCCTAATCGAAATATATACATTTGTCTCATACACTATGGGGATGGTGAGAAGAGATATATTTTACATCTCAGAGGGGCTATAATTGGAGATACCATTGTTTCTGGTACAGAAGTTCCTATAAAAATGGGAAATGTCCTACCTTTGAGTGCGGTTTGAACTATTGATTTACGTAACTGGAAGTAACCAATTAGGTTAACAACGAAAATTAGAAATCGATCACTGATCCAATTTGAGTACCTCTACAGGAAAGACATCAACAGAAAACTGAAGAGTAAAGGCAGCAAGTGATTGAGTTCAGCAGTTCCTCATATAAAATTATTGACTCTAGAGATATAGTAACATGGAGAAGATAAAATTATTTCAAGCACCGACAGAACTGGAAGCGCCCCTTCTTTCAAAGAGAGGAGGACGGGTTATTCACATTTGATTTGATGGTCAGAGGCGAATTGAAAGCTAAGCAGTGGGAATTCTAAAGATTTCCCGGGGGGAAAATAGAGATGTCTCCTACATTACCCATAATATGTGGAAGTATCGATGTAATTTCATAGAGTCATTCAGTCTGAATGCTACATGAAGAATATAAGCCAGATGACGGAATGGGAAAACCTAGGATGTAGAAGATCATACCACGAGTGATTCGGCAGTTTTTGATTCATATAGATATCCACCCATGTGGTACTTCATTGTACCATATATATAAGATCCATTTGTATAGATATCATCATCTACATCCAGAAAGCCGTATGCTTTGGAAGAATCTTGTACAGTTTGGGAAGGGGTTTTGATTGATCAAAAAGAGAAATCTACTTCAACCGATATGCCCTTAGGCACGGCCATACATAACATAGAAATCACACTTGGAAAGGGTGGACAATTAGTTAGAGCAGCGAGTGCTATAGCGAAACTGATTGCAAAAAAAGAAAATCGACCACATTAAAATTACCTTCTAGGAAGGTCCGTTTGATATCCAAAAACTGCTCAGCAACAGTCAGACAAGTGGGAAATGTTGGGGCGAACCAGAAAAGTTTGGGTAGAGCCAGATCCAAGCATTGCTAGGTAAGCGTCCTGTAGTAAAAGGAGTAGTTATGAACCCTGTAGACCATCCCCATAGGGGTGGTGAAGGGCGAGCCCCAATTGGTAGAAAAAAACCCACAACCCCTTGGGGTTATCCTGCACTGGAAGAAGAAGTAGAAAAAGGAATAAATATAGTAAAAATTGGATTATTCATCGCCGTAGTAAATAGGCGAGAAAATCGAATTTCTTTCTTCGTCTTTAAAAAAAATAGGAGTAAGCCGTGATACGTTCACTAAAATAAATCCTTTTGTAGCCAATCATTTATTAATAAAAATTGACAAGCTTAATAAAAAAGCAGAAAAGAAATAATCGTAAGTTGGTCCCGTGCATCTACCATTATACCCACAATGATCGGCCATACGATTGCTGTTCACAATGGTAAGGAGCATTTGCCTACTTATATAACAGATCATATGGTAGGTCACAAATTGGGAGAATTTGTACCTACTTTGAATTTCCAAGGACACGCTAAAAGCGATAATAGATCCCGCCGTTAATCTTATCTTAAAAAATATATAGATAGATACTTATGATTCATTAGTACGAGAGAAACCTTATGATAATGCTAAGGAAGAAAAAAACAGAAGTATACGCTTTAGGTCGACATATATCTTCATCTGCTGACAAAGCAAGAAGAATAATTGATCAAATTCGCAGTCGTTCCTACGAGGAAACACTTATGATACTAGAGTTGATGCCCAATAAAGCATGTTATCCCGTTTTCTAATTGGTTTATTCTACAGCAGCAAATGCTAGTTTCAATATGGGTTCCAACGAAGCCAATTTAATAATAAGTAAAGCAGAGGTTAACGAGGGTACTGCCGCTAAGAAATTAAAGCCTAAGGCTCGAGGACATAGTTATGCGATAAAAAAAGCTACATGTCATATAACTATTGTATTGAAAGATATATCTTTAGATGAATATGAGGAGATCTCTTTCTATTCGTTAAAAAACCTAGATGGAAAAAGATAACTATGGTATATCATGATGCGTATAATAGTGAGGTAGTATGGGACAAAAAATAAATCCGCTTGGTTTCTGACTTGGTACAACCCAAAGTCATCATTCCCTTTGGTTTGCACAACCAAAAAATTATTCTGAGGGTCTACAAGAAGATCAAAAAATCAGAGATTTTATCAAAAACTACGTTCAAAAGAATATGAGAATATCATCCGGTGCGGAGGGAATTGCCCGAATAGAGATTCAAAAAAGATCAATTTGATCCAGGTCATAATCTTTATGGGATTCCTAAAGTTATTAATCGAAAGTAGGCCGAGAGGAATCGAAGAATTACAGATGAATCTACAAAAGACTTTCATTATGTGAATCGAAAACTTAACATTGATATCACAAGAATTGCAAAACCTTACGGAAATCCTAATATTCTTGCAGAATTTATAGCTGGACAATTAAAGAATAGAGTTTCATTACGAAAAGCAATGAAAAAAGCTATTGAATTAACTGAACAAGCAGATACAAAAGGAATTCAAGTACAAATTGCAGGGCGTATCGACGGAAAAGAAATTGCACGTGTCGAATGGATCAGAGAGGGTAGGGTTCCCCTATAAACCATTCAAGCTAAAATTGATTATTGTTCCTATACAGTTCGGACTATCTATGGGGTATTAAGCATCAAAATTTGGATTTTTATAGACAAGGAAGAAGAATAAAAATACCTTTCATTGTTTTTCCCTAGATAGAACAAAAAAGGGAAACTTGTTCATTCTTTTTCTGGTCAATCAAACAAATTCTTTAATTCTAATTCTATAAGATTTAATAAAAATTCGATTAACCTTTTGTTTTAATATAATTGCTATGCTTAGTGTGTGACTCGTTGGTTTTTTTATTTTTAGGGGGTTGGGATTAAAAAAAATAGGCCCAGTAGTATGAAAACCAACACATCGCTTCATATTATCTGGATCTAAAGAACCTGTCAAGCTGCCCTTTCTCAACGCATTTCTTTAGACAAAGACTTCTCTTTTTCCTCTTTTCGGATGGTAAATATTTCTTAGAACATGGAGTGTGAATCAAACCCACGTTTGAATTGAGATACTGATGCAAGTTCTTCCCTTCTGAATCTGATAGATTCATATCTGAAAGAGGTTGACAATAAGTTCTTTCAAAATTAACTACTTGTCCCTCTGTTAGAGGTGTTCCAAACATGTCTGCGATCGAGTAAATAGTTCTACGAATGAATGGATTGTATTGACTTGGAAAATGGAAAGATTTGTACATGTTATACGTTTCGTCACCACTTTTTCCTAATAAGAGAATCGAACCGTTTCTTCTAACCCTTTTTAAAATTAGATAAATATTGGTTGATTGTATATTTCATTATAGTTCTAAGATTCAGAGTATCCTTTCCTATTTGATCCCTTTGAATTCCATATTCGAAGTTGCAATCGGATCGAATCATTAAAAAGAATCGATTCAATACATTTCTTATGTACCCAAAGATACTATATTGGATTTGAATAAGATTTCGGATCAATCTATATTGATTGACTGCCTCCATTATGTTGTTGTTAGCAAATACCATTTTTTTGGTTTTGGATCTTCCAAATCATTCCCGCATGAGATCCGGACCCATTTTTTTCTGATCCTTCGAGAAAAAGATTCATTCTCTTCATAAAAAATAGGAGGTAGAACCAACAAAGATTTCTTTTTCGATTCATCCCTGGCCTCATTCAAGAATTGTTTTTGATCCAATCCGTATGAATCAATAGAAAAGGCAAATCCCTTATGATACACCAGATTCGGCTCGGTTATTGATATAGTGAATAGATCTGCCATTTCTGTATCGACAATTCAATATAGATTCATATATACCCCATATATCTCTTTCTCTTCCTGCCATTTTCCTATCCAAGGGGGGGATACTTGAAAGGTCAATTTTTTCCCTTTACGAATAAAAGCCGAGGAATGTCTGATTAGTTATAACCAATCAATCGAATTCAAAAGAAATATAGAATTCAAAATCTATAGGATAGAAAATATAGAAGTGTAATAAAAAGAATTTTAAATGTCATGTGAATTCAAAATAAAAAAGAAAATTTGACTAGACTCTCTAAAAATATTTCAGATTTAATATCGAATATAATAATATTCGAATTTCGAATTGTGATAAAGAAATCAAAATTCTATATTCGCTATATAAATCGCTATGTTTTATAATATCCAACATTTATTGGGAATTCTAGATCTATATTTCTATAGACACTATACTTATACTATATACTATATAGTATTGAATTCTTATGCATAGAAAATTTCTATTATGTGGGCCCGCTTAGCTCAGAGGTTAGAGCATCGCATTTGTAATGCGATGGTCATCGGTTCGATTCCGATAGCCGACTTTTTCCTATTTTTTCTTTTTTATTCAAGTTCAAGAAAAACAGAAAATCCTCCTTTAAAATCAAAGAATATTGAAAAAGTGTCTTCCCCTCTTTCCAAAATCCATGAATTTTGGAAGTTATAGGTTAAGTTATAGGGAACTCCAAACTATGTCAGGAAAAGGATCTTATATATGGAATAATATATAGTATAATAGTATAGGATATATATATTATATATAATAATCGAAAGTTTGAATATTTATTCAATTTATCTCATTCTTCTTTATAGTACAAGTACACTACTTCATCAAACTTCGCTTCATTTAGTTCAGGTTTATTCTGTAAAAAAAAGAATGAAATTAATTCTAAATTAAGAATAAGGAGTCTTTATGTCGCGTTACCGAGGACCTCGTTTCAAAAAAATACGCCGCCTTGGGGCTTTACCAGGACTAACGAATAAAAGGCCTAAAGCCAGAAGTGATCTTAGAAACCAATTGCGTTCCGGGAAAAAATCTCAATATTGTATTCGCCTAGAAGAAAAACAAAAATTGTGGTTTCATTATGGTCTTACAAAAAGACAATTACTTAAATACGTTCATATTGTCGGAAAAGCCAGGGGGTCGACGGGTCGAGTTTTGCTACAATTACTTGAAATGCGTTTGGATAACATCCTTTTTCGATTGGGTATGGCTTTGACTATTCCCGCAGCCAGACAATTAGTTAACCATAGACATATTTTAGTGAATGGGCGGCTACCTTTTAGTTTAGCTTTGAAAGTATCCCTGGTCACGCCAGATCTTACTTCGAGGGTTTTCAACACATTCAAACAAAGACCGCCTTGAGATGATTGAATCTCTGTTAATTTGAGTCGAAGCAGTGCATGTCGGAGAAATAGACGTTAATCCCTCTTCGATTCTTCCCCTGTTATGTTCAGGGTAAGGTTTCCCTCCAACTAGTTGGAAAGAGCAAAAATGGCGGCCACCTTTTGTTCGCAGATCGCGAAATGGCGATCTGTTGACTGCCACTCCTTGGACGAAAGGAGGCCACTCATTTTGTTCAGCGTCTGCTGCAGCCCAAATGGTATCCTGCGAGACCTCCTCTTCTTCTTCTTCGTCTAGTCCCCTTCCTGAAGAATTTCATATCGAGCGGATTAGCACACCCGATATACCCACTAAGCAGCTTAAGCAAGCAACCAAGTGAAATATCAAACCCAAAGGACGGCTGTAAGCAATGAAAATTTACGGTCCAATCAAATGGCGACACATGGATTTTGTTAATTAAATTTCAATTTTAATTTATTTTGGAATTTAAATAAATTAATTCCTAAAATAGATTAATAAATAATTTGATCACAACAAATTAAATGGACTAAAATTAAATGAGGCCTGACCCAAGTCTATTAAGCCCAAGTTAAAAGAGGTCTGATCCAAGTCAAACAAGCCCATATAAATTAAATCAGGCCCAAGTAAAGTAGGCCCTATCATGGTCCAGTCAAGTTGGTGGCCCAAGCCTGTAAAGTAAGGCCCAAATAGCCCTGGACTTCACCTCTCACCTATATAAAGGGGTCTCCTACATTCATTTGACACACATTCAAGCACTCGAAGACGACGACGCTCTGGAGAGATTGAAACACGAGCAACGCTCCTCAAGATCTTCAAGCATCTTCAAGTCAAGATCGATATACGATTCGGGATCAAGGTGCTAAGCCCACTAAATCAAGAGTTCTTCATACAATAAGTTTTTCAGTATTCTTCAGTCAAGAACAATATACGACTCGGGATCAAGTGCTAAGCCCCCCAGATCGAGTGTTTCTCACAGCAAGCACGTTTAATCCAAACAAAAGCTCGACGCCTCTGGATAAATATTACAAAGCCCCAAATTTGAGGTCGGACAAGCTTCAACTGAAGATCCGACTCAATACACACAGTTAACGCAGTCAACACAGTCAGCGTTGTCAAGTCAACACACACAAGTTAAGTCAAAGTCAAGTCAATGCCAAATTGGTTCGAGAGAAGAATCAGAGGATTGATTAAGATTGTAACCCGCTTACATATCATTCAAATTAAATCCATCTGAAATTATCTTTGTACTCAATTTGTATTTATTTTATTATAAATACAAAATTTGTTGTTACAAATTTTGGGACGATCTCTACCTCTCATCTCTTCTCTCCACAAGCACAAAGAATGACTCCTTTAGGATCGCGATGAAAAGGTCATCTATCTCAAAGCCTTCAGAGCTGAAGGCTGTGAAGACTCAAATGACGACTCCACTAAAAATTGTGATACGAAGGCCTGCTGCATTAAAGCCTTCAGAGTTGCAAACTGAAAAGGTTGAAGTCATTACAAAAAGTATTTTTGAAGGCTCCGTAGAGGCAAACCGTATTGTGGGGATTACTCTTAATAAGCCATTGCACGGAGACAAGGGTGGTGAAAATGTTTATTCTTGCTCAACTCCTCATTCAACGCCAAGCTCGCCATCTGCCTCAATTGTAGCTGCAGTGATGACAACAAATGTTATGACCATTGAGGAATAACTCGCAAGTATGATGAGAGCCATTGAAGGACTCAACAAGCACATGGAAGCTCAAGATGTTAAGATCTCCGTACTTATGAAGAAAATGGAGAATGCGGAGACAAGTCATGTAAAGGGGAAACAAGTTGAGGATGAACACGAGGAGGACTCCGCGAAACAATATCCATCTTAAACAAATCAAGTTGAAGAAGATATACAAGTTTCAGCTGACAAGATGCTTTCTATCAACCAACTGAAAAATATCGTGATAGAGACGATAAAAGACAAGTTTGAAGGGAGTTTCAAATCTTTTGTTGCCTACAAAAAGCCACATATAAAGAGAATTAACAACTTGAAGATGCCAGCTGACTACCAACCTCCAAGTTCCATAAATTTGATGGCAAAGGCAACCCAAGACAGCATGTGGCACACTTCGTCGAGACATGCAATGTTGATGGGACCTCCGAAGATAACATGGTGAGACAATTTGTCCAATCTCTAAAAGGAAATGCCTTTGATTGGTACATCAACTTAGAAGTCCATTGACAACTGGGGGCAAATGGAAAAAGTATTCCTCAACCGCTTCTATAGCACATGAAGAACTGTTAGCATGACAGAGTTAACAAATATTCTTCAAGAGGATGAAGAATATGTAATTGACTACATCAACAGATGGAGGAGCCTAAACCTTAATTGCACAGAAACGCTGTCAGAAACTTCAGCTATTGAAATGTGCATTCAAGGGATGCAGTGGAATCTTCGCTACATACTTAAAGGAATTCGGCCTAAAACTTTTGAAGAGTTGGCAACAAGAGCTCACGACATGGAGTTGAGCTTAACATCAAATGCCATTGAATGGCCATCTGTTCAAGACTCCTACGAGTTTGAAGACATGCCTTCTGATGAGCTCGTGGAAGAGGAACCACAAACAAAGACTGTAGTTTCCATAAAGATTCATAGAAATGAAATTGAAGCAAGAGAAACAGCGCATCCCAAGATTGGGGGCAATGAATGCTGGACAAACTCAAATTCTAAGCACTTTGACATGAGCGAAAACTGTCTGCACCACGCTCCTTGATATAAACTAAAACTATCTAAAATCCTCACAAATTCAAGCCTCATTGACACGAGTTTAAACTATCTAACACAATCAAATTCTCAGCTCCTTGATATGAGCTAAACATATCTACACATGATGCTCTTTGATACGAGTTTAAACTCTCTGAATTATCTTAAGTCCACATGATGCTCCTCGACATGAGATAAAACTGTCCACACAATGCTCCTCGACACGAGATAAAACTTTCCACACAATGATCCTCGACACGAGATAAAACTGTCCACACAATGCTCCTCGACACGAGATAAAATTGTCCACACAATGCTCCTCGATACGAGATAAAATTGTCCACACAATGCTCCTTGACACACGAGCCTAAACTGCACGTTACTCCTGGTCCACATGAGTATAAACTGTGTACGACAAACTCCAAGTCCGCACGAGTATAAACTGTGTACGATAAACTCCTGGCCCGCATGAGTATAAACTCCTGGCCCCAAATCAAACCATGTCCCTTTAAACTACGTAATGACTTGATCATCTGCAAAGGGGTACGTAGGCAGCTTAGTAGCTTACTAAGTTCAGTCATGATTTAAGTTACTCTTATCAAGTTTATGGGAGAAATAAAAGAGTTAGAGCATACATGCAGCAAATAAAGTGCAAGGAATTGAAATAGAAATGCAACAATTACAACAAAAAAAGAAGAAGGGTGCAAGTTAATTTAAAATTTATGAATTTAATTAATTAAGGGACCCAAAAATAAATTCATGGGCCAATTAATTATTGAATTCAAAATTTTAGGCTCAAAAATTGAAGCTGGTCAATTAAATTAATTAATGCGCACGCTTAATTAATTTAAACTTGGCCACATGGATTGAACTTAGTCAAGGCCATGTCCATTTTATTTTGTTGGCACAATTAATTGGCCCAAAATATAACCAAGCCCGAATTAATTCATAAGGACTCAAGTTGGTGGCCCATTTACAACAAGCCCAAGAATAATTAACTCAAAAGCCCAAACTGCTGCAGAAGAATAAAAGAAATTTGAGCCCAAATGAATTCAATAATAGGGCCCCAAGTGATTGATCAGCATGTAACTAAAGGAAGCCCAAATTAATAAGTTCAAAATGATTAAATCAATTGGGATAAATTAAAGTCAAAATTGGTCCACATGAAGTCAACAATGGTGGGTGATGGTAATCAGATTATCAGAAGGGTATCAATTCCTTTCAAGGAAGGAAAATGTCGTGGATTGGAATTCAAGACCAAGAAATAGGAGGCCAGCTGCCTTTGTTCATCGATGGCACAGATCCTGACACTTGGTCCCTATCCGAGCCGCCGTTCAACCGCGTCAATTGCCTCGCCAACAGCCACAGCCATTTCTCTATCGCGACCTCGCACAAGGCCTCCGAATCTGCCATCAATTGGATCTGTCGTATTCTCACTGCCGGAAACACGAACCCACCACCAAAGTCTGCCGGATCTGCCATAGCACTCGAGCTTCGCCACACCACTGCCAGATTTGAGTTCGACAGCCCTCTATGCCTCGACGCTGCCATGGGTGCGAACAGTCGTTGCTCTTCGCCACTTCCAGTCGTCCGTTAGCAACAGCTGCTTATCCACTGCTGGCAGCCGTCGGGATCGGGAGTTGATGAGAGACTAAATTCACGTGTTTTAGGCTCGGATTTGTGTGGAAGTTGAGTACAATTTGGTCTATTATCAAGATGAATCGGGTTGTTTATGGAAAATTCATGAATCAGAGGCTACTGAGGCTTTTTGAGCGTATTTATACAGGAAAACTGGTCTTAAGGGCTTGAAATTGGAAGACACGATTTTCGAGGCATTTTTCGAAGGTTGTTCAACCTCATAGGCTTGTTCGACCATCATCATTGTGGTCGAACAAGGTGGCCAAGTCGAGCAAAATGCCAAAAAACTAACAGAAGTATTGCTCGACCAAGGGAGTCCGTTCGACTAAAATCATCTTGGTCGATTGGAAGGATTCTGGTCTAACAAAATGTGCAAAAACATACAGAAGGGTTGTTCGACCGACGTTCGACCAAGAGGTCTTGCTCGACCAATGGAGGTCTGGTCGAACAGAATGATGCTGATTTTATTTTTGGTAATTCTGGGTTTCTTTTATCAAATTTGACGTGTGTCTCAAGTAAAAGCCCATCAAAGGTCCGTGAAGAGCACTTTACAAGTATAAAAAGGGATGCAGATCACAAAAAGAAGAGAGTTAGATTCCACATCCATCCTATACACATCCAAGCCCTAACTCCAACCTACAGAGCAGTGGAGAGAGGTTCGTTTGTCGAACCAAGTGAGAACCAAGTGAAGATTCAAGATGTAGAGAGTCGCGACGGCGCCCGCATCTGGGTTTACTTCGCTACTTAATTTATCTTGTAATTTTCAAGACTATGGGTAAGATCCTACCACCACCATGATTGTTCCTAGATCAATCATGGGCTAGAACCGCTTCGTAGTTCTAGGGTTATGAAAGTTTTATGAGTTAATGAATTTCTATATGTAAACTCCGTACAACACTACTTGTGGTTTATTTTTTATAAGACTATGCTTTTTAAGTTCATACTCATAGTCGTTTTGTGCATCATTAACTGTTATGTAGAGTCTGAATACATATCTTGGTTATTGATTTAGTGCGTTCACTGCTGAGCAGGATTATATGTTATAATTCTAAGAGAGGGGACTCTAAAGTCTTATTAGAACTATCTTATATAAATACTTTTTAATTGAATATTATTCGTATTAATAAGTAGGATAAAGAGTATAACTTCATTGTACCTGTAAAGGGAGATCATATCGGGTTAGAGTACTAAGTGCACGGGAAATAATTGATACTGATAGTACCTAGAAAGGGGGGTGAATTATATTTCTTGCTCCAAGGATATTCACACGTGTCATACACTTGTTTACTTGTGTCTATAGAGTGAACTTGCATGGTTTAGTGATGCGACCATAAGCCACAAGGCAGAGTCGGACATCAACACATGGAAGGAAAATTAATGAGTACAACTAGATGACCCGAAGAACTACATAATTTCTCACTTGATCACAGTCGTATTATCTCTACTACTTATTATTTTAATTGTTATTTTAATTATTCGTTACTTAGTTACTTAATCTTCACAATCATATTGCTATAATAATCTTAATAAATTAGAACTTAATTAAATTAATAATAATTCATCCTTTGAGTTCGATAATCACTTGGCTGCCTATCAAAACTACAATTGATTTCCTTCATACTTGGGGATTAATTTTGTGTGTTGAGAAAACGTTCATCAAGTTCTTGGCGCCATTGCCGGGGACGACATTTATTATTAGTTTATTATTTTTAGTTTAATTGAGATTATCTTATTTTTGTCTTGGTTTTCTAACACTTATTTTTCTTAGATGTATGCACACTAGATCAAAGATAGGAGAGTTATCACCTTTTATCCTGAGATCGGTGCATCATCGAGAAAGAAGAAGAAGAAGAACAGGAACAAGAAAGTGGAACCAATTGAAGCTCTAATTTAGGAGTTGAAGTTGACTAGCTGAATCCGCAAGCAACTAAAACTACAACCGAATTCAACTTAAAAGCCGAAGCTGTTCACATGGCGGTGAATCCTGATACACTTGCCATCCGTGAAGTCTTTAAGAACAACGGAGGAGGCAATGCGGGGCTATTAGGAGCAAGAGGAACCAGAGCTGATTTTGATCTTCACCATGCTCTTATCAGCATAATTGAAAGGAGTCCCTTCTCAGGGGGAACCTTTGAAGATCCTCAGCAACATCTGAATAAGTTCCTTGGGTATGCAAGTACACAAAAAGATGCAAGAGCTCATGAAGATGCGAGGAAGATCATCTTGATTAAGTTCTTGCTAAATGAAAAAACGAGAGATTGGTACGATAATCTTAATGCTGCTGACTGTGATACCTAGGAGAAATTGAAAGTGAAATTCTTAGAGCGATACATGTCACCCTCAAAGGTGTTTAAGATGAAACAAGAAATCAATCAATTTGCTATCCATGGTAATGAGAAGTTTCATGAGGCATCGGACAGATTCAAGGACATGCTTAGGAAGTGTCCGCAACGCTGGCTCAATATATCAGTATTTTCTATAGCGGATTGGACTGTGATTCTCGAGTTTTACTAGATGCTTCATCGAATGGAGCATTGCTTACAAAGTCATCCGTTGAGGCTGAAAAGCTCTTTGAAGATATTTCGATGAATTCAAGTGATTGGCCAACTAATAGAGTGAGTGGCACTTATGTTCTTGGAAAGGTAGCATAGGTTGAGTATACTATGGTTAAGTTGGGAAGAGACAATAAGATCATCTCTAGTTTGACTAGTATTAGCAAGCTACTGAAGTCTCAGAAAAAGCAGATTACTGACTTAGCTTAGCGAGTACCAATTATATAGGATATGTGCAATGAAGGAGCTAGCCAAGAGGATATGGAAGAGGCAAACTATGCCATGGGTCAAAGTATTCGAGGAATGAGGTTCCAAAATCAAGGAAATCGGAATTATCAAGGGAACTACAATAATCGTGGTCCACAACCGAGGAGGCCGAAGTTTTCGTGGGGTAATCCAAATAATGTGGTACAACCTCCTGTTGGTGTTGATCCGGGTGCTAAGGTGGAAGAAGGGAAACCTAGTTTCGAGGATACGATGAACAGGTATATGGCAAGGAATGATGCAAGAGTAAATCGTCTTGAGGCCAAGTTAGAAAAGAAGATTGATGCCAATCATGAAGATATGTCTAAACAAGTTAAAGACCTTACATTGTTGATGGAGGAGATGGCAAGAAACGTGAAAAAATTGACTCAAACTATTGAGAAGGGGAAGTTTCCATCTCAAAGTATTGAGAACCTTAAGTCTTGTAATGCCATCACATTGAGGTCAGGAACGCAGTATGAAGGTCGAAGCCTGCGAGCGAAAACGAATGGTGCAAGAGCCTTGTTCAACTAGACCTAACTAGTTCGACCAGACCTGATGGTCGAACTGAGATCGAACAACTTTCGGAAAAATAAAAATTTGATGCTCTGTTTTATGTCCCATCGTTCGACCAAAGCACATCCGTTCGACCAGACCATCTTGGTCGAACGTTGGTCGAACAACTACTGGGGATATGAAATAGCAAATCAGAGTCACTGTTTGACCAAAAGCAATCTGTTCGACCAGACCTTGATGGTCGAACAGAGGTCGAACAACGTCACTCAATGCTAGTTTTGATACCGAATGCTACACCTGTTGTTCAGAACACTCCTTAGCCATCTCAAGAGCAGAATATTGTGCTTACAGTGGAAAAGAAGTGGGAAAGAGCAAAAAATTGAGAGCCGAGAAGGATAAGGTGGAGAAGGTTGAGCGTGATGAATGGGGAATTCCTAAGACAAAGATACCTTCTCCGTTTCCATTTCGAATAGTTAAAAAGGGATTGGAAGAAAAGTTCAAGAGATTTCAGGATTTATGAACATGATAAGCTTGAACATTCCTTTCTCCGAAGCAATCATGGAGATGTCGTACTATGCCCGATTTTTTTAAAGATATCTTATTGAAGAAGAGAAGCTTGAACGGGGTAGAGACAGTGAATCTATCAGAAAACTGCAGCTTGATCATTCAGCAAAAGCTGCCACAGAAGTTGAAAGATCCGGGGAGCTTCACTATCTTATGTGAAATTGGAAAGGGGCCGACACGTAAAGTTTATGTGATCTTGGAGCAAGCATCAACTTGATGCCCTTATCTATATTTAAGAAGTTAAGTTTTGGGAAGCTCGCTCCCATAACAGTGGCTTTACAATTGGCGGATAGGTCTATGACCTTTCCGAAGGGAGTGATAGAGGTTGTACTTGTCAAAGTGGACAAGCTCATATTTCCTGTGGATTTTCTAGTGCTTGAGATGGAAGATGACAAGAATAATATCCCCTTGATTTTAGGGAGACCATTCTTTGCTACTGCTGGAGTTATGATTGATGTTTAAAATGGTCAGCTTAGGCTACGGATGGATAAAAATGAAGTTCTATTTAACCTTGACAAAGCAATGAAGATGTCAATGGAGACGCAGTGTCACAGTATCGATGTGGTGGAGGAGATTGTGAAGGAAGACATGTCCTTGATCCTTTCAAAGGATCCTTTGGAGAGATGCTTGATGGAGTCCCTTACTTTTCCCACCACAGAGCTAGATGAGCTCTCCAATGAGGTATGTATTGATTTTCTTGAAAACCTACTTGCTTTGGGTGATGACAGGTATGAATCAAAGAGGACCAAGTTTGAAGAGGTGAAGTGGACTAGAAAATACTTGTCTTTGGATAGAGAGAGCACTCCAAAAGAAGAAAAGAAGGAGTTGAAACCACTACCAGAGCACTTGAAGTACGCCTATCTAGGTGACAATGAACAATATCCGGTAATTGTATCTGCTTTCCTTGATGATGATCAACTTGAGGAGTTGTTAGATGTGCTTAGGAAGTATAAGTCTGCAATTGGTTGGTCTCTTGATGATTTGAAGGGTATTCGTCCATCATATTGCATGCATAGAATAAGATTGTTAGATGAGGCTAAGAGTAGTATTCAGAATCAGCGGAGGGTGAATTCTGCTATTCAAGAAGTGATTAGAAAGTAAATCATAATGTGGTTAGATGCAGAAATTATTTATCCAATTAATGATAGTCCCCATGTGAGTCCATTGCATGTTGTAGCTAAAAAATGGGGCATGACTATAGTGAAAGCCGATGGTGGTGAGACTTTAGCCACTAGGATTCCTACGGGATGGCGTGTGTGTATGAATTATAGGAAACTGAATGAAAATACATGCAAAGACCATTATCCCCTTCCTTTTATAGATCAAATGCTTGATTGTCTTGTAGGGTATGAGTTTTATTGTTTCTTGGATGGGTACTCGGGTTATAATCAAATCATGATTACGCCTAAAGACCAGGAAAATACTACTTTTACTTGCCCTTATGCAACTTTTGCTTTTAGGAAGATGCCTTTTGGATTGTGTAATGCATCTGAGACATTTCAGTGCTGTATGATGACCATATTTGATGGGTTGATAGAAAAGACCATGGAGGTGTTTATGGATGATTTTTCTATATTTGGTTCCTCCTTTGATATTTGTTTATCTAACTTGTCAACTGTTTTGAAGAGATGCCAAGAAACTATTCTTGTCTTGAATTGGGAGAAGTGACATTTCATAGTAAGAGATATGATTATTCTTGGGCATCATATTTCGGCTAAAGGATTGCAGGTGGATCGAGCAAAGGTGGTAGCCATTGAGAAGCTTCCACAATCTTCCAATGAACGAGGAGTGCGGTCTTTCCTTACACACACCAGTTTTTATAGAAGATTCATAAAAGACTTCTCGAAATACTCCAAGCCCTTATCTCATTTACTTGAAAAGGATGTTCCTTTTGTTTTTGATGAAGAATGTCTAACAGCTTTTCAGGTTTTGAAAGAGGGGCTTATTACTGCACCTATCTTGATCACACCGGATTGGACTCAGTCGTTTGTACTTATGTGTGATGCAAGTGACTTAGCACTTAGAGTGGTGCTTGGGCAGATGAGGGAGAAGAAGTTTTGTGCCATTTACTATGCAAGTAAAACTTTTGATACATCACAAAAGAACTACACTGTTACTGAAAAGGAGTTTCTAGTTGTGGTGTATGCATTCAATAAGTTCGACAATATTTGGTTGACATGAAGACTATAGTGTATACGGATCACTCCGCGATCCGGTACTTGATGGAGAAGAAAGAAGCAAAGCCAAGGATCATTATATGGATTCTTCTTCTGCAAGAGTTTGATATGGAGATCCAGGATAAGAACGGAACGGAGAATGTTTTGGCGGATCACTATCAAGGTTGGAGAGAAGGGAGCATTGTGATGATTCTTTCGATTATATAGAAGAGATGTTCCCTGATGAGAAGATCATGGTCGTGTTTGCTGAATGGGCGGAGAGAACTTGTATGGTAGTTGCTCAAGGAATGGATCCATGGTATGCGGACTATGTGAATTACATTGCCGTAGGAGAAATCTCGAAAGATCTCGATAGGTATCAACTTGCAAAATTTAAAGAGGATGTTGTGATGTTTATATGGTATGATCCGTTTGTCTACAAGATATGTACATATTTCATAGTCCGTAGGTGTGTGCCCGAGATGGAGATGGAGAGCGTTCTTGAATTTTTCCATGCATATCCTAACTGGGGGCACTTCGGAGCTCAAAAGATAACAACTAAGGTACTTCAATCTGCTCTTTATTAGCCTACTTTGTTTAAGACTGTGAGTCCTATGTGGTGACATGCGATAGATGTCAAAGGATGGGGAACATTACTAGAAGAGATGAGATGCCACTTCAGCCGAGCATTGTTGTTGAGATTTTCGATCTATGGGGGATTGATTTTATGGGACCTTTTCCCCCATCTAATGGATTTCTCTACATCCTTTTAGCAGTGGATTATGTTTCTAAGGGGGTGGAAGCCATTCCCACTCGTGTGAATGATTCAAGGACTGTTTTGTCTTTCTTGAAGAAACATATATTTGCCCGCTATGGAGTTCCTAGAGCACTAGTGAGTGATGGAGGGTGACACTTCGTCAACAAGCTTCTAGAAAAAGTTCTCAAGGATTATGGTGTTAAGCATAGGGTCACTACACCCTATCAACCTCAAGCGAATGGGCAAGCGGAGGTCTCCAACCGACAAGTGAAGCAAATCCTGGAGAAAGTGGTCGGAACCAATAGGAAGGATTGGGCTATGAAGCTCGATGATGTGTTGTGGGGGTTCCGAATTGGTTACAACACGGTGCTTGACATGTCACCGTATCAAATAGTCTATGGGAAGCCGTGCCACTTACCCGTAAAGATTCATCATAGAGCTTTTTGAGCATTGAGAAGCTTGAACTTGTCTCTTAAGGATCAAAAGGAGTTGAGGATGACTCATATCAATCAATTGGATGAGTTCAGAAATCGAGCTTTCAAGAACTCAGAGATCTACAAGGAAAGAATGAAGAAATGGCATGATTCGAAGATCTCCTACAAAGAGTTCAAGCAAGGTGATGAGGTATTACTTTTTAACTCTCGTTTGAAGCTTTTCGCAGAAAAATTGAAATCAAAGTAGATGGGACCGTTCATTATCTATAGAGTCTGTGGAGGGGGGAGTTTTGAACTCATTGACAAAGATGGGGACATCATAGCGGCGAATGGACATCGATTGAAGCATTACAAGTCGCCGGATGATGCTTGCGTCGTCTTTGAGGATACCTTGCACTAAATAGGTACCGTCATGACTCTCCGACGTTAAACAAGAGCACTTGTTGGGGGCTTTCCCTCCCGTTTTAATGCTTTATTTCATTAGTGTGAGTAAGAAATTTTATATTTGACGTGCTTACTATTCGAAAATTACATCTCTTTGCAAACTTAGTTTCGACTATAGTTTTTACTAAATTTGGGGGATGTGATGTACTTACCTCATCGAAGCACTAAGGGTATAATCTTTTCTTTGTAACGTTTGTTAGGGAAGTTGATTTTTTGCGGCATATTGAAACTTTAACTGGTTTTAATGTGTTGATTTTTTGCAATTTGCCTAATATTTAGTGGTGTTTTGTTTTGTATGTCGTATGCGGAGTTATACATGGTTTTATCTAGTCTAAAAGTGGTTCTCTAGCTTAAGTTTTGGCTATCTGGATACTTGATGTGTCCTATAGTTTAAGTGTTGCAGGGAAAGACAAGAAAAGTATGAATTTTAGAGAGTTCGGATAGTTGTTTGACCAAGAAGCTGCCGTTCGACCAAAATGTTTGGTCGAACGCTGGTTGAACAAAATGTCCAAAAACTTACAGTAAGGTTGTTCGACCAGCACACTTTGTTCGACCATATTCTTTAAGTCGAACGGTGGTTGAACGGAACAGGGGAGAACATGGAGTCGATTTTACAGGTTGTTCGACCTTAAGCTAATGTTCGACCAAGATATTTTAGTCGAACGGAGGTCGAACAAGGTCATGTTTAAGTGTAGATTTGAGTTTTTCGACCAAAAACCCTTTTCGACCAAGTTGTTCGAGTCGAACGGGATTCAAAATCAAATTTAAAGGTCAGTTTTTCCCTTTTGTTCGAGCAATTCCCATCAACTTCTCTCAAGCACCCGATTTGAACTGTAAGTCCTTCTTCCCAAATTCTTCCCACACTTTAATCTTCCTCTCCACACACTTCCACATCCAATATTTGGAGGATTCAAATCCGAATTGGGCTATTCTACTCAAATTCTAGGAGTACATCACACACACACACACCATGGCGAACAAAGGTATGTTTTTTGAACTTCTATACCTGTGAATTGATGAGATTAAGCTTAGGAATGTTGGGTAAGTTGATTGAAGCATGTACTTTGTGGATTGAATTGTTAAATTTTTGGTGTTCGTGTTGGAATTTCACTTGAATTGACATGATTCAATTTACGTTGGATTGTTGAAATTTTATGAAATTGATGTTGCATATCATATGGGCTTGAGGTTAATTTCGAATTATATGTATGGGCTCATTGATTGAAGCATTGATGTTGTGTGATTGAATGTGGAAGATAAGCATGTTTAAGGATTTTGTTGAAGTATGTTGAAATTGGAAAGCATGATTGTGTGAAGTATTTTTAGGACTAAGGATTCTAATTATTCTTGATGGAAAGTGTTGAGTTATAGTTGCTATGATGATTAAATGAGCACTTGACGTTGAGAGTGGTTTAGCACATGAGTTTGAAGTCTTGTGTAAGATTCATGTTAGTCTTAGGATTGATATGCTTACTTTATCTCTTTTTGTTGTGTATTGAAGTATAAATTTTATATGAAAAGAGATTACTTCATCTTCGAAGAGAAATGAGACAAAGTCTCCTAGGAAGGGTGATGGTGCCAAAAAGCTTAAACTGGATAAGAAGAGACCTTCTGATTGAGGTATTAAGATCATTAATTGGGAAGAGAAAAAGGAGTTGTGGGTAGCTATTGCGAGCAAGATCACGAGGACTCGCCACCAAGATGATGAAGCTATGGTTGCAATGAACATCATCAATGACATTCGTTAGATTTTCAATCGAGTAGGTATAACCAGGTTTATGGAAATGAAGAGAGAAACGTATTTCCATATAACTGCTGAGGTTTTATGTTCGTTGAGTATTGAGCGTGGAGATCGCTATCTTCCATATGGTATTCGAATGCAGATTGGTGGGCAAGAGCAGTTGATGCATGCCTGTGAGTTTAATGAGTTGATCGGATGTGATAATGTGTCTGATGTGGAGCACGATGATTTCAAACCTGATGAGTTTTGGAGGTCTATCTCGGGGAGGCGAGGAAGATACAATTCAAATGCTTCTAAGTTTGCTTTCGTCCGCAACCCCGTGATCGCTTATATGGACCGAATTTTGAGTAACACTCTGTTTGCTCGATCCAAGGGGAGTTGTATTCCGAGGGGGGAGCTATATGTGCTTTAGTGTATGCTTAATGGAGTACGCTTCAATGTAGCGGCTTATTTTTTCCAGCAGCTTCATAAGTTTACTACCCACGGACTTCAGCGTGTGAACATTGGAGGACTTATTACTCTGATAGCCGAGTATTATAGGGTTGATTTGAGCAGGCATCGACCGATCCGAGGGGATCTAGACTTGATCTTATCGTCATGTGCGAAGATGGGGTTGGTTCATCGGATTGATGATGCTTGGATGTTCATCCGTGGTAAGAACCCTATTTCGTTCAGATTTCCACTGTCTATTATTGATCTTACTACGATTCAGGTCAACAGTAATTTATTGATGGATACCTCGGAGCATAGGGCGATCTCAAAGACTTGTTTGGAAGAAGGGAATTGGAGACTTCTTGTCGATATGCACTTACAGGGGATCCTCATAGACGAGGACATGATTATGGTAGGAGATCCAGCCGACTTCGATGAGGGAGATCAGCTGCCACCACCAGCTTTCGTTTATCTGGAGATGGATTTGCCTCCAATGCAGCCACCACAGCCACAAGAGCATGAGTTTTTTGATCCACTGCCAAAGCAGCAACAGGATTTTTGGAGAACTCAGGATCGGTTCTATCGGGAGCAATTCCGATTAATGAATGAGCACTTCGCTACTCTCAATATGAACCAGCAGGAGACGAATCGCCAGCTTGCTTTGGTGAATGTGAATTATGCTGCGCTCAACCTAAGATATAATGCTATGGATAGAAAGATTGGAGAGGTGCAGGCTAGCAACCGAGAGACTAACAGGAAGATATTCGAGCTACATAGGGATTTTGACCTATGGCGCATGGATGAGAGCGATAATGATGATGCTCCGGAGGAGTAGTGGCACCAGGTTTTTTATCTTTGTTTGTTTCATCTCGTCCCCCTTCTCTTTTTCACTTTACAGGTTGAGACTTGATGGTGGGATGGTTAGGGTTTATGTTTGAGATTCATGCGTGGGTAGTTTGTACTTGATATTGATAATGATACTAGGTGTTGGATTGATCGAGGATGGATACATTGATTTGTTTTGGATTGTTTAGTATTGATTTGTGTTATGCATGTGCACTTGTTTTGATGCATGTTGGTTTTTTAATGGTGAGCATGTTCAATTTTTACTTGTAGTTTATGAAAAGATTGATGTTAATTGCATGCTTTAAAGAGTGCTTAGGATTCTATTATCCATGTGAGGATTTGAGCCTATTGGTCATGTTATGAGCATGACAGTTTATTCTTAAGAGTCGTTTGTATACTCGTATTCTAGAACTTGGCTTGGAGTCTTGTTTGAAATTTATGATTCATAGATACTAGGACATGATCTTAGGCCATTATTGTTGATTAAGTCACTGAGCCAAATTTATCCTACCTTGTTATAAGATTATCACTAGAAGCCCTGTTTGAGCCTTTAAAGTTTTTTCTTTGGCAAGCCTTTGGTAAAAAGCCATTATTTACCTATTTAAGTCTTGAATACCTATTTACTAGTAAAGAGTTGAGGTAAATAAATGCTAGCTAGAGCTTGGAAGAAGCATGAGAAGGAAAAGTTTGGAGTAATAATGAGACGTTTGGTTAAATCTTGTGAAGGGTACTGACTGAAACTGGTATCCCTATTATTAAGAGGGTAGTGCCCGAAACTAGTACCCTGATGCTTGAAGAAAATCAGAATTGGTACTTTATTTTTGAAGAAAAGATGTTGATTCAAGTAAAGGTGGAGAAAAGATGTTGAATTTAGTCACTTATCTATATTCTCCTACCTTTACTAAAGAGCCAACATTACAACCCATAAGACAAGTCCTTTGTGATTCTAGTATTGAAACGATTATGATGGATTTTTGAGACCCTTGTCAAGGTTATGGTAACGCGAGTATATGAATTGAATTTGAGTGTATATATTAACCCGTAAAGTGTACATCTTTTACACTTCAGAGAGAGCGCAAACACTTACCCGTGAGCTAGATGACTTAGCACTCATAGAAGTATTGTGATTAATTGATGTTTTTGCATGAATGAAGGGTATGATGTATTTCATGTTTTGATTTGATACAATTGCATGTGTTAGATTAGGTTGTGCTTGTTATAAGGATATTGTGATTACACTCTTTGGATTTGTTTTGAATTTGTTGCCACGGGACGAGCAACATGTAAGTTTGGGGATTTGATGAGAGTGTAAATTCACGTGTTTTGGGCTCGGATTTGTGTGGAAGTTGAGTACGATTTGGTCTATTATCAAGACAAATCATGTTGTTTATAGAAAATCCATGAATCAGAGGCTACTAAGGCTTTTTGAGCATATTTATATAGGAAAACAGGTCTTAAGGGCTCAGAATTGAAAGACATGATTTTCGAGGCATTTTTTTAAGGTTGTTCGACCTCGGAGGCTTGTTCGACCATTATTATTGTGGTCGAACAAGGTGGCCAAGTCGAGCAAAGTGCCCAAAAACTTACAAAAGCATTGCTCGACCAAGGGAGTCCATTTGACCAGAATCATCTTGGTCGATCGGGAGGAGTCTGGTCGAACAAAATGTGCAAAAACATACAGAAGGGTTGTTCGACCGACGTTCAACCAGGAGGTTTTGCTCAACCAATGGAGGTCTGGTCGAACAAAATGGCGCTGATGCTATTTTTGGTAATTCCGGGTTTCTTTTACCAAATTTGAGGTGTCTCAAGTAAAAGCCCATCAAAGGTCCATGAGGAGTACTTTACAAGTATAAAAAGGGATACAGAAAACAAAAAGAAGAGAGTTAGATTCCACATCCATCTTACACACACCCAAGCCCTAACTCCAACCTACAGAGCTGTGGAGAGAGGTTCGTCTGTCGAACCAAGTGAGAACCAAGTGAAGATTGAAGACGGAGAGAGTCGCGACGGCGCGCCCTCATCTAGAATTTAATTCGCTACTTAATTTATCTCGTAATTTTTAAGACTATGGGTAAGATCCTACCAACCACCATGATTATTCCTAGATCAATCATGGGCTAGAACCGCTTCGGTTGTTTTAGGGTTATGAAGGTTTTAAGAGTTAATTGAATTTCCATGTATAAACTCCGTACAACACTACTTGTGGTTAATTTATATAAGACTATGCTTTTAAATTCATACTCACAATCTTTTTGTGCATCATTAACTATTATGTAGAGTCTGAATACATATCTTGGATATTGATTGAGTGCGTTCACTGCTGAGCAGGATTACATGTTATAATTCTAAGAAAGGGGACTTCGAAGTCTTATTAGAACTATCTTATATAAATACTTGTTAATTGAATATTATTCGGGTTAATAAGTAGGATACAGAGTATAACTTCATAGTACCTATAAAGGGAGATCATATCGGGTTAGAGTACTAAGTGCATGGGAAATAATTGATACTGATAGTACCTAAAAAGGGGGGTGAATTATATTTCTTGCTCCAAGGATATTCACACGTGTCATACGCTTGTTTATTTGTGTCTATAGAGTGAACTTGCATGGTTTAGTGATGCGTCCATAAGCCACAAGGCAGAGTCGGACATCAACACATGGAAGGGAAATTAATGAGTAAAACTGGATTGTTATTTTAATTATTCGTTACTTAGTTACTTAATCTTCATAATCATATTGCTATAATAGTCTTAATAAATTAGAACTTAATTAAATAAATAATAATCCATCATTGGGTTCGATAATCACTTGGTTACCTATCAAAACTACAATTCATATCCTTCATACTTGGGGATTAATTTTGTGTGTTGAGAAAATGTTCATCAGGAGGCCATCGTTATTCACGTCGGATCACTCATGGCTGCCACTCTCTTGACGAAAATCGCACTATCATGGACCTTCTCCATCTCCTGTCATTGGTCCCATTCCAGCCAAACCCAGCAGTGTTGCTTGACACATTGGACACAAAAGAAATGCCCCGTTTCTATCGCTCGACCTCAAGCTGCTACCGCCGTCGATAGCTGCTAGATCGGCTAATACTGCCGCCTTCCCACAAAAATCCAGCCACAGGTGGTCTTGTTGCAGCCCTTCACCGACTGCCAGTACTGACCGTCGCCATCATCATCTGCTGTTGCGCTGCCAACGATCGCTGCTTCCATCGACCCGATGTACCCGTCCACCGCCGAGACCAACCGATTTTATCGCCGTAGAATCCCCTTCGCCGACTGTCAGTACTAACAGCCGCCACCACCGCTGTCGTTGCTGCACCACCAATCATGACCAGCCATCGTGACTGGCCTCATTTCTTTCTGCCATCGACCCGATGTGTCTTGTACCACCCATCACGACCAACCATCATGACTGCCCCCATTTCTTTGTGCCATCGACCCAAAGTATCTTGCGCCACCAATCACGATGTGTGATCGGAGCTTATCGTGACTGCATCCATTTCTTTGTGCCATCAGCCCAAAGCGTCGAGATCATACAAGGTAATAATCACCCAAGAAAAATTCTGCAAGGGAAAAGAGGATGCATTTGATGCAGTTAAAAATAAAAAAAAATTGAAGAAAAGAAACATGAATTTCAATTCTTATGGTCAACAGATGAAGAAAAGTGCACCGAGCCTCTTTTTATATAGTGAGGAGACTGCGACAAATTACGGAAGTTATTTGCATGATTTAAATCTCTCAAAATTTAAGAGATTTCTTTTTCCGCAAATAAAAAGTAATTGATTGGAATGAGATTTATAAATCGTCTTAATTAGCATGAAACAAATATGTTCCATATATCCCATCGTAATATGGAAGTTGAGCAGGGAAGAAATTGGTGTGGGCCTAATAAGATAAATTGAGCCACTTGAAAAAGAGGGGCCAAAAGAAAAAAAAGGGGCCAAGAAAAAAAATCTAGAAAAAATCCACGTTACGAATGTTAAAAGAAAGAAAGATGAAATTTTTGCGATTCCTTCACAACAAGACACGATGTCAGTGAACAAATCGCAAGGGGGCATTTGTAAGCAATTAAAATTTACGGTCCAATCACATGGCAACACGTGGATTTTGTTAATTAAATATCAATTTTAATTTATTTTGGAATTTAAATAAATTAATTCCTAAAATAGATTAATAAATAATTGATAAATAATTTGAGCCCAACAAATTAAATGGGCTTAAATTAAATGAGGTCTGACACAAGTCTATTAAGCCCAAGTCAAAAGAGGCATGACCCAAGTCAAACAAGCCCATATAAATTAAATCAGACCCAAGTAAAGTAGGCTTAATCATGGTCCAGTCAAGTTGGTGGCCCAAGCCTATAAAGTAAGGCCCAAATAGCCCTGGACTTCACCTCTCACCTATATAAAGGGTCTCCTCCATTCATTTGATACACATTCAAGCACCCGAAGACGACGACGCTCTGGAAAGATTGAAACACGAGCAACGCTCCTCAAGATATTCAAGTATCTTCAAGTCAAGAACGGTATATGATTCGGGATCAAGGTGCTAAGCCCCCTAAATCAAGCGTTCTTCATACACTAAGTTCTTCAGAGTTCTTCGAGTAAAGAACAACATACAACCCAAAACTGGTACCTCAAGAGAAGAAAAAAAGAAAAGGAAAAAAAATTGTTGTGCTTGAAAGAGAAAAGTGAAAGAGTTGAGGATGTTGTGCTTAATTGAAGTGAGTAAGAAGAATAAAAGATCATGATGGAGTGCACGCTTGATTGATCCGAGTTTTGAGTCACTTATCCATATATTTCCTACCTTAACCATAGAGCCAACATTACATCCAAAAGAAAAGTCTTTTTTGATTCCATTGTCGAATCATACTTTTAGTGGTGGAAAGTTTGAGACTTTTAGCAAGCTTATGGCTACGCATGCATTTGAATTGAATATGAGCATAAACACCTTAACACATAATTGTACATCTTTTACACTTGAGTGCGAGTGATATATAATTCCCGTGAGAACATGCCAATGGAGCATTTGAATTGGTAGTGATTGTCTTAACTTGAATGCTATGAATTGATTATTAAATGTAATGAAAGTTGCATGAACTAAGTTGAGGACAATTATATTTTGAAGGGCTATTTGTCGTAGTCCTTGTTTCCCCACTAATTTTCTTACTCTCTCACTCGTTATTTTTATTTTGTTGCCTCGGGACGAGCAACGGGTAAGTTTGGGGCAGGGCCGGCCCTGACAATTTAGGGGCTCATGGCAAAGTATATAATCAAGGCCCTTAATTAAATTTAATGTGTATAAATTTTATAATAAAAATATTTTACAAATAATGTGATATTATAATCAATATATATCTATTTTCACATGATAGTAGGTGCAATTAATCTTTCACATGCTAATGTTGATATGAAGCATGTCAAGCAAGGGCTAATTATTGAAAATTTTTAGATCTTCTAGCATTTTTTGAAGCAAAGTCATCAATAAGATCTTCAAACTCAAGTTTATCCAACATCTCATTTTCTATGCATAAAATTCCTAGCCCATTTAATTTTTCTTGAGACATAGTTGAACGCAAATGAGTCTTTATTAATTTTAATTTCGAAAAACTTCTTTCTGTCAATGCCACGGTAACGGGTATAGTTAATAATATTCTATAAGCAATTGAAATATTAGGAAAACAATCCATAGTTTTTACAAATTCAAGAACATCAATGGCTGAATTTGATTCTGGTGGTAACATGTTTGCACTACTTGAAATTCAGAAAATAAATCATGAGCATTAATATCAGATTTATCGTTATATGTAAGGGCAAGTTGAAGATTGGTGCAACTTTTGCGCAATTCATCATCATCTAATGAAACCAATTTCTTAGGATGAAACATAAAACCAAAAATATTCTCAAAGACTTCCAATTGTTCAAACCTACTCTTTAAAGATGAAATAGCAACATCAACTATCACAATAAAATAATTGATCCTAAAAGACTCCTTAGATGATAATGAAATATCTTCAGTATTGTTTTCATCAAATTGTTTCTTCTTATGTGATTTACGCTTTTGAGAAAAATAGGATTAATTTCCAATTTAGATGCAAGTTCTTTAGCTAATATCATAAAAGATTGGAAGCCTTCTTCCCTATATCTTTCAAAATAAGAAACTAATCTTTTCAAAATAGTTATCACAACATCAATTTGCATATCCTTATATTGCAATTTTTTTGCTAACAAAGTCAACATTTTTCAAAATATTGTGCCAAATAGTCATGCCCAACAAAAATTCAAAACTTTCAAGCTCATGCATTGCTAAAGATTCAGCCTCACTCTTAGTTTTGGCATCTTCACTAACTCTTGATAACTCATATAATGCATCTCTTATCTCATTTGGTTGGGTAATTATGGTTGTAGCACTATTAACATGACTCTCTCATCTTGTTGTAGACAATGCTTTCACAGTTAAATGGTGAACATGATTCAATAAAATCTGCCATCTTTTTGTTGAACTAGAAAATAAAGTATATATGCGTTGTAAACCTCCAAAAAATGAAACAACTTTAACACAAGATTTTGCCATATCACAAATAGTCAAATTTAGAGAATGACATGCACATGACATATAAAAAGTTCTTGATTAATTTTTAGTAATCTTTTTTGCACACCTTGATTTTTTCCTTTCATATTGGAGCCATTATCATAACCTTGTCCTCTCACATCATCAATATCAAGCTTATGAGTTTGTAAAATTGATTGCAATTCATTAAAAAGTCCCAATCCAGATGTATCATCCACTTTAAAAAAATCTATAAAGTATTCTTCTATTTTAACAAGAGGACCCGACATATTCACACAACGAATTATCATTGTCATTTGTTCATGGTGACTTACATCTGGAGTACAATTAAGTATCACGAAAAAATACTTTGCCTCTTTGATTTTTTCAATAATAGCACATCTCACTTTAGAGGCTAGCATAAGTATAAATTCATTTTGAATTTTATGACTAAGGTAATGATAATGAATCTCTTTATTTTGAATGCGCCTAAAATGTTCTTGCATAACCAAATCAAATTCTAAAATTAGTTCAAGTAGTCCCAAAAAGTTGCCATTATTATCTTGGTAAATTTTTTCATTGTCGCCACGAAAAGCCAAGTTACACTTTGCAAGACATTTTATGATAGAAATAATTCTTATTAAAACAAGTTTCCAATGTTCTTTCTCTTTCTTAATATTCAATTTGCAAATCAATCCAAGTTTTCATGTTGGTTATATGCTCAATATTGTTTTCATGTTTTCTTAGTCTTTCACCCAAACGTTTCCAATCATTAACACCTTCATTTGCAAGCAAGCTGTTATTGTTAACCGATTTAAATAATTTACAACAAAAAATAGTATACTTTATCTGCATCTTTTGAATACATGAGCCATTTCCTATCTTGATTCTTCTCATTAGGTAACTTTCTAGTATAATGAGAAATTGAGAAGTGCCTAGAAAGTGCATCTCGAGGAAACTCAAGAATACTTTCTCTTATTGGACCTTTTTCTACCAAAATATCTCTT
Organism: Pogostemon cablin; assembly: GCA_023678885.1. Taxonomy (NCBI): domain Eukaryota; kingdom Viridiplantae; phylum Streptophyta; class Magnoliopsida; order Lamiales; family Lamiaceae; genus Pogostemon; species Pogostemon cablin. Next base: position 14,687,234 of record CM042964.1, on the reverse strand, counting down.
ATTTTATTATCAATGTTGTCCCAACCTCTTGGATCATACATATTTAAAACATAATGGGTTGGTTGTATTTCATTTTCATTCTCAATTATATTCTCAATCGTATTCTCATTTTCTTTCAATACTTCTGCATCCTAATCTTTTTCATCATCAACTTGAACTTAGTTTCAATTTTGGTATAAATTAATTAGAGCAAGCATACTCTATCGCGTAGTAAATCGTAGTGACCAAATGCAAAATTTAGAAATATCGAACACAAGGACGAAAGTGGGTAGCCGTATTTGAAATATGCTTGACTCTAGAAGAACTAATCAATAAGGAGGGGTTGTTTAACTACAATTAACAACTAAGAAAGCAATTAAAGATAGAAAATGTACAAATGGGATGGAATATGGATGAGGGTGAGCAATCTAAGAAGTATGTAAGGCAAGCAACATCATGGAAAAGGCTTATGTAGACTCACACACACACATGTATTGATGATCATCATGTTGTGATATTAAGGGCACTCAAAGAGTGTCTCCAATCCTCACTATTCCTACAGGTATTTACGGATATTAATATACCAATACAGAGATATTATCAAGAAGAATTTTCTCTAGTAGGCAGGGACGTTTTCCTATGTTCCCTTTCTAAGGTCAAGTGAGTATTGGCTTGGTTCCCCTCATCATATCAAACACTTTCACAAGTAATTATCAATAATGTCCTATCATGAGATTCTAAGCACATGAAGGTTATGGCCAAACTCTCCACATACTAATATAGTCACCTCATGCAATCAATGTGTCAATTAAACCACTATGCATAAATTGGAATGGTCATCCTAACACTATGAATAGAGAATTTAATCACACAAATCATACATAAAATGAGAATAAGCATTCATGATAGAAAATATTCATAACAATCATTTCATCAAACATGTGGTGTGCAAAATCAACATAATCCCTAACCAATCATATTGCTAGCCTCACATGAGGACTAACCACTACAAATCATAACAAAATCAACATAATCCATGGCATACTCAAATTGAGCCAAATAATGAAGAAAATAACAAAATAAAGGTAAGTTGGCTCCTCTCCCCTTTGATGGTGAACTTCCTCCTCCCTGATCATGCTATAATCTTCAACCAATGATAAATTACTCTTCTAAGATTGGTAGATTGATGGAATGGTGGATGGATTTGAGGAGATCAAGTGGATTGGATGGATGAAGTGAAGGATGGAAGAGATGGAGATGAATGTGTGTGATTTTGGTGTCTAGTGTGTGTGGAAACTGATCCAAAATGATTCCTCTCATAATTTGTGGTCAAAACAGGTCCTTATACCCCATGGAAGCTTCTAGAACACGTGCATATCATAAAACTGACTTTTGTACCAGCACGGGTCGTGTAGGTGCATCGCGTGCAGCGCAATCTCACCGTTTCGCGTATAACTTTCACATCCAAATCCTGATTTGTGTGATTTTTGTGCTCACGCGATCCTCTCTTCCGTGGCTTTCCAACCATATATCACACGTCCAGTTTTGAGCTCCAGAAAATTACATAAAAATTATACAAGTTGGACGTGTGTTTTTCAGCATTTTGCTTTGGCTCGTTCTCCCTCGTTTCAACTCCGAATTGAGCTCCATTTTTTTCCATATGTTCTTTATCGTGTCTAGAATCCATTTTTACCTGAAAATCACACAAATTACACCAAAGTACCAATTCTCTAAATATTCACAAATATAGCACAATTTAAGGCACTTAATCATGAAAATCACACATTTATCATTTCAAAGCATACATCTCCAAATCTTCATATAACACCACCAAATGATATAAAAAATGAATAAAAATACATAAAAATACATAATAAAAATATACTAAAATCTAGGTGAAAATGATACTGATATTATCATTTTCTTTAAATTAAACATATTCATTTATAAGTATATCATTGTTTATTTCTTATTCATTATTTGTATCAAGTGAATTTGCAATTGAAGTATTTGATTTGAAAAAATTATCAAGGGCACCTTTTTGAGTTTTAATCATCTCATCTATTCTTCTTTTTTTTATTTCTTTTTTGACTACCAGATTCATATTTTCTTGGTAACATATTTAACTAATCAAATTTAAAAATAAAAATATCACAAACAATTAAGATAACAAGATAAAAAAATATTTAAAGAACAATAGAACCTGATATGTGATGTTAAATAATTACTCCAACAAACAAATTGGGGACAAGAGCAATCCACTTTTTCCAATTCAAGACTTTTATTGATCTTCTATCTACAAAATAATCACCACGGCAGATTAAATGCACAAATTCAACAATAGATTAATTACAAAAATTCGAAATAGACTGTAGGCATTCAATAATTTATACACAATGCACTTTTCCCAAAATATTATTTATAAAATGAAAAGGAAAGCTAAAAAGTAATAATAATATTAAGAAAAATTAGCTGAACAATAAAACTAAAAAAATATTTACCTCTAATGAATCTTTGAGCTTTAATTGTATCAGATGGATAACACTAAAATCTTAAAAGAAGTAGCAAGATGAACTGAAAATTATTTTTTGAAATCTGGTATTTAATGACTAATTTTGAATCAGAGAAAATAAGGATGCATAGATATAAAATATGGAAATATTTCTGCAGAGTGAATGTGAGAGTATAATCAATTGTGTTGATCTTAATTGATGCTGATGACTTCTTAAACAAGAATACAGAAAGGGCGGCTGAGTTGTAAAAAGGAGAACAGGAAATGATTATTGTTATAATCAAGGAAAGATTTGTTATGGATTTTTTAACATTAACTTTAATTTGCTTGCTGGCCCCTTTTACTTAAAAAAATAAATAAATACAAAATAATGGTAGTGGGCCTAAAAATATTATCCATCTCCAATATGAGCAGTATATATATATATATATATATATATATATATATATATATATATATATATATATATATATATATATATATATATATATATATATATATATATATATATATATATATATATATATATAAAGGCATAAAAAATTGGGGCCCTCAAATTATGGGGCCCATGGCCTGGGCTCACCAGGACACCCCTCAAGACCAGGCCTGGTTTGGGGGATTGATGATAGTGAAAATAAGAGTATTTCAGTGTCCAATTTAACACCTTTTTTATGGAAATTGTTGTTATATATTAGTACAAATATCATATATTTAATATATTTGAGAAAACGGTGCGTTCGAGATATTTTATTGTGTTTTAGGTGGAAAAAGGATCAAAGTGCAAAGTTGGAGAAAAGGTGCAACTTGTGCAAGAATGTTAAAAAATGCACGACCAACTTGTGTAATTTTTCTATATTCGTGTGGAGCTCAAAACTGGAAGTGTGAAACAGGTTGGAAAGCCACAGAAGAGATGATCGTTTTGGCATAAGGAACACCTCAATCGGTGTTCAAACGAGAAAGTTATGATCAAAATGATGACGTCGCGCAAGCTGTTCCTACTCAGCACGACTGTTCCATTTTCATGACTTGTTACACATTCAAATGTTGGAGGTTTTGTGAGTTCTTTCTATAAATAAAAAGCAAAGGAAGAGAGAATCGCGTGAGCGTAAGAATAACTCAAATCTGAATCGAATGTGGAAGTAATATGCGAAACAGTCAGACTGCGCAACCCCGCTCGACCTGAAGAAAGTCCGCTCGACCAAGACATTTTGGTCGAGCGACGGTCGAGTGGCGTGAAATTTTCAAATCTGTGAATAGGTATGCCGCTCTACCTCTGCTCGACCAAAGCCAATTCCGATCGACCAAGACCGTTTTGGTCGAGCTACGGTCGAGCGGCGTAAAATTTTTAGATTTGCGAACAGGTATGTTGCTCGACCTCTGCTCGACCAAAGCCAATTCCGCTCGACCAAGACCGTTTTGGTCGAGCGGGGACACGGAATCCTATTTTTGGTAATTTCATACCTCCAGTTACGTGTATTTTGTATTCTCCAAGAAAAAGCCCATCCAAGGTCCATAAGGAGAGCTTACAAGTATAAAAGGGGATACAGATCAAATTATTATTCATTGAACCGCGCAACACAATCATCCTACACCTCACAAGGGCGGATCACCCCAACCTTCATCCATATACTTTCCTCCATCCATCCATCACCGTGAAGATTCGTCTGTGGAATTAAAAGGAGAACCAAGAGAAGGATTCAAGATAGAGAAGGACGCGATGACTCCTGCATCTATGGTTTTATTCATTTTCTAATTTATCTTGTATTGTCCAGACATATGGGTATGATCTATCCAACCCCATGATTGTTCTTCGCAATATCATGGGCTAGAACCGTTTTGGTAGATAGGGTTTTGAAGGTTTTATGAATTAATTAAACTCTCTTGTGTGTCCTCCGTACAACCGTACTTGTGGATTTATTTTATATATGAAAATGCTTTCTTAATGCATATTCACGGTCATTTTATGCATCTTCAATTGGTATATAGAGTCTGAATATATATCTTGGTTGTAGATTGAGTGCGTTCACCGCTGAATAGGATTCCATGTTATGATTCTAAATGAGGGGACTCCGAAACTTCATTAGAACTATCATATATGAATGTTTGTTAATTGAATTGAATTCGGGTTAGTAAGCAGGATAAAGAGGGTAATTTTATAGTACCTATAGAAGGAGATCATATCGGGTTAGATTCTAGACGTGAAAAATAATTGATATTAATAGTACCTAGAAATGGGGGTGAAATTATATCTCTTGCTCCAAAGTAATTCACACGTGTTACATGAATATTTACTTGTGCCTATAGAGTAGATTTGCATGGTTTAGTGATGCGTCCACAGTCCACAAGGCAGAGTCGGCCTGCACTTGAGAGGGAAGTTAAGTAGTAAAACAGGATTACCCTAGAGCTATCTATTCTTCATTCTTGAGTCACTTTCGTATTCTTCCAATGTTATTTTATTTTAATTTTTATTTAATTTAATTGTTCATTAGTTAATACTTCAATCCTCAATATTATTGCCAACTTGTCTTAATTAAATAGCTTATAATTAAATTGATAATACGCCGTCCTTTGGGTTCGATATTTAACTTGGTCACTTGATTAAGCTACAATTGATATCCTTAATACTTGGGGATTAATTTTTGTGCAAAGAAAACGCGCATTAAGTTTTTGGCGCTATTGCCGGGGACAGCTGTTATTATTAATTTATTATTTCTAGTTGATTAAGATTTTTCTTTGTGATTATTTATTTCTAACTAACCTTAAATTTTTCTGAGATACTTGTGCACTAGGAAAAGGGGAAGAAGGAAAGAAGGATAATAACACATCGAGCTAAACATGGCCGGAGCAAGGTAGAATCTGGATAATGTTGCCATACGTGAAATTTTCACGAACTATGGGATTGGTAACATGGGGTTGATATGAGCAAGGAGGGATGATGATGATTTTGAGATACATCTCGTTCTTATTAACATGGTAGAGAAGAATCCCTTTTTTGGAGGTTGCTTTGAAGATCCATATCAGCATCTCAGAAGATTCATTGGTTATGCAAACACTCAAAAGGGTGCTGGACCTCATGATAATGCTAGGTGGATCGCCCTATTCAAGTTCTCTTTGATTGGTATGGCCGAAGATTGGTATGATACTCTTGATGCCACAGATTGCACCACATGGGACCAACTGCAGCAGAAGTTCTTAGAGAGATACATGCCACCCTCAAGGATCTTAAGAATGAGGCAATACATCACCCAATATGTCATGAATCAGGGTGAGAAATTTTTATGAGGCGTGGGACAGGTTTAAAGATATGCTCAGGAGGTGCCCACAGCATGGAATGTCTAAAGCTCAGTACATAAGCATCTTCTACTATGGATTGTATTGTGTGTCGCGTATTCTTATTGATGCATCATCAGGTGGAGCACTGTTATCAAAGACAACACTTGAAGCAGAAAAGTTGTTCGAAGACATTTCTATGAACTCACGTGACTGACCTACTAAGAGGATTAGAGGATCTTATGTACTAGGTAAGGTAGCGCAGGTTGAACATCAAGCGGTAAAGCCGAAAAGGGATGATGAGATCGTCTCTAGTCTAGCTAATATCAACAAGCTACTAGAATACCAGAGTTGACACAAAGGGGGCCTAGTATCCAACAGCAAGAAGTGAAGAGTGTCGAATATACCTTCAATCGATACATGACAATGAATGATGAAAGAGTTGACTGCATCGAGGCTTCTATGAATTCTACCCATGTAAATATGTCTAAGCATTTGAAGGACATTACTTTTATTATGGGGTAGATGGCCGGGAACATGAATTAATTGACACAAAAGTTGGAGAAAAGAATATTCCCGTCTCAAGGCATAACAAACCCAAAAGAGCGCAAAGCCATCACGTTAAAGTCTGGAACACAGTATGAAGGCCCAATGTTGCCAATGGGTGAAAATAGAGATGGAAAGCTTCTGTTCGACCACAGCTTGACCAAGCTCAGTGGTCGAGCGACGGTCGAGCGACTACTTGTAGAGTAGAACAATTAAAATCAGATTACAGAGTCTCCACTCGACCAAGAAGCATCCACTCGACCAAACCATCTAGGTTGAGTAGAGGTCGTGCGAACGTCTATGGATTTGAACATGTAGAACTAGATTACAGGTACCCCGCTCGACCATTTTCTCCCCACTCGACCAGATCAATCAGGTCGAGCGGAGGTCAAGCAATACTTTTCGACTTCTATTTCCGTGAAGAACGCTATACCTGATGTTCAAGAAGGAAAGCTTAGATTGTGGATGGATAATAAAGATTTGGTTTTCTCTCTTGATAAAGCAATAAAGATGCCCATGGAGACTCAATCATGCAAGAGCATAGATGTGTTTTCTAACTTGTTTAATCTTGGATTTTTCTAAGAAAAATGATTCTGAATTTGAGTGGAAGATTGACAAGGAGGAGTGTAGACAGCCATGGGAGGAAGGAAATTCCAAGGATCATATTTTTGTGACCAAGAAAGGTGAGGCGCTGAGTGTAGACAAGAAGAGGGAAAGAAAGTACTTGAAGGTGAGGATGCGAGAAGACCGCCATCTGATCCAGTAGGTCAAAAGGTTACACCCATCGTGACTCTCCGACGTTAAATATGGGCACCTGTTGGGGGCTTTTCCCTTCTATTTTATTGCCTTATTATTTCTTTCGTGTGAGTGATAAGTTATTATATTTGAAGTGCTCGCGTTTTGGCAATTATATCTCTTTTTAAACTTAGTTTTGACTTACATTTTTACTAAGTTTGGGGTATGTGATGTACTTACCTCGTCTTATGAGCACTATGTGAGCACTAAGAGTATAATTTTTCCTTTCGTTGGTTGTTTGTTTGTTAGGAGGACGATTTTTTGCAACATATTAATATTTTAACTGGTGTTGGTATGTCGATTTTTTACAACTTACCTAATGTTTAGTGTGTTATTTTTTGTGTGTTTCCTAGTGTGTCGAGTCAATTAGATAGTCAATCGAGTCTTCTTATAGTTCTCTTATTTTATTATAGATGAATCCTGTGATGATGAGTGTGCTTGAGTTTTGATGATAGAAAAGGTAAAAGAGTGGCAAGATGATTTCTACACTGAGGCTTTGAACTGACTGAGTTGAACAACTCGAGGAGCTCATGCGTAATTTGAAGGAGAAATCTAGTGCCCTCGTTTCCTTTTTCTAATTTTTATGTGTACTTTAAATTCATGGAGTGTAAGGATTGAGTTTATATTTTTGGTGATCCATATGAGCTTATATTGTTTAAATTGTGCCTGAAATTCATATGCTTTTGAAATTGATGAAGGAAGTGTACTTGTGTTATGTTGTGGTATAAAGTTCTATGTGTACTTGTGGGATATTACTTATCAAGAAAAGTGCTCTATTACTTGTTAAAAACCTATGTGAGATTTTGAGTCTCGTTGATCATGTGCATAATCACATGACATATTTTCTTTTCTGGTGAGTATCATTCTTGTGTGTGTATTTTAGAACTTGTCTCTTGTCTTACTTGAAACTACATGTGTGTTAGATAATGGGAGATGATTTTAGGTCATCCTTGAATTTATGAGTCACTTAGCCAAATAATTCCCTACCGAATGATGTTTATATGTAGTTAGCCCCGTTGAGCCTAAAAACCTCATTCTTTGGTATCCTACAAGAAATAACCACTTTTAGCATATGAATTTTTTGAGCCTTGATTGTTCTTCTAGAAGAGAATTAATGGCTTTTCAAAGTACGTTGATGGAGTTTGTTAACAGTTTGGGAAGGAATGAAATTGGTGTTGAAACAGTAATTAAATTTGATAATGCATCTAAGGAAAATCATAGAGTAGTGCTTAAATATAGTACTCCATTGAATCAAACACCCTAGGGTAGTGCTTAAATCTAGTACCCTATGGAGGATGCGAGAGGTAGTGCCCAAAATTGGTACCTCAAGAAAAGAAAAAAAGAGAAGGAAAAAAAGAATATTGTGCTTGAAAGAGAAAAGTGAAAGAGTTGAGGAGGATTTTGTGCTTAATTGAAGTGAGTAAGAAGAATAAAATATCATGATGGAGTGCACGCTTGATTGATCCGAGTTTTGAGTCACTTATCCATATATTTCGTACCTTAACCAAAGAGCCAATATTACATCCAAAAGAAAAGTCATTTTTGATCCCATTGTCGAGTCATACTTTTAGTGGTGGAGAGTTTGAGACTTTTGGCAAGCTTATGGTTATGCATGCACTTGAATTGAATATAAGCGTAAACACCTTAACCCATAAGTGTACATCTTTTACCCTTGAGTGCGTGTGATATATACTTCCCGTGAGAACATGTTAATGGAGCATTTGAATTGGTAGTGATTGTCCTAACTTGTATGCTATGAATTGATTATTACATGTAATCAAAGTTGCATGAACTAAGTTGAGGACAATTGTATTTTGAAGGGGTATTTGTTGTAGTCCTTGTTTCCCTGCTAAATTTCTCACTCTCTCACTCGTTATTTTTATTTTGTTGCCTTGGGACTAACAATGGGTAATTTTGGGGGATTGATGAGAGTGAAAATAAGCGTGTTTGAGTGTCCAATTTAACACCTTTTTATGGAAATTATTGTTATATATTAGCACAAATGTCTTATATTTAATATATTTGAGAAAAATGTGCGTTTTAGGTATTTTATTATGTTTTAGGTGGAAAAATGATCAAAAGTGCAAAGTTGGAGAAAAGGTGCAACTTGTGCAAGAATGCAGAAAAATGCACGTCTAACTTGTGTAATTTTTCTATATTTGTGGAGCTCAAAACTGAAAGTGTGAAAATTGTAGGAAAACCACAGAAGAGAGGATCGTTTTAGCGTAAGGAACACCTCAATCGGAGTCCAAACGAGAAAGTTATGATCAAAATGGTGACGTCCCGCAAGCTGTTCCTACTCAGCACGACTTTTCCACTTTGCATGACTTGTTAAACATTCACATGTTTGAGTTTTTGTGAGTTTTTATATGGATAGAAAGCCAAGCAACTGAATATTGCGTGAGATTAAGAATCACTCAAATCGAAATTCGGATGTGGAAGTTATGCGCGAAACAGTCAGACTGTGCAATCCCGCTCGACCTGATTAAGTCCGCTCGACCAAGACATTTTGGTTGAGCGACGGTCGAGCAGCGTAAAATTTTCGGATCCGTGAACAAGTATGCCGCTCGACCTCTTCTTGAACAAAGCCAATTCCACTCGACCAAGATTGTTTTGGTCCAGCGGGGATAACGAATCTTATTTTTTGTAATTCCGTACCTCCAGTTGCGTGTATTTTCATATTCTCCAAGAAAAAGCTCATCCAAGGTCCATAAGGAGAGGTTACAAGTATAAAAGGGGATTCAGATCATATCATTATTCATTGACCCACGCAACACAATCATCCTATACCCCACAAGGGCAGATCACCCCCCAACCATCATCCACATACTTTCTCCATCTATCCATCACTGTGAAGATTCGTCTGTGGAATCAAGAGGAGAACCAAGAGGAGAATTCAAGACGGAGAAGGACGCGATGACTCCCGCATCTAGAGTTTTAATCATTTTCTAATTTATCTTGTATTGTCCAGACATATGGGTAAGATTTATCCAACCCCCATGATTGTTCTTCGCAACATCATGGGCTAGAATCGTTTGGTAGATCTAGGGTTTTCAAGGTTTTATGAATTAATTAAACTCTCTTGTGTGTCCTCCGTACAACACAACTCGTGGATTCATTTTATATATGATTATGCTTTTTTAATCCATATTCATGGTCCTTTTGTACATCTTCAATTGGTATATAGAGTTTGAATATATATCTTGGTTGTAGATTGAGTTCGTTCACCACTGAATAGGATTCTACATTATGATTTTAAGTGAAGGGACTCCGAAACTTCATTAGAACTATCATGTATGAATATTTATTAATTGAATTGAATTCGGGTTAGTAAGCAGGATAAAGATGGTAATTTTATAGTACCTTCAGAAGCAGATCATATCGAATTAGATTTCAGACGAGGTAAATAATTTACTAATAATCCTAGAATGTGGGGTGAAATTATATCTCTTATTCCAAGGTTATTCACACTTTTTACACGAATATTTACTTGTGTGTATAGAGTAGATTTGCATGGTTTAGTGATGCGTTCATAGTCCACAAGGCAGAGTCAGCATGCACTTGAGAGGGAAGTTAAGTAGTAAAACTGAATTACCTTAGAGCTATCTATTCTCCATTCTTGAGTCACTTTCGTATTCTTCCAATGTTATTTTATTTTAATTGTTATTTAATTTAATTATTCATTAGTTAATAATTTAATCCTCAATATTATTGCCAACTTGTCTTAACTAATTAGCTTATAATTAAATTGATAATACGCCGTCCTTTGGGTTCGATATTTAACTTGGTCGCTTGCTTAAGTTGCAATTGATATCCTTAATACTTGGGAATTAATTTTGCGTGCAAAGAAAACACGCATCAGTGACTTATTTATAGGCTACAACAGGGACCAGGAGTAGAAATTAGAGTCTGGCCTCCATTCGGCTTAATTATCCAAGTTTAGCTCAAAACTTATACTTAAGTCCAATAATAATAATATATTTCACTAAAATATTATTACTGCACTTCCGCTCTAATCCCATAATTACGTTATGAGCTTCTTCTTATTATGAGCTCGTTAGTCTCTTAGCGTTTAAGATATACAATGTCCATTAATTAATTAAGTTACTGACAACTCCATTAATTAATATCTCATCCGAGAGTAGTACCACTCAACCTCATTATCATGCCGGAATAAATCCACCTATAGGATTTACATGATAATCCTTATGAGCTCCTCAAGGGGACATCATCAACATATCTAATATGACACGGATTCCTTCTACAATCAACAGCACACCATAGAGACAACACTATTTCCTAACTCACCGAGCTTGTTGATTTAATACATGTAAATCTCACCCATCGATGAATCAAAGAAATACATACTGACTTAAGTGTCGAGGTTATTGTAATAGGGATTAAGAGCACGAAAATTCATAATAACAGAGATCAAGTTCTTTTATATAGTCAGTATAAGTCGAACGATCTCAAGCGGTCCTGCTCAATACACATAAATTGTGCACTAATGTGATTTATAGCCAAGACAAACTAATAGCAAATCACACTACAACTATCCCGATAGATAGTCCCCCTCTATCTCGGTTGTAAGCATCTATTTAAACTTTATAAGGAAATGGATAATATGATCTTCTGCGTGTTGCGCACAACATATTATCTACAGTATAAAGTAAGTGGACTATTGCATCAACATATAAATAAATTATAATATGCAATCATTTGATCAATGATTCTCATTTCAAATATTGTTAAAACATTGTTCATACTAAAGCTAGACTTTTAGTATACAATCCAACAGTTAGAGGGTTGATTTTTTGCGGCATATTAATATTTTAACTGGTTTTGGTATGTTGATTTTTTTTAACTTACCTAATGTTTAGTGTGTTGTTTTTGTGTATTCTCTAGTGTTTAGTGGTCAAGTTTTTAATTTTTTCGTCTTTCCGATTTTTCTGGTGTCTCCTGTTTTATTATTGATGAATCCTGTGATGATGAGTGTGTTTGAGTTTTGATGATAGAAAAAGGTACTAGAGTGGCAAGACGAGTTCTACACTGAGGCTTGACTTGACAGAGTTGAACAACTTGAGGAACTAGTGAACGTTTTGAAGGAGTAAAAAAATCAAGTGCCCTCGTTTCCTTATTCTAATTTTATATGTTCTTTTAATTAATAGGAGTAGAAGGATTGAGTCCTTTGATCTTGGTTTGGTGATCCATGTGAGCTTGTGTTGCTTAAAATTCATATGCTCTTGAAATTGATGAAAGAAGTGTACTTGAGTTATATTGTGGTATGAAGTTCTATGTGTACTGGTGGGATATTACTTACCATGAAATGTGCTCTATTACTTGTTAAAAACCCATGTGAGATTTTGAGTCTCGTTGATTATGTACATAATCACATGATATTTCTTTTCTGGTGAGTATCGTTCTCGTGTATGTATTCTAAAATTGCATATTGTCTTACTTGAAACTACATGTGTGTTAGATAATGGGAGATGATTTTAGGCAATCCTTGAACTTATAAGTCACTTAGCCAAATAATTCCCTACCGAATAATGTTTATCCGTAGTTAGCCCTGTTGAGCCTAAAAAACTCATTCTTTGGCAGCCTACGAGAAATAACCACTTTGAGCATCTGAATATTTTGAGCCTTGATTGTCTGTCATGAAGAGAATTAATGGCTTTTCAAAGTGTGTTGATGGAACTTTATAATAGTTTGGGAAGGAATGAAATTGGTGTTGAAACAGTGATTGAGCTTGAAATGTATTTAAGGAAAATCATGAAGTAGTGCTTAAATCTGGTACTCTATTGAAACAATCACCCTAGGATAGTGCTTACATCTGTGCCCTATGGAGGATGTGAGAGGAAGTGCCCCAACTGGTACCTCAAGAGAGAAAAAAAAAAGGAAAAAAAGAAGAAGGAAAGAATGTTGTGCTTGAAAAAAAGTGAAAGAGTTGAGGAGGATGTGTGCTTAATTGAAGTGAGTAAAAAGAATGAAAGATCATGATAGGAGCACTTGATTGATCCGAGTTTTGAGTCACTTATCTATATATTTCCTACCTTAACCAAAGAGCCAACATTACATCCAAAAGAAAAGTCTTTCTTGATCCCATTGTTGAATCATACTTGTTGGTGGAGAGTTTGAGACTTTTGGCAAGCTTATGGTTACGTATGCACTTGAATTGAATTTGAGCGTAAACACCTTAAACCCGTAAGTGAACACCTTTTACACTTGAGTGCGAGTGATATATAGTTTCCGTGAGAATATGTTAATGGACCATTTGAATTGGTGGTAATTGTCTTATCTTGTATGCTATGAATTGATTATTACATGTAATAAGAGTTGCATTGCCTAAATTGAGGACAATTGTATTTTGAATGAGGTATTGGTCATATTCCTTATTCTCCACTAATTTTCTTACTCTTTCTCTCTCTATATTTTTATTTTGTTGCCTCGTGACGAGCAACGGGTAAGTTTGGGGGATAGATGAGAGTGAAAATAAGCGTGTTTTAGTGTCCAATTTAACACCTTTTTATGTGAATTGTTATTATATATTAGGACAAGTGTCTTATATTCTATATATGTGAGAAAGAGGTACATTTGAGGTGTTTTATTGTATTTTAGGAGGAAAAAAGATCAAAATCGCAAGTTGGACAAAAGGGAAAACTTGTGCAATAATGCTAAAAAACACATGTCCAAATTGTATAATTTTTCTGTGTTTGTATGGAAGTTCAAATAGGGCATGTGATACACCATTAGAAAGCTACGGAAGAAAAGGTTATATTTGTTTAAGAAACACCTCAATATGAGTTTAGATGAGGGAGTTATGATCAAAACGGTGAAGTTGCGCAAGCTGTGCCGACCAGCACGACTCATGCCACATTTGCATGACTCTTGCCCTTCAAATGTTGGAGTTTTTATAAGTTCTTATATGTATAGAAAGCCATTGAAGAAAGGGTCTTTTTGGCGCAATAATCACTCAAATTTGATTTCTAATATGGAAGTTATGCGCGAAACGGTGAGACTGCGCAATGTTGCTCAACCAAGACCATCCAAGAAGGAGAATCAAGAGGATTTGAAGTGACTGAAGAAAGAAGGAAGGAGATCGCTACACCAAGGGTTTTCTTAATTCTTTTCTTCTTTTTTCTAATTTTCCAGACTATGGGTAAGCTCTATCCAACCCCCATGATTGTTCTTCGCAACATCACGGGCTAGAACCGTTTTGGTAGATCTGGGGTTTTGAAGGTTTTATGAATTAATTAAACTCTCTTGTGTGTCTTCTGTACAAAACTACTTGTGAATTGATTTTATATATGATTGTGCTTTCTTAATCCATATTCACGGTCGTCTTTTGCATCTTCAACTTTTATTAGAGTCTGAATATATCTTGGTCGTTGATTGAGCGCGTTCATTGCTGAACAGGGTTTTGTATAATAATTCTAAGTGAGGGGACTCGGAAACTTCATTAGAACTATGGTATATGATTGTTTATTAATTGAAATGAATTCGGGTTGGTAAGCAGGATAAAGAGGTAATTTTATAGTACCTATAAAGGGAGATCATATCGGGTTAGATTCCAAACGTGAGAAATAATTGATACTGATAATACCTAGAAAGGGGGTGAAATTACGTCTCTTGCTCCGAGATTATTCACATGTGTTACACGCATATTTACATGTATCTATAGAGTATCTTTGCATTGTTTAGTGATGTTTTCATAGTCCAAAAGGTAGAGTCGACCAGCACTTGAGAGGAAAGTTAAGTAGTAAAACTGGATTACCCTAGAGCTACCTATTCTCAATTCTTGAGACACTTTCATATTCTTCCAGTGCTATTTTATTTTAATTGTTATTTAATTTTTAGTATTTTAATTAATTAGATTACTACCCTTAAACTTTATTGCCTTGTATTATTTAATTTAGAAAATAATTAAATTTATAATACACTATCCTTTGAGTTCGATATTTAACTTGGTCGCTTGCCTAAGCTATAATTGTTATCCTTAATACTTGGGGATTAATTTTGCGTGGGTTTTGTAGAGTTTGAAAAGCATAAATATTGTTTTGTTTGTTTTAGGTTTTAATAGAGTAGGTTTTAACTTTATGTCTTATTCTTCTACTAGTTACGTCTATCTCTGGATCAAAGGGTTCAAAATTTGCTCCGTTCGATCTAGTACGCATGCATATGTGAAGAATTAAAAGTTATAGAATTATCCATGATGCACTATAAAAGTCGTTATTAACTAATAAAGTAATAATGACTAAACATATACTACTATCCCGACGACACAAAAGCTCAATACTCCAATAATGAACAAGCATGAGTTTATGAATATTCCATCGCTAAAAAAATGCAAGAAGAACTAGATGATATTGTTTAGCTCTATTTATGGGTTGCTTATCTTGTTCTTTCCTTTCATCAGCTTGTTTTGGCTTTTTTGCTGATTTTATTAGTTTTTTATACATCTTTACTTTCCCCCTCTTATTTTATATTTCTCTTTAATATTATACCATCTATTAACCCGACAACAACGCAAAAAACTTATTTATTCTTTTTCTACACTCAAAAGAATGTTCACCTTCATTTTTTTTTATTATTATTTTTTTATGGTTAAATGTAGTATGTTAGTTAGCCAAGATTTTCTATTGGTCAAGATATTGAAAAATGAAATGCTAAATCAATAAATTGCAATTGGAGATTAAAACTGTTATAAGATAGTTGTAGAAAATCTAATTTAAACCAATCAAATAAAATTACTTGACAGTCTTTTATAATTTCTCCAAAATTTATGTAAGCAATCACTTAACAGGTCATTCGGTAGGAGATATGGGATTATACATGATAGATGTAAAAGTGGATGTCATATACTAGTTTGCGCATCTATTCCACGTTTGTTTGGTAATGAAAAAAGAAAAAAATAAGACGGTTAATAGCAGTTTTTAATATAAAATGTGAATAAAATTTAATGTAAATGCTTCAATTCAATTATATCCTTAAGAAAATCCCGCTCATACGTTTCGTTAGCTTTCTCTCACCTTCACTCATCTTCTTCACTATTGAGCTGTTCCAACTTCCACCATGTTTTACGTTTTGCTACCTACCTCTCTCCACTCATCTTCTTTGTTCTTCAGCCATTTTCCTCATTCTTTTCCCCTAATTTCTCCTGTTACTTCACTCTTTTTACCCTCTCCCTCGTGACTGTACATCTTCTGGGTGTCTTATTCGACAGAACTCAGTGTTCAAGGGCACAGGTGATGTACTCAGAATGAATATACAACATATAATTAGAATTTGTTATACCTGTAATGGGATCCCTTCACCCGGATTGTAACTAATTTTTATTACGGCAACATCGCCGCTTTTTTCTTCAATTTCTGGGAATCCAAGTTTGATTTGAATTTTTTTTTAAACCAATCGCCGTTTGAAATGAGGATATTTTCCGGGATGAACGACGACGTCATTCTCAGCATGTCAATCGGAGTAGTCTTCTCTGATTTCGTCAGCTATTTTCTTCTTAGCCTTTTTTTGTGGTTCTATTTTTTTTGTTTCCAATTATTATTAAGATTCTGAACTTATTGTCATTATGTTTGAATAAACAAGATTTAATGTTTCTTATTTGCATTTATGGATTTGTACTGTAAAATTTTCAATTGTTGCATTTTTTTCTATCTTGAATGGTTTGCATTTTTGGTATTGAACTTTTGAATAGCCTGAGAATTTCAGTTGCCTCTTAGGGTGAAAACATTAATTATCTTGATTTTCATCGCAAAACTGAATTCATTACATATGTTGTATGTATATAAAATCCTATTCCCAATACACACTTCAGATTCGAATTTCACAAAAATAAAGTGGAGGATGCATCGATGAAGTCGTCAAATCTTGAAGATAGGGGCTAGTGAAAGAGCTACATGAATTCCTAATAGAGGAGAGATTTCGATTCTGTAATATGTCGTATTCAGTCTAACAAAGTGTTTCCACTTGTTTTCCTTTCTCTCTTTTTTTTCTGCTAATCTTCTAGCTTTACAATCATCAGCTTCACTGACCAGTACAGGGTCACAATTACTAGAATCATGATAATGACTACAATTAGGGGTAAAAAGCTTCACTGGAAGCAAGTAGTTTGTGTGATTTACAATAGTATATCTGACTGGTTTACATCATGATATCTTGCTCCTTTGTTTGGCATTTACTTCCTCAATGGAGATGAAGTATATGTGATTATATACTATCCACATTCCTTTACTACATTTGCTTATCAGGTCTCATGAAGGCCCTGATGTAAGGGATAAGCGACCAGATCATGGAGGAATTGATGTAGGGTATACCATAGTTCATGTTGTCAAATAAGGAAGCTGATCACATTATTCATTTCCCTAGATTATCCACAGTTCCAAGTAGCTTAATGGTATATGATTCCGTCTTCTTATTCCATTATCACAAAACTTAAGCACTCCCAATATGCTATCTTATTTTCTAATGATTGAGTGAAAACCTGATATTTCTTCATATTTTGTTCACTTCACAAGCTATCAAAGAGAGATAAAAAGACAAGGGAACATATATATTCTTGTAACTACGGTGGATGAACCCTCAGTTCCTGCTTTTCTTCTCTGCGGAGGTAGGCAGCTCATTCTATTACATTGTGAAGCTATCTATGTATCCCTTCTTTTTTACTTAGGAATGATATTATTTATCGTTTATATGCCATTGTGGTTTAGTCATATTGCCTTCCTAGTTGTTGCAAACTTGATTTAATTCTGTGGTATTTTTTTTAGCTTCTCTCGTGCTATTATATGGGCTGAACAATTACTTAGGTTTACCTAAGAATACTGTTAATCCCTAAAATTGAATTAGCTTTTGTCATTCCATTCTATGGTCTGATGTTCGACAACCACTACTTATGGGCAGGAAAAATTGATAATAAGCTAAAACATTCAACATATGACATGAAATCACTTATTACAATCCAAACGACCTACTTAAAAAATATTGAAAACTGATCATGAAATAATACTTGCGCATCAAGAACGATAGTGTACATATCAAAATGTATAAAAATTTGAAAATGTGACGACCAAGTAGTGATGTTGAATTATTCCTTCTTTGGAGTCTGGCAACTAGTTGGGTTGCATGATGACGTTGCATTGCCATAGTCAGATTCTGGGCAATATGTTTCAGACGAAACTGAATATGTAACTACTTGGGTGCTTGACAATGCAATTATACTGGGATCCATCTTTTCCCTTCTGAATACTGCCTTCAAGTTTCTGTACATCTCGTTCACTTCCATATCTATATGCTCTTCCTATCATTACGGAGTTGAAATTTACAATAATATATCCATATGTGAATAAGTAAATGATGTTAATTGTGCATACCTCACTGAGTTCTTGGAACTTCTTAACAAGGTTGTCCACTTTGGTCTTCACTACTTGATACTGGAATGACCCAGAAAAGTTGTCTCTTAGTTGACGTCTAACTAGCTTGAGACCATTGGTATTTGTTTCCCCCTTGGTCCATTTACCATTTTTTTCTAAGTTAACTAAAGCGTCAATTTCAAACTGAAGAAAAATGACATTACTGACTTGGGAATCAAACTGAATCTAGGAGATCAAAAATCATAGTCAATATGTGTAGTCGTTGTCATAATGTCCAAAATTGAAATCATTTTAGCAATGAAAGTTACAAATCAATTAAAACTTAGAAAACAGGAATATGTACGAGGATTAAACACATAAATGGATATCATGTCTCAAGTAACATAGAGATTACTAATAATCAATTATCTTTTCAATTACTGCATGGAGATGCCTATTGCATTCTTCCATCAGCATACTAAAAACGTTAAGCCAAATCGTAAAGTCTGAACTAGTACAAAATAACTTTAATCATGATCCACTTCTCCACTCATCAAACATATGCTGGGCTAGATCATCACGCCATGCATTCCAAGCGTCTGATGTACCATGTCAATTACTTCATCACTTGGTTCAGCATTCTCCAATTTTTTTTCATGTAGTCATCAAGTAGATGCTCTATTGGATCTATGGTCATTTCCCTTCGTATGAAGTTGTGAAGAAGGCAACACACCATAATAATACGGTTGTGAATGTTGATGGGATACCAAGATGGACTCCTCAATATTGCCCACCGCATGTCCTACAATTAAATAGATCGTTCTACTATGTTACGTGCTCTAGTGTGTTTCATATTGAAATATTCTTTTGCATTTTTGGGTCTTCTTGATGACCATTCATTTAGATGGTATCTCACATTTCTATAAGGAGCTAGAAATTCTTCCGCATTTGGATAACCATTGTCAACCAAGTAGTAGTTACCTATAAAGAAAAAATGACTTGTGTGATACATTTAGGTATTGTTTTTAATATATTACTTGAAAATTCAACCCTTAAATCTATTAAAGTGGGAAAATGATCAATGGCTAAATACCCTTATGCACTTTAAGGCCATGAGTGTGATGAACCGCATTACGAAGCACTTTCGAATCTGCTGCTGACTCTTCCCATCCAGGTAGAACGTACACAAAATTCATATTTCTGTCACACACAGCTAACACGTTGACGGCTATAGCCCTATTTCTATTCCTATATCTTGCTTTGTCAACTCCACAAACATTAACTTTAATGTATATTCTGTCTAATGCACCAAGACAGCCCTAACATATCATTACATATCGATCAGTCAAACAATGGTGTTAAAAATAGGCGGAGCAGGACTTGTGAAGATGTAAGAGTTACATTACCTCAAAACCTCCCCATATATGGTCAGTACAATCTCGGTGTACAGGTCATGGATCAACTAATAGTAAAGGATGAATTTTCAAGACTGCTTTTAGAACTGAATGAAAATGTATGGACACTGTTTGGCTTGATCTACCAAAGTCATATTTGACAACCCTAGTTTTAGTATGCTGGGCAAGTATATATAAGAACATGGCAACCTTTTCTTGAATACGGACGTACTTGGAATCTGTCAAACCACCATCAGTTGCCAACAATTTACAAAGACGATGAAAGGTCCTATAATTCATTCTTAATTGATCCTTACAGTCATCATCATTACCATGAATCAACCTTGCCAAGTTATCTACTTGATAAGGGATTCGATCTAACATTTTATAGCTTCTTTTACGTTTTTTTGTTGTGTTGCTTTCCAAAGTGGCAATCAATAGGCATAAGACTACCACTATTTGATGAATTATTTCCTCCAATACTAAGCAAACCTCAACTCTAGAAATTGGAAGCATGTTGAACCTTCAAAAACAAATTCACTGAAATCAGAATGTTATAGAAATGGACTTAAGATTTTTAATTATGAAGGTGGTCTTCAATAGATTATGTTTTCAAAATCTAATCGTGTACAGCGAATACAAATGTTGAACAGTATTCAAACACAAACTGCGGAAACAAAATCTCAATGACATTACCACATCTGATCAAACTTTACTATAACAACTAAATGGCCGAATCTATTTTACTTATTTAATATAACCATGTAAATGTGTTATAATAGGTTTTGGTAGTCAGTGTCAATAGGTTACTAAATAATTTATCTCAAGAAAAATTCATTCATTTATTGACACCAAATTTTTAACTGTTCCAGGTGCATTTCAATATGTAGGCAGGGCATTGCATGATTTCAAAATTATTTTGTTAATACATTCACACGTCAGCTGCATAAATGTGTTACATCCAATGAAAATTCATTCCAATATATTGTGCAAATCCCTGATTGTGGGTTTCATTCAAATTTTGGGTAAACTTAACAATCAGAATCACATTTGAATATGAAAACAACTTGTGAATTTTAATTGATGGATATACATGTTGCAGGTAGATTTCAGAGTGATTATACCTTTGAGCTGCTTGATAGAGAATACAAAGACCATCAAGAAGCTTTCAAAAGAAAAGGAAAGGCAGTACAAGGTATCAAGTAATTTTATGCAGGTTGGTGTCTAAGCTTTTCATCTTTTTTCTTAGTATCAGTTGTCCTCTTAAAGTTAAAAGTGGATGCATAAAGTGTCAAGATTGAAACTATCAAATAGTGAACCAAAAAAAAAAAAAAAAGACCAGTGACATTAAGTAACAACTTAGAGTAACACTTTTATTTTAATTAACACAAATCAGTAACACTTTCAAAGTTATCATTGTATGTAACACATCTGTAACACTTTTTATATTGATAACATAGATGAGTAACACTTTTCTAATATGTAACACATCCATATAATACTTTTAAATAAGTTACACTTCTCATGTTACACTTAAACATAAGTAACACAATTATGTAACATTTTTATATAGGTAACAATTTTATATAACACTATTACACTTTTCACACAAGTGAAATATTTATATATGTTACACCTTAATATAATTTTTTTTTGCATATAAGTAAATATCTACATATAAAAATTATAATTATATGTTATATTATTTATAATAATATGCGTAAAATGAAAATATTTTTATACTCCATGGAGTATTTTATTTGTATAAAAAAGTATACATTTTTTATTTCTTTTATTTGAAATAAATTTTATATTGATTTAAAATAAGTATAAATGCAAATTTATAAAGAAGATAAATTAATTTTAAAAGATATATTAAAAGGAATGAAATAGCTATGAAAATAGTAGTATAATATATAAAGAGTGCAATTTAATAGTGCCTTATTTGGTTGATAATATGGGAGTATAATCTTTAATTGATTTAATTTAGATTACTTAGAAATGAGATCAATTTCATTTTTTTTTCAATTTTTAAATATAAATAATAGTTTTATATTTACGATTTAATACCCAAAAGTGTATGCTCTTATTATTATTAAAATAAATTAAAAGAGAAAAATATATAAAAGAAAAAATATATATATATATCTTACAACTTGGAATCGGGAATGATTGTTATAATAACGAAAAGTTTAGTAGATTTCAAAAAATAAATTACATAATACAATTTAAAAGCACAAAAGTACAAGATATCCAAAAAAAAAACTAGTTAACACCTAACTGTTTCTATGGCTGAATTCTATCTATAAACGTCAACCAAGTTTGAAATAATCAAAAATTACAATAAAGTGATAGAAGAAAAAGAAATTTTAGTTTGTGACTTTCAAGGATAGAGGCAGAATGTTGATATGATGTCACCTTCACGCATGGCAATCCCTCCTTGCACATTCCCACACCTTTCCAAATCCATGAAATATAGGTTTTCAAAGTACAACTTACATCATATATTACAATCTGAACATGGTAAAAGCAGTCAATAAAACAACATGAGTTGAGAATGCCACATCATTAGATGCAACAATTATCATCTGCAAACCACAACAACACATAAACCTCAATTCTTAAAACACAATTAATCTAAGAAAAAAACCATGTAAATTTACTTCTTAATCACAACTAATCATGCAAAGGAAGGAATTATAACCTCATGAAGACCAAATTTCTCTCGATAATGCTTCTGCACAGTTGAGCTAAAGAAGAGGGCAGAATTGTAGATGAGATCTGATGAATGCTTCGTCAGATTTAGCAGCAAAAAATAAAAATTCAACCCCACCACACTGCCCGAATGATCAAAATAAGAACGTAAATCATAATTATAGCAATTAAAAAAACCCAGAATAAAACAAGAGAAATTCAATAAAATTAAATCGAAAAGTGAAACATTTTCCTTTGGAAGTTCAAGTAGACTTGAGGGTAGAAACTGATGGACCAAGAAACAAGCGCAATCCATCCCAAGACATATTATAAAACTCTAGATGAACTGAATTCCAGGAAGAAATTAATCTTATCCAATCTTACTCTCTTCGGATTTATACACTGTGTTTCTCAGAATTGGGCATCATTCAAAAGGAAGAGTGTAAAGTGTAGAATACTGTTGCTTAATGTCACCTTGATGTGCATAGTGTACCATGACAACTACATAATACTTTCATTTATGCGCTCATCATATTCATCTTATTTAGCCTCTGCAACCTCTCTCTCACAGCCCTGAAACAATATGAAATGTTGAACACTGAGTTAAATAATAGTTCAGAGATGTATGGTCATATCACATGCATAATATTAAATTGCTTATTGCAAGAATCTGGTGATTTCTATGTAGACCATTACTAATTTAATCAATTAATACCTATGTAAGATACAAGCAATGTAAATTACAATAGAGTGAGAAAATAAAATATATGTGGCACGAGTCCTCTGTTAATGCAGAACATTGCAGGACATAGCTGAAATCAGACATCCATCTGCCTCTCCATACAGCGGGGCTGCTCAGTAACCATAACCTGACATAACAGGTACCATATGTACTATCTCAACATCACCCTTTTGAGAATGAAATATAAAATATATATACACACCATCACCATCATACCTTAATTGTCCTCTGGATTCCCAGCCACAACTGGTTCAGGCTCTTTTATCTCAAAAACACAAACCAACATAAAAAAATGTCTTATCTACTGAAGTTGCATGCTCCAAGAAACATCTAACCACCTATATCAACAAAACAAGCAATATGCATACCACCATATGTTATGCACATAACGTCCAAATAGGTGCAAGACATAAAAACAGACGCATAATGAAATACTCAGATGAGAGTAGAGCAACAGAAGATAAATTTCCATTAGAAAACTTTCCAGCACCATAAAATGATGAGACCATCTTGAACTTGCAGCCCCATTCCTCACCTTTTAGTTATGTAATCAAACAAACATCAAATTTTCTTCTCTATCTCAACACCCCATCCCATGCCATCTTGGTTAATTTCCAAAAAATATTACTATAAATCCAGAAGAATATAATACACCAAGGTGATTGGCAATGCGATCAGCATTCCAAAGATGACCATGAAACATTAATTAATTCAAGTTAATTACTTGACCATATATTAATTCAAGTTATCTTAATCTCACCCTGTCAATCTTTTCATTTATTCACACTTAATAGTTATTAAATATGGAAGGCTAAAAGAAATCTAATTGTTACAACTATCTCGTTTAGATAAATAGTTAAAAGAACACTGTCCAGAACCTGCTGACAGCCTCTTCACTGAAATTTCTTTCCTATTTGCTAGACATCCCTATAGATAATAGTAATACATGTAGGATTCAATGATGCAAAAGTAGTGGGTGTAGGAAATTAGCTAAATATATACTGCACCTTGTAAACATGACCGAAGCCATCCTTTCCAAGAAGATTGCTTTCGTCAAACTGATTTGTTGCATTTGCTAACGTCTCAAAAGTGAATAATGGCAGATCTTCATTATCAACATTCTCAGCTTCATCTTTTAAGACAACTACAGTTGAATCCAATGAAATCTCTTTACTTGGTTCAACAACCTCTGCACGGTTTCCTCTCTTGTATGATTTCGTTTCTTTCATGTACTACTCTCACCTTTCTCTTTACCAACCAACACTAGCCAATAAAGATTACAATGGACACTGAAACCATGCCAGCTACTAGAATTATGATATATAACTTTTTATCTTCATTATCATCTGAAATAAAGAAGAAAAAAAAGATAATTCAATTTAAAAAAATCATGGTAGTGAAAGTTATGTACTTGAGGATTATATTAAGATCATCCGCAGAAACTTTAGACGATCATTGAAATAAGTACTTAGATTATAAATCCATGCTAACTATTTGCTATCATAGATTTGAAACTCATATATAAATCTTAAATACTTATTAGCTAATAACAGTAAATAATTAATTTTCTCTGTTTTTGGTGGGGAAGAAACATAGATACTAACTTGCAAATAAACTCTTATAAGCAACATAGATACCAATTCGCAAATACATATCCAATCAAAATCCATGCCATTGCAATAGCCACACCCCATCCCTCTTGGAATAATACAGATTCTAGTACAGATCCAACATAAATTAAGGGCTTCAAGGCATTAACTTAACCAACAATTATCATCAACAACACAAGGCAATATGACAAACATGTAGATACCATCAACTAAAAGCAAAAACAAAAGAACAATTAATATCACCTTTAAGAAGCGAACAAGAAGATCTCTCATGCTTTTGCTTTGCTTTTCACTCCTGCTGC
The DNA here is from genome assembly GCA_023678885.1 of Pogostemon cablin. Classification (NCBI taxonomy): domain Eukaryota; kingdom Viridiplantae; phylum Streptophyta; class Magnoliopsida; order Lamiales; family Lamiaceae; genus Pogostemon; species Pogostemon cablin. The sequence continues at coordinate 14,662,036 of CM042964.1, read as the reverse complement.
ACTTTCCCTCGCATTGTTAACAAAACCGAACTTTCCATCCCTGCTGCAACCTAACCTGGTTCCACCACCCTCAACGTGGCGCCAGAGTATCCCTACACATTCACAATTACTCTCCATTTTCAGAGATGCCCCAATTATTGTTACTAATTTACTATATATAAAGATGGAGATGACCCTTTTTGAGAGAGAGAGAGAGAGACGGGGTGGGAGAGGGTTTTTTTCACAAGAAAATCACATGGGCATGGGAGGAGCAGGGCAGGTGGAAATGGGAAAGTTGATCAACAACGATGCACAAAGAAGAAACAAACACATGAGATATTTGAATAATATTATGCAGATGCAGATGGAAACTCACAATGGGAGGACACGCTGCAGGAGTGCCCGGTTCGTTCCACGCTCATCTCTTGGGCTCTGCAATGGCTTTCGAGAGAGAATTGGGGATTTTCTTGAATTCAAGAGCAGAAGAGAATTGGGGGAAAGTAAATGCAGAGATACATTTTCTTGATTTCATTTTTTTAATAGTTCCGCCAAAATCAATGTGGAGGGAATTGTAAAGTAAAATATGTTATAATAAGAGTTTTTTTTAATATACCTTTTTCTTATTAATTACTATTTTACGTGTATCTATTAGATAAAGTGATATTATTAATTTGTTATTAATGTATTTTTTAATAAATTAATATTTTAAATTATAAATAATGCATGAATAATGATAAAAAAATGAAAATAAAATTTCATATATATAAACAAAACTTTTCAAACTAATAGTAATTAAATTATTTTTCATGACATAAATTTACTCAGTAATGAAATTAAACTATATCCTATGTTGTGTACATTTTATATCAAATTGAATTATGTATGAGACACCATTTAGTGAGACGGGTTTTTGTGAGATGAATTGTGAGACAGGTCGATCAATTACTAAAGTATACTTATTTATAGTTAAAATATATTAATAATGAATCATATTATAACACTCTAAAATCATTTTCTAATGCATAATCCAATATACTTTAACATAAGCATATTTTATATATATATTAGATATACTTTAATACGCCTCACAAATCGTCTCACGTAAGTAGCGAGCATTAACAAAATATATTAAATAGTAAGTGTATTAAGTATTCTCCAATTTCAATCATTTAATAATCTCTCAAAGATACAAATTTTTATTTTAAATTTGATGAATATTTGATATAATTTACTTACTTAATTCCATTAATATATGAGTTAATTACCTTAAAAGTCTCCACCTTTACTTTGATTTCAAATTAGTCTAAACTTTTAACATTTTACAAAAAAGTACATCACTTTAGAAGCCATTTGCGATTTGAACCACCTAGCAGCCAAAGTCAGCCCAGACTGGAACATCACTCGGTTGGGTCACGGTGACGTCGGGAATATTGACGGTTCATGATCTCAAAACGCGGAGCTCCAACAATGGTGGGGCTAATATCAGGAGCCACGTCAGATGAAGCGTTATTTTTTTTCTTTTTTTTCTTTTCCACATCAGATTTTGTGCAGTCAACATCAGTCAAAATCTGACCGGTGGTTAAAATTGCAAACGACTTCTAAAGTGATGTACTTTTTTGTAAAATATTAAAAGTTTAGACTAATTTGAAATCAAAGTAGAGGTGGTTACTTTTGTGGTAATTAAACCTTAATATATATATATATATATATATATATATATATATATATATATATATATATATACTCCCTCCGTCCGCCCGAAAGAGGGTATTTTACTTTTGTACGTTGATTAAAGAGTATTATTATTTAATGTGTATTGTGTAGTTGTATTAGTGGGAGTATGGACCTCATACTTTAGTTGTATTAGTGGGTGTGTGTGGGTCCCATGTGTGTAAAAAGGGAAATGACCCTCTTTGGAGCGGACGACCAAAATAAAAAAATACCCTCTTTCGAGCTGACGGAAGGAGTATATTATAATATTTTTGGCATGGTAAATGTTGTATACTAAAATTTTGATATTTTTCTCAGCCATAATAATGATCATCTACTCCTAAAAATAATTATTTGCGACTCCATTTTGTTTAAAGCGAAAAATTCTTCTTGTAATTCATATAATGTTATTGTACTTTTGGTTCATAATTTATATTCCTCATATTAAATAGGGCTTATTCTTAAAGTAATTTATTAGGTTATTATTATTATTTTTTCTTTACTGACATAGTTCTCTTTTAAAGCCTAACCAATAAACCACACTGGTTTATATAAAAAAATTATAATGACAATAGTTAAAATAGATATAATAATGTATAAAAAATTATTTAATTAAAATTTCATATATACTAACAAATTTAGTCAAAGTAATAGCGATGAAATTATTTTACATGACAACTTGTAAATAAGTGAGACTACTAATAAATAAGTAGACCTCATCACCATATTTTTCGATTCACATGAGTCTCATGCATTTTTAGTTTGTTGATTTTATTTATCATAAATTATTTATTTAATTTAAGAGGGAGAGTTGTGTGAATCGATCGCATGCGTGAGCCTGTTTTATAAAAAACTACTACTTACTACATAAAACTTACTCTCACAGTAATATTTTTATTTCAAAAAGTTTTTAGTTTATCTCTCAAAAGATTAATTTTTCATATATTAAAGAGTAATCGATGAATAAGAGAATGTAAGAATTTGAATAGTAATTCTTTCAGTTTGAAGAGTAATAACTTATCTATCCAAAAAGTAATTTTTCTTGTAAAAAATAAGGTAAAAATAGGATTTATTTGCGAATTCGATTTACATAAATATTTACATTGACTTTTTAAAATGTTATATAGTTTATTTTTGGAACCCTTCACATCTCCATGTATATTTTTTATTTTTTATGAGGAGACAAAAATAATTATTTTGATTTATTTTATTTGTATCTTTACAGTAAATTAATTAATTAATCTATTCATATATAATCTCATTTTAGAAGATCTCATTGCATACCAATACAGTGTGAGGCCCACTGTGTATTCTCACACATTTAGTTCTGAATTTTTTTTAAATCGCTAATAACATTAACATGAGTTACGATAACCAACACGACAGCGCCCTTTTTATGTGATGAAAAAAGAGTTGATTACCCGAGCGAGTAAAAAATTTTGCCAAAATGTGAGAGAAATTCGAAGAAGCAAAACCATGTGAATTGCAGTGGTGTTTGAAGAAGTTGCAGACCCAGTAATCTGCAGAGGTTGATTTAAGGAGGAAGCCTCATTATTTACGTTGAGCCAATTAAGTATGAGCTTTCAATTTTTATCATTTGTGTTATCAATTCTTGTTGGGCTACTTCTGCATGCATCAATTGCCCTGCGCTGCCAACGGGATGTGACCGATCGATTTCCTAGGTTTCAATTTGGTGGTGTATTGCTGTGTTTTCAATTCTTGTTGGGCTAATTTCATTCATCAATTGTCTAGGTTTGGAATATGATGATTTTTCTATTTAATTACTTTTCATTCGCATATCGTTTTCTTACTGTCATACTAGAAGTTCATAAAATTTGATCAGCTTGTTCTTCTCCTATTTTTGCGTCCCTGTTCTTCTCATATATGTGATTTAGAAAATGGCTATTGGAGCTGTGTTTGAATGTTTATAAAGTGGTTGTACATTATTCTCTAATCATTTTAACTAATGTTTCCCTTGTCTAAAATACATGTAATCTGTCTACTGGTTTATTTAATTGAATTAATTAGATTTGTTAATGGTGACCTTAATTTGGATGAATCATTAATAACACTACTGTACTGTCTTTGATATTTTCATGTGTATAGAAGCTCTCTAAATTATCGTACTGTCCATTAATATTGTGATTTTGTGTTTAATTATAGTCTGTTATAATCCTTCATTTGTGTCTATAATAGATAGCTAGGTGACATTGTATAATTTGATGGCATGCATCTCAATTCGCTTGAGCATTTCACCAATGAAACCATGTATCCAATCTGTAAACACAATTTTCACGATACTTAGAGCATTGATTTGTATGCGGAATATGATGCAGGAACAAATTCTACACACTTGTTGCTGCTAACTTTAAGAATAAAGTAGATCGAAATGGAGGATATGAGGGTCAGAGGTCGAAAAGTATCGAAGAAAATAAAAGAAAGATGAAGGAGTTAGGGATTAAACCCATTGCCTATGCAGTGACACAATTAATGGCTCCCAAGAAACAAAAGTTCAATAAAATGAAAAAAGATCTATTAAAGGATTTGAGTACCTTCCTGAAGACGAAGGTCCAATACAGAAGTTAAATGATGATCAAGATAATAATGAGATTGTAAGAATCACTAAAAGTTTGAGGACATGTCGTTCAAAGAAGGTTATGTGCATATGCGTTATGAATTACTAAATTAGTATACTAATTAGATATTTAATTAATAATAATTAGTCATGTTTCAGGTAATGGCAGACCAAGTAGGTGGTTCTGTTGACAAACCTCAGTTCTCCTCCATCTCAATGTCAACTATGATACAAAGGCACTCTCAAGAATATGGAAAGCAACAGCAGCAGGGGAAAGGAAAAGGACATAAAAAAAATCATACTCCAGCCTCACTTGGTCAGATAGAGGATTCAACACGAAATGAAGAAGTGTTTCCACATGCAGCTAAGAAGGTTATGTGCATATACCTTATAAATTAGTAAATTAGCATAATAATTAGATATTTAATTAATAATCATTACTTATGTTTCAGGTAATTGCAAACCAAGTAGGTAATTCTGTTGACAAACCTTAGTCCTCCTACATATCAATGTCAACTGTGATACATATGCATTCTCAAGACTGTGAAAAGCAACAGCAGCAGAAGAAAGGAAAAGGGCATAAAAAATCAGACTCCAGCCTAGGTTGGTCAGATACCGGATTCAACACGAAATGGAGAAGTGCTTTCCGGTGAATAATCTCTAAAAAGGACAAGTACAGGGGTGAGTCGATGAGAAAAAAGAGATTGAAAAGAACAGCCCAAGAAGGAAGAGGCAGAATATAGTTGCACCTGGATCACTCAATGTCTATATTAGGATGAGAGAAAATACTAGAATGAAAGAACAGTTATCAAAGGCTGCTTGTTTAGGGGACCCCATGCTACTAGGAGATAACTTATCTGTTGAACAGCTGATGGAACATTCAAAAAAAGAAACAGGGGAGATATTTTGAAAAACATTTTTTACTTTAAATGGTGGTGATATGCATGGCCTAATTGATGAAGATGAGGATTTTGAATGCATAGACGGTTATGTTTTGGAAAATAAAATAGCATCAGAGCCGAAAGGGCAAGGAAACAATCACTCTATACACATAAATCCCACATAGGAGCATCTTTGTGATGAATTTGGTAAGAATAGAAAATAGGTTATTATAATTTGAAATAATCTATTAATGTTTTCTACTTACATTTCTTGTAAAATAGGTTAAATTGGTGGAATTAAGACTTACGACATATTTTTCTAACTTTCTTTTGTTAATAATTGTAGTGATGCAGACAGGTATGAGTTCCAAATAATTTTTCAGTTTAATGTCATGTATGTTTAGTAGGTTTCTGGAGCAAGATTTGACATTGAGTTGGGGAGAATTTTTAGTTTTCACTACAATGGGGGATTCTCTTGAATCTCAACTGGTAAGAAGTAATCCTACCCTAGATGAGGTGGTTTTGGGGGCTGTAGTCTAGGAACACCAGCGCTATTGGTTGAATGGGATCAAGAAATGCTTAAAACCCCACCAAGGGGTTTAGGGGTTTAGTAAAACTATCCTATTTGATATACAGATGGAAGAGAGCATATGATCTTTGCTACTTGAGGATCTGTTAAACAACATTTTAGTTGGGGCGATGCAGTTCAAGATAACTAAGCTCTGATTTGTAGGAGTTTAGGTTTCCTCTAAATTTCCCTTTGCATAGTGTTAACCTCTCTTTGTGATATTAACAGCTGGTTCTTTTAGATTGCAAAACACTTGGAGAAGTTTAAAACAACCATCATCAAACAAATGAGTTTTTTAAATTATTGTAGATAGTCATGTCATGTCAGTTTTATGCTTACTGATCAGTAGAGTGACTATGGTGCATGAAAAGTGAGATTAAATGAATGGCATGCATGAATATGGGTAAATTAAATGAATGGCATGCATGAATATAGGTAAATTATATGAATGCATGAATGATGATATCAATGTTCCAACTTGTTTTATCTTCCTTAAATAATGTCTGGCGTCCTTTTCTGAATGTTATGCTCTTTGCTAGACACAACTCACATTTTCGTTCTATTATTTGTAAGTGACAAAAATATTTTGATCAGTAGTTGGAAATGTATCATTAGCAGTAGTATGATTGTGTTGGTTTTGAATTTCAATGATAATTGTGGACGCTCTTGCACCTATTGCACCTATTGATAATATTATTGTTCTTCATTTAGAGTAATGAAGAGAACGATGATGAAGCAAACACGGAAGATGAACTTGAAAGTGGTGATGATTGATTTTGGAACAAGAGAAGTGCAAGATGAAGAGTGAAGACTAGATAATACGTAATTGTTGGGTTGTAGCACATGAAACTTGTAGGCTACATGAAATTGATCGGCTAATTTGGAACAATATGTTTAGCTGTAATAGGTAATTGATGACTGTAGTAACATGTTTTTGACATATTGATGATTTAGATTTTACTTTAAATATTTGTTGTTATATATTAAATTAAGTTTATTATTTATTTTTATTTTAGATGTATAACATGGATAAACAACAGTAGTAGTAGTAATAATAATAATAATAATATAATATTATTATTATTACTGTTAATATTAAATAATATTTCATAAATAATTAAAATGTAACCATATGTGTTACATAATTGTTTTACAAAGGTGTTACATTACATTATTAAAAGTGATACAATTATTATGTAATTAATGTTACTTTATATTTAAAAATGTTACCAAAATAATATAATTAATGTTACAATATATAAAAAAGTGTTAACAAAAAAATGTACTAAGTGTTACATTATATTTAGAAGTGTTATCAAAATATTATACATCATGTTACATTATATTTAAAAGTGTTAACAAAAAAATTACACTAGGAAAATTAAGTGTTACATTAAGAGTATATGTAACATGTTTAAAAGTGTTACGACAATATGTTACATTTGATATATTCATAATTAAGGTGTTATCAAAAGTTAAAAAAGTGTAACATTAGACATTAGGTTACAGGGGAAATAGCGACACCGAAAAAAATATTACTTATGACCTATGATAATATTTTTTATTATTAAGTAACACTTTTTGAATGTTACTTAATGTCACTTATATTGTAGTGACAACATGAATACGATACTCTCTCACCTGATTCTCTTTCATGTTTTATGCACATTTGTCATGGGTATATACTTACGTACATGGAGTGATACACCTAGGACCAAAATCCTGAAGAATGTGGGATTATAGTATTCTCATCACTATACATCATGACATAATTTCAAAAAAATTGTCGTTCTCATTGCGGCCTGATCTTAGATATTTCAAATTTCCTCTTAGTTTGAGTATAATCGCAGGGACATCAAGCATTTCATTACAGTGTTATAATATAGTTTTAAGCATTTTTATTTATGATGTTCTGTCAATTCAGGAAAACATGAAGGAACAACATGTCTGAAAAATCTACGCCTCATAAGTTTAGCACCCAAGATTAAAGACAAACTGGAATACTTACTTGATAAAATTTCAATGAAAGAGATGGTTCGGTCAGACGTTATCGCTACAGCCTTCTGCCTCACAAGTTTAGCACCGAAGATTCAAGACAAACCAGAATACTTAACAAAATTTCAATGAAAGAGATGCTCAATCAGACTTTATCGCTATTGCGTTTCGTCTAATTTTGTAGTTTTCGGTTATTGGTTGAACATGTATTCCTCAAAAAAACTTGCATATGCGAACCGTGGGTAACTGTATGGGTGAAATTGGAATTTCACCCCTATGGATACAGAATCGGATGCCTCATCTGACATCTTACATGGGATGTGTAATACCGAAAACAGGGGTTTACCCACACGGGACCCTTGTTTTTTAACATACCCATGGTTTTACAGATTTGAATGACCAAACACGTGGGTTTAGACATCTATCTCTTCTTTATAAACTTCCTACCAAACGACTGACTTAATGGTAATATCCAACCCGCAAAGATGTGGGCGATGCAAATGGAGGACAGAACTGTCCGCTCATCCACCTGAAAAAAAGATACAAAACTCCCGCGAGAAACCAAAACATTGCGAAAAAAAAAACAGATTTCCCGCCAAACCATAAACCCATATACTGTGCCCGCTGCTTCTTACCTGCGATTGAATCTAACCCTACCAGCAAGGAAACATGAAGATCCGGACCATGAAGCTCCGAGAAGCCCACAAGAGAGAGGAGGGCTCCTCCCTCTGCTCCATTTTGTGGGCTTCCAGAGGCGATCACATTGTCACATCCTCATCTTCTGACAATGCTATTTGCATTCACGACGCCATTACGCCGTCAAATGCTCCAAAGATTCTTCGCAACCACCGTGAGGGTGTTACGGCTTTAGCCCTCAGCCCTAATTCCACCTGCCTCGCCTCCGGATCCCTTGACCATTCTGTTAAGCTCTATAAATTCCCTGGTATTTCTTCTTGGTCTTATTATTTCTGATTAATTCCGTGCAATTGAGTGTATGGTGCTATTATTTAATTTCAACCTCTTCACTGTTTTCTTGTGGATGGAAATGTTTGATGTCGTTTTAGGGTTCTTTTGTGGCACTCAAAACGGTACCGGTATTTGATTAAATTTAGTTAGGTTTATGTTCTGAATTAGCATCTTGATCTGCATTTTCGAGCCTTGAGTCCCTATTCTGTCTAAATTTATATTTAGATACTTGTGATGTGCAGGTATTGGAGGATATAAATCAGGAAAAAAGTGCTAAGTCGTTGGTCTGAAAATTGAATCATTACTAGTACATGAATTACGAAATTACAGAATAAACTTGTATCTTTCGTGAATGTAATGTGAAATGATGACTCTTGCATAGCTTTGACATTGTAAATTTTTGGTTATGTCATGGATGATAAACCCTCACCTACTATGCAGCTCACCACAGAATAATGACAACTTGGATTCTATACGATGCCATTAAGGTTTATGCAACAGCCGCTGCAACCAAACTCATTTCTTAATATTATTCAAAGCTCAAATTGCTATTCCAAATGAAGTTTACTGAATCTTTCTATTGTTTGCATTGACAAATTCCTATTGGCTGCCAAATTTTATTTTTCAGTGATTTAATAATGCAAGGAATAATGTGTATTGAAAAAAAAAACAATTATGTACTTTGAACAACTGTTGTGATTTGTACATTTGTAGCTGCCATGCATGCTCAGAGTTTTACAGTATTGATGGGCAATGTAATTCTGTAGGTGGAGAGTTTGAGAGTAATATCACTAGATTCACATTACCAATTCGTGCTGTTGCTTTCAATAAGTCTGGATCAATTTTGGCTGCTGCTGGCGATGATGAAGTCATCAAACTTGTCAATACAATTGATGGAACCATTGCTCGAGTTCTTAAGGGGCATAAAGGATGTATTACTAGCTTGGCTTTTGATCCTAAAAGTGAATACTTAGCTTCACTGGATTCAGTTGGGACTGTTATTTACTGGGAGCTCCAGTCGGGAAGTACACTTCATGTTCTAAAAGGTATAGCTCCTAACAATGGTTCTGATGTTTCTGTGATGAACATACTTGAATGGAGTCCAGATGGAGAATTGTTAGCAGTACCAGGTCTTAAAAATGATGTTGTAATGTATGACAGAGACACTGCTGAAAAGTTGTTTTCTCTTAGAGGTGATCATGTTCAGCCTATTTGCTTTTTGTCGTGGTCGCCCAATGGTAAATATATTGCTACTTCTGGTTTGGACAAGCGGATTCTTATTTGGGATGTAGACAAGAAACAGGACATTGAGAGGCAGAAATTTACTGAACATGTATCCTGTATGGCATGGAAACCTCAGGGAAATGCATTGGCAGTCATTGATGTCATGGGGAAGTATGGTGTGTGGGAATCAGCTATACCATCAACAATGAAATCTCCAACAGAAGATATTCCATCTTTATATTCAAGAACTGGACATGGCTTCCTATTGTTTGATGAGGGAGAGGAACCTAGTGCATCAGGTAGCTTGAGTGATCTTAATGAAGATATTCATGATGGATTGGAGCCTCCCAGCAGAAAAAGATTGCGCAAGTACTCTAATTATGGTGATGATGATTGGGACCAAGATTATAATGATGAGCTGGAATCTGTTCCAAAAATTGAATCTCGTAAGAAGGCTTCTTATGGTCACAAAGATGGTCACAAAGATAACCCTGCTGGGAAGAGTGGGCCTAGAAATGTGATGGTAACTGTAGGTCCAAAAATGCTAGAAGCTTTTCAGTCTGGAGCTACTCCTGTTCAGCCTGGGAAAAGGCACTTCATGTGCTACAATATGCTTGGAAGTATAACCACAATGGAACATGATGGATATTCACATATAGAGGTACCCTGTTACTTTATTTTCTTTCCTCTGATTAGTATTACAATTTCCTCTAGAATTATGTTACATGCATGCTATTGCAAGGATGAAACCTAGTCAGCAGAATTGAGAAAACCAAGGTTGAGTTTTTAAGCCATCAACTAAGGGTTTGTCTGTGTTCATTTGTTATGTCTTTTGACTATTTCCTGAGTGAACACATAATTCCATTGGAGTAGATATATGTTATTGACACTGCTAGCTTTATCCAATAAAAATATTGGTGCAACTAATTTGATTTGCATCTTGAATTACATCTAAATCTGATACCCTGACAAAAAGATTTATATATTTGAACTGCAGATTGATTTCCATGATACCAGCAGTGGCCCACGTGTTCCTGCAATGACTGACTATTTTGGTTTTACAATGGCTTGTCTCAATGAGAAAGGGAGTGTATTTGCCAATCCATGCAAAGGAGACAAGAATATGAGTACACTCATGTATCGTCCCTTCAGTAGCTGGACAAGTAATAGTGAGGTCAGCCCTTGTCATCTTTTGGTTATGTAGATTATATTCTTCTTTCAATCACCGTCACAAATGTGGAAAGTGTCTGCATTTTCACATCCTTCATCTGATAATGATTGTATAGTTAAATATATCTGAGGCTGATTATTGTCCATAAATGTAGTGGTCAATGAGGTTTGAAGGGGAAGAAGTTAGAGCTATAGCACTTGGAAGTGGTTGGGTTGCCGCCATCACCAGCCTTAATTTTCTTCGTATCTTCACTGAAGGTGGTTTGCAGGTTTGTCAAATTCTTCTATCAAACTCCAAACATCAATGCTGAATGTTTTAAAAAAAGTTCATGTCATTTATTTAATGATCTTTTTGTGGACTTGCATCTAATAACAAGCCCTTGAGAGTATTATCTTTCCAATTCTATGTTTTGCATATTTAAAATTTTAATATTCAACTTCATTTCAGAGGCATATTCTCTGTGTTGATGGGCCAGTGGTTACTGCAGCTGGCAACAAGGATGAACTGGCAATAGTCACCCATATCTCACCTTCTCTGCCCACAGATGAGCAGGTTATCTTAAACATTGTAATATCATGTTATAATTTGAATCACAGTGATCTACCAGAAAGTTCTAATTAAGATAACTGCTGAGAATCTTACGGCTGCATTGATTAATTCAATAGGCTGCTTTGTAACATCTCGATTTTTATATAACAAGTTTCTAGGATGTTAATCAATTTAAAATAGAAAAATTGAAAAAAAAACTAAACAAATTAGCAACTAGATATGTGAGTCTGTAAAAACTTGGGAATATTTGGGGTGAGCATTTCAACTTGCCCAATGGGGAAAATTATGCATAATCAAGTATATATAACATGTATTGACATCATGAAATTCATCAATTAAGAATCAAACTTTTAAGTTTCTCAATTGATCAATAATATCATGAGCACGGCGAGTCTACCCTTAGGATCTTCATACAATCCCGGCCCCAGAGGGACCCTAGCATATTTTTCCATGGTACAATAAAGTACAAAATTTGCTTTCATGTATGCATTCGTATAATCATAACATAAACATCAAGAAAACATGTAAAAATTCCCACACCTTAAACTTGAGTATGTGACTAGTTGAAAACTTGCTCTAGCTTTGATCCTTGAGAACTTATAGCTTTTAGAGTGTAAATGTGGTAGTGATAGTGAGAAAGGTTGAGCTTGGGTTGGAGTTTATATAGGTTATGTGAGTACTTTGGAGGTCTTGAACGCTCAATCTACGTTAGTGCAAGGCCATTATAACCCCTATCATGGTTGTAGATCATGGGGAAATGAGAGGGTTTTTGTGCTATTCTCATGTGATCAAAAGTGTAAACTTACTGTTAAATATGAAATTTAACTACCAAGTAGGACTTTGAAAAGTCTCTAATGTTCTTATATTCATTTTTGTGGTGAAGTCTTTTCTTTTAATTAAATTTCATGTTTCAATTCAGTGGGTGTTAGATGCTTAATCAGCATTAAAAAATAAAAATGCACATCTAAATTTCAAATGGGGAATTTTTCTCCAATTAAAATTGTACATAATCCAAGTTTCAGCTGTAGTTTGTTGCATGTCTGGATGATGTTGTATACATGTAAATTTCAGAGGATACTTTGATAGTCCTGATTCTTTTTAAATCTAGTTATTATGTTGATAAGAGAATCAGGGGTTATTATGTTACTAGGAGCCCAATAATGTCTCCAAGAAGACAATGGGCACTGGATTGTGTATTCCATAACGTTTTTCTTCTTAGCAGATGCTTGAATTTATAGTCTACAACATCCATCATGGGTCACAAACTGTAAGGGGACGATTGCCATTGACACCTGGGTCATGTTTAACATGGTTTGGTTTTAGCGAAGAGGGCAAATTAAGTTCTTTTGATTCTAAGGTGCGTATCATCGAGGTTGCGTCTAATAGTCTGCTAGTATAATACTTGTATATGTTGCCCTGATTCTTAGTGTTATATGATAGGGTGTGTTGAGAGTTTTCACAAATCAATTTGGAAGTAATTGGCTCCCACTTTTCAGGTACTAATAGCTATTATAAACTCTTGTGCAATAATTTATTACATGCCTTGTATATTAATTATCTGGAAACTACTATTTTGTCAGTGCGAGCAAATTTAAGAAGCCTGATGAGAAGCTTTGGGTTGCTGGATTGAATTGGAGCAAGCTATTTTGTGTCGTTTGCAAGTCTCCAGAGACTTTTCCACAGGTACAGTACTTTAATAGAGGTTCATTGCTTATGTGTTACCATAACAATTTGTTAGTCTATTACTGATCACTTGCGTTATATTCAATTGTTGCTATATTCAGTCCACACCCAAGCCAGTCCTGACCTTGCTCGACCTGTCATTCCCTCTTGCTTCTTCTGACCTCGGCGCAGACACCCTTGAGAATGAGTTTATGCTGAACAATATGCATCTCTCCAGGGCAAGTTTTTTTTACTATTCAATATATATCAGCATCATAGTCATGTTATGTAGGTATATTATACTCTTTCGTTGATTTGTTCCAACCGTGCCCCTTATTGAACACATCTCTTTTAGTACACTTATGCCTGAACTTGTGCACTTTATTCTTTGCCATTTAGAGCTGTCCAGTGATAAAATTTACCTAATGTAATTTGCTCCCACCATATTAAGAAGTTATCAACATCTATTGTTGTTAAATGATATTGTTGTGAATGTAGTGAACATGTTATATCTGATGGAGAAACAAATGAGGCATTTGCACTATGGGATGAAAAAGATAGCATTTTATTTTTTTCTCTTCTGTTATTTCATTCTTGCAGTTACCGAGTTATCACTAATGGCAATATATTTCAGATTCGAACAAGTATAGAAGAAAGAGCAGCTTCTGGACATGATACCACCTCACTTGATGACGAGGCATTCAATTTGGAAACATCACTAGATAGATGCATCTTGAGGCTCATTGCGTCCTGCCGTAACGGTATTTAATTTTTGTATGATATTTGCCACTTGTCAAACGATTCTGAGTCTTGTACAACCTAATCTTTTGTGCTTTTTTCCAGGTGATAAACTTGAGAGAGCCACTGAACTTGTGAAACTACTTTCACTAGAAAAATCTGTAAGAGGAGCCATAAAACTCGTAACAGCTTTAAAGCTGCCAAATTTGGCTGAGCGCTTCAATGATATACTGGAGGTGAGATGCTTTCAAGTACTTGGTTTAAAGTGATGAGAATCAAAATTCTTTTGTCATTCTCATTGTTTCATATACTACTCCCCATCTTTCAATTATTATCATTTACGTTGCTATTGACTCCATAGATAATCTCATCATTATCATTCTTGAATTTGAACCAAATAATCAGTCTTTTATTCTTTTTAAAAGACAATGTTGACATGAAATGGTCATGTCAACATTGCATGTATCATAAGGTTCACACGACTTGGTGTCAACGTTGTATTCATTAAAAAGTTTACATAACCTTCATGTGAAGTTTACATGAAAATGTGGCTGGTTTACTTGAGGGACAGTCAATGGAAAAATGATTCTATAGGTGAAAATGGGTTAAATTAATTACCCTGGTTACAAAAAGTTTAGTTTATAGTATTTTATGATTCTCAGTTACATTATAAGTATCATTATTACAGGAAAAATTGCTGAGTGAAACAGTTGGGAACACCAAGCTTAATTGCAATGCTTCCAACAAACCAGAAGTTTCATCTTTACAGTTCATTGCATCAGTACCAAGTAAAACATCACAAGAGAGTAAGATTACACCTCCAATCCACCAGGCATTGCCATCAACAAGAAAACCTAATGGTGAGGAGCCCACCAAGGATAGAGGTAGAAAAAGTGAAGAAATTCAAACAACGGAGTCGAAAGATTATGGAGTTAAAAGTGCAGCAGTAGCAGTAAAGAAGGGTTCAAAGGTTGATCAACTTAACTCTAGTCGACCCTCTAACCCATTTGCCAAGCCACCAACCAACCAACAAAATTCCTCCCTCTTTGATTCTCTCAAGAAGATGAACAATAAGGGTAACTAAAGCTGAGCTTATGTTCAATATTAGAAATGTGATTTACAACTAAATTTGTAACATGTGTTTTTTTATTGATAAATATTTTTATCATTAATTTAAATATTGGAAATTGGAAGCATCATCAATAAACGCCTTCTGTATTTCCTAGTACCACGGTCTTTGGCCTTCTGTAACTAATTTATGAGTGTGACAGGGTGCAAGCCCTAGTTAATTAATTTATCCGTCCCAAGACTCCCCCGTTCTAAGATTGTGTTCATGTTTACTTTATACGTTAATTAAGATTTAAAAAAAAAAAAACAGACAAACCAAAAAAAACCAAAACAAAAAATCAATTTTATTGGGGTATTTTTGTAATTTGTAGGTAATAACTTAAGTACTCCTTCCATCCCACATTTTGAGTTGTCTCACGTTAAGGTTTATATTTTTTTTTTGTTAATTTGGGTCCATACAAAACAATTAATTATTCAATGTATGATTCACACACAATACTAATACAACTGTCCACTTCTATAATAATATAATAGCAAAGTGAAAAAATCAAAGTTGAGCCAATTTTTAATCTACACCCTTGATTTTGATTACTAATTTTCTTTGAATCACATCCGTTCATCACATTATTGAATCTCATCAATTCATCACAATTATGAGATTAGATCTCGGCCTTTCATTTTTTTATCATAATAATGATACCTTATTTAAAATGATACCTTAATAATGATACCTTATTTAAAATCCTTATTTAATTTTTGACATAATGATACCATATTTAGCTAATTTTTATATTTCAACAAAATATATAATGTAGTTTTAACAATTAATTCATTATTAAATTATTTTCTTCATTATTAATAATTTTGAATTAATACTATTGATTCTAACATCTTAATAATTTTTAATGGGTAATGATAAACGAGTTCGGGACGGGTAGGATCAACGGGTATTAATAAACGAGTTTTGGGATTCGATTCACCCGTCGGATAATATTAACCAATCATACGGGATGCAATACAGTAATATTTTTAATCTCTACTTCTATATACTCCACACTCTTTTGCCAATACTTTCTTTCATTATATTAAAAATGTACTATTTCCTTATCTTCTTACTGTTAAAAAGAAACATATGTAGCATGATGAGGGATTAATATATGCCATTATATTTTTTCGTTATATATATATATTTAAATGCACAGTTTGATCTTCTTACTGCTAAAAAGTAACATACATAGCTTGAAAGTGATTTTATTATATAATATTTAAATTCAGATAAATTTTAAGTCAAGATATACTTATACTTATTTTATAAAAACGCGTTATCGTGCAACGTACGAAACGGGTATTACTAGGCTTCTCCTTCTCCTTCGGATAGAGATAGAATGGTTTATCTAAAAGGTACTCCCTTCGTCCCATCCTAATAG
The DNA here is from genome assembly GCA_023678885.1 of Pogostemon cablin. Classification (NCBI taxonomy): domain Eukaryota; kingdom Viridiplantae; phylum Streptophyta; class Magnoliopsida; order Lamiales; family Lamiaceae; genus Pogostemon; species Pogostemon cablin. The sequence continues at coordinate 14,645,523 of CM042964.1, read as the reverse complement.
TTACATATTTCCTTTTTGGGCGTCTCATCCTAATGGTTATATTTTCATTTTTAGCATATGAGACCCACACAAATTAATTACTTCTCTCTCTATGGGCCCACACATCACACTAATACACCTACCCCCACTTTACATTAAAATATTATTTCTCTCACCTCAATACACATTAAAATACTATATTCATTAATCCACGTGCAAAAAGCAAACGTAATCATAAGAACGGGACGAAGGGAGTATGATTTAGGCTTCTCCTTCGGGTTTAAATAGTATCAGAACACCTTTGTCCCGTGCATCGCACAGGTTCAAAGCTAGTTACATTAAATATTACTCATATTTTTCTCACCTTTCTACACATTAAAATATTACTTCTTCCATCCGGTTTTAAGGTGTCCGTTTGTTTTTTGCACGCAATTAAGGAGTATTATTATTATATGTAAAGTGAGTAGTTGTATTAGAGGGAAGTGGTAGCCCATATTGTGTACTCTTTTACTAAATATGGGAAATTGATACATTTGAACCGGACGCCAAAAATAGTAAAATTGACACCTTAGAAGCGGACGGAGGGAGTATAACTTCAGTGAAAATTCAGTTACACTATCCGATAAAACTAATAACAAAATTAAGAAAATTCTCATTTTTTCTATACGGATTAACTATTAAAAATTTGTTGAAACGATTTCACATGAAGCGGTTAAACGCAAATATTGCCATTCAAATTTCTTCTTACAAAGTAAATTTTAAAAGTCGTGCTTATCCTGTTTCCATCTTAAAATCGTCTTAACCTCTGTTATAATTTGTAGTGCTATATGCAAAAAATTGTTAAGTTGATATTGGATGCACCTGGGTGTAAGGATGCACTCATATGTGAATAACTTTTTATTCTATTTTGTATACATGTTATTCTATTTTGTATAAATATTTTTTAATAACTGTATATTTTTTTCACACTAAGTTTTTCATTAAAAAAACTAGCATCATATTTGTATAACTTTTTATTCAATAGTATATACATATTTTTTAATAATTGTATATTTTTTTACACTCAATTTTTCATTAATAAAACTAACAATTAAATTGTATATATTTTTATTTATAATTGTATTTGTATATATTTTCAAAGTGGGTGCACCCTATCTCGGGGTGCACCTAGTGCACAGTATAATTAGCCAAAATTGTTATTTTAATATTCAAATAACTAGGGTCGCGATATATTAAAGGCATTTTAATATTGACTCACCAATTACCTTTTGGCCTTACACTAAAAAACAACCACTTTTTTAAAACTAGATTTTCAAAACGTGCTACGCACGTTACTGTCACGTTATACTCAAATTAAAGTATAGTTTTATATTTTATATTATTAGGCTAGGTGTCTCACGTGAGACCATTTTACACTTTTTTTTAAATAGTTATCAATTTTGCTATAAAACATTATCAATTTCGCTATAAAAATGTTATCACTTTTCATTTATATTATAAATTGTTTATGAAATAACATTATCACTTCCTGACCATATCTCACACAAAGTCTTTGTCATTTATTTAGTACATGATATTTATGTCTTCCATTTACTTATATGAGTGCATGAAGATTTAAAAAAAAATCACTTATAAATTATACTATAAAACAAATGAAGAGCATTTTGAGTAATTCAAATAGAAAAAGTGAATAAAGAGCTTTAAACAAATAATAAAATATGTAGTGTTATTACAAAAATATTAATATTGTAAAATATTGTCCTCTCGTAGATTTTGCACTTCTTTTTATGGCACATCCTAATCCTAATATATTAAAAGTACCTAGACATTGTAAAACATTTTTTTTCCTACTTTGTCCTCCATCCATTTTATTATTTACCTTTGTGTCCTTATTAATCACTCTAATAATATTATTTTGTTAATTTAATTTTTATTACCAACTTGTATGTTATTACTTCTGTCTATTATTACTTCATTTATTTGTGAATTTTCACCTTCCCAACACTTAAGCTCCTATCCATCAGTTAAAATCAATCAAAGAATTTTTTCAGTCCACATCTGCTATCTAAACCGTTTTTAGTCGAAGCGCCACCGCGCCTTCTTTGCCTCCCACCACCATTGCTACAATTTCATCAATCAATCTTGCAAAAATTATCTCTCTTCGCATACGGTGACACTGCGGATTCTACCTCTATTAATGGTACATTATTTATCTTTTACACTATTGAGCCCTAATTTCATTGTTTACTCTAATCATAACTTTGTTTGAAGTTATTGATACTTTATTAGAGGAATTTAAGGGTTCTTCCGAATACAAAATATATTTATGTGCTTTTCCTATTTTCAGTTTTTTTATCTCAACATCTATGGACATTGAATTTGGACTTACAGTGGTTTTTGTTTGTGAATAGTAGATTGATTAATTGATTAAATTGTTGAGTGTTTCTTGATCAACATAATTATTATCTTGGTGATGGAGTCGCTGGAGAGTGGCAGGCCGGTGGCTGGAATTGACATGGAATTTCCAGCGAGCAACGAAGTTTTGTCGTGCACGATGCCGACTTTGCCAACGTGGCTGCGAAGGAGTCTTTCAGAGCCAAAGATGTCGCCTTCTACTGTTGAAGAAATCGAAGCCAAACTTTAAAAGACTGCTCTTCGATGTCAGGTTTCTTTCACAATTTCGGAAGATAAATATTTTTAAGAATGTTTTACAACGACGTGCTATGCCCGTTACATGTTACGTCATCTATTCTAAACTTTTAAGAAAAATAACTATTTCAATAAATTTAATACGTTAATTACTTTTTGCTAAATCTTGTTTAATGATAGTTACCTTCCGTCAAGTAAATTACTTTTTTTTTGCATGATAAGTGATGAGAGTGTAAATTCACATATTTTTTGCTCTAATTTGCGTGGAAATGGAGCACGATTAGTCTTTTCATGAGACGAAACGACACGTTTATGGGAAAGTTACGAATCAGAGGGTATAAGGGCTGTTTACGCATATTTGTATAGGAAAACATGTGTAAAAGGTTTGGAATTAGAAGACACGATTTTGGAGGCAAGATTTGAGTGTTGTTCGACCAAGAGAGCCTGTTCGACCAACATCAATTTGGTCGAACATGAGGGACAAGTCGAGTTGATTGTACATGCCTGTAGAAGGAGGTAGCTCGACTTGGAGGTGTTGCTTGACCAACATTGGCTTGGCCGAGCAGATGAGCAGAGGTCGAACAAAGTGGACAAAACTTACAGTGAGTTCGTTCGACTTAAAGGTCTTGCTCGACCAACATCAATGTGATCGAGCAAGAGAAGATTGGTCGAGCAGAATGTCGAAATCGTCCAGAGAGGTAGCTCGACCAGTTGCTCGAGTTGGAGGTTCTGTTCGACCAGTCAGGTAAGGTCTAATGGAGCGTCGCAGCTGCTATTTATGGTAATTTCGGATGTCTTTTACCAAATTTGATGTGTGCTTCAAGAAAAGGCCCATCCTAAGCCCATAAGGAGGTCCTATGAGTATAAAAGAAGAGCTTTCGTAGGAGAAAAGAAGACACAAGACAAAACACATCTTCCTTCATCCATCTACCACCAAACCCTTCCGTCATCCGAAGGAGTCTTGTGGAGAGGTTCATCTGGCGTGTCAAGTAAGATCATACCAACTAGCCATGATTGTTCCTAGATTAATCATGGGCTAGAACCACATCGGTAGTTCTAGGGTTATGAAAGTTTTATGAGTTAATTGAATTTCCATGTGTAAACTCCGTACAACACTACTTGTGGTTTATTTTATATAAGATTATGCTTTTTCAATTCATACTCACCGTTGTTTTGTGCATCAATAACTGTTATGTAGAGTCTGAATACATCTCTTGGTTATTGATAGAGTGCGTTCACCGCTGAGCAGGATCACATATTATAATTCTAAGTGAAGGGATTCCGAAGTCTTATAGGAACTATCTTATATGAATACTTGTTAATTGAATATTATTCGGGTTAATAAGTAGGAAAAAGAGTATAACTTTGTAGTACCTATAAAGGGAGATCAAATCGGGTTAGAGTACTAAGTGCACGGGAAATAATTGATTATGATAGTACCTAAAAAGGGGGGCAAAGTATACATCTTGCTCTGAGGATATTCACACGTGTCATACGCTTGCTTACTTGTGTCTATAGAGTACGCTTGCATAGTTTAGTGATGCGTTCATATTCCACAAAGCAGAGTCAGACATCAACACATGGAAAGGAAATTAACGAGTAAAACTTGATGACCTAAAAAACTACTATATTACTTACTTGATCCCAACCGAGTTTTCTTGATTGTTTGCTTATTTACTTTGCTATTTTACTTATATGTTATTTAGTTTCATAACAAAACCAAATCCAATTTGCCAATATAGTCTTAGTTAATTAGAATATAATCGAAATTGATAATTATCCGTCTCTTGGGTACGATAAACACTTGGTCACCTATCAAAACTACAATTGATATCCATATACTTGAGGATTAATTTTGTGTGTTGAGAAAACGCTCATCAAGTTCTTGGCGCCGTTGGAAAGGACGGAATAAATTATCTTTTGATTATTTCTAGTTTAATTGAGATTATGTTATTCTTGTCTTTAATTTCTAACCTTGCTTTTCTTAGGTGTATATGCTCACTAGATCAAAGACAGGTGAACTAGTACCTTATAATCCAGAGATCGGAGCATCGTCGAGGAAGAAGAAGAAGAAGAATAAGAACAAGAAAGTAGACCCAACTGAAGCTCTTGATTTAGGAGTTGAAGTTGACGTGCTGAATTCGCAAATAATTGAAGCTGCAACCAAATTTAATTTGGAAGTAGAAGCAATCAACATAGCAGCGAATCCTGATACACTTGCTATCCGTGAAGTCTTTGAGAACAACGGAGGGGGCAATGCTGGGTTGTTAGGAGCGAGAGGGACCGGAGTCGATTTTAATTTACACCCTGCTCTTATTACCATGATTGAAAGGAGTCCCTTCTCTGGGGGAACATTCGAAGATCCTTAGCAACATCTGAATAAGTTCCTTGGGTATGCGAGTACAAAAAAAGATGCAGGAGCTCATGAGGATGCGAGGAAGATCATATTGTTCAAGTTCTCGCTGAATAAAAAGGCGAGAGATTGATACGATAATCTTGATGCTGCTGAATGTGATACATGGGAGAAATTGAAAGTGAAATTCTTGGAGCGATACATGCCACTTTCAAAGGTGTTCAAGGTGAAGCAAGAAATCAATCAATTTTCTATCCATGGCAATGAGAAGTTTCATGGAGTTTGGGACAGGTTCAAGGACATGCTTCGTAAGTGTCCACATCATGGGCTATCTAAGGCTCAATATATCAGTATATTCTACAATGGGTTGGATTGCGACTCTCGAGTGTTACTTGATGCTTCTTCTAATGGAGCATTACTTATGAAGTCACCCATTGAGGCCGAGAAGCTTTTCGAGGATATTTCGATGAACTCAAGGGATTGGCCGACTGATAGAGTGAGAGGTACTTATGTCCTTGGTAAAGTAGCACAAGTTGAGCACACTATAGTGAAGTTGGGGAGAGATGATGAAATCGTCTCTCGCTTGGCTAATATTAGTAAGCTACTAGAGTCTCAACAAAAGCAGATCACTGATTTATCTCAGAGAGTACCAATGATGCAGCAGGATGGTGGCTATGAAGGAGCAAGCCAAGAGGAGATCGAGGAGGCAAACTATGCCATTGGTCAAAGTATTCAAGGAACTAGGTACCCGAATCAAGAAAACCGGAATTATCAAGGAAATTACAACAACCGTTACCAACAACCTAGGAGGCCAGAGTTCTCATAGAGCAATCCGAATAACCCGATGCAGCCTCTTATTAGTGTGGATCTGGGAGCTAAGGTGGAAGAAAAGAAGTCGGGTTTTGAGGATACGGTGAATGGCGAGGAATGATGCAAGAGTAGACCGTCTAGAGGCCAAGTTAGAGAAGAAGATTGATGATAATCATAAGGATTTGTCTACGCAAATGAAAGACCTCAAGTTGTTGATGGGGGAGATGGCTGGGAATGTAAACATATTGACTCAATCTATTGAGAAAGGGAAGTTCCCATCTCAAAGTATTGAGAATCCAAAGTCTTGCCATGCCATCACATTGAGGTCGGGAACGCAATATGAGGGTCCGTTGCTGCCTGCGAGTCAAACAGAAGGAAACAGAGGAGTTGCTCGATCAGACCAATTGGTCGAGCAGAGGTCGAACAACTTCAGAAGAAACAGAATTATGGTACTCTATTTTTTGTCCAACCGTTCGACTAGCACCCAACCATTCGACCTGACCATCTTGGTCGAACGGAGGTCGAACAGAAGTGGTGTGACGAGAGCTCGCGAGCTGCGAAACTGTTCAACTAAGACCAATCTGTTCGACCAAACCACCCTGGTCAAACAGAGGTCGAGCAACATGTTCAAGACCAAAGTATGCGATCAGACAGGCTGCTCGACCAAAACCAAGTTGTTCGACCAAACTACCCTGGTCGAACGTAGGTCGAGTAGAACAGTTCAGAGCCCGATTTGATACCAAATGCGACACCTATTGATCAAAATACTCCAGCTACATCTCAAGAGCAGAATACCAAGCTTACAGTAGTAGAAAAGAAGTGGGAAAGAGCCAAGAGGTTGAGAGCCGAGAAGGATAAAGCGGAGAAGCTGAACGTGATGAATGAGGGATTCCCAAAACAAAGATACCTCCGCCCTTTCCTCTCAAGCTAGTTAAGAAAGGATTAGAGGAAAAGTTTAGGAAGTTTTCTGAGATTATAAACAAAATAAGCTTGAACATTGCTTTCTTTGAAGCAATATTGGAGACGCCGTATTATGCCCGCTTTCTGAAGGATATTCTTTTGAAGAAGAGAAGCTTGAACGGAATTGAGATGGTGAATTTGTCTAAGAACTGTAGCTCGATCATTCAAATGAAGCTACCAGCTAAGTTAAAAGATCTGAGAAGTTTCACAATTTTATGTGAAATTGGAAAGGGGCCGGCACGTCGAGCTTTGTGTCATCTTGTGACGGCATCAATTTGATGCCATTGTCAACTTTTAAAAGGCTTGGTTTGAGGGAGTTAACTCCCACATCAGTTGCTCTACAGCTAGTGGATAGGTCTATTACGTTTCCGAAAGGAGTAATTGAAGACGTTCTTGTCAAAGTAGATAAGCTTGTCTTTCCTGTAGATTTTCTGGTGCTTGAGATGGAAGACGACAAGGATAATACTCCCTCGATCTTAGGGAGACCATTCCTTGCAACTGTTGGAGCTATAATAGATGTACAAAAGGGTGAGCTACGGTTGAGGATGGATAAAGAAGAGGTCCTATTTAACTTTAACAAAGCAATGAAGATGACAATGGAGACACAATGTAATAGTATTGATGTGGTGGAGGAGATCATTAATGAAGACATGTCTCTGATTCTCTCTAAGGATCCTCTTGAGACATGCTTGATGGAGGCTCTTACTTTTCCCACTACGGAGCTAGATGAACTCTCTAATGAGATATGTATTGAATTTCTTGAAAACTTGCTTGCTTTGGGTGATGACAGGTATCCATCGGAAAGGACAAAGGTTGAAGAGGTCAAGTGGACTAGGAAGTACTTGCCTTTGGACAGAGAGAGTGCACCTCAAGAAGAAAAGAAAGAGGAGTTGAAACCGCTACCGGAACACTTGAAGTATGCCTACCTAGGTGACAATGAAAAATATCCGGTAATTGTATCTTCTTCCCTTGATGATGATCAACTTGAGGAATTGTTGGATGTGCTTAGGAGGTATAAGTCTGCAATTGGTTGGTCTCTTGATGATTTAAAAGGTATTAGTCCTTGATATTGCATGCATCGAATAAGATTGTTAGATGAGGCCAAGAGTAGCATTCAAAATCAGCAGAGGGTGAATCCCGCTATTCAAGAAGTGATTATGAAGCAAATCCTAACGTGGCTAGATGCTGGGATTATTTATCCTATTAGTGATAGTCCCCATGTGAGTCCATTGCATGTTGTAGCTAAGAATGGGGCCATGACTATAGTGAAAGCCGAAGATGGTGAGACCTTAGCCACTAAGATTACTACAGGATGGCGTGTGTGTACGGATTATAGGAAGTTGAATGAAAATACATGCAAAGATCATTTTCCCTTCCTTTCATGGATCAAATGCTTGATCGTCTTGCAGGGTATGAGTATTATTGCTTATTGGATGGGTACTCGGGTTATAATCAAATCATGATTGCACCCGAGGATCAAGAAAAGACTACTTTCACTTGCCCGTATGGAACTTTTGCCTTTCGCAAGATGCCTTTTGGATTATGTAATGCGCCTGCTACGTTTCAGCGTTGCATGATGGCCATATTTGACAGTTTGATAGAAAAGATCATGGAGGTATTTATGGACGATTTCTCTGTGTTTGGTTCCTCATTTGATATTTGTTTATCTAACCTTGCTACTGTTTTGAAGAGATGCCAAGATACTAATCTTGTCTTGAATTGGGAGAAGTGCCACTTCATGGTAAGAGATGGGATTGTTCTTGGCCATCATATTTCGGCCAAGGGATTGCAGGTGGATAGAGCAAAGGTGGTGTCAATTGAGAAGCTTCCTCCACTTACGAATGCGAAGGGAGTGCGGTCTTTCCTTGGACACGCCGATTTTTATAGAAGATTCATAAAAGACTTCTCGAAATACTCCAAGCCCTTATCTCATCTACTTGAAAAGGATGTTCCATTTGTTTTTGATGATGAATGTCTAACAGCTTTTCAGGTTTTGAAGAAGGCGCTTATTACTGCACCTATCTTGATCACACCGGATTGGACTCAGCCGTTTGTACTTATGTGTGATGCGAGTGATTTAACACTTGGAGTGGTGCTTGGGCAGTTGAAGGATAAGAAGTTTTTCGCCATTTACTATGCGAGTAAGACTTTCGATGCAGCACAAAAGAACTACAAGGTGACTGAAAAGGAGTTTCTTGTTGTGGTGTACACATTCAATAAGTTTCGACAGTATTTGGTTGGCATGAAGACTATAGTGTACACGGATCACTCTGTGATTCGGTACTTGATGGAGAAGAAGGAAACGAAGTCAAGGATCATTAGATGGATTCTTCTTCTGCAGGAGTTCGATATGGAGATCCGAGATAAGAAAGGTACTGAAAATGTCTTGGCGGATCACCTATCAAGGTTGGAGATAAGGGAACACTGTGATGATTCGTTTGATTACATAGAAGAAATGTTCCCTGATGAGAAGATCATGGTGGTGTTTGTTGAAGGGACTGAAAGAGCATGTCTAGTGGCTGCCCAATGGATGGATCCATGGTATGCGGATTATGTTAATTACATTGATGTAGGAGAAATCCCGAGAGATCTCAACTGATATCAACTTGCGAAGTTCAAGCAAGACGTTGAGATATTCATATGGTATGATCAGTTTGTTTACAAGATATGTATGGATTCCATAGTCCGTAGATGTGTGCCGGAGATAGAGATGGAGAGCGTTCTTGAGTTTTGCCATGCATAGCCTAACGGGGGCACTTCGGAGCTCAGAAGATGGCAGCGAAGGTACTTCAATCTACTCTTTATTGGCCTACCTTGATTAAAGATTGTGAAACCTATGTGGCGTCTTGTGATAGATGTCAAAAGATGGGGAACATAAGTCGAAGAGATGAGATGCCACTTCAACCAAGCATTGTTGTCGAGGTCTTCGATATATGGGGGATCGATTTCATGGGGCATTTTCCCCCATCTAATGGATTTCTCTACATTCTTTTAGCAGTGGACTATATTTCTAAGTGGGTGGAAGTCATTCCCACTCGCGCGAATGATTCATGGACTGTTTTATCTTTCTTGAAGAAGCATATCTTTGCCCGTTATGGAGTTCCTAGAGCACTAGTGAGTGATGGAGGGTCTCACTTCGTCAACAAACTTCTTGAAAAGGTGCTTAAGGATTATGAAGTCAAGCATAGGGTTACTACACGTTATCAACCTCAAGCGAATGAGCTAGCGGAAGTCTCCAACCGCCAAGTAAAGCAAATCTTGGAGAAGGTAGTCGGAACCAATAGAAAAGATTAGGCTATAAAGCTCGATGATATTTTGTGGGGTTCTGGACTGCTTATAAGATTGTATTGGATATGTCACCGTACCAAATTATCTATGGGAAGCCGTGCCACTTACCCGTAGAAATTCAGCACAAAGCTTTTTGGGCATTGAGGAGTTTGAACTTGTCTTTGAAGGATTAAAAGGAGTTGAGGATGACTCATATTAATCAATTGGATGAGTTTAGGAATCGTGCTTACAAGAACTCAGAGATTAAGGAAAGAATGAAGAAATGACATGATTCGAAGATCTCATACAAAGAGTTCCAGCAAGGTGATGAGGTATTACTTTTTAATTCTCGCTTGAAGCTCTTCACAGAAAAATCAAAATCGAAGTGGACGGGGCTGTTCATTATCCATAGAGCCTATGGAGGGGGGAGTTTTGAGCTTATGGACAAAGATTGAGACATTATAACAGTGAATGGGTATCATTTGAAGCATTACAAGTCGCCGGAGGATGCTTGTGTCGTCTTTGAGGATACCTTGCACTAAATTGGTACCGTCGTGACTCTCTGACGTTAAACATGAGCGCCTATTGGGGGCTTTCCTCCTCGTTTTATTGCTTTAATTTCATTGGTGTAAGTAAGAATTTTTTAAATTTGACGTGCTTATCATTCGGAAATTACATCTCTTTACAAACTTAGTTTCGACTATAGTTTCTACTAAGTTTGGGGGGGTGTGATGTACATACATCATTATAGCACGGAGAATATGATCTTTTTTTTGTAACGTTTGCTAGGGGAGTTGATTTTGTGTGATGTACTTACCTCATTGTAGCACAGAGAATATGATCTTTTCTTTGTAACGTTTGCTAGGGGAGTTGATTTTTTGCGGTATATTAAAACTTTAGCCGGTTTTGATGCATCAAGTTTTTTGCAATTTGCCTAGTGTTTAGTGGAGAGTTATTTTTTTAGTGTGATTGCGGAGTTACACTTGATGTGATATGGTTTCTCTAGCTTGATTTTTGGATATGTTGATACTTGATGTTGTCCTAGAGTTGAGTATTACAGGGAGATTACAGAAAGGTACGAATTTTAGGAAGATCATGAGTTTGTTTGACCTTCAGGGAAGCTGTTCGGCAAGGCAATTTGATAGAGTAATGGTCGAGCAACATGTGAAAATCTTCTAGAGAGGTTATTCGACTTAACCCTAGTAGCTCGACCAAGAGGCTGGAGTCGATCAATGGTCGAACAAAGTGAGAGAAACTTACAGTGAGTTTGTTCGACCAAATAGTGGTTGCTCGACCGGGAGAGTGAATTCGAATAATGTTCGAGCAAGACAGAGAAAAACAAAGGGCATGACGAGGCCAGTTACTAGACTTTCGGCACCTATTTGACCACCAACAGTAGGTCAAACGGAGGTCGAGAAAAATGCACAAGTTGTCCAAAAAGGTTGTTCGACCTCGACCATGTTGTTCGACGAAGGAATCTAAGTCGAATGGAGGTTGAGCAAAACGTCAAAATTATCCAGAGACCTTGTTCGACTTACGATGAGTTGTTCGACCAAAACTTGGAGGTCGAACAGAAGTCGAACGAGTCAGGGCAAAATAGGGACTCGATTATATGCGTTGCTCGACTTCCACATGCTGTTCGACCAAGAAATTTAGGTCGAACAAAGGTCGAGCTAGGCGATTTTAAAGGGCGGATCCGGGTCGTTCAACTTACAAAACTTGTTCAATCACCCCGCACAAGTCGAATTGAGGTCGAACGGAGTTAGGAGCGATTTTAAAAAGGTAAAATTTCATTCCGTTCGACACCAAAACTGCCACCCTTTCTCGAGCACCATTTTAAAACCATAAGTTCTTCCTCTTAACCTCTTCTCTACACTTAAATCTGCCCTGCTACACACTTCACATCCAATTTTGAGGGTTTACAAGATCCAATCTCGGATTTTCACTCGAACTTTTGGGGTTTTCGCTCTTGTTCACCACACGCATACCATGACAAGCAAATGTATATTTTTTCCTCACTTTTTACTCACGTATTGTGTTGATGATGATTAGTGAAGAATGGGTGAGTGGATTCATGCAAGATTTGGTTTGGATTGATTGTTGAATTGCTTGAGTTTTTATCAAAAATTACATTCGAAATTTCTTGAATTGTGCTTCGTTAAATTGTGGAAATTTTGTGAAATTTATGTTGTATGAAGCATGGGCTTTTGTTTAATTTCAAATTATGCATATGGGCTCATTGAAATTGGGTGTTGATATGATGCAATTGATGATGGAATTTGAGCATGTTTAAGTGTGGAATTGGTGAAATTTGGAGTTGATTTGATATTATGTTTGTGTGGAGTAGTGTTGGCTTACTTGAATCTTGATATTCTTGATTGAAAGTGTTGGTTTAAAGCTTGATGGTGATTGAGAAACACTTGAAATTTAGTTGAATTGGATACATGAATTTGAAGTCTTGAGTAGGATTCTTGCTAGACTTAGGCTTGGTATTGTTCATCTCTTTTTGTTGCTTCTTGAAGTACAACTTTTGTAGGAAACGAGATTGCTTCTTCTTCAAAGAGGAAGGAAAATAAGTCACCCCCGTTGGTGGAGATAGTCAAGAAGATAAAGATGGATAAAAGAAAAACGCCAAGGGATTTTGGAATCAAGATTGGCGATTGAGAAGAGAAACAGAAGCTGTGGAATGCAATCTTGTTAAAGATCCAAAGGACGAGGTATCAAGACAATTTAGTCATGATGTACATGCACATCATCAACGACATTCGTTGGATGTTTAACCGAGTGGACATCGCAGCATTCATGGAGATGAAAAGGGAGACATACTTTCACATCACGGCGGAGGTTTTATGCACGCTGAGAGTGGAGTGTGGTGATGGATATCTTCCCTATGGCATTCATATGCAAATAGGTGGTCAAGAGCAGACTATATGGGCTCGAGAGTTTAACGAGATCATTGGCTGTGAGAACGTGGTTGGAAATGAGAGTGATGACTTCAGGGCAAACGAGTTTTGGAGAGCTATAACGGGAAGGCAAGAGGACTACAATTCCAAAGGTTGCCTTCATTCGCAATCCCGTGATTGCTTATATGGATCGGATTTTGGGAAATACATTGTTTGCAAGGTCTGAAGGGAGCTGTATTCCAAGGGGGGAGCTCTATGTCCTATGGTGCATGCTCAACGGAGTTTGCTTCAACTTAGCAGCTTACTTTTTTCATCAGCTTTACAAGTTCACCACGCATGGATTTCAGAGAGTAAACATTGGGGGGCTGATCACCATTATAGCGGAGTATTATAGGATTGACTTGAGTATGTATGAGCCTGTTCGGGGCAATCAAGACTTGATCTTGACCTCATGCGTCAGGATGGGGCTTATTGAGTAAGTAGATGATGCTTGGATGTTCATTCGAGGGAAGAAGCCTCGAACACTTCAGTTTCCGTTGGTGAAAGCTGACCTTACCACTGTGAGGGACAACAATAATTGATTGATGAACACGACGACACACACAGTGATCTCTGAGACGTGCTTGGAAAGAGAAAATTGGAGATTGTTGACTGATTTGCGTGAGCAAGGAATCAGCTTGGACAAGGACATGATTCTTATCTGAGATCTACTTGATTTTGAGGAGGAGGAGCCACAACCACCAAAAGCTTTTGATTATCAGAAGGATATGCCTCCGATGCAGCCTCAAGAGCCGTTAGAGCAAGAGTTCTTCGCACAACAGCCACAGCCACAGCCGCAGCAAGGATATTGGGTGGCCCAGGATCAGTTTTATTGGGAGCAATTCCAATTGATGCACGAGCATTTCGCCACGCTCAATGCGAACCGGGAAGAAACAAATAGACAGCTGGCGCTTGCGAATGCTAACTATGGTGCACTCAACACACGTTATATTGAGATGGATGGACGGTTGAGGCAGTTGCAGGATCATGGGCACACGATGGATAGAAATCTCACTGTTCTTCATAGAGATGTGGACCGGTGGTGGCTGGAGATGGGAGATAATAATGATGAGGGAGGTTCGGATGATGATGATGCTCCAGAGGAGTGATGAGCATCAGGTTTTTATTCTTTTCTGATTCTTCTCATCTCCATTCTCCTTTACACTTTACAGGTGCAGGCTTGAGTGTTTGGGTGTAGTGGTGGGTTATGTGTGAGTGGTCTGTATTTGATAATGATGGATGTTATGTGCTTGGGATGAATTCATGATATGTATGGGTTCTTATTCGGATGCATGTTGATTTGTTAATGACAAGCATGTTCTATTTGTACTTGTAGTTCATAGAAAATTGATGTCGATTGCATGCTTTGAAGAGTGCTTAGGATTCTATTAACCTTGTGAGGATTTGGGCCGATTGATCGTGCGATACGCATGATTGTTTATTCTTGAGAGTCGTTTGTATACTCGTATTCTAGAACTTGACTTGGACTCTTGTGTGACATCTATAATTGATAGATACTAGGAAATGATCTTGGGCCATTATTGTTAATCGAGTTACTTAGCCAAATTTATCTTACCCTATTATATGATTATCATTGTAAGCCCTTTTGAGCCTTTTAACTTTTCTTTGGCAAGTCTTGAAAATGAGTCGTTTACCTTTTGAGCCTTAAACATCAATTACTAGTAAAGAGTGGAGGTAGAGGAATGCTCCAGGAAGCTTTGAAGAGGAATAGAAGGAGAAATTTGGTGAAAAGTAAAATCGAGAGACAAGAAGTTAAATCTTGCGAGGGATAGTGCCTGAAACCGGTATCTCGAATGTTAGAGAAGGTAGTGCGGAAACTGGTACCCTTGTACTTGAAGAGCACCAGAATTGACATGTTACTACGGAAAAAAAGTTGATCTAAGGAGAGATGGAGGAATTGTATGAACATGATCGTTAAAGACGAGGAAGTAAAGAAGGAGCAACTGAAAATAATATACCAAGGTAATTCTGTACTAGTAGAGTTAGTCACTTATCTATATTCTTCCACATTTACCAAAGAGCCAACATTACAACCTTTAAGCAAGTCCTTTGTGATCCTAGTCTTGAGTCGATTAAGGATGGATTTTTTAGACCCTTGTCAAGCTTATGGTTACACGAGTATATAAATTGAAATTGAGTACTGATATTAACCATAAGGTGTATATCTTTTACACTTGAGTGTGAGAGTAAATACTTACCCATGAGCTAGAGGACTTAGCACTAGTAGAAGTATTGTGATAAATTGATGTTTTTAGATGAATGAAAGGTTGCATGTTTTAAGTTAATATAATTGCATGTGTTTGGATATGATGTACCTCATGATTACACTATCGGGATTTGTTAATTTTTGTTGCCTCGGGACGAGCAACATGTAAGTTTAGGAGTTTGATGAGAGTGTAAATTCACATATTTTTGGCTTTGATTTGCGTGGAAATAGAGTACGATTTAGTCTTTTATTGAGAGGAATTGGTACGTTTATGGGAAAGTTAGGAAACAGAGGGTATAAGGGTTGTTTGAGCATATTTGTATAGGAAAACAAGTGTAAAAGGTTCAAAATTGGAAGACATGATTTTGGAGGCAAGATTGCACAGGCTCGTCCAGGGAGGTAGCTCGACTTCGAGGTGTTGCTCGACAAATATTGGCTTGGTCGAGTAGATGAGCAAAGGTCGAACAAAGAGGACAAAACTTACAATGAGTTCGTTCAACTTGAAAGTCTTGCTCGACCAACATCAATGTGGTCGAGCACGAGAAGGTTGGTCGAGCAGAATGTCAAAATCGTCCAGAGAGGTAGCTCGACCAGTTGCTCGAGTTGGAGGTTCTGTTCGACCAGTCAGGTAAGGTCGAACGGTGCGTCGCTGCTGCAATTTATGGTAATTTCGAATGTCTTTTATCAAATTTAACGTGTGCTTCAAGCAAAGACCCATTCTAAGCCCATAAGGAGGTCCTATGAATATAAAAGAAGAGCTTTCGCAGGAGAAAAGAAGACACAAGACAACACACATCTTCGTTCATCCATCTACCACCAAACCCTTCCGTCATCTGAATGAGTCATAAGGAGAGGTTCGTCTAGCGAGTCAAGTAAGATCATACCAACTAGCCATGATTGTTCCTAGATTAATCATGGGCTAGAACCACCTCGGTAGTTCTAGGGTTATGAAAGTTTTATGAGTTAATTGAATTTCCATGTGTAAACTCCGTACAACACTACTTGTGGTTTATTTTATATAAGATTATGCTTTTTCAATTCATACTCACCGTTGTTTTGTGCATCAATAACTGTTATGTAGAGTCTGAATACATCTCTTGGTTATTGATTGAGTGCGTTTACCGCTGAGCAGGATCACATGTTATAATTCTAAGTGAAGGGATTCCGAAGTCTTATTAGAACTATCTTATATGAATACTTATTAATTGATGTTATTCAGGTTAATAAGTAGGATAAAGAGTATAACTTTGTAGTACCTATAAAGGGAGATCAAATCAGGTTAGAGTACTAAGTGCACGGGAAATAATTGATTATGATAGTACCTAGAAAGGGGGGCAAAGTATACATTTTGCTCCGATGATATTCACACGTGTCATACGCTTGCTTACTTGTGTCTATAGAGTACGCTTGCATGGTTTAGTGATGCGTCCATATTCCACAAGGCAGAGTCGGACATCAACACATGGAAAGGAAATTAACGAGTAAAACTGGATGACCTGAAGAACTAGTATATTACTTACTTGATCCCAACCGAGTTTTCTTGATTGTTTGCTTATTTACTTTGCTATTTTACTTATATGTTATTTAGTTTCGTAACAAAACCAAATCCAATTTGCCAATATAGTCTTACTTAATTGGAATATAATCGAAATTGATAATTATCCGTCTCTTGGGTACGATAAACACTTGGTCACCTATCGAAACTACAATTGATATCCTTATACTTGAAGATTAATTTTGTGTGTTGAGAAAACGCTCATCAATAAGAAAATTTTAATGCAAAGTGGATTTTTATTGTGTTTTTAATATGTTTTTCTCAAAACTTTCATTTGAATTAATGATAAATTGTGTATTGAAGGGTGTTAATTTTATGATGCTATGCTTCCCTACCAATATTTCTATTTTACTTGTCTATCCTTAATTAAAATTAATACTATCGTTCATATTTTTCATATTCCTCTTAACCCAAACCTTAAATGATTATTTAATGGAATATTTATTCCTGTTTTTATTTTTGGATTTCCTAAAATGGTAATATATAAACATGAGACAAAGAGTAAATATAAAATTAAAAAAAATTACACAACTCATTTTGGTTCCTCAATAATGAAACTCAATCACTACTCTAAAAAGCGACACCATTCTCTACTCTCATGAAGAATTTGTTAGCTAATCTAATATAGTAGTATCATTTTGCAATAAAAACACATCTAATCAATAGGTAAAATCTTGGAATGATAAATCTAACAAAATATAAGACTTCAATCACAAAATGGAACAAAAAGAGGATTCCATTAGTGTCCCTCACTCCACCCGGCAAGTTGAAGACATGCAGCCACAGAAGAATTATCATAACTTCCCTATTTTTTCTCATACACTTTTGTCTTCAAGAAACAACATCTACCAACCCAACAAAATTCAACTACAAGAATACTTTCAGTTGTATGTTGAAGATGAGAATGTGCACTTAAGAGTTATGCACATGATAAAAGAGAAATTTGAGATAAGTCGTGGGTGGAAGATTAAGGGATTCATAAATTTATTAGAGATTCTTGAATTTACAAATAAATTAATGCAGGGAAGTTTAAGAACTTGATGAATCTAGAATTTCAAGGGTTTAAAAATAAATTATTCATAATACATAAAAATTATATCTACAATTATTTATTAAATAGATAATAAGATTAAAAAATAAATACGTAAATGTTAAAGTGATAAAATAGGAAAAAAATATTTTTCCAGTACCCGTTATTTTTAATATATTAATACATAGATAATAAGATTAAAAATAAATATGTAAATAGTAAAGTGATAAAATAGAAAAAAATTACATTTTTTATGTACCACTTTTATAATATTAAAATTTAAGAATTAATATTATTGTTTGAATATTATTGTTGATAAAAGAAACCATATAAAATTTTATTTTTCTTTCTATATAATTAAAGAAAAACATAAAATGAATAAGAGGGTGATTAGTATGAAAATCATAAAATGAATAAGACGGCAATTAATATTAGTATAGTTGAAAGGTTACATTTAAAACAATCGAATAAAATTAAATGAAAGGCTATGATTAATTTATTAGATAAACATTAAATTATAAAAGATGAGATAAAGATGTTAATAGTAAAATTAAGTAGGGACAATTTTGTCCAAAAATGTTTCTCAAATACTTCACATTTTAATATATTAAAGATTAAAAATATTACTTTTTTTTTATTTTCTTTAAAATAAAGCAAAAACTTGTGTGTCCCGGGGAACACCGAGACCAACCCTAAAATAATACTTCATTATCCAAATCATGTAATTCTATAAGAATATTATAATGTAAATAGACCTAGAGAATAAATATAGAGAATTGTGATCTGTTACCCATATTGAATTTGTCAAATGCAAAAATGCCTAGTTTGACTAAACTTTTGCAAAAATGCCCACTTTCAACTTAATTTTACTGGATTACCCCTACTTTGTATGTGTCGGATGTTGTCACCCTACAAAACAAGACAAATAGGGTCAGTGACCGAATGACCGAGTGTATCTTTGATATTATATTTTGTATTAATTTTGGGAAAAACCGATTATAATATAATGCCTATTATTTTGGGACATATTGTTGCCAAAGACCGAGTTGATTATGCATGCAAACTTGTAGCATGGACCGAGTTGATTATGCATGAACATTTTATATTTTGTATTAATTTTGGGAAAAACCGAGTGTGCACAATATAATTTAAATATTTTTAAGTTTAACTTTAAATCAATAATATGCCTCAAAGACCGACTGACCGATTGGGTATTTTTAACCTTAAGGAAAAACCGAGTGTGCACAATATAATTTAAATATTTTTAAGTTTAACTTTAAATCAATAATATGCCCCAAAGACCGAGTGACCGAGTGATTTATTGTGGAGTTTAGAATAATTTGTAAAATGGAAATAAAATTAAAAGATTCAGTTACCGAGTGAGAAATTCAAATGAAAGACCGAGTGATGACCGAGTTGCAGTATAATTGGATTAATAATTCCACGTTTATTAATTTTAAATAATAAAATAAACTACCCACAGAGGCTGAGTGTCCGAGTGGGAGTTTAATTAGATTAATAATTCTACTATATAATAATTTAATATACAAACATCTAAACTCCCATCAGAGACCCGAATGACTATATTAAATTTTGATTTAGTATAAATTAATATTCATATAATTAGTGATCTTAATTATGAATGTTTTTAAAATTAGTTTAATGAACATTATAAAGCCAGAGTTCACAAAATATCAAGCATACAATAATAATTTATAATAAATAGTGGCATAAATTTGAAGATAACCTTGGTTAATTTATTCCTGGTTGATTATCATTACGAATTTGGGGGCACGAACGACGTGAGTGGCCTACCTCGTCACAAATCAGACTTTTCTTAGGTCATTGTCTCCGTCGCTCAATTCCTGAATGCATTCGCGACATTCTTGGACGCCCTACCTATGAATGTGGAAGGGGCTTAATGACACGCAGAGTAGCAACCTCATCTAGCGTGATCCACTTTTCTGGATGGGGAACGGGCATGACAACACCAGACCATATACCGATGATGCTGCCGTGATGATAAGAACGCAAAACAAAAGAACTGGTAGGCAAACCCAATTTACTACAATAAAAAGAAAAACGAAAATTAAATAGATAAAATGAAACTGTAATGTAATTTAATAAGAGAAGGCGGAGTACTCACTTGATGAACTTTAAAGCATGCAAACATGGGGTTTTCTCAAACTGAAACTCCCCACAGGAGCATTCTCTTGCTTGAATGTCGACAACCCAGTTATTTTTATTTTTGTAAACCTTAAACATGTTTTGTGTTAAGCCTACCATGGACAACTTTTTGGCCTCACGCATTTTGTAAACTAGATCCTTGCGCAGTCTGCTACATAAAACTGAGGTGATCCTCTAAGCCTCTGTCTTGTGCTCGTAAAACCATTTCTTAGTGGTTGTGCGGGCCACCTCAAGCATCACGCATAGTGGAAATTTTTGTGCCCATAAAAGTGCTGAGTTATAGGATTCAGCTGCATTTGATGTCATGAACTCGAACCAGCTCACTGGACAGTGCACTCTCGTCCACCTATCAAGACCAAGTTCATCGATAACATTCATCAAGCTCCCGGAGTTATGGTTGTGCAGCTTTTTCGTACAACTGTTGTGCAATGTCGTATAAATGTTTTAGTCAGTAAGTAAAATAAACTTGTAGGTGAAAAGGTGTATGGATATTATACGTACTCTTGAAATTCAGTCAAACCATATGTGTACATTGCCTTGCCAAATTGGTAAAGAACCGCATTTCCGAAACCCATCATCTTCTTCTTCACATGAACGTTGCATAAACCGTGTTGTGCGGTAGGGAACACAATTTGTACTGCATAAGCAATGTTTTTGTGACCGTCTGATACGATCAATAGTCCATCTGGTGATCCATTCGCTTCCCTCAACCTTTCCATGAACCATGTCTAGAAGTTGTTATTCTCAGTGTCGCCTACTCTGATGGCAAGGGGAAACATGCTATGATTCCCATCTTGGTTCACTGCTACAAATACGATACCTCGGTATTTTCCCTACATATGTGTTCCATCCACTACGATGACCGGATGACCGTACCTCATAAATCCCTATCGTGATGTTGCTAGGGCATAAAATGTGTACCTAGATACAAATTCCAACCAAATAGGTCTTTGTATGAGTGAGCACATTGAATTGTATTAGTGAATGTTGATAAGAATATAAATTTAATTTTTTACCTGAATCGATCGTCAGCACCTGTAGAAATTCTTATGTGTGATCTTGGATTTGCGAGCTCAAGTTGGTAAAGATACTAAGGTAACATGCCAAATGAAGTTTTGTGGTAGCCAAACGTGTGGCCAACTGCTTAATGTTTGCCTCTAAGTGTTGTACTGTATCGAATGTCAAAGCCAAACTCGTGCAAGATTTCCTCCATCATCCCTCTTAGCCTTTTTTCAATCATCCCGTCCCCATACTTGCTGGCGAAGTATTTTCCGAGTATTTTTGAAGATACAGTGCGTGGGCATTGAATATCTGGATCTTGGTTATAGGTGTGCTGGTCCACGAGCTTTTTTACTTGCCAGACTCCCGCTGTGCCACTGGAGTGCATCATGACTGGACAATTGTGTGTAGTTCTTTGGCTGCAGACTATGTTCAACCTTTTTGTATCGGATTTTTGAACTCTTATCTTCACTTGATTTCGTAACTCGTACATCCCGATCACCGTATGTAAATGATCCTTGGTCTCATAGAAACCTTTAAGGACTAACTGAACGGTTGTGTCAAATGACGAAACATCCTCAGCGGGCCTGGGTGTCAGGCTAGATGGGAAACCTGTTTTGGATAATCAAAGACGGAATATACATTTGAAACTGTGTTAAAGTCTAGCTCAGATTAAAAATAATAAAGTAATGTATGAAATAACAAAATCATTACCGGGTATTGTCCAAGCACTTGTGGGTGGGGTTAAGTTAGGATCTACTGGACGGTAAACATACGAGGGAGGCAGATCATTTGTCACAGGTTCAATAAAGCTCAGTCCACCCCTTTCTCAGATGTAGTCGCAAAGCTCGTCGAACAGTTCTTCCATATAATCACAATCTTCAACACTACCCCTTGTGTCTGTGCACTTACTTCTTCGGAGTTGACTGGCCCATCATCAATGTTTTCATCACTCTCCCAACTTGTCTATTAACCTTCCTCATCTGTGTAAGGCCCATCATCTTATTGATAATCTGTTTCAAATACTGGATTTGTGCATCCAGTTTCCATGGGTGTATATGGTTCAATGAGATCAAAGAATTAGCACCTAGGTAAGCATCCCCCAGTGATGCATCTTGACATAAGGATTTCAGTGTGATGTAAAGTACATCTGGTCCAGGATCTCCAAAGTATTGATGTAGAAGAAAGTCAATATTAATCTTTTGTTGAACCAAACTATGGCATTTGTCTTTAAATGAATGAATTACATATAAGCATCGTGTAAGGTCAGCTCTAACAACAAAATGGATTTTGCTAATCAAAACATCATAATACAAACTCGACTCCGGTATCATGATGTACTGAAACTCCCCACCTTCGTATTGTAGACCATGCCTTATTCCCCCCATAAAACTTTTGCCACTCTTCCCGTCATGAAAGAACTGGAATATAAAAAATAAGGCCATATTATTATAATGGTAGTATAATTAATACGAATTTAAGCAGTATACCATTTTGGAAAGCTTAATTTCCGAGTATGCCATACATAAATTTATTTAATAATAGTATTTGATAACATATGTCCCATTAACACTGTGATAAAATGAAATTCCGAGTAGGACTCTATGTGAGACAAATTCTAAGTCCGATTGCAAACTATCATACAATCCTAAGGCCGAGTGGGCCTTAGCATACAATCATAAGGCCGAGTGAGCCATATCGGCGGATTTGAAAACGGAGTGGGCCCAATATTATATTTAATTTAACCACCCGGTCCTTCAATCAGTAAGCATTTGTCTACATTTCTCCAAGGTCGAGTCCGAGTATATAATCTAAGGCCGACTCACACTTTCTAGGGCTGAGTCTCATTAATTAATTAATTTTAAAAAAATTATCTAAGGTCGAGTCCCAGTAAACATACTAACCAATTATACAATCAATTATTCTAATGCCGAGTCCAATTAATCTAAATATTGTTGAAGGCCAAGTCCGAGTGTGTAGTATTTTAATTGAAATTACACTATGTTGTGTAAATTAGTAAATAATAAAAATTAATACATTTCATCATTAATTAGTAATGTCGAATAGTGGATTTAAAATAATCATACTTTCACTTTTATTTCAAAAATTTACCTCAAAAAGTTAAAAGGATTTCAACTATAATAGTTTAACCTAACACATAACATACTTTACATTTCATTTGTGACCAAAAATACAACAATACCTTAAACATTTAAATAATTAATACCAATCACTAAGTTAAATAAAAATTCTAACAACATAACATGACGTGGGTCCCCACAAAAAGTACCTTGTTAGCCTTCGACAGGGACTGAACGATGATGTTGTTGAGTAAGAGTGGAATTTTGCTGCCTCTTCGTTACATTTGTTATTTGTGGAGTGAAAATGTGAAGACAATGAAGAGGTTCTTACAAAGATAAATGAATGGTTGGTGGAAGTATTTATTTTCAAATTTAAGATTTTGTGATACAGTAGGTGTGCGTATGTACTTTCATAACTTTTTGGAATAAATGAGAGACCGAGTCCAAATGGGCGATCCAATTTCAAAAATGAGACCGAGTGGATATTTTTGAGTAATTCGGTCACTAAAAGAGTCATATATTCATTTAAAAAAGTGAATATAAGGCCGAGTCCGAGTTCTATGCAAGAAATTCAAATTTGAATAATCTAAGGCCGAGTCCGAGTGGCTGTTTAGATTTATTGGGTCAAAGACCGATTCCCATATTAATTTCAAATTTAGGCATAGTGCATGAATGGTGAGAGATCGAGATCAAGTGAATTTAAAAATAAATTAAAGTAAGGCCGGGCCAAGTCCGAGTTCTATGACCGAGTCCTAGAAATAATTAAAAAATTATTTCTCTAAGACCGAGTCCAAAATGTGAGTGGCCGAGTCCGAGTAATTGACAACATACATGCCTCTAAAAACATATTTCTTACAAATATTTAATTATATTAAATAACAATATGTATTAAATTTATGATTTTAAAATATGAATAGTAATAAAAAATGAGTTGGCAATATTTTAATTGAATTTTAACTTGATTGCACAATTTGGTAATAAAAATTTGATTACAAAGTTTGAAATGTGCATTTAAAACAAAAAAGCCATTTATGAAGGAAGTGTTTAATCAATAAATTCAAATAAACATCAAGGATTACGCTATCCGGAAGGGAGTACAAATCATTGCTAAAGTTTATTTACTCCTCGATAAGCCTACAATGCTGCCAGAAAAATATCTCCCTTGATAGAAGTCTCATGTACTCCATCAGGTGGTTGTCGTTGCGCCATGCGGTGTTTCTAGTGATGATGCCTTGTATAGTCCGCACAGCAACCTGTCCACAACACCAGCTACAGTCTGGGGGTAACAACTATGCACGCTTACGGATGCCCACTTAAGAGTTTTTCTCGTCTTCTATTCTGGGCTGTCCCAAATGCATCCATTGCGTGCCATGAGGGCAGGGATAATTTGACGAAAAGGTAGTGTCTCTTCGCATCTACGAATCTCTATATCAGGGACATGCTCCCATCTATGCCGCAGAGAGTCATACACAGAAAACTTCATGGAACACATGTTCACGTAGCATGCGTAATAATGCCCATGCGAGTTATCAACAAAGAGCACCTGTAAAAAAACATCTTTAATATAACTAAAAATAAACATAGAGGCGTATAGAGCCATTTGGTAGTCTTTTGTTTACCCTTCCGACTGTAGCCCAATGTTTCGTTGCAAGCGTCCAGCTAGCAGGCACCCACGAGACCAAAGTGCCAGTAGCATACCCATCCGAAGATCAAACGCATCTACTTGCAACCTGGCATATTTGCTCTCGTCATCTTGGACTGTGTTTGTGTATAAGATCTAGTGTTGCTTAGTGGCCATCTACAATAAAAATGTAAGAAAACGACTGAGCAGAAACGCAATCATGCACAAATGTTGAATACTAATAAAAAATTCCATTGACATTATAACGTAAGTTCCCTGACTTTTCAACGGCCAGGCATCAAGCTGTGCGGGTGATTCAACAAGTATACGCAAGCTTGCGGTAATATGTTGCACATCATTAGACACAATATAATGTGATACAGTGTTGTATTAACTTAAATAGAAATAACGATAATTTAATTAATCGAAATATACATACATGGTCTTCTAACCACACTTCATCAGTCTCCATTTCGTTGAAGAAGTCCCCAGTCACATCAAACCCCATGCCGACATTCAACCTACGTGATACACAATGTCTCAATAAGCGAAAATGTTAAATTTTGATAAAAAATTTTAGTGTCACGCTACTTACCTTCCTCTTGGCATACGTCTGAAAGCATTGTACTTTTCAAGTAATGCATGTTGTTGTTTTATGGTGTATAGGGATAATAACAACCGGGATGGATTCCTCTCACGTACTGGCCTATGTGGGATGGAGTAGTCGTGGCCCTCACTTGAGTCAGTATCGTCTTCGTCATCGGCTAGGGAAGGCCTTTGGACAGGCGGAGTCTGATCTGCAATACTCTGGACCACCAGTGACTATGAACGATGAGCTCTAAACGACGATGGGCGATCCTCACCAAATTAACTAGATGATCGAGGCGCAGTCGGAGGTGTATTATGCACGAACTGGACAGTATTGGTTGATGTGCCTGCCGCTCTAGAAGCCTGCCCTCAGGTACCTCGATATGTGGGGATTCTGGTTCTGTAGAAATTTTTCTACCTGTGAAGAATGATCTAGCAACTTCCATATCCCTTTTTCATATCTCGGCTGTGCTGTTGCCCAAAAGCCAGCAAGCCACGAAGCAGCGTTACGGGGTTCCCTCCCATACATTGTTTGATATGTCCGCATCTGCTGCCAGCTGGCCTCCCATGCCTGAAATCTGTTATCCCAGGCAGCGTACCGCTTGTCCCACTCATCGAATCTCCAATCCCACTATCCACTCGTTCCTTATGGAATGCCAGGTAAGTCTCCATGTCGTAGAACTTTTCGTCATGGTGGTCCAACCTCGTATTAAGCCTTGCCACCTGTCATCTTCGGCACCGGCTTCAACTGCATGTGCTCTATGGCCCTGATGTGCAGGCTCCTATGTGAAGATAACATTGGGTCCCGCATCTCAAACCGGTATGTCAACAGGGATTTCAGGGAATGGTGCAGCGGGATCTATATACTACGAGTGGTGTGACTGCTGTGGCTGGTGCGGACTCTGCGAGTGGTGAGATCTGTGTGAGTGATGGGAGTGAATGAGTGATGAGAATGGTGGGAGCCGTGAGAGCGTTGTGAGTGGTTGGAGCCACGAGATCGTTGCAAGTGATGGGAATGATGACTTTGCTTTATCTCAGTTTGATTTTGATCTACTTCCATAGGAGCATTCTCTGATAAGTTGCTTAATTAAATTGGAGATGGTCGGGGCATAAGAACTATGGGATTGCCAACATCCAATCCTATGGTCTCCACTTGCACCAAATTAACGGATGTACCCGAAGCAAACGGCCCACCAGAGGACCAACTCAGACTGTCTTCAACTTAAACGTCCACCGTAGGGAGAGGGGCCTCCTGTTATCAGTGGGCGGCCCCGTTACAAATGGTTCTGCAAATGAGGGGATCCATTTGTAAGCCCAAACCTATATCATATACAAACATAGAAAAATAAATTAGTAAGTGTTGTATGGATTGTGGAGAAAATTTAATGATAATTCAGTGAGTGTATAAGAAGTTTACCATTAGGGCATACGTACAATCATAAAAGTGATACCAATAGTTATCAGGATTGACGCGAGCAGGTAAAGAAATTAATATTTTATCCATGTAGTGAATGAGATGTAGATTTGTATACCGGCCCCAAAGGAATCCATCCCAAGCGTCCATATCCTCTACTAAGCTCCACATCCAATCCTCTACTTTCACCTTACTTATATCATGTTCGAGGAGAAAGTAGTAAACCAGAAGAATTTTTGCTACTTTCACTGCATCATCTCTTTCGAATTTTCCTGACCCAAATAAAGAAGTCAACACAGCCACATTTATCTTAGGACTCGCTGGTCCTCCTTCCTTTATCAACTTCCTCGAATATAGACTGTTACCTCTTATACTATAGTTCCCATTAGGATCAAAATTCCCCCTGTCATCAAATCCCAGACCCATCAATCTAATGTAAACTCGAGTAAAATATCAGAGACCATAAACCATCGACTGTACTTAGTCCCTCCGGTTAACTTAACCTCCTGACTCATCAAGCCACGCAGTCCCATATGTGTCCCGTAATCTTGATCTAAATCCAAAAAATGTCTGAAGCATGAATCTCTAAAGGATTGTACTGCCCCCGACCCACTATTTTTCAGTACAGTAGAGATCATATCCAATATGAGCACCGGTTTGCAGTAATTTCTAATCCCACATTTTTCCCTTGCATGCTTAGTCGTTTCCAATCCCACTATTTTAATTATTAAAGCACATAATTTTATCAGAAAACTAATATGTAATGAATTCTATAACACCAAACACATAACAGTACACTTTTAATGATAAAAATGACAAAAATGTAATATTGTTACACTCACAAAGTTTATAAATAATTATAAGTTTAATACTAAGATTATTTATGATTGTTATTTACAGTTTATATTATCAATAAATAGTGATTGCATTTAGTTTATGAATTAGTTTATACAATTTTTAATATTATAAATAAATAATGCATTATATTATAAATATTTACTATATATTGATTATTATTATTATAAAATTTTAATGTTATAAATATTTATTGTATATTGATTATTACTGAAATTAGTCATAATTTTGATGGATTATTTAATTTTCATTAATAAATATATTTTACTTTGTATAAAAAATATACAAATAATTCTGTTAGTAGTGTTATATATATAAATAAATCAAATATATAAAATTATATAAAATGTGAATATGGTTTATAAAATAATTTGGGTATGGTTTGTATTAGTAGTGTTATGCATTATTTAATTTTCATTAACTTAAATAAAAAAGGATTAATCCAATATGTTGAAAATATTAATTGAAACACCGAGTTCTTGTATTAGTAATGTTATGCATTATTTAATTAAAATGTACCCAATTATTACTGATTTCACTCGGTCTGTCATTTTCAAATATAAATCATTATTTTTTTAATAGAAAATCAACTCGATCTTTCGATTTTCATTCAATTAGTGAATTCACTCGGTCTTTAATTTAATAAATTAAATGAGGTATCTCGCTTGGTCTTTCATGTCTGTATTTCAATTATATGCTCGGTCTTTGACTTCAAGACCACTCAGTCTTTGTTCTTTGGTTGCTGAGGATTGTGAAATTATAAAAAAACTCGGTCTTGTATAAACTCGGACTTAAGCATTCCAGAAACCCTAATTTTTCAAAAATTTACCACTCGGTGTTTCTAATTTTTCACAATGCGCGTTCAATTTCACCAGAATATCATTCCTATTTCTGATTAATACAGAGATACAAAACATTACAACACTAATTCATAACCCTAAATTCATAAACAACGAATGCTCACTAATTCACCATTACAATAAATTTTTTTTACGGCAGTACATATTCAAATTCAAAATTCTACATCAAAACGAGGCAGTATTAGAAAGAAAACTTACCGGTTAATCCATCTTCTGGGATCTGATTCTACAACGAATTTATTGCCGGAAATTTAAAAAAAATTGAAAGAAGAAGTAAGATTGCGATTTGGGGACCCGAGTAGAAGAAAGAGGCAGGAGAGAAAGAGAGTAAAAAATATTTTAAATAAAAACTAACTATTCAAATTAAAGTCATGGCCGAGTAAAGGGGAGTAAAAATTGGGTTAAACTGACTCAAAGTCAGTCAACGAATATTATATCACCTTTCAAGAGATAATTTGGTCAGATTGCCTCAAAACTGGGCATTTTTGCATTTTTGAAATGGACCGGGCTTTTTTGAAAATGGATTTTTTACAGAGGGTACTATAGCATGGGCCCCATAAATATATGATTTTTACATTCGAGGCAAAGTTTCTTGGATCATACAAAACACTTATGATTTACACAAAAAGTCATGAATCCATTTACTTACTTTGGATCCATCCCCTTCTCGAATTCTTCAGTCACCCTTTAATTCTCAAAACCTATTCGTTCAAGCAATTTTACATGTAATTGGACAATGAAAAAGAGAATTTCATAAAAAAAAGGTAAACAAGACAATGACACAGTGCTTAATTATGTGAAATAGTATGTGAGGTGTGCTAAAGTATTTGTTATCCTAATATATTAAAAGAGGTTAGGCAAATGTAAAATATTTTTTCCTATATTATCCCTGCGTATTTTTACATTTTACGCATGTAACCCTATAATCCTAATTAGATAATATTCAAATATATTATTTACTTTAATAATGTAATTAAGTTTCAACTCAAACGTCAATATCCTTGATGCTTAATAAGCAATGAAGCATTTGGGGAGGTGGGTTTCATAATGAAATCAGATCAGAGGCAGAGAACGAGAACAACTCTTCGGAAACATAATTTGGTGGCCGAACCATTGAGGAAGCTGGATGTAGCACTGCCCACGAGTCGAAGAAGGTGGAGGTAGTCTCTGGCCCATTGGTGATGCAGTACTTAGGCTGAGTTCTCTGGCAAGCATGCCAGGATAAATTGGAATTTTAATCTTAGCGTTATCACTTTGGTTCACAATTCACTAAAGTAATTAAGTCCAATTTTGTAGTTATTGGGTGATTTTTTTTTTAAATTTATGTTTTCCTTATTCATTCCAACAGGTCCATATTCAATCTTTGACGAAGTGTGAGATCCCTGTTGAGATTGGTATATCATCATATCCCATGGCTTTGCATCGATGAAAAAATGTCCATGAAAAATGTGTATTATTCCTAGTGGGCTAGCTCTTCCTGGAATGGATCAAGTTTTTTCTTATAATGCTATGTAGTTATTTGTTTGCATACCTTTTCTATTTGGTTTATAAATTTAAATGTTGCAGTTTGGAATGGACTTACCAATGAAGCTTAGAAATGTACTTACATGTGAACAAAATACAGTTTATTCTTGGTTGAACAGGAATTGTATCATCTCGATTTTTTATAAAGATATTTTTATAAAAATTAGGGTGTTAATTAATTTAAAAATATGAAATTAGGGTACATAAACAAATAAGGCAAACTTCATAATTCATAAAAGAGTACTAAGAAGTAGTTCATGATAAAAACATAGTATTTTACCTCTAGTTAAATAGAGGAACATGAATTCATAATGTATAAAACTTAAAAATAGAATCCATAGCAATTGAGGTGTGGTTGCTGATGAGTGATATTTTCACCTAGATTTTAGTGTCTTTTTAGGTCCATTTTTGTGTTATTTTATCTGTATTTATGTGTTACTTGGTAGTGTTATGTGTTTTTATGGAAATGTGTGTGAATGAACTTAATCATATATAAAACAGGTGAAAACGGAGCAAAAATGAAGACGGGAGATAAAACAAGGAAGAAGAAACAGGGCAGCATCAACACGGCCGGCCGTGTAGGGTACACGAGCCGTGTTGCAGCACACAGCCCGTGTACCGAACATGGGACTGTAAGGAGTAGCCGTGTAGCAGCATCAAAACATCCAACACGGCCACCCTTTGGCCGTGCGTCAGCACACGACTCGTGTGCCATTTTGAGTAAAGTTTGACCGAGAAACCCTGATACGACTCGACTCATGTTGCAGCACACGAGTCGTGTCGGTGCCAGAACAGAATATTTGTCTACATTTTCTAGAAGGTCTCCAAGGGGTATAAATACTAATTCATTCAACATTTTGATCATCTTGGATCCGAAATTCAGCTGCTCACACACCCCACACACCAATTCCTTCATTTTACACCACATCCTTCATCACTTTCATCCATCTATTCACTCCATCATCATCTCACCATAAATCTTTCATCCAAGTGAAGAGAAGAAGCAAGGAAGAGAGGAAAATTGCAAGGAAAGGAAGGAGATAACCATTGGAGCCAATCCAAGGGAGTTTTCATCCAATTTTTGTAGTAAACCTAATTGTTTATCATGACTTGTAAGGTTTTTATTGACTATGTTAATTATCTTATGATTATGGTAGACTAATCTCCCTTGTGAGATTAGCAACAAGATAGTTTTTGGTTAATTTTGGGGATCTATGTATTTTAATTCATGTGTTGATTGAATTTATTATTTTCTATAATTGATTGTTAATTGCTTGATTTGTATTGTTGAATTGTGTGATTAATTGTCATAGACTTGTGGTTAGATTGAGAAATCAATTATACTGTTTAGGATAGTTTATTGAATCAATTCATCATACACCTCATGTGCATTATAAGTCTTAAAGAGATAGAGATATCCTTTAGGATTTAGAACCCTTTGATAGGACATTCGATTGGTTTGATCGAGAGGTTGATTGATTGTGTAAGGGGATTCTCATTTAAGCTTAGTACCTAGTTGGAATTGTTTGAGTGGGAACCAATCCGTTGAGCTATTTTGGGATTCTTGTTTGGATTTACATTCTATTCATTTCGAGAGAAAGTTTAGAAGAAGTTAGTGTTGACCCTTAATCATTTATCCATGATGCATATGAATTTGTTACATAATTCCGAGAGTTACCACTTCTTAAGTGTTGTTAATCTCACTATTGTTTAACTTGGAAAATCAATGTCATTCATTTTAATTTCGTTTACTTGGTAATTGCTTGTTTACTTGCATTGATTGATTATAATTATTTGTTTGACAAATAAAACTTTGATGATTCGTCTCTATAAAATTACAAGAAACGTGAGATCGCTTAAGCACTAGTGCTTACCTCCCTGTGGTTCGATAAATTCTTGAATTGGTCAACCCGACTACAAGTTATGGCTAATCAAATAGCGCCGTTGCCGGGGAGGCAACGGTTGCTAGTAGCTTGAAGAAGGATCGTTTTAAGTGATCTTAATAGAGACATTTTTTTGTTTCTTGTAATTGCTTTTGAAAATTTTGTTCTAACCATTTTTACTTTTGAAGGTGTATGCAAACAAGGTCAAAAGGGAAACAAGTTGAACCTATTGATCTAGAGATTGAACACACTTATCAGAGAAGGTGAAAGGTGAACAAAACTAAAAATAGTAATCCAATGGAGAACAATCAAGATAATGAACGTGTTGATGATAGGAATGATGAAAATGGAGTGAAAAATGCCCAAGTCAATACAAATCAACAACAACAAGCCCTACTCCAACAAATGATACACCAAGCGCTTCTTCAACAAGGTTTGCAACAACCTTATGCGCCACCACTACCACCTCTGGTGAATCGAGGGCCTCAAGTAGATCCAAGGGTGAACCAGGACTTCTTTATGCCAAGGGAAATGCCACAAATGATGGGACCACCGATCAATGCCAACAACTTTGAATTTAAAGTGGGCTTGACTTCTATGGTGAGAGAGCAACAATTTAGTGGAACCCAGAATGAAGATCATAATGCTCATCTAGCTCAATTTATTGAGATTGCCAACATCGTGAAGGTGAATGGGGTGAGCGAAGATTGTAACAAGATGAAGTTATTTCCGTTTTCGTTGAGGGATCGTTCGCGAACATGGCTATCTACCATTACTCCGGGTACGTGCAACACATGGGATGAGCTTGCACAAATGTTCTTGAACAAGTATTTTCCGCATTCCAAGACGCTTCAAATGAAGAACTTGATCACTCAATTCAAGCAAATGCCTCAAGAAAGTTTCTATGAAGCGTGGGAAAGGTTTAAGGATATGCTTCGTAAGTGTCCACAATATGGCTTCCCGGAAAATCAACAAGTTGGGTTTTTCTACCAAGGTTTGGTGAATGGTCA
This sequence comes from Pogostemon cablin, assembly GCA_023678885.1. NCBI lineage: Eukaryota > Viridiplantae > Streptophyta > Magnoliopsida > Lamiales > Lamiaceae > Pogostemon > Pogostemon cablin. The sequence continues at coordinate 14,612,729 of CM042964.1, read as the reverse complement.
AAGAGTGCTTGTTGATGCTTCGGCTGGTGGATCAGTACTAGGAGTGACTCCGAAAAATGCTATAAGGATTTTTGATGAGATTGCCACAAATGTCTACCAATGGCCATCGGAGAGAGTAAGTGGGTGTTATGGGTTTAAGAGCTTTGTTCAAGGGCAACAGTTTAGTGTGAAGAATGCTAGTGTGTAACCAAGTATACCAAGTGTTGAAATGATAGCATCGGAAATCTTGAGGCAAATAAGCTTGAATCAAGGTATGAATAATCAAGGAGTTAACATGGTTGAAGGGCAAGTAGAGCAAGGGGTTCTTCCTCCGAATAGTGTTAGTGGGGAACAATGGGCTATGACAATGCCACGTGTGGAAGATGTACAATACATGCAAGGAAGGAATTACCAAGGTAACTATCAAAACAATTACCAAGGTAATTTCAACCACAACCATGGAAACTATCCACCAAGGCAAGGAGGCTTCAATAGTCAAGGTAGTGGAAGCTCATATCCACAACAACAAAGGAGGCAAGAAAACTTCTCTTACTCAAACCCGAGCAATGCGGTTACTTATCCCCCGGAGTATCATCCTGGAGCTAAAGCGCCAAATAATGAAGGGAAAGCAACCACCGAAGAACTCATTGAAAAGTTGATTTCATCTAACAAAGCTCAAGATGAGACAAGAATAAAGATTGATGAAGCTAATGATAGAAGATTCAAATCCTTGGAGCACGAAGTTGGTCAAATTGCTAATTCATTGAGCGCAAATGAAAAAGAGAAATTTCCTTCTACCACTGTTGTAAATCTAAAAGTGCAATGTAAGGCAATCACTTTGAGGAGTGGAACAAACTATGAGGGACCTTCTATACCTATGGAAAATGAAAAGGTAGAAGAGAAGGAGGTTGAGGAAAACTTGGTTGAAGAAGAGTTTGTGGAAGAAAGTGAAGTTGAAGTAAAGGCGAATGATGAAACAGATGTGATTGAGTCAGAAGTTGTTGAAAAGAAATGGCAAACAACCAAGGCAATGAAAAAGAAAGAGGATGAAATGGAGTTGGAAAGGGATAGTTGGGGCATACCAAAAACTCAAGTGCCTATTCCTTTTCCACATAGATTCTTGAAGAAGGGCCTTGATGAAAAATTTGCAAAATTTTTGGAGATCTTCAAGAAAATCTACATCAATATACCCTTTGCGGATACTTTGATACATATGCCTCATTATGCCAAGTGTTTGAAAGACATCATGACAAGAAAAAAGAGCTTAGTGGAGAATGAGACCGTTAATTTGATGGAGGAGTGTAGTGTCATAATTCAAAAGAAGTTGCCTCCAAAGCTAAAGGTTCCGGGGAGTTTTGTCATACCATGTGAGATAGGTAAGAGTGAAGTTCATAAAGCTCTTTGTGATCTTGGGGCTAGTATCAATTTGATGTCTATGTCTATCTTTAAGAAACTTGGTGTAACAACAAATTTTGTATTTATAATAAAATAAATACAAATTGCATACAAATTTGATTTCAGATGGATTTAATTTGAAGAAGATGTAAGCATGTTACAATCTCAATCAATCCCCTGATTCTTCTCTCGAACCAATGTGGCTTGACTTGACTTTGACTTGACTTGTGTTTGTTGACTTTAACTTCTTTGACAAAGTGTATGCTGACTGTGTTGACAGCGTGTGTGTTGAGCAGGATCTTCGAACGAAGCTTGTCTGAGCTCGAGTGTGTAGTCTTGAACGTTGACTCAGAGGCGTTGAACCTTTGTTCAGATTGAACGTTGACTGGAGAGCCTTCCTCGAAGAACACTTGATCTGGGGGAGTTGAAGCCTTGATCTCGGATTAGTAGCTGTTCTTGACTTGAAGCTTGCTTGATGCCTTGAAGATCTTGAGCTTGAAGCTTTGTTGAAGATCTTGAGCTTGAAGCTTTGTAGATTGTTCTTCGCTTGTAGCTTTGAAGATATTGAAGACTCGAAGATTGCTTCGCTTGATGTCTTGAAGATCCTCGAACGTTCTTCGCTTGGAGTTCAGAAGATTTGAAGATCGCTTGAAGATCTTCGTTCGTTCTTCGCCTGAGGCTTCGAAGACTTGAAGATTTGAGGGAGCACTGCTCATGTTCTCGATCTCTTCAGGAGCGTCTCGTCTTCAGCTGCTTGAATGTGTGTCTGTGTGTCTGTCTCTCCCCTCCAAATGAATGGTGGAGGCCCCTTTATATAGGTGAGAAGTAAGGTCCAGATTATTTGGGCCTTACTTAATTGGCTTGGGCCTCCAACTTGCTGGACCATAATCGGGCCTATTTGACTTGGGCTTTATTTAATTTATCTGGGCTTATTTGACTTGAGTCAGACCTCATTTGACCTGGGCTTAATTGACTTGGGTCAGACCTCATTTTAATTTAAGCTTATTTAATTTATTGGGCTCAAATTAATTATCAATTATTAATTTACTTTAGGAATTAATTTATTTAAATTCCAAAATAAATTAATATTTAACCAATAAAATTCATGTGTCGCCATTTAATTGGACCGTAAATTGCTTACAAATGCCCCCCTTGCGATTTGTTCACGGACACAATGTCTTGATGTGAAGGAATCACAAAAATTCTTTTTTTTTCTTTTTTTTAACATTTGTAATGTGGGTTTTTTTCTTGGCCCTTCTTTTTCTCTTGGCCCAGCTTATTCTTTCAACCCCAAATCAGCTCATCCCTGCTTAATTTCAAGATTACATGAGAGAGGAAATATGGAATAGATTTGCTTCTTGCTCATCAAAATGATTTGCAAATCTTTGCTTTCTCAATTAATCTATCTTCCCAGACGATTTTGTAAATTGAATTCAAATCAATCAACTTTATTTGTAATTTGTAATAAAAGAAATCTCTTAAATTTTGAGAGATTGCACTAATTGCATATAATTTCCATATACAACGCAGACTCATCAATATAAAATGGTGATTCATGGTCTCTTTTCTTCATCAAGACACGCTACAAGTTTTTCATAGTTTTCTTTTCTTTTATGAAATTGTAATAGTCAGTACTTTACCGCATTCCCCTTTTTCTTGCAGATTTCCTTCCTTCGAAGAAGGCGTGGATTTTGTGGGACGACATCCTCTTTTTGAACATTCTATTCACAAAGCTTCAAGATCAATCATCCTTCGTCATAGTAATTGGAAGAGAAGAGTAACCTGGTGTCATTTGCACCTTTCGATAACAGCAGGTAGGGCTCGGTTCATGATTTGGTAGAGCTCGACGGCACGACTTAAATCTTCATGGCTGGAGTGAAGAGCATCTGCAAATTTGGCGACTTCACCCCAATTGATTTGGGCTTGATTTGCTGCGGAGATGGGATTCTCGGCAAGATGGATTCTTTGATGGTGGCTGATGGCACAAAGAAATGGAGGCAATCACGATAGGCTCCGATAACACGTCGTTATTGGTGGAGCAACTACGGCCGTCGTGATGATCGACGGGCGAGGTTGAGGGGTGCAACTCTCTAGCGATGGCTTCTTGCAACGGCGGCGTAGTTTCAGCTATCAGACCGGCAGGATCGGGCGGTGGTCGTCGAGATTCAGCAATGGAGAACGATCTGTGGCAGCATCATGGATGGATCAAAACCCTAGCGGCGCGGACTCGATCTGCAGCTGCGAATGGTGGCTTGACGAGTGAGCATGATCAGCGCGGACGATGGATCTCGGCGGTATGCGTGGTTCGATTTTAGCAGTGGATCTCGGTGATTGCAGCTGAACCGCGGTGGACTTGGCGATAAATGGCGGCTGAGCTGGCGAAGTCGTCCGCTGAAGGAGGATCGCCGCAACTGGCGGGTGATGGCGAACAACGCAGTGTTAGCGGCTGATTCCGGTGAAGTGATAGCGTTGATGAACAGAGGCAAAAAATGACCCTGATGCAGTCGGCGTGGTCTCCGGCAGTTGACAAAGGTGCTGCGTGGTTGTGGCAGTAGACGACGAGTAGTGATGGTGCGGTCAGTGGTTGACGATTGGTCAGTGGTTGACGATTTGTAGTGCTTGACATGGACGTGATGCAATTGTTCCATTGATTTTGGGGCATCCATTCTTGGTCACGGGAAGAGCTTTAATTGATGTGCATAAAGGGGAATTGACTTTGAGGGTGAATGAAGAAGAAGTTGTGTTTTCTTTAAGAAATGCTATGAGGCATCCGGATGAGAAAGAGGAATGTAGAAGGATTGAATTGATTGATGAGATTGTTCAAAAGAATTTGACATTTTTCCTATCAAAGGATCCTCTTGAGACAAGCATAAGTCATTCTCTTACTTTATCCTTAAATTCTACTTCTTCTTTATATTGTTTAGAAGATGATGATATAAATGATTGCTTACATGATTTGAATGCTTGTAGGGAAATGCAAGAAGATGAATTTAAATTGATGTACTATGGAAAGAGGGAATATCTTCTATTGGAAGTGGAGAGTGATGAGTCCAAGGTTGAAAAAGGAAAAGAAGAATTGAAGCCATTACCCGATCACCTTATGTATGCGTACTTGGGGGACAACAAGATCTTTCTGGTAATTGTATCATCTTCTCTTTCATCCTTAGAACTTGAAAATTTGTTAAGGGTTCTTCGAAATCATAAGAGTGCTATAGGATGGAGTTTGGGTGATTTAAAAGGAATTAGTCCCACAATATGCATGCATCACATAAGGTTGATAGATGAAGATAAGTCATGCATACAACCTCAAAGGCTTTTGAACCGAATTATGCAAGAAGTGGTAAGGAAAGAAGTTTTGAAATGGTTAGATGCTAATATTGTTTATGCCATAAGTGATAGTCCTCGTGTAAGTCTTTTGCGTGTTGTGGCTAAGAAAGGGGGTCTAACCATCGTTATGACGGAATTTGATGAAGAGCTTGCTACAAGGGTGAAAACGGGTTGGAGAGTGTGTTGTGATTATAGGAAGCTTAATGAAAACACTCATAATGATCATTTCCCTTTGCCTTTTATTGATCAAATGCTTAATAGGTTGGTGAGATACAAGTATTATTGTTTTCTAGATGGTTACTCAGGGTACAACCAAATCATGATAGCCCCCGAGGACCAAGAGAAAATAACTTTTACTTGTCCATATGGCACCCTTTGGGTTGTGTAATGCCCCGCCATCTTTCAGCGTTGCATGATGGCCATCTTTGGGAAATTGATTGAAAATATAGTGGAGGTTTTTATGGATGATTTTTCCGTCTTTGGATCTTCATTTGATATATGCTTAGCTAATATTCTATGATTTTGCAGCGATGTCAAGATTCGAACCTAGTCTTGAATTGGGGAAAAATGTCATTTTATGGTTCAAGAGGGTATCGTACTTGGACATCACATTTCGGAGAAAGGTTTGAGAGTTGATAAGGTGAAGGTTGTAGCAATTGAACATCTTCCCCCACCAAAGAATGAAAAAGGGGTTAGATCATTCCTTGGCCATGCCGGGTTCTATCGACGTTTTATAAATGATTTTTCTAATATAGCCAAACCTTTGTGTAAGTTGCTTGAAAAAGACACTCCGTTTGAATTTAATGATGAATGTCTTGATGCTTTTGAGCTTCATTGTGATGCAAGTGACAATGCATTAGGAGTGGTGCTTGGTCAAGTGAGGGAGAAGAAGTTTCAAGTTATCTACTACGCATCCAAGACGTTCAATGCAAATCAAAAGAATTATACCACAACAGAAAAAGAAATCTTATCCGTGGTTTATGCATTCGAAAAATTTCGTCCATACCTTGTTGGCACGAAAACCATTGTTTATACGGATCATGCCGCCATTAAGTATTGATGAGTAAGAAAGATGCTAAACCTAGATTAATTCGTTGGGTTCTTTTGTTGCAGGAATTCGATGTGCAGATACGTGACAAGAAGGGAGTTGAAAATGTTATAGCCAACCACTTGTCACGTTTGAAAAATGTTGATGAAGAAGGAACCATGGAGTTCATTAAGGATGTGTTTCTGAATGAAGAGTTACTTCAAATTGATTTTCAAAGGATATACACTTTATGTGAGACCGGGAGGCCATGGTATGCGGATTTTGTGAATTATTTAGCTTGTGGTCTTAAGCCGGATCATCTAACTAAGTCTAGGAGGAAGAAATTCTATCATGATGTCAAGGAGTACTTGTGAGATGATCCTCTTCTATTCAAGAATTGTCCGGATGGAATCATACGGAGGTGTATTCCGAAAGAGGAAAAAGTAAGTATCATGGAGATATATCATAGTTCACCATGTGGAGGACACTTTGGATTTCAAAACACGGGAGCAAAGATCCTACAATCGGGTTTGTTTTGGCCAACTTTGTTTAAGGATTGCAAGGAGTACATCAAGGGATGTGATCTATGCCAAAGGATTGAAAGTATAGGGCAACGTGATGAAATGCCCATGAGGAACATTTTTGAGGTTGAGGTGTTTGATGTATGGGGGATGGACTTCATGGGCCCATTTCCGCCTTCCAATGGTTACCTTTACATATTGCTTGCGGTAGATTATGTGTCTAAATGGGTGGAAGTAATCCCGACGAGGACAAATGATGCTCTAGTGGTCAAGACTTTCTTAAAGAAGAATATCTTTGCTAGATTTGGGGTGCCAAAGGCCATGATTAGTGATGGGGATCTCACTTCATCAACAAGCTTATTGAGAAGCTCTTGAATGGCTATGGAGTCAAGCATAAGGTTTCTACACCTTACCATCCTCAAACAAATGGCTTGGCGGAGGTGTCAAATAGGCAAGTGAAGCTTGTACTTGAGAAGACGGTCAATGGAAATCGAAAGGATTGGTCTTCTAAGCTTGACGATGCCCTCTGGGCCTATCGAACGGCTTACAAGACCGCCCTAGATTTTTCTCCATACAAGCTTGTTTATGGGAAGACATGCCATTTACCCGTGGAGTTGGAACATAAAGCATTATGGGCCCTTCGGAAGTTGAACTTTGATGAGAAAGAATCCGGAAAGAAAAGGTGTCTCCAATTGGTTGAATTGGAAGAGTTTAGAGAAGAAGCTTATTCAAGCTCAAGGATTTTGAAGGAGAAGCTCAAGAGATGGTACGACGAAAGGATCAAAACAAGGGAGTTTATTTCGGGGGATAAAGTTCTATTGTTCAATTCAAGACTTAAGTTGTTCCCCGAAAAATTTCATTCCAAATGGACCGGTCCATATTTGGTGATTGAAGCTAGAGATGATGGTTCCTTGAAGCTTGAAGGATTAGATGGAAGTGTTTTTGTGGTTAATGATCAAAGGGTGAAGCATTACCATTCTCCCTCTCAAAGGGAGTTGGTATATGTGGATACCTTCACCTCTTGAAAGATCGTATCCTTTTTAGTAGTTTAGGTTTGTAAATAGTTTCGTTTTCTTATTTTGCATTTTTGGCCTTGTAGGTGGATTGTGCTCATGAGAAGAATACATATTGAAGATACGAGAAATGCTTAATTTGAAGTGTGTAAGTATGTCTCACCATTTTTTTGCAAACTTAATTCTCGATTCTTATCTCGATTTAAGTTTGGGGGTTGTTGTGTGGTGTAACATACATGTTTTATTAGTAAGCATATCTTGCTCGTATTTTTGAGGTAAAATTGAAAATTTTATCATAAGCTCGGCGTGATTTTGGTCCATTTGGTTGTGTTGAAGTATATGATAATCCGTGTTTTGATAACTAATTTTGAGCTAATGATTTTTATGAGTTGTGAGCATGGATAGGGAGTATTGGAAGCATAAAAACAGGGGAAGACAAGATTTGAAGTTGAAAATTGGAGAAAACAGAGTTGCAAGTACACGAGTCGTGTCGCCAACACAGCCCTGTAACATGTGGCCGTGTACTGACATCAAATCATCCAACACGGCCATCCTTTGGCCATGTAGCATAACACGAGTCGTGTCCTGTGTCGAGATTCGAGCCGTGTCGCCAACAAAGGCCTGTAAGAAGTAGCCATGTGGCGACATCAAAACACGCTACACGGCCACCCTTTGGCCGTGTTACGTGACACGACTCGTATCGTGTATGGATATAGTTTTTAAAAGCTAACTGTTAGAACACGGCCAGTCACTCCCCTTGTTCACAAACACCTTCATTTGGGTATTCTCACTTCCAAACTCCATGATACATCAGCCAACATCAAAAGAGTGGTAAAATTGAGTGATTCAAGTGTGATCATTAAGGTTTAACATCATCTTTTCCATTTGGTTCCAAGAAAAAGCAAGATGGCTAAAAGAAGAGTGAGGAAACGCAATGAGAACTTCATTATTGTTAAGATAGATATGGAATTATCCAACCTCGATGCACAACTGATGATAAGGAAATGCACCCTGTGAATTTCAGAGTTGAGTTCACAGAATGGGAGAAGTATGCATTAAGATGGGAATGCATAATGCCCAAAATTAGGCCAACTCAATTCCAGGATCAAGCCACTATGGTTGGTCTTGGGATAGAAGGTGATCTGAGGACCTTGTTCCGTAGGGTAGATATGGAAGAGTTCTTAGACAAGAGACCTCCCACTTATCTCCATCTTACAACTGAGTTCATGAGCACCCTAGAGGTTCAGAAGGATATGAATAAGTTTCCTATCTCGATCACATTTTAGCTGAACAATGAATTGAGGGAGAAGGTTCCTGTGAATAATATAAATAAGTTCTTTTGGTGTTCGATTATGAGAGGTCATCAGAACTTCCTACCAGGAGGGGGTTTCAATAAACAAAACTGGTGGAGAAAGTTGGTTGACAATGGGACAGAACCTGGTGAGTACATTCCAAGCTCTTCAAGGGGACAACTATAAGAAACCCGGTCATGAGGTACCTTGAAAAGATTGTATCAAATACCATTCTGGGGAGATTTGAGATTGGAGCTGTTGGTGAGAAACAGTTGTACATCATGTACAGTTTATATCAGGAGTTTAGAGTGAACATTGCAGCTCACTTCATTCAGCATATTGAGAGGGTAGCAAAAAGAGAAAATACTCGAGGGATTATGATTGGAGGAATGGTGACCATGATTGCTCAAGGATTAGGCATCGACCTTAGAGGTATGCCACACATGATGGTTAGTGAGGGACTCACTTACACACAGCTCATAAGGATGGAGTTCCTATCGTTTATAGGAAACATGTATTGCTTGAGACAAGATAAGGGAGCTCCATTTCCTCTACCTGCTCCTGAGCTCACCCAGTGCGCGGACAACGAAAGCAGCAAAATCTAGCAATGGCAAGTCCCAACCACTCCGCAGTTGTGAGAGGCTTCTACAGACAGAATAGAGAAGGAGTAAAGGCAGTGCTCCGACAGATGAGAGTAGAAGAGAATTCGGAGCTAAGAAATCTGAGAGCTGAGCCAGTGGACATGGAGGTAGGAGATGAAGAAGAACAACCTCATTATGTGGAATTTGAAGAGCAAGCACCAGAGCCTCCAGTATTTGAGCAAGAAGAAGATGAAGTCCAAGAGGATGAGTTTCAGCTACAGCAACAGTTTATGGGACCAGGAGTGGGGAATGCAAGGTGGAACTTTTTAGAAGATGAAGTCAGGGAGATTAGGCAGACTCAGCAGTCACACGGAGATCAGATGAGAGAATTCCGAGAAGAGCAGCAGAGACAGGGTGTGATGATGAGGGAGATCCATGAGGGGCAGCGTAGGAGGGACTATAATGATGAACAAGCTCGTGCCCACTCAAACAACATGGAGGAGATGCTCACTATGATGTTTAACTACCAGTTTCTGCCTTAACCTCGTGCCTACAACCCTTGGGTAGCTTACCAGAGGACACCACCTCCTCCCCCGGAGAATTGAAGGGAGTACTTTTAGTGCTCAACACTTCTTTAGCTCATTTCTAGTTAATTTGGATTGTGATGGATTTGATACTTCATTTGTTTTGTTTAGGGATGTTTTAATTTCATAATTTAGGATTTCTTTTCAATTAAGGATGAGATGAGATGTGACTTATATTGATCGTGGATGGGTGGATTTTGTGTTTCATGTCTCTATGTGGTGATTTTTGTTATTACTTGTTTGGTTTCATTTCTTTTATGTGTGGTCATTTTATATTTCTTGTTTAGGAGTCGTTTTGGTGGTTTGTTTTTGGAAGGTTGTGAGTCGTTTTGAATGTGAGTGATCATACGTTGGTATGATAAGTGATAACAAGTTATGATTAAGAATCTCTACGCTTTTTAATTGTGACATGTTTTATTTAACTTGTTCAATTTTGAGATAAATGTGACGTAATAAGTTTCATAGGTCTGAGCATAAATTTGTGAGAATTTGAGCCTCAACTGTGCATACTTGGTATATCTTTTCATGAGTGGATCGGTTGTGTTTTGATAAACTAAATACTTTCTCAAGGACTATAGGAACAAATCCGATTAGTAGAGATTGATGATATGATTTAAGGCCATCCTTGTCATGAAAAGTCATTGCCAAAAATTTCCATACCATGATCATCATCCCTAGTCAACCACTTTGAGCCTATAAGCCTATTTCTTGTGAATTTAGCACATTACAAACCTTGATTACCCACATGAGCTTTATATATATACCTTTTTGTGTGAGTGATTGAGGAGATGGTAGCTAGGAAGGAAAAATAAAAAGAAGAAAAGGAAATGGTAACAAGTGAGAAAAAGGATGAAAAAAGTATGAACAAAAGATGCATATGCAACCTTTAAAATAAGAAGAAGAGTAAAACAACAAAGACACTCAAGAAACTAAAAATCAAAGAAGGGAGCATAAAATCAAAAATTATTGAAAATAAAAAGTGAAGTGATGATGAGTGATTGAATGTTGCAAAAGATAAGAAGGGAAGAAACAAAGTGGAGGAATGGAAGAAAGTAGCTACCTCTTCGATTACTTACACGTGTTTAGTCACTTTTATCTAAATATTTCCTACCCTACCAAAGAGACTATCATTACATCCTTAATGAAAGACATTTTTGATTATTGATTGAAACTTTGGGGGTTTGTGAATGTAGTCCACGAGCAAGTCTATAGTGAGTCGAGCCAATCGATTGATGAGTGTTGTTTTACCCTACTTAATAGAGTGTCGAGGGAAATTGATAAACTTATGTTAGACTTAGACTAAAAGGGACTATATTACACCTTATTCTCTTTTGATTGAACTTGTTAATTTCTCATGTCATGAATCTAATGTTGTAGGATAACTTAGCATGATTTGTAGTTCTTGTTGCTATTGATGAGTTATTTCATATGTTCATTTAGTTTTTTCCTAGGTAAAAATCTCTCTCCCCTTGTTTTATCATTTTTGTTGTTCGGGAAAGCACAACACTTTAAGTTTGGGGGTGTGATGAGTGATATTTTCACCAAGATTTTAGTGCCTTTTTAGGTCCGTTTTCATGTTATTTTATCCGTATTTATGTGTTACTTGGTGGTGTTATGTGTTTTTATAGAAATGTGTGTGAATGAACTTAATCATATTTAAAATAGGTGAAAATGAAGTAAAAACGGAGATGGGAGATAAAAAAAGGAAGAATAAAGAGGACAACATCAACACGACCGGCCGTACAGGGTACACAAATTGTGTTGCAGCACACAGCCCGTGTACCGAACACGTATAAGGAGTAGCCATGTAGCAGCATCAAAACATCCAACACGGCCACCCTTTGGCCGTACGTCAGCAAACGACTCGTGTGCCGTTTTGAGTAAAGTTTGACCGAGAAATCCTGACACAACTCAACTCGTGTTGCAGCACACGAGTCGTGTCGGTGCCAGAATAGAATATTTTCCTACATCTTCTAGGAGGTCTCCAAGGGGTATAAATATCAATTCATTCAACATTTTGATCATCTTGGATCCGAAATTCAGCTTCTCACACACCCCACACACCAATTCTTTCATTTTACACCACATCCTTCATCACTTTCATCCATCTATTCACTCTATCATCATCTCACCATAAATCCTTCATCCAAGTGAAGAGAAGAAGCAAGGAAGAGAGGAAAATTGCAAGGAAAGGAAGAAGATAACCATTGGAGCCAATCCAAGGGAGTTTTCATCCAATTTTTGTAATAAACCTAATTGTTTATCATGACTTGCAAGGTTTTTAATGTCTATGTTAATTATCTTATGATTATGGTAGGCCAATCTCCCTTGTGAGATTAGCAACATGATAGTTGTTGGTTAATTTTGGGGATCTATGTATTTTAATTCATGTGTTGATTGGATTTATGATTTTCTATATTGATTGTTAATTGCTTGATTTTTATTGTTGAATTGTGTGATTAATTGTCATAGGCATGTGGTTAGATTGAGAAATCAATTATATTGTTTAGGATAGTTCATTGAATCAATTTATCATACACCTCATGTGCATTATAAGTCTTAAAGAGATAGAGATATCCTTTAGGATTTAGAACCCTTTGATAGGACATCCGATTGGTTTGGTCGAGAGGTTGATTGATTGTGTGAGGGGATTTTCATTTAAACTTAGTACCTAGTTGGAATTGTTTGAGTCAGAACCAATCCGTTGAGCTATTTTTGGATTCTTGTTTGGATTCACATTCTATTCATTTCGAAAGAAAGTTTAGAAGAAGTTAGTGTTGGCCCTTAATCATTTATCCATGATGCATATGAATTTGTTACATAATTCCTAGATTTACCACTTCTTAAGTGTTGTTAATCTCACTTTTGTTAACTTGGAAAATCAATCTCATTCATTTTAATTTCGTTTACTTGATCATTACTTGTTTACTTGCATTGATTAATTTTAATTATTTGTTTAACAAACAAAACTTTGATGATTCGTCTCTATATAATTACAAGAAACGTGAGATCACTTAAGCACTAGTGCCTACCTCCTTATGGTTCAATAAATTCTTGAATTGGTCCACCCGACTACAAGTTATGGTTAATAAGTTGCCTAAGCCAATTACACCTCCCACCAAGCCTTGCATCAACCATCATAATCTGAAAATATTCAGTGTTTGGGGTGAGCATTCCAACTTGCTCAGTGGGGAACCATATGCATATTGAAATATAAATAATGACATGCATCAATATCATGTATTCATCAATCTGGCATAAAATAATTTTAAGTTTCCTGATCGATCGATAATATAATGAGCACGGCGAGTCTACCTCGGGGATCTTCATACAATCCCGGCCCCTAAGGGACCCTGGCTAATTTCCATAGTACAATTAAGTACAAACTTACTTTCATGTATGCATTTATATATTCATGTCATGAACATTGAGAAACATGCATATCATATAAGAAAACATATAAAATTCCCACACCTTAGTCTTGATAAAATAACTTACTTGAGAACCTCTTTGAGAACTTGCCTAACTATTAAGAACTTGTAGGATTCTATAGTGAAATGTGGTGGTGTGAGTAGTGAGCTTGGGGCTTGGGGTTTATATAGGGGTTTGTGGGCAAGTGAAAGGTTTTAGCACTAAATAAACATAAATGTTATCCTAATAATTACCCTATATTAATTGTAGATCATGGGTAGTAGAAAACTTGTGTGTTAAGCTCATATGTGAAGGAAATGTGAAAAGCCTCATAAGCTTCTACGTTATAACATTTTAGTAGGAATTTGAAGGGTTACTATTGTGATTATATTTTTTTATATAGTAAAATCTTTTCTTTTAAAATAATTTTATTTAATTAATTAGTTAAATTTAGTGGGGTGTTACATCCTACCCTCCTAAAATTTTATTTCATCCTCGAAATATAGTGACATACCCACCTCATAAAGGTTTACGGCTACTAGCTCGAAGTTTACTTCTCATCCGGTGTATCTCCCTTAAACATACAATTCTGAAATGTGTGAACTGGTTGTTTGCATCTATAACACTTGTTCATTCCCAATAAATATTTTCCACGATGATGCTTCCCACAAGTGGCACATTGTGGCTTTTCAATAGGTCTTATCTCCACTACATCTCTCATGTCTCTTAATTTATATGAACTTGAATCTTCCCACTTCCTTTTCTCGGAATCGTTCTCTATTGACCTTTGCTTTGGCAGATCTATCTCAATGCTTGCCACTACCTCCTCCGCTCGATGGTGGGATTCTGCATAATTCAATTCTCCTTGACCTGCGAGAGGTGTTCGTATCTTATCCCTCAATTCTACCTTGAACCTTTGAGCTTTCTTGAGATTAGTGTCAACCAAATGTGTGGCAAAATGACACATCTGATTAAACTTCCTTTCATAATCAGTTACTGACATTTCACCCTGTTTCAGTTTCAAAAATTCTATTTCCATACGCGTGCGATAAGTGCTCGGATAATACTTCTCCATCACCATGTTCTTGAATCCATTCCAAGTCAAGTTGTTTCGTTCCTCTTCGGTCCTCCAATAATCAACCCACCAATAGTACGCATCTTCTTTCAATTGAAAAGCTGCGCAGGTAACCCGTTGAGCCTCTGTGAAGTTAATTAGGCTCATAATTCGCTCTAACGTGTCGAACCATTCCTCAACCACCTCGGGCCCTTGACGTCCATTGAAGGTAGGTGGATGATGTCGATGGAACTGTTCCATGGTCTTAAATTGATTGTTCCCTCCTTGTTGTGCCATGAATTCATCCATAAACATCTGAAATTGATTGTTCTCCGGTACAACCTCTTGTTGTGGATTCTCACCATTTCCAGCACCATTAATATTGTCTTCTTGTTGTGGTCCATTAACATTGATTCCACGTGGCTCCCTTCTTGGTGGCATTTCTTAAGAAGCACGTATGTTCTCTTTAGTATTCACTACAACCGTTCCATTTCATAAGATAATCTGGGGCTTAATGTTGTTTTATCTAGCAAATTAACTCTCAAATTTTAGTAAGGCTGGGTCTACAATACTAGTCTATCTTAATGGTTTAATACTACAACTACTATTACTATTATTATTGTTTTGAACCATTCTTTTAGAATTTACATTCTTCTCATTGTATATTTGTTGTCGAATAGTATTGGAACTAAGATGATTCTTTGTACTCTTAAGTAAATAAGTGAATACCATGTACTAGTATACTTGTATGATAGATAACTTAGGAGACAATTGAAACATATAAAAGGAAACTAGTGGCCAAGTCTTTGAGTTCTTCCTACTCCAGGTTGATCTCTCTACCAATCTCTACATTCTCAAGTTAGTCATAAGTATTGTAAATTCATGTCTAAGGATAGAGTGTTACCTTGTGGTTGACGCGGCTTGCGAATGTGTAATTGCTTGGCCTTATTTGTATAATATCATGTCACATAAATACATACATATTTGCTGAAATAGGTAATCTATATGTAGTATTTGTATATGTAGAAATTCTTTTTGCAGAAAAGTACATGCTAATTTTAAAGAATAAATAGGCTGGAATTTTTTTTTTTGGCAGAATTTTATTTAAGGAGCAGATTTTTTTTTTCCGAATGATTTATGCAGAACTTTAAATGATGAACTTTTAAGTGTATGAAATACACATATGCAGAATTTTAAACACAACTCATGCAAAATAAATTTATGGTCAGTGGAAAATTTTTTTTTTTTATAGTCTACAGAACCGCAAGGTCTCTGATACCAACTGTAACTCCCAATTTTTTATAAAGATATTTTTATAAAAAATAGGGTTTTAATTAATTTAAAAATAGGAAATTAGGGCACATAAACAAATAAGGCAAACTTCATAATTGATAAAAGAGTACTAAGAAGTAGTTCATGATAAAAACATAGTGTTTTGTCTCTAGTTAAATAGAGGAACATGAGTTCATAATGCATAAACTTAAAAATAGAATCCACAGCAATTGAGGTGTGGTTACCCAAGCCAATTACACCTCCCACCAAGCCTTGCATCAACCTTCATAATCTGAAAATATTCAGTGTTTGGGGTGAGCATTCCAACTTGCTCAGTGGGGAACCATATGCATATTCAAATATAAATAATGACATGCATCAATATCATGTATTCATCAACCTGACATAAAATAGTTTTAAGTTTCTTGATCGATCGATAACATAATGAGCACGGCGAGTCTACCTCAGGGATCTTCATACAATCCCGGCCCCTAAGGGACCCTGGCTAATTTCCATGCTACAATTAAGTACAAACTTGCTTTCATGTATGAATTCATAGATTTATGTCATGAACATTGAGAAACATGCATATTCATATAAGAAAACACATAAAATTCCCACACCTTAGTCTTGATAAAATAACTTGCTTGAGAACCCCTTTGAGAACTTGCCTACCTCTTGAGAACTTATAGGATTCTAGAGTGAAATGTGGTGGTGTGAATAGTGAGCTTGGGGTTGGGGTTTATATAGGGGTTTGTGAGCAAGTGAAAGGTTTTAGCACTAAATAAACATAAATGTTATCCTAATAATTACGCTATATTAATTGTAGATCATGGGTAGTAGAAAACTCGTGTGTTAAGCTCACATGTGAAGGAAATATGAAAAGTCTCATAAGCTTCTACGTTATAACATTTTAGTAGGAATTTGAAGGGTTACTAGTTTGCTTACATTTTTTATATAGTAAAATATTTTCTTTTAAAATAATTTTATTTAATTAATTAGTTAAATTTAGTGGGGTGTTATAGGAATACTGTTGGATGCTTTTCATTCACAATTTCATTTGACGCAAAATAGGCAATTTGGGTTTGGTTGTATCAAATAGCTGAGTAGGTTTACTGTTTACTGTTTCTCCCATAACCCAGTCCGGCTCATGTCTTTGCTTGCATGATCCACACAAGAGGCTGGGCAAACTGGTGTCATGGCAAGCACAACTTCAACATTATGCTTTCAATTGGCTTTTCACGTGGTGATGATAGCTTTTCAAGTCTAGAATCAAGTGTAAGCATAATTCTTTGAAAGAGGCTGTTACCTCAAATTCTAGGGGTTTGTTATACTTCTTATTTTCCGAGGTCTTTTGTCACAAAATTGGCTTTTAAATGTGTAAATTAAAGTTTTTGAGTTTTTATGAACTTACCAAATACTTAATCTTAGACATTTGCTCTGCCACCATGACGTGCATAGTGTTTTGTTTATGCTCATGACCATGATCACTAATCATTATGAACTACAAACTGCCAATCTTCCAGGTTTCCATTGATCATGCATTATGTTTATGTCCGAAAATATTTTAAGGATGATTTAATTTAATTCTAGGCTCTGATTAAATTGAGGGTTTGATTGATTATATTTTTTGTCTTAGGTATGATTTTGCAGAAGCGAGACGAAGCAAATCATCTCTAACACATTGAGCTACTAAAAAAGGTTACACATTAATATATACTGCCTATTGTTCATTTTTTTATGAATTTATAGAATGAAACTAGAAAATTAATATTCATAAACTGATTTTTCATGTTGTAAAGCATGTGACATCGAATTTCTGGGGCTGTATTCGCTGATAAAATAGTGAGCTCTAATTAGCATATTTTGTGGCTTCACAGTAATTTTGACAAGCTCGCGTTTTTAGTATGGTTTATAAAAGCAATTTCAAAACTGGTTGTGGTTGTGTCTCAGTTGCTATTTTTGGAGACCAGGACAAGCCAACTCTTATTACTTATCCTGATTTGGCTTTGAAGTGTAAGAAAGTAAACTGACTGTTTCCTTACGGTATTGTTGATTTTACTTGAATTTTTGCTATGTTCTGATAATCCTATTCAAATTATTGTCTCTAAACTCTACGAAAATTGAAAATTTGATGATATATTGGGATTATACATGGAAGTTAAGCTAACTCTCTTTCCCCAGACTTGGTTCCTGTTGTCACACCCCAATTTTCATAATAAAGAAATTCCCATTTTATTTCATAAATAGAGCATTAAATAGGATGTGATAAAAACACTTTAGTTATTGAATATATAAATAAATGAGCATCCAAAGATAAAGGATTTAATGTAGGGGAAACAAGTCCCATAAGTTTAGTAAAATTCTAAGCAAAACAATTCATAGTAAATAGGCTTAGATAAAGTACAGATCCTATAAGTTTCTGAAATTTTTGTTTTAAGAAAAATTATTCACTGCAAAACCCTAAGGGATAGGACTACAAGTTATCTCCACTTCATAAACATACTGGACTCGTATTAAAATTTTAAGGTAAAAGTGATCATGCCTCACACAGCGTTTACAACAATTAATATAAATATATTTAGGACCCAAAACTTACAAGACCGATTTTATTTCATAAAACTAACTTAATAAAAAAAAGAAACATGTCGCAACAGCTTTTAAGAATATAAGAAATAAATAAAAATTTTGCAGAACCTATGCAAACACAACACGATTGCATATCAGCATGTGATTTTATGAAACTTCAATATGAAATATATGCACTATCAAACCGTTTGAAAAATATGCAATGGGTATTAACAATTTGAATGAGGGACAGAGGTAAGTCAACTTTAAAAACTCCAGTAAATAGAACTAAAGATTGGATCAAGTATGAACATTATCACCAACATGCCATCTATCCACGTGGCTATACTAACCTATCACAACAATATTTCAACTACATGAAACAATATTAAATCCTACACATAACCAACACCACATACATTTAATTTGAGAAATTGGTAGCAAAACGTATTTTGGCATCTCCCAACACTAGCAAAATAATATTTATTTAATCGCTAATTACCACCAATCTATACCCCTCCAAATAAAAGACATGCGAGAACCAATTTTGTTACGGAAAGGAACAACCCCGAATCTCATCCTATTTTTACGAGCCCGTCAGAAGTAAATTATGAATTAAATAACATATAACATTAAAACAGTCCCATCCGACCGCAAGTTTCCATCAATATACCAAACCAACATAAAATTTGTTTTGAAATCAATAAGAAAGTAAGCCAATGAAACCACAATTAAATGTATCTATGCTATGAGTAATAAAAATATAACAGGAACCGCAAACTTATTAAAAATTTTGTATAGTCTCCTCTTGCTCGACATATCCCCGCTCGTACGCTAGCGCCTCACTTTAATCTGAAAGGAAGGTAGATTGATGGGCGTCTTATATATGTATAAATAATTCATAAGCAACAATTTAAATTCACTTACGAAACATTCTTGATATATTGATAAGGCACCTTTTTGGTCCTTTATCCATGACTTATAAGATATGACATCGATTCGTTACCCGTAACAATAGCAAGGCACCTTAACAGTCCCAACTCGTATTGCATATATGATTCATATAATCCAAATCACGATCATAATAATAATTTTTCAATTACAATAAACTATCACATACGAATATATCACGCATATAAGATGAGAAAGATCCCCACCTTTCAACCATATAAGAGCCTTAGATTCGTGTAAATCAAGATCTTCCAAAACCTATAATTAGTCAACCCTATTTTACTACACAAGATTTTACACGATAACGAAATTCAAATGGAAGAATAAGGGGGTAGGATCAACGGAAGTGAAAGGGAAAAAGGAAAAAGGGATTGAAGGCATTGTTATCCTTATCTCTTCGTATAGGTGCAGCCGCGTGACAAGAAACTATAAGTGATGCAAAAAAATGAAAAGAGTGATCAGTTTTATGCTTGAACGGCTGGCCAAATCTTAAAAAAATTAATGCATAAGGGAGTCAAACTTTCCTTAGCAAAGAGAATAAATTTGGGAGTGATAGCAGGGAAGTATCTCATCTACAGAATAGACGAAATAATTGATTTCTTGGGCAGGAAGAGATTTCTTATATAAGGTAGGTGTATAACACTCTGATATTCTCCTCTTCATTCACGCGGTTGCAAGAAACAAGTGGGCTGGATTTTGTTTGAGTTGGGCTTCTAAGGGTTGGGCCTCAAATAATTCACATATAATATTTTACGAGATGTTACATCCTACCCTTCTAATAAAAATTTCGTCCTCGAAATTCTAACATAATATAAATGTCTTACCCGTCATGAAAGAGGGGTATCTTGCTTTCATTTCATCTTCTCTTTCCCATGTGGCCTCATCTTCTGTGTGTCGACCCCATTGCACTTTAATGAACGACACATCATGATTTCGATTCCTTTGGACCTTTCGCTCCAAGACTTTCATTGGTTCTTCTTCATATATTAAGTCTTTGCCAATTTCCAATGTCGAGAAATTTACCACGTGGCTAGGATCATGAATATATTTTCTCAACATCGAAATGTGAAAAACATTATGAACTGAGGACAACTCGGGTGGTAAAGCCAAACAATAGGCTAGATTCCCAACTCGTTCGAGAATTTCAAATGGTCCAACAAAACGAGGCCCTAGCTTCCCTCTTTTTCCGAATCGAATGACACCCTTTGTGGGAGCCACTTTTAGAAACACATGGTCTCCGACTTCAAAATGAAAATCCCTTCTTCTTTGATGAGCATAGGACTTTTGTCTATCCTGAGTAGACTTGATCCTTTCTCAAATGATTCTGATCTTATCAACAGCTTCTTCTATCATGTTGGGGCCTAGGACAGCCTTCTCACCAACATCATCCCAATACAATGGTGATCTGCACTTTCTTCCATAGAGCGCCTCATAAGTTTCACTATCTCTTGAATATACAGCTGAGCATACTGCTCCATTTTGAATGTCATCTTCACTGGTAAGAAGTGAGCCGACTTGGTCAATCGATCGACGATGACCCATATGGCATGATTTCCCCTTGAGGACCTTGGCAATCCCACGACGAAATCCATGACAATTTGGTCTCATTTCCACTCAAGAATCTCGAGTGGTTTAAGCTTTCTGGCTGATCGTTGGTGTTCAATCTTAACTTGTTGGCAAGTTAAACATCTTTCTATAAAGTATCCAATATCTCGCTTCATACTCCTCCACCAAAATCTTTCTTCCAAATCTTGATACATCTTTGTTCCTCCTGGATGAGCGGTGTATGGAGCTTCAAGTGCCTCTCCTAAAATTTTCTCTCTTAATTCCTCAACCATCGGAACACACACTCTTCCATTTAATGTCAATACTCCCCCATCATCTACCTTGAAGCCATTATATTCGCCTCATTGTGCCTTCTTCTTCATTCCTTGCAAAAAGTGATCTTGCTCTTGAGCTTTCTTTATTTTCGTTTTCAGACATGGCTGGATTTCTAATGCTGTAATGATCGCCCTCGTGCCGAAGGATGATGTCACAAATTCAATTTGCATCTTGGTGAATTCCTCGATCAACTCTTCTTGCTTGGTACACAAACTATTTAGCTCTATTTTGGTCTTCGGCTCAGTGCATCGGCTACTACGTTAGCCTTGCCTGGATGGTATTCAATTGAGCAATCATAATCTTTCACCAATTCTAACCATCTCCTTTGTCTCATGTTGAGCTCCCTTTGAGTGAAAAGGTACTTCAAGCTTTTATGGTCCGTGAAGATTGTACATCTTCCTCCATAAAGGTAGTGTCGCCAAATCTTCAAGGGATGAACCAAGGCCGCTAATTCCAAGTCATTAGTAGGATAGTTCATCTCATGTGGTCTTAGTTGTCTTGAAGCATAAGAGATAACCTTCCCATTTTGCATCAATACACATCCGAGTCCTTGTTTCGATGCATCACTGTAGACTGTGAATTCTTCATTTGGATTGGGTATCGTCAAGACCGGTGCTATAGTCAGGTCATGTTTCAACCTTTGGAAACTCTCTTCACACTTCTCAGACCAGACAAACTTTTCTCCTTTGCGAGTCAAACGTGTCATTGGACCGGCTATCTTCGAGATTCCTTCAATGAATATTTGGTAATAACCTGCTAACCCCAAGAAACTACGAACTTCTTGTACATTTGTAGGCGTCTTCCATTGGTTCACATCTTCAATATTTGAGGGATCTACTTCAATTCCTTAAGGTGTCACCACATGCCCAAGGAATGTGACTTGATTCAACCAAAACTCACATTTCTTGAACTTTGCTTAGAGCTTCTCCTTCCAAAATGTCTCGAACACTATTCTCAAGTGCTCCTCATGTTGTGCTTTGTCCTTGGAGTATACCGAAATGTCATCAATAAATACTATGACAAATCGATCAAGATATGGATGGAAAACTCAGTTCATTAAATCCATAAACACAGTAGGGGCATTATTCAATCCAAAAGGCATAACGACGAACTCGTAGTGCCCATAGTGAGTTCTAAAAGTAGTCTTGGAGATATCTGACTCCTTTACTCTCAATTGATGGTATCCGGACCTCAAGTCAATCTTGGAGAATGTACTTGCTCCTTCTAGTTGATCAAACAAGTCCTCAATTCGGGGCCAAGGATATTTGTTCTTCACTGTCAAACGATTAAGCTCTCGATAGTCAATGCACATCCTCATCGATCCATCTTTCTTCTTGACGAAAAGGATCGGCGCTCCCATGGTGATACGCTTGGGCGAATGAGTCCAAAGTGTAAGAGCTCTTGTAGCTGGACCTTCAATTCTTGTAGTTCTATAGGCGCCATTCGATATGGAGCTTCGGATACTGGTGCTGATCCTGGTAGCAAATCTATTAAAAACTCTACTTGACGGTTGGGAGGTATTCCTAGTAAGTCCTCCGGAAAAACATCAAGATAATCACGTACAATTGGTACGTCACTCGGTGATATCTCCATAGCACTGGGGTCTATTATGTTAACTAAGAATCCTTGGCAAGATTTCTTCCTCAGCATCTTCGAAGCTTTTGCGGCCGACAAGACTCTTGGTATAACGTCACTCTTGATCTTGTGGATGATTTCTCTTTTGGATCTTGGTTCCTTTAGGACCATTTCTCGTTCCTTGCATCTGATGTTGGCTTGATGATAGGTAAGCCAATCCATTCCCAATATCATATTGAATCCATGCATATCCAAAACGTATGGCTTAACACTAAAATATACTCCTTCAATGCTTATATCTACTCTTTCTACCAAAGAATGTGCAATGATTCTCTCTCCCAAGGGTAAACTAATATAAAGAGGTTCGTCACTCTTGACTTGTTTACAATGAATCTTATGGCAATACTTTGCAGAAATAAAAGAATGCGACGCACCAGAGTCAAATAAAATGAATGCTCGGGAATTACCCACTGATAATGTACCTATCATAACATTGGGCTCTTTGTTTCCCCCAACTTGATCCATAGCAAAAACTCTTTCTTGCCCTCCAGCATTTTGCCTTGCACCTCCTCCTGCAGGCGGTCCCCTTCTGTCAGGCCTGTAGTTCGTTGGCTTTGGGCAATCCTGGGCTCTATGACCAGTTTCGTGACACTGGAAACATCTACCCTGTCCTCTGAGGCACTCAACATAGTGGTTATTTCCGCACTGTGAGCAAAGTGGCTTTGGTCTTGGTGCATTTGCAGCTGGATTGTTGATCGGCCTTGTCTGCCTGTTGAGATTATTGTTCCTTCCTTGGCTAGAACCTTCCAATTTCCTCTTGCTTGGATTCTCCACTGGCTTGTTGTTCGCTCCCCTTTTCTCCAAACAAGCTTCGACCTTCTGTGCCCTCATAAATGTATCAGGGTAGTTCATATCAGGTAATGCAGATAGTTTCTCTTGTATATCCTGGTGCAGTCCAGGAACTTCTTTGCTCGCTTCTCTTCAGTGTCGACCAGCTGCGGTGCTGATCGATGGAGTTGATTGAATCATCGTTCATACTCGATTACCGTCATGTCTCCTTGCTTGAGATTGTAAAATTCATTTTCCATCTTAGCCCGGTGAACTTGAGGGGTAGTAATTTTCTATCACGATTGCCTTCAACTCATCCTAAGTGATTGCTTCTCTGTTTTCGTTTAGCCTCAGGGCCCAATATGCGTCTGACCAATGGTCTGCGTCCTCAGCCAATTGGTTGGATGCGCAGAGCACCCGATGTTCATCGTTGCATTTTAAGAGGCGGAAAGTCCTCTCGAGCAATCAAATCCATTCCTCCATGTACTCAGGTCCTTCGTTACCTTTGAAGACAGGTGGGTGGTTTGCACGAAACTCATGCACTACCTTTGTATGAGCGTCGGGGTCAGCATTTGGATCATTCTGAGCATTTCGTGCGTTCTGGGGATTCTGAACGTCTCTTCGGGTAGGCATCCTTCAATAATGTAAATAATTTTAGTACTTTATTAGATAGAATCTATAATTAAAATAATATTGAATATCATCACATTGTTCGGGTAATAAATACATGATAGAGGCACATATTTTTAAAATAATAAAATTCATATTCATCACTAAGTGAATGATTATTTTCAAATCCACAAATCATAAAGTCAATTGATAATTAATGAAATCAAAATTTTTGTCCCTAACAAATGGGATATTTATTTAAAATTTTCAAAATGGAATATTAAAACCATCGTTCACATAGTTCGCTTATTCATCCTCTTCTCCCATATCTTCTTCAGGGTCTTCTTCTTCGGAGTCCCCATTGTTGGGTGCAGGTTCAGGCACTGCGTAGTACTCCTTGCGCATTATCTCTCCCCATTGTCTTAAAGGCCCTTCGGGTGGTACCAAATGAACTACTCTATCGAATAAATGTAGAGTGAAGTGAGTATAGCTTGTTTGTGGAATAGACGAATCGACAGTGCATCGTAAGCCACTCAAGAAAATTGGGTTGGCTATGTCCTTCCAAGCCCATGGCAGCGTGTCCATCAGCTTCAAGCAAGCCCAGTAGTCAGTAATCCCTTCGCCAATGTCCTTGACTTGCCTCCACATTTGCAGCATGTGTGCAATGTGGGTGGATAGATCATGTCGGACATCACGTTGATAGTCCCGATAAGCTTGTTGCAGTTGTAGGCCATTCATCTAACGCAAAAATTCTTCTACTTATTCTTCTACTTATCATATTGTTTTGCATAAAATTTTGATCTCATAACTTATCATAAAATTCATGCAATTCATATAACTCACATATAACATGACTTGCATCTGAACTTCACATGTAATCAAATTAACAATTTAATACTTTCACGCCTTGATTGTAGCGGGCGTCGTACTCGGTGGATGCGTAGCAAGAAACTTTATTAAAATTTTTATTCAATTATATCATGTAAACCATTTAATTCATGCAAATGCAGAATTAAATGAAATTTTTTGAACAAGTATGCAGAACCGCATACTTGCTCTGATACTAATATGTCACACCCCAATTTTCATAATAAAGAAATTCTCTTTTTATTTCATAAATAGAGCATTAAATAGGATGTGATAAAAACATTTTAGTTATTGAATATATAAATAAATGAGCATCCAAAGATAAAGGATTTAATATAGGGGAAACAAGTCCCATATGTTTAGTAAAATTCTAAGCAAAACAATTCATAGTAAAAAGGCTTAGATGAAGTACAGATCCTATAAGTTTCTGAAATTTTTGTTTTAAGAAAAATTATTCACTGCAAAACCCTAAGGGATAGGACTACAAGTTATCTCCACTTCATAAACATACTGGACTCGTCATAAAATTTTAAGGTAAAAGTGATCATGCCACACACAGAATTTACAACAATTAATATAAATATATTTAGGACCCAAAACTTACAAGACCAATTTTATTTCATAAAACTAACTTAAAAAAAAAGAAACAGGTCATAACAGCTTTTAAGAATATAAGAAATAAATAAAAATTTTCCAGAACCTATGCAAACACAACACGATTGCATATCAGCATGTGATTTTATGAAACTTCAATATGAAATATATGCACTATCAAACCGTTTGAAAAATATGCAATGGGTATTAACAATTTGAATGAGGGACAGAGGCAAGTCAACTTTGAAAACTCCAGTAAACAGAACTAAAGATTGGATCAAGTATGAACATTATCACCAACATGCCTTCTATCCACTTGGCTATACTAACCTATCACAACAATATTTCAACTACATGAAACAATATTAAATTCTACACATAACCAACACCACATACATTTAATTTGAGGAATTGGTAGCAAAACGTATTTTGGCATCTCCCAACACTAGCAAAACATTACTTATTTAATCGCTAATTACCACCAATCTATACCCCTCCAAATAAAAGACATGCGAGAACCAATTTTGTTTCGGAAAGGAATAACCCCGAATCTCATCCTATTTTTACGAGTCCGTCAGAAGCAAATTATGAATTAAATAATATATAATATTAAAACAGTCCCATCCGACCGCAAGTTTCCATCAATATACCAAACCAACATAAAACTTGTTTTGAAATCAATAAGACAGTAAGCCAATGAAACCACAATTTAATGTATCCATGCTATGAGTAATAAAAATATAACAGGAACCGCAAACTTATTAAAAATTTTATATAGTCTCCTCTTGCTCAACACATTCCCGCTCATACGCTAGCGCCTCACTTTAATCTGAAAGGAAGGCAGATTGTTGGGGGTGAGCAACCACAAGCTCATGAAAAAATTTCCTCATGCTTATTTATGTATAAATAATTCATAAGCAACAATTTAAATTCACTTACGAAACATTCTTGATATATTGATAAGGCACCTTTTTGGTCCTTTATCCATGACTTATAAGATACGACATCGATTCGTTACCCGTAACAATAGCAAGGCACCTTAACAGTCCCAAATCGTATTGCATATATGATTCATATAATCCAAATCACGATCATAATAATAATTTTTCAATTACAATAAACTATCACATACGAAATATATCACACATATAAGATGAGAGAAAATCCCCACCTTTCAACCACGTAAGAGCCTTAGATTCGTGTAGATCAAGATCTTCCAAAACCTATAATTATTCAACCATATGTTACTACCCAACATTTTACACGATAACGAAATTCAAATAGAAGAATAAGGGGGGTAGGATCGACAGAAGTGAAAGGAAAAAAGGAAAAAGGGATTGAAGGCATCGTTACCCTTCTCTCTTCATATAGGTGCAGCCGCGAGACAAGAAACTATAAGTGATGTGAAAAAAATGAAAAGAGTGATCGGTTTTATGCTTGAACGGCTGGCCAAATCTAAAAAAAATAACGCATAAGGGAGTCAAACTTTCCTTAGCAAAGAGAATAAATTTGGGAGTGATAGCAGGGAAGTATCTCATCCGCAAAATAGACGAAATAATTGATTTCTTGGGCAGGAAGAGATTTCTTATATAAGGTAGGTGTATAACACTCTGATATTCTCCTCTTCATTCACGCGGTTGCAAGAAACGGGTGGGCTGGATTTTGTTTGAGTTGGGCTTCTAAGGGTTGGGCCTCAAATAATTCACATATAATATTTTATGGGATGTTACACCTGTGATGTGCTTAGGTGTCACAACTAGAGCTTATATTCTTACACTCTTTGCCGTGAGTCTTTTTCCTTCTATGTTTGTGATGATATCTCTCTCTGTTCTAACCAACAAAGTTGTGTACATAATACGTGAGAATTTCTTTGTTGTAAATGTTTGGGTCATATTAACTCATGCTGAACCTGATTCATATACTATCTCTACAGTCTCTTCATGATTGATTGATGTGGGAAAAGGTTGGATGGTTTCATTAGAGACTTGAGTACCCCTCACACTTCAACTCCTTTTTGTTGGTATGCACACATTTTATTTGCTTGATTTCTATTAGTTATATTTTAATAAATTTATAATTGTATGAGTCTAAGGTATAAGGTGAAAGATATCATTTCCCACCATTTCTACTTTTGCTGTTAAATCAACAGGCTCTTATTGTAGTGATAAGAATGTTTAAACATTTTATGAGATATTGATTTCTGAATTGTCTAAAGCAGACTATGCTAAGAATTGAGTGCTGCAATCATTTGTGTGCAATGTATCACAATCTTCTCATTCATGCATCTTGGATTTAATTTGTTGTAATTTTTTTTCTTTTTTTTTCAGGAAAACGGAATTTCATTCCAATTGGGCATGATAAATACCCCAAAATTATAAAGTACATCCAAAAGAATAAACCAAACATATCAATCTAAATTTAAAACAACTACACTGACTATCTATATCTCCAAGAATCTCAAAACCAAACAAAGCAGCGAATTACATAAGATGGCTAAGAGGATAAACTGATCATTCTCTATAATATGATTCATGACTGATCTTCCTCTTCTTCCAAGCATATCAAGAACATAATTGAGCTTTTACTTCATCTACTATATTCCGTGCTTCCCAATTACCCTCATTAATTACCTTTGTCGCAATCTATTATAATACCTTTGTGATTTGTTATGGTCGACGTGATTAAGATTTTAGGCCATAAAGGTTTGTATGATATTGCAATTTATCTCACTTGCAAATGCTGTTTAAGGACATGGCAACTATTGTGTAGAACTCATGGTTATGATATTATTAGTTTTTATGCTTCTTTGAGACTCTAATAAAAGCATTTTGTATTATCCTGTAAGCATTTTCGAGTGTGGGGAAAGATCTTGCGACTAGATTGGTATGATGGAATGGAATGACCTAATAAATGGAATAGAGATAGGAAAGGAATGATTAAAAATGATAATTATCATGATTGGTGCTGTATGGAAATAACTCAAGTAATAGAAAATGTATTCCTTAATTCCTTCTAATCTCATCAATAATATTTTTTATAGTATTGAATTTAAAACTTATATTATATAAATATATTTAATTAATTAAAATCTCAATATAAAAATTATATATTTTAAAAAAATAATTGAAATATTAATGATGATTTTATATATTTTAATAATTATATAAATTTGAAAAAGTGTTAAATTAAAAATAAAATAAAATCTTAATATTATTAAAATATAAATAAAAATATTACATATAATAAAAAATATTAAATTATTTATAAAAAAATAATTATATATTCAATATTATATATATATATATATATATATATATATATATATATATATATATATATATAATATTATAGGAAAAAATAATGAAGTGTAGTTTATACATTTGATACCATCATCTATTCCTAACATGTATAATGCACACTCGCCTTCGAAGTTCGAACCATACTTATATCTATGGTGGAAAATGAGTGCATTCGGCAAGTAAATGTTGGGCTTCAATTGGTTTTAACTGTTTATATATTTTGATTTGGACATGCAAGAAATCAATTAATTTGCTCTATAATTAATTTAACTTGATTTTCTATTTAAATTATTCAAACAACCTGCAATTTTTGTTCAACAGTAATTAAAGTTTGGTA
The DNA here is from genome assembly GCA_023678885.1 of Pogostemon cablin. Lineage (NCBI taxonomy): Eukaryota > Viridiplantae > Streptophyta > Magnoliopsida > Lamiales > Lamiaceae > Pogostemon > Pogostemon cablin. The sequence continues at coordinate 14,583,764 of CM042964.1, read as the reverse complement.
AAAAAAACAATAAAGAAAAAAAACTAAAAAAATTTATTAAATGGTATGACGTGTATGTGACGTGCAACGCACGTCCAAAATACCTAGTATATATAAAAATTGCTTATCAATTGTGAAATGATTTTTTTTAAGTACAATGAATGATGTATCAAAGTATGAGACTATAAATTGTTATTATATGATTCACAACATACATGCTTTAACTATCAATAAACACAATATACTAATATAACAAGCATACATTCACCCATCTTACATAACTACGTAACTAATCAATAATAAAATACTTCTTTTTAGAATAAATATAAACTCATTTACTTTTACATGTCTAATCTAATTATAAATAAAAATAAATATTAAATTAATGAATTGATTTAGTTATATTAATTATTTACTATTTAAAAATTCACATTCATTTTATAATTTTTTTTTTACAATTTAATAAATTACTTTTAAAATTCGTGCAAAAAAGAAATGTTGCATCAAAATGACGTGATGAATTAAAAATTTTCCAGGAGGTGGGGAATTTTTAAAGAAATTAAACCTTATATCAATCATATATATTTAACGAATTTTGGACCTAACATTCTCATAATATCACCATATACACTATTTATTTCAAAATTTTATTTATTTGATTTAATCAAAATACTATTCATTTATCTAACAATAGTATTTCCCGTCCGTGCGTTGCACGGTAAGCATTTTATTATAGGATTGTTGGTTAATTTTTTTTAATAGTATTACGTATCTGTATGAATATGTTTGAGCTTCCGATTTTCGTGTGGTTTGAATTTTTTTGTCGTATTATTTCTTTATTTATGTTTATAATTATCTCATATGTGTTTTGCAAGGAAATAATTATATTTTGCAAATTTGACATTCAACATTAGAACTAAAACAATAGCTTCAGTAGATGTTCACCATTTTGGTCAGTTTCCATTGCTCATTCTATGAATCTAGTAGCTAATAATAGTTATAAATTTCATACAGGTGGCAGTGTTCAAGGTCTTTTTTTTTTTAAATCTCTAAATTATAAAACTATCTTCATAACCATTTCGTAACTTTTTTTTTCCTGCAGATGATTTATACAATTGAAACCATCTCTTGATTTTGTGTCTATCCTGTTAAATACGAATCATTCCATTAACTACAATTGTTAAAATATTGTTGAAAAAACTGCAGTTAATCTTTGAAACATGATATATTAAATATATATATATATATATATATATATATATATTAACTACAAAATTCAAAGATATTGAACTCTATTGTACGATTAATAATTGTTAAATATTTCAAAACATCGGCATAAATCTTAAAAATGTTTAGACTGTGATTTGGAAAAACTTAGTGTATGTAACAATGCACGAATATGATCTTCGGAAAATGAAAATTTCCACTATAAACACTTTCTCTCCTAAATATCTCAAACTTTTTCTCTTACACCAATATAAGGTTCATTCTCAATATATATGGTATGTTGTGAAGAAGAGAGGAAAAAAATTCTAACTTAACAATCCCACATATTGATGAGAATAATATAATTTCTACAGCATTACCAAAATTCCATTAAAAATAAATTTTGAATGCATCAGATATAATTAGCTACATTCAAAGTTAGGTGAAAGATGTACCTGATCCTGCATCAAGAAGATGAGAATTTGATTACCGTACAAATTACAGATAAAATCATCTATGCATTTTACTTTCTAGAGCTTTGTAGCTATTACTTTCTAGACATTTCTGAATACCTCCCTGAACACAACATTCTTACACATACTTGTGGCCCGATCATTAGTATTACAAAGCATTATTTTCATGTCTTTCCTTGTTGTAACTCTAGATATAGCAACATAGAGTTGACCATGGCTAAATATTGGCCTTTTTAAGTACAATCCAGCAATCTTCAAAGATTGTTCTTGACTTTTGTTTATGTCATGGCATATGATACTATCAACGGGAACTGTCTCCATTGAAACTTGAATAGAATAGTAACATCAGAAAGTGTTAAAGTAAGTCTCGGAATTAAAACATAATCTCTGACACCGTTACCTGTCATCACCTTAACTTGTACTACTCTATCCCCGAATCTTGAAATGAGTAAACGTAGACTGTTACATAATCCTCTTGCGTGGTCTTGATTTCTCAATAGCATAACTGGTGTATCAACCTTCAAAATGAGCTCATGATTTAGCATTCCCGAACACTTTATTGAATTTAGAAACTCTGGAGTATGAACATCTGCAAAGATGTCTACATTGGTATCTGATTTACAGCAGTGTCCGAACTGGGATAAATCCTAGATACGTTCTTATTCTATGTTATCATGTATTCCTTATTGAATTCACAGAATCCAACATGGGTGCAAGTATAGCACACTCCTGAAGATAACCTGGATCATCCATCACGTTCAAGAAGGTAGGATATATAGCGTCCACAATACTCTTCATAGGGTAATCACCACATTCAAGAAGTATGACTCCTAGAGTTTATGGAATATAGAGAAAACACACAAAAAAACATAAATCATAAGATAAACGAAAAAAAAGAATGATGCCTCAAATAATAATGTTTGAACCTGAAAATAAGATTAAAAAGAAGAACAAAAGATAGAATATTAAAATATAAAAATAGGGTTCATAAAATTATTATAAAGCAAACACAAAAATTGTAGAAAAAAATATAGAAAAAAAAAGAATGATACCTCAAATGAGAATGATTGGACCTACAAATAAGATCAAATATGATAATGATTGAACCTAAAAATAATATCAAATAAAAGTATAAAAGAAGATAAAATAAATTAAATTATAAAAATAGGGTTTATAGAATTATTATAAAAAAACGAAAAAACCGAAAAGAAAAAAATAAGATAAAAAAATTAAAAAGTATAATGATACATTTAAGGAGAATGATTGAACCTGGATATAAGATACATACACTGATGACTTTTTTCAATGATCGAAACTGCAAATAAGATCAAATAAAAAAGAAAAAAATAGGATAAACAAAAATAAAACAAGAATGATGCCTCAAATGATAATGTTTGAACTTGAAAGTAGGATTAAAAAGAAGAACAAAAGATAGAATGTTACCATATAAAAATAGGGTTCATAGAATTATTATAAAGCAAATACAAAAATTAAAGAAAAAATATAAACAAAAATATAATAATAATAAAAAATAATAATATCTCAAATGAGAATGATTAGACCTACAAATAAGATCAAATATGTGAATGATTGAACCTAAAAATAATATCAAATAAAAGTATAAAAGAAGATAAAATAAATTAAATTATAAAAATATGATTTATAGAATTATTAAAAAAAAGCACAAAAATCGAAGAGAAAAAAAATAAGATAACAAAAAATTTAAAAGTATAATGATACTTTTAAAGAGAATGATTGAACTTGCATATAAGATCAAATAAAAGTATAAAAGACAAAACAAATTATAGTAGATTATAAATAATATATGAAATTAGAATCTGTAAAAGAGAAGAAAAATAAGAAGTATTAGAGAAAAAAAGATGATTAAAAATGAGAATAAAAGATAGAATATTAAAATATAAAAATAGGGTTCATAAAATTATTATAAAGCAAACACAAAAATTGAAGAAAAAAATAGACAAAAAAACAGAAAGATAGCTCAAATGAGAATGATTGGACCTACAAATAGGATCAACTATAAGATTGATTGAACTTAAAAATAATATCAAATAAAAGTATAAAAGAAGATAAAATAAATTAAATTATAAAAATAAGGTTTATAGAATTATTTAAAAAACACAAAAATTGAAGAGAAAAAAAATAAGATAACAAAAAATTAAAAAGTATAATGATATCTTTAAGGAGAATGATTAAACATGCATATAATATCATCAAATAAAAGTATAAAATACAAAACAAAGTAGAGTATATTATAAATAATATAAAAATAGAATCTATAAAAGAGAAGAAAAGAAAGAAGTATTAGAGAATAAAAAAAACAAAAAGAGAATTGAAAAGATGAATAAAAGATGGAATATTAAAATATAAAAATGGGGTTCATATAATTATTATAAAGGAACCACAAAAATTGAAGAAAATAATGATAGAAAAAAAAAAGAAGAATGATACTTCAAATGAGAATGATTGGACCTACAAATAAGATCAAATATGAGAATGTTTGAACCTAAAAATAAATTCAAATAAAAGTATAAAAAAAGATAAAATAAATTAAATTATAAAAATATGGTTTATAGAATTATTAAAAAAACACAAAAATCGAAGTGAAAAAAAATAAGATTACAAAAAATTAAAAAATATAATGATATCTTTAAGGAGAATGATTGAACATTCATATAAGATCAAATAAAATTATAAAATTAGTTAAATATGCCAAAAATATCTCTCATGTATACCAAATTTAAATTGTAAATAAAAAAGTAAAATTTAACTAATAAAATCCATTATTATTAGTATAATTAGATTATATTTTATTATTGAAATCAAAAACATTAATTGGACGGTGAAGATTAAAATTGAATTATTTCTAAATAGAGTAAAATTGAAAAAAATTAATAACAAAAGTAAAAATTTAGTTTTGCTTTTATATATGTATAGATAATATATATATATATATATATATATATATATATATATATATATATATATATATATATATATATATATATATATATATATATATATATATATATATATATATTAAACAATGTTTTTTTTTAACTCTGTGCACTCATATATATGAAAGAGATATTCTAAATTGATTGTGGTTAAAATAAATAAATTTAAAAATATAAATTACTTAAAATATAGTACTCCTTCCGTCCGCTTATAAGGTATCCATTTTACTATTTTTGGCGTCCGCTTCAAAGGTATCAATTTTCCCTATTTAATAAAAAAGTACACAATATGGCCCACCACTTCCCTCTAATACAACCAGGGGCGGACGTACGTAGGGCTTAGGGGGGCACTGGGCCCCCCTGAAATTTTGAATTTTTTTACTATATATGTAATAATTTTTGTAATAATATATGGTAGCCCAGTGAAAATTTCTTTTTTATGGAGGTTGAGAGGTTCAAGTTCGAAACTATCTCATCACACCGTGTAATTTTTCATTGTTCTTTTCACTATTTTTTACTTTTGCTCATTCTTTCCAATATTATTTCATTATTTCTCCTTCTTCCCATTCTTTTACACTCTTACTATTTACTTCTGTCCATTCTTTCCAATATTATTTCACTATTTTTACTTCTTCCCATTCATTTACACTCTTCTTTTCATTATTTTTACTTCTTCCCATTCTTTTACTCTTTTCACTTACTTCTGGACGTATTAAACGCTATATTACTAAAATATTTTTGATTTTAAAACATGTATCAATAATACAGATTGGGTGTACAAACATTAACCCGAGTACATAGAATATCAATTTATACATTATACTTCGCATTATTTTTTGGGCCCCCCTCGACACAAATCCTGCTTCTGCCACTGAATACAACTACCCACTTTATATATAATAATAATACTCCTTGATCTACGTGTAAAAAGCAAATGGATATCTTAGAACCGAACGGAGGTAGTATAAAATATAATTTGCGAGTAACGTGCAATGCACGTTTGAACTTCTAGTTGTATTTAAAATTCCCGTGACTTCGTCGATAAAAAAGGTGTTAGAAATTTAATAATTATTATTATTATTAATTTTTAATATTTATTTTAAAATTATTTAATTTCAATTATTGATCTATATATGCACGAACATTAATTTTAAAATCAAAACTATTACTGAATGGATATGTTGTAATTTTAAATTTGAATTTATATATTTTTATTATAATTTAATCACAAAATTTTCCATTAATAAAATATATAACTACGTTAATTAATAAAAATGATCACATGTTACATATTTAAAATATAATATAAATAAATTTAAATATTATACATGACTAAATTTATTTTTTAAAAGTCATGATTAAATTGAAAAAATACAAAAGGCAAAGACTTGAGTGAGACCGTCTTATGGATTCCCTCATGTGAGACGAATCATCTATTAACTCAATTAAATAATTTTAAAGGGCCTTGTTTGGTTATCATGAAATTAGAAAAGTGAAAAATTAGCTGTAGAATAAAAATAATTGGAATCAAATAAATAAATTTAAAGGGACTTGTTCGGTTGATATATCAATTTAGATATCAAATTAGAAAATTTTAAAATTAATTATGATAGGAAAATTAAGGGTAGGTCTTGCATGAGACCGTCTCACGTGGGACCATTTTACACGTTTTTAAATTGTTATCACTTTCGCTATAAAATGTTATCACTTTTCGTTTATACTGTAAATTGCTCATGAAATAACATTATCATTTTTTATTGATTTAGTATCACTTTTCAGTATACAAGTTATCACTTTTTGATTGTCTCACGTAAGCCCTTACGTGAGACGGTCTCACACAAGTTTTTGCCGAAAATTAATTAGGCCATATATATATATATATATATATATATATATATATATATATATATATATATATATATATATATATATATATTACATTTTTCTTATTTAAATTTTTTTTTTAAATTTAAATATTATAAATTTATAAAATGTGATAATAGTATCAATCATGAATGCACACAAGCTAACATATTAAATCAAGCATCACAGGAAATGACGTAAATTTAGTATGAAGATGTTATGAAGCAAAAAAGTAAAATTTTAATAAACCAAGTGAAATCAAAATATTAACTACATAAAATTACAAAATTTTGTCTAGATCTCCAAATCAATTGAATCTATCCTTCAAACCCTAGAACTGTAATGAGAATTAGCCCATGAGATTACAATCAACACTCATGGCTATGAAATTTATAACAATAATCAAGACTAAGGAAGAAGAAAGAAAAGAGACATGAAACCCTAGCATAGGTGCAGATCTACGTTCCTTCTTCGTCTCTCTGATTGTCCGATCTCTCTCAACTTGCACTTGAACCTCCTTCGGAATTGATGGAAGATGGGATGGATGGAGATCTGATGTGTGTCGTGTGTGGCGTGATAAATCACGATGGATGGTGGTGGTGTGTGATCGATCCCTCTTTCTTGTGTGTTTGGATCTCCTTTTATATATTTTTCTTCGAATCTGAATCAACTAGGCATTTTTTAGACATTTTCAAGCACTAGAAGATGTAAAACCTAATTTCTGGCCTAAAAACACGCAACACAACTTGGCCATGTGCAACACGAGTTGGCAACACGAAAAGTGTTGCATGTCGTGTACCTCGTGTAAGGCTAACACGACTCAAGTTGATAATTTTTGTGTTACTGCCTGTTTAGTCGAGTGGCGTTGCTCTGAAACTGGATTACTTTCGGACCTCAAGACTACTCGTGTTGGCAAGTCGTGTTGGGTCTTGCAACTCGTGTTGGGCCCTTTTCAGCTTGTTTCTTGCTCATTTTCGATTCTGCCTCATTTTAACCTATTTTAACTTTCAAAACTCAACAAATCACCTTAGTAGCATCTTAATTTTGCAAGATATGAAAACCACACAATCTTACATGAAATTATGGGCATATTCTAACAAAATTAGTGTAATGTAAGATCTAAAACGTGTGAAATTCCACTCTCACATCTCTCTAAAAAACGCAAAAAAAATTCACATTTTTATAGTATTTTAATACTTCCCACAAAAATTTTAATTCTTTTAAGGAGTTTTATCGATTCAAGGTTTGAAAAATAGATAAACTATCAATTTTGGGTGTGAATTATTTTTTCTATCGATTAAGAACCTGAATTATAAAAAAACTATCAATTCAGACCCTAAATTGATAGTTTTACATAATTTTGACCCCAAATCAATAGAAAAAATATTTCAAACCCCATTGATAGTTTACTAATTTTTCAGGCATTGAATTGAATTTTATTTTTTGTTTTTTGTTCTTTTTGTTTTAATGTAGTGTAAATGCAAGTAGAAAACTAAATATTGTTAAGAGGAAATATTATATTACCCTTAATTAGGGGGGATAATTCATGTCGTGTTTCATATCGACATAATATGGATAAATCCAAACGCAACACAATACGACATGATAACAATATGATAAGAAAATATTTGAAATAAAGTAAAAAAATTTTAAAAAATATATTTTAAAATTATTAATGAAATGAAAGTACATATTTTTAATGAAGTTATTCGATTCTTCAATAGAGTTGTATTATATTACCATCAATGCATAAACAAATTTGAGGGAAATGAAGATATAACAAATATGTTAATGATATTCTTGGCTTCTTTTTGAATGCAAACAAACAACGAAATATTAAGTAGAAGAGGAACAAGAGCTATCGAGAAGGCCATCGACAAAGTGAAGAGGCTCGACCCAATAATAGGAGCTTGCGACAGACCACGAAACCCGAGCTATGCAATGTGCCACAGAGTTGGCAGTACGAAGAATAAGATTAACAGAATAAAAATTGCTCAAAGAAAGTAATTTTTAGATTTAGAGATGAAATCATCAAATACCGAGTTCTCCATGTCATTTTTAGATATCGCATCGTGGACTATCTTAGCATCCACTTCAAATATAACCCGATCAAAACAAGTTCCTTAATCCATGACAAGTCCTCATGAAGACCCAAGGCTTCACCTTCATCAACTCTAAGAGAACCAGGGATCACCACTGATTTTCTGGCAACAAATACACCTTCATCATCTCGAATCACCATGCATATACCCGTCTCCGAAGTGTCTTAAAAAAAGTTGCATCAGAGTTGATTTTCAGAAAGTAGGTTGGAGGTTTATGCCATGAATTGCAAGTTTCATTTGTGCTATTCCTAATAGGAACTTTTCTAATAGAACTCCAATCTGTGAGGGAACTTCTTGCTGAAAAATTGCTCTTGCAGCCGTAACTCTTAGTCCCTCCCATACCACACGGATGCATTCCTTCCAAATTTGCCAAACTATCATAGCGAAAGTCAATTTTCTTTCTTCGGATAATTCATGGGGGAGTTGTTAATCCATAATTTATTGGAGGTTTTCTTTCTCGTATTTTTCATTTGACATTACAGTTTGTAATTTAAGATAATTCTAAGTGCACCTGGTGCATCGGTGCATCCCAAGTTTAAAGGTTAAAATAGGTAGTGGATAGTTTTTTTATTTTTTAAAAAATTAATTATTTTATTATTTTTAATGGTGGAGATTGAATTGTACATTAATGTAATGGTTAAGATTGTCCAGGACCTTGGTTGGACTCTATAATTTATTGGAGTGTTTCTTTCTCGTATTTTTCATTTGACATCAGAGATTTAGCGAAAATAGTTAAGTGTCAATACACAAAAATATTCAAAAATAAATATATCAAGAGTCATTATTATCAATGATGGAGGGAGTTAAGGACCAGTGGGCATTGGGCCCGCCTGACATTTTACAAACCTCTAATGTATATATATATATATATATATATATATATATATATATATATATATATATATATATATATATATATATATATATATATATATATATATATATATATATATTCAATTTATTATTGTACTAACCATGTAGCATAGTGGTTAAGGGTCACTTACTCCATTCAAAGTTGAGGTATGGAACCCTCTTGGCTCCAACTAGTAGCCATTCATTTATTTTATTTTTAACATTGTTTTAGTTACTTTAATTCAATTTATTTTTATATATTAATTTTATTCATATTACAATTTTCTTAAGATTCTTTTCTCTTTATCTTTTATTTATTTGTTTGTTAGGTATTGTTTGTGTTAATTTTTATTTCATTCATTATAGTATTAGTTATAATATATAGTCCAATTGATCTAAATTTAGGTAAGATTTAAATACCCTTACTTAATTAAGATAAATTATGTATATTTCAACAAACATCAATTAAAGTATCAAAAATATATTTTAATGTCTAAATTATTATCATTTTTAACATACATAGTATATTTTTTTATTATTAAAAAATCATCAAATAATTCCAAAAAAATTAATAAAGTTGTTAAATAGTAGTAACTTCTTTTAAAAAATGCAAATGATCGAATGAAGTATTTACTTTACAAAACTATTTTGGCCCTCCTGAATATAATTTCTGGCTCCGTCAGTGATTATTATCCTAAGTCCTAACCGTACCTAACTTTTTATCAAAATTACCCAAATGTTACCTAAAAGGACCAAAATATTTTTAAGGGTGTGTATACCAACATGCAACTGATGAGGTCACTAACTTGAAAATCGATATGAATGTATAAAGAAGTGTGCATTTAAGTCCAAAAAGTACATATTGGGTAAAATTAATTAAAAAAATTGTTGGCCAGGTCACCGATTTGAAAACCGACATGAATGTATAAAGAAAGAGACATTAAAGTCCAAAAAATACCTATTATGTAAAATTGATAAAAAAAATTGTTACTTTCTGAATAAAAATTTTGAACGGTAAAATTTGGTTATTTTTTAAATTATAGTTAATTATTGAATTGACCTTCAATATTCTTTATTGAATTTCAATAAGGAGAACTTTTGTGAGACCATCTCACGTGAGATTGCTTTTAAGGTCTCTTAAGTACTCCCTCTGTCCCGCGTTAACATTGACGTTTGCTTTTTGCATGGAGATTAAGGGATATAATATTTTAATGTGTAGTGAGGTGAGAGAAATAATATTTAATGTAAAGTGGGTAATTGTATTAGTGTTGTGGGTGGGCCCTATATAGAATAATTAATTATTTTATGTGGTCCCAACATGACAAAAAAGAAAATGTAAACCTTAACTTGGGACAACCCAAAATGAAAAATGTAAACCTTAACGCTGGACGGAGGGAGTAGTTATTATACTTTTCATTAAATATATTATCACTTTCTGTTAAAATTATTATCATTTTTAATTTATATTGTGAATTATAGGATAAAAACCGATTTTAGTCCCATAATTTTTTCATGGACTTTTTCAGTTCCAAGAAAAATAAGTTTGTCAGATTAGTCCCACCAGTGAAGAAATATGGCAAAAAAGTCCTATTTTTGCCGAAAAACGCTGACATCATCGAAAAATGGCACGTGATGACCTGAATCGCCGATTTCCGGTCGGGATGATGATGTGGCGTCCTGAGTCAACAATTAAAATATTATTCAAGGTATTTTTTTTTAATTTTAAATAATTAAAAAACCCAGCAAGGTCGTCGATTGGTTGATTAAGAAAGCCAAGGTCGCCATTGATAAGTGATGAGTGATATTTTTACCTAAATTTTAGTGTCTTTTTATGTCCGTTTTCATATTATTTTATCCGTATTTTATACGTAATTTGGTTGTGTTATGTGTTTTTATGGAAATGTGTGAGAATGAGCTTAAACGTATGTAAAACAGGTGAAAACGGAGCGAAAAGGAAGTCGGGAGAAAGAAGGAAGCAAAGCAGCACAAACACGGCCAGCCGTGTTTGGTACTCGAGACGTGTAGAGCGCACGGCTCGTGTACCGCACACGGGCCTGTAAGATTTGGCCTGCGCGGTCGTCAGAAATCACAACACGGCCACCCCTGTGGCCGTGTACCGTGCATTATTTTACACCATCATCTTCATCCATTCTTCATCCACACCATCTACCATCATCCCCACCATCAAAACTACCATCCATTTGAGGAAAAGAAGCAAGGAAGAGAGGAGAATTGCAAAGGAGAGAAGAAGATCACCATTGGAGGCATCTAAGGGAGTTTTCATCTATACTTTGTATTGAATCCTATTGTTTATCATGTTTTGTAAGGATTTTAATATCTATGTTGATTTCTTTTTTAATATGGTAGGCTAATCTCCCTTGTGAGATTAGCAACATGATAATTATTGGATAATTTTGGGATTTGTGTATTAAAATTCATATGTTGATTGGGTTAATTGATTTTCTATCATTGATGCTTTAGATCTTGATGTTTATGATGATTTGTGTGGTTTGTTGTTTTAAACATGTGATTAGATTGAGAAGTCAATTGCATATTTAGGATAATTAATTGAATCATTTTGTCATACACCTAATGTGCATTATAAATTGTAAAGAGATTGAGAAATTCTTTAGGATTTAGAACTCTTTGATAGAACATACAATTGGTTTGATCGAGAGGTTGATTATTCGTGTGAAGGGACTCTCATTTCAAGCTTAGTACCTAGTTGGAATTGTTTGAGTGAGAACCAACCTATTGAGCTAGTGTGATTCATATCATATCCATCTTGAAAGGGAATTTAGGTGAACTTAGTGTTGGCCCTTAGTTTTATACCCATGATCATATGAATTTGACGCATTTATCCTAGGATTTCCACTTCTTAATTGTTGTTAATCTCACTTTTACTTAACTTGGAAAACCACACCTTCATCCACCTATCTTGTTTGCTAATCATTGCTTGCTTGCTTGCTTGCTTTGGTTATTGATATTTGCTTATTTTATCACCTATCTATTGATGATTCATCTCTACAAAATTACAAGAAACATGAGATTGCTTAAGCACTAGTGCCTTCCTCTATGTGGTTCGATAAATTATTTTAATTGGTCATCCCTACTACAAAAAGGCTAATCAATAAGCTCACCCAGCTCCTTACTTGGCATCCACCTCCTGTTCGGGCCCGAACGCCATCTTTAAGCTTGAAGACTCTTAGTAGAAGCATGAAGAAGATCAAAACTACTACCAAGGAGATGACGATTTGGTGAACTCCAGCAAGAGGGCAATGTTGGTGGGGATCGCCGGAAAAAGATGAACAGTAATATTTGCACCACAGAGGCATCAGAAACACTTCCACCCCCCAGATTTTGAGCTTCCTGCCACCGTCTTTGGATTCCGACATGATTACTGACACAATCAAGTCGTTCTTTCCGATGGGTGCTTCCGACTAGGCGACTTCATCGTCAATGCAGTTTCAGAGCTTCTTCACTTCCGACAAGGCGACTAGGAGTTGTTTTAGGTTCCGATTCTGCTCACCACCAGCAGCACAGCCCGAGTCACCACCTGAGTGAACACGCCGACCACATGTATGCACAAGCACGTGTTCTACTCAGTAGCACCCCATTGAGCTTCGACACCTCTGCCACTGGATGGCCAGAGCACCATCACTTCCAGAGGCTCGCTACCTGGAACATTGGCTGAGACACTGCCAGTGGGAGTGGCGGAACTACCGCAGCATTGGCAAGATACTTCTTCAACGCGCCACCAGATGAAGATGCTATTTAATTTAATTGATTGATTTTGGTTTTAATTTTTGTTTTTTAATTATTTAAAATTTGAAAAGAAAAATAAACGCTCTTGGCATTGAAATAATATTTTAATTGTTGACTCAGAGCGTCACCTCATCGCCCCGGTCGGAAATCGGTGATTCCAGTCATCACGTGCCATTTTCCGATGATGTTAGCATTTTTCGGTGAAAATAGGATGTTTTTTATCCTATTTCTTCACCGGTGGAACTAATCTGGCAAACTTATCTTTCTTGGGACTGAAAAACACCATGAGGAAAGTTATGGGACTAAAACGGTTTTTATCCGGCGAATTATTGATGAAATAATCACTGCACCACTATCATTTTTTTTAATATGAATCACTTTTTTATTTAAATGTTATCACTTTATATCTATCTTACAAGAGTCTTCCCATGAGATGGCTCCATACAAGTCTAAATCTTTTTATAATTGGCAATATGCCGTGATATCTTCATCTCGTTATTAAATTAATAATTATTAAAAGAAAGTGACCACAATAATTATGGGAGCACATTAAAATTTATAAATTAAATTTAAGGTATAATTGTAATTTTACACGTGTTTTTTATTTTTAAAAATTTAAATTTTAGAGTGAAATTCAATTAACTAAAAAATTAAAGAGTTAAAACTCATAGGTGAATTGAAATACCTAGTGCATCACATCAGCAATTCAAATATTATAGACATCACTAATGTACTAAATAAAAACCAAAGGTATCATTTATACCATTTCCCTATTTTATTTATGTGTTACAATTACTCTTTGAATTAAAGCCAATGATATAATAGTCATATTTTAAAGTATAATATTTTAATAAATAACAGATTACTCCCTCTGTCCCAACTTCGACTTCACACTTTTCGTTTTGATCTGTTCCAAATTCAACTTCACACTTTCATAAAAGGAAAAAGTAACTAAAACATACTAATTTAATTTCAAAATTGTCATCACTTTTTTAACACACATAACATACTTTGTCATTTATTTATTATTATCCAAAAATACCATACTACACCCAAAAGTAAGTTAAAAAATAAATTTTCTTAAATTCCATATCTACCGTAAACGTGAAGATGAATTTGGAACGGAGAGAGTATAAATATAAAGTGTAGCACAATGTTAGAATAGAAATCTGGATCAATCAAATGAGCAGTTTAATAGTTCCACAACCAAAAAACGTGCTCAATGGATAATTTCAAAACACTCACGCGTATTTATATCCAGTCAACATGGTTGATCTTATTAAAATGAGGGAAGTCATGAAACCAACTCACATAATTGACGAATAAAAAGTGATAGCATTATTAACGAAAAATGATACTTAATCGATGAAAAGTGATATTGGTGCAATCATGAACTGTTTCATGAACAATTTATAGTATAATTAAAAAGTGATAACATTTTATATCGAAAGTGATAATAATGTTATCACTTTTTATTCATCTCATATAAGAACTTATATGAGACAATCTCACACAAGTTTTTAGCTTAAAATATACATTTGCGGTTGTTTACACCATCTCAGGTAACATTATTTTCAGGTTTTATTAAATAGTTATCACATTTATTATCACTTTTCATAAAAAAATATTACTCCCTCTGTTATTCTAAAAGAAGTATGTTTACTTTTTTTCACGTAGATTAAAAAAATATAATATTTAATTGGTAGATAAGGAGAAAGATATAATATTTTAATGTATAATGGGTATTTGTATTAGTGTTGTGTGTGGGCCTTATATAGATTTATTAATTGTTTTGCGTGGGTTCCATTTACAAAAAATATATATATATGAAATGCACCCCTTGTATTGAGACGGATTAAAATAAATACATCTCTTTTAGAGGAACGAATCGAGTATCACTTTTTATTCATATTACAAATCATTAACGAAATAATTCACTACATAACTATAATTTTTTATGATAGCAACTTTGGTGGGACTGTCTACCAAATCAAAGGTAGAACCGTCCACTTTTTCTCGCTCATTCCTTTGCTTAGTGTTAAATCAAACTCAATTCAAATCTTTCTTATAAAAGCATCGTAAGCATGAGCTCATGTGTTTTCTTAATCTAATCTATAGTTGTCATTCTCCTAATAATTTATATGATATGTGTTGGAGATATTGGTTTAGAGATTAATACTCAATTTAATTGATTATTTAACAACTAATATGTAAAAGGGAAATTTTCAAATATATAATTTTGGTGTGCTAATAATCTCAAAATCAATTCATGGTGAGTGAGAATTAATGCGCAAGGTTGAAAGGTTGAATGCATTTTAAGTGGGAGTTACTTTTGTTCAAAGTTTTGAAACCCACATAATGGACATTTATGTTACCAACATAAATCAAAGTCATTATGGGATATTAGTGTGGGAATTGAAATTTTCAAGAACTACTTGAGAGCCATTACTAATAGGCTTTATGGAGAATTAAAGTCTAATTTTGACTTTTGACCAAGGTTCAGTCAAGTAAGAACTCAAATGAAGGAGGATCATTTGAGTGGGCAAATTCCATATTATTTTCAATTGAAGATGAGGCCTACATGGTTCATGACACTTAGAAACGTTCAACCTTCAATTAAAGATTCAAAATCGGATGTGTAACGGTTGAGTTCAAACATGGCAGAGTTAAATCTGTTACACAGGTAAGAACTGGTAACTGTCAGCATTTATTAGCCCCATTGAATGCAGCATTAACTTGCTGTAGGAACCTGAAAAGTGAGTGGAATGATGCCTATAAATAGGGCATTCTTCTTTGGTGCTTGGCATCAAAAAATCACATCAAATCACAAAATTATCTCATCTTGATACTTTGAGAGCTCTCCAAAATATTCAAAACTTTTGGGTTTATACATATTGTTGAGTCAGATATTTAGAAAGCAATCATATCATTTCTTATTTTGTGGAGCTCTCGTACGTGGAGTGCAACTCGTACAAGAGACGAAGTCGTTTTACCTTTGGAACAACACGTCGGAACCGTGAGCACTACAGGGACGTGATTATTTTTCGGGTAAAGTCCTGGACTTGACTCATCTTAAATCCTCTCTAATGTTCTTCTTGTTTGTTTTGGAAATACATACAACACTGTTTGTGTAAGAACTGAAAGTTGCTGATTCTGGAATATCAAGTCGGAACTGGATCTCAACTCATTTCGAAGCTCAGATCCAATTTGGAAGTCAACCTATTCGAGAAGATTCGATCATATCTAACAATTTGACGGAGGTCCAAACTCATGTAAGAACTGAAATTGCTCTAGAAAGCTAGTTTTCCTGGAGTTCTTTCATCCAAAGCTGTATTGTGTTCTTTCATTCCTCTATTGTAATTTTTCAGTTCTTTCCACTTCTGTAATTGCATTGTTTGGTGATCTATAAACCCAACAATTGCAAAACAATCAAGGTTACTCAGTACCTATCACTAGACAATGTTGAATGTGGATGGAACATTGTGGGTAAAACTCCAAACCATTGGGAATTAGAACCCGAGAGTTTATCCTCCGTCCGGAATGCCTAGAGCATTTGTTGCTCCGACACCTGGAGAGAAGCCCGAGAAGTTCACAGGAGTTGATTTCAAGAGATGGCAACAAAAAATATTGTTTTATCTCACAACTTTGCACGTGGCTAATTTTCTAAAGAGAAATGCACCTATGGTCGCCTAAGACGACGATAACACTGAAAGACGTGTTGCTTATAATCAATGGAGTCAGGGGGACTTCCTTTCCCATAATTACATACTTGGTGGCCTAAGTGACGCACTTTATGGTGTGTACTGTGGTGTAAAAATATCTAAGGAATTTTGGGATTCTTTAGACAAGAAATACAAGGTTGAAGATGCCGGAACCAAAACGTATGTTGGGGGACAACGTCTCAGCTGTCTTCCAACAAAAGCTACCCAAAAAAATCAAGGATCCTGGCATGTTCGTTGTCCCTTGCAAAATTATAAATTTCAAGGTGGAAAGAGCTCTACTAGACCTTGGAGCTTCCATAAATGTGATGCCATGATCAGTTTTTGAGAAACTAGGCGTGGGAGAATTGAAGAAGACCGAAGTTATCATTCAACTCGCCGATTGGAGTCATGCTTACCCCGACAGGGTCATTGAAGATGTTTTTGTGCAGGTAGACAAACTCATTTTCCCAGCTCATGTTTATGTATTAGAAATGAATGAGTACTCATCAAATTTCACTCCTATCTTATTAGGAAGGCATTTTCTTAATACATCATGTATGAAAATTGATATAAGTGAAGGCACTCTCAAGATTTGACGGGCAAGTTATTGAATTCAATATATATGATGCTATGAAGTTTGTTGAGGATACTAACTCAATTTTTTCTTTGAGTGTTGTTGACCCATTGGAGCAAGAAAGTTTTGAACTAACTTGCAGAGATGAATTAGACACTATCCTGGAACATGGGCTCATGAAAGAAGAGGAAAAATTATGGGATAAGGAATTTTGGTGAATTAATTGAGAGTTTGCATATTTACCCATTTGAAGCAATGAGGTATAATGTGGCCTTTATTAAATTGCCTAACACTTTCCCAAAAATTCTTCCATCTATATATAGTGCAGGCACCACAACTTGAGTTGAAGGCACTCCCTGAACAGTTCAAGTATGTCTACTTGGGCCCAAATAATACACTACACGTTATTATCACGACCAAGTTATCAAAAGAGCAAGAGAGCACATTGATTGAAGTTTTGAAGAAACATAAGGTGGCTATCGATTGGACTGTGGCGGACATAATGGGAATCAGCCCCTCACTTTGTATACAACGCATTCTACTTGAGGATGATGCAAAGCCATCACGAGAGGCTCAACGTCGATTAAACCCACCATTAATGGAAGTCGTGAAGAAAGAATTTGGAAACTTCTTGATGTGGTGATTATTTATCCTATCTCAGATAGCAAGTGGGTTAGCCCAACACAAGTTGTACAAATAAAATCAGGAGTGACTGTGGTTTAGAATGATAAAGGTGACATGGTTCCAACACATGTGCAAACCGGTTGGAGAGTGTGCATAGACTACCGCAAGCTCAATAACATAACTAAAAAGGATTATTTTCCTTTACTATTTATTGATCAAATGTTAGAAAAGCTTGCAGGTTAATCTTTTTATTGTTTTCTTGATGGTTTTTCTGGTTATTTTCAGATTCTCATTGCACTCGAAGATCAAGAGAAAACGACCTTCACATGCCCCTTTGGAACATTTGTATATCGTCGGATGCCATCCGAACTTTGCAACGCACCCGCTACTTTCCAAAGGTGCATGGTAAGTAATTTTTCTGAGTTTGTTGGGAATATAATTGAGGTTTTATGGATGAATTTAGTGTTTGTGGAGGGTCTTTTGATGAGTGTGTTGAGAATCTTGGATTGATTTAGAAACGATGTGTAGAAACAAATCTTATTCTAAATTGGAAAAAATATCACTTTATGGTATAACAAGGTTTTGTTTTAGGACATATAGTTTCTGAAAAAGGAATTGAAGTTGATAAGTTTAAGGTTGATCTTATATCTGCATTGCTTAACCCCACATCCGTGCGGGAAGTTCGTTCTTTTCTTGGACATGCAGGTTTTTATAGAAGGTTTATCAAGGACTTTTCAAAAATAGAAAAGCCTCTTTGTGAACTGCTACAAAAAGATGTTAAATTTAAGGTGAATGATGGTTGCAAGGAAGCCTTTGACAAGTTGAAAGTGTTGTTAACCATACCACCAATAATCCAACCACCAAATTGGAGCTTGCCATTTGAAATAATGAGTGATGTGAGTGACTAAGCCGTAGGAGTGGTGTTGGGCCAGCGAGTAAAAAATGCAGCTCATAAGATTCATTATGTCTAAAAAACCTTGGACAATGCTCAAGCCAACTACTCTACTACAGAAAAATAACTCTTAGCTATTGTCTTTACTTTAGAAAAATTTTGTTCATATTTATTGGGAACTAAAGTGATTGTTTTCTCGAATCATGCAACCTTGCGCCATCTTATGAAGAAAAAGAATCAAATCCTAGGCTAATTCGGTGGATCTTGCTACCCCAAGAATTCGACCTAGAGATCAAAGATAAAATAGACTAGAGAATCTGGTAGCCGACCACCTGAGCCATCTAGTTAGAGAAGATGATTAGCAACCAATACTGGAAAAATTCCCAGACGAATAGCTGCTAGCGAAGTTCTACAAATTTTGAAAAATGCCGCAGCACTGACACTGAACTCTTCAGTGTCAAAAGACTTTATTCCATGGTTCACTCATTTCTTGAATTTTCTGGTTGCTCGTGTGTTTCCAGAAGATATGAGTAAGGCACATCGTGATAAGCTCCGTAGTGATGCCAAATAATACATGTGGGATGACCCATACTTGTGGAAGCGTTGCTCCGACCAAGTGATACGAAGGTGCGTACCTAATATTGAATTTAATTCAATTTTCACCTTTTTTAATAGTCATGAGTGTGGGGGTCATTTTGGTTTTAAAAGGACTACTTTTAAAGTGATTGAATGTGGATTTTATTGGCCAACATTGATTAAGGATTCATATGATTTTTGCAAGTCCTGATATAGATGTTAACGTGTAGGAAATATTTCCCAAAGAAATGAAATGCTCCAAACTCCTATAATTGTTTGCGAAATCTTTGATGTGTGGGAAAGAGATTTTATGGGACCTTTTCCTTCATTGTTTGGTCATGCTTACATTTTACTTGCTGTTGATTATGTTTCCAAGTGGGTAGTGAAAGACACTCGGACTAATGATTCAAAAGTGGTTGCAGTCTTCTTATGCTCTAACATTTTTCACAGGTTTGGAATTCCTAAGGCTATCATCAATGATAAGGGCATACATTTTTGCCACCGGACTATGGAAACATTATTGCGCAAGTACTCAGTGTTAAAAAATTCCCAGACGAAAAGCTACTAGCGAAGTTCTACAAATTTCGAAAAATGCAGCAGCACTGACACTAAACTCTTCAGTGTCAGAAGACTTTGTTCCATGGTTCACTGATTTCTTGAATTTTCTGGTTGCTCGTGTGTTTCTAGAAGATATGAGTAAAGCTCAGGGTGATAAGCTCCGTAGTGATGCCAAATATTACATGTGGGATGACCCATACTTGTGGAAACGTTGCTCCGACCAAGTGATACGAAGGTGCGTACCTAATGTTGAATTTAATTCAATTTTCACCTTTTTTCATAGTCATGAGTGTGGGGGTCATTTTGGTTCTAAAGGACTACTTTTACAGTAATTGAATGTGGATTTTATTGGCCAACATTGATTAAGGATGCATATGATTTTTGCAAGTCCTGATATAGATGTTAACGTGTAGGAAATATTTCCGAAAGAAATGAAATGCTCCAAACTCCTATAATTGTTTGCGAAATCTTTGATGTGTGGGGAAGGGATTTTATGGGACCTTTTCTTTCATTGTTTGGTCATGCTTACATTTTACTTGCTGTTGATTATGTTTCCAAGTGGGTAGCGAAAGCCACCCGGACTAATGATTCAAAAGTGGTTGCAGCCTTCCTATGCTCTAACATTTTTTACAAGTTTAGAATTCCTAAGGCCATCATCAGTGATAAGGGCACACATTTTTGTAACCGGACTGTGGAAGGATTATTGCGCAAGTACTCAGTGTTGCATAAAACCTCCACACCTTACCACCCTTAAACGAGTGGCCATGCAGAGGCATCAAATCAAGAGATTAAAGGAGTCTTAGAAAAGATGGTTAATCTGTCTAGAAAAGATTGGAGCTCACAATTGAAGGATGCACTATGGGCCTATTGACTGCCTACAAAACACCAATTGGCATGTCCCCGTATCAGATTGTCATTGGAAAGCCATGTCACTTACTTGTGGAGCTTCAACATAAGGCTTGGTGGGCAGTCCAAAAGAGTAATATAGATCATGAGGAAGCCAGAGTGCAAAGAAAATTCCAATTACAAGTGTTAGAGAAATTGAGGAACGAGATCTATGAAAACTTAATGATCTATAAGACTATAAAGCTAAGGCAAAAGCATTCCATGATGTAAAAATTTCACGAAAAAATTTTAGCATTGGGTAAAAAGTTTTACTTTACCACTCGAAGCTTAAATTATTTCCGGGTAAGTTGCGTTCTCGCTGGATTTGTCCATTTGTTATAACCTAAATTTTTTTTATGGTGCAGTTGAAATACAGAGCTTAAATTCAGAAAAAGTTTCAAGGTTAACGGACACCAACTCAAAGAAGACCATGAAGGATTCCACATTGTTGAAGTTGATCGGGTGGAGTTGGAAGAAGTTTCTTATAAATAGAGAAAGAACATCACACCTAAGATGAGCCAACGACAATAAAAAAAGGCGCTAATTGGGAGGCAACCCAATTTTATTTTTTTTTTATTTTTAATAATTTTTCTAATTGATTTTATTTAACTGCCTATTGTGATTTGCAGAAGCAGAGTGGAATAAGTCAATTGCAGGGAACATTTGGGCTTTAGTAATTTCTTTTTTTTTAAAATATATATATACATGGGCCATTTAATTAATTTTTGTTCAATTTCACAAGTTTTATTCTATTTGGGCCCAATCTAATTCCTTGTGAAATTATTTTGTAGGTACAATATTCCATTTGGGCCAAGCTCCCTAGCCCACACCATTTTTTTGTTCAAAAGAGAAATGGCCCAATCCATGGAATAAATAAACTCCATTCCAATCCCTAATCTACATAAAATTGGAAGGCTTGAACAATCATTCCCATCGCTCATCAATTGGGAACCACTCTCATCATATCAAACCTCAAGATTTTGAAAGCTCGCTCACCACCATCAAATTTCTCTCAACTCTTTCGCTTCACTCTTTTCATCATCGTCGTACAACATTCCAATTTACCCCGGTGAACATGCACTCTAGTTCACGTGCAAGAAAGGCAGAAGGGCACTGACGAGCGCATGGAAGAAGAAGCAGAACCATCCGGGGTCGTCGTCGTGTTTCGAGAAGTCAATCTTCCTGACCAACCCGCTGCCACCGCTACCCATAGCGATTCCAGTGACCAACCGAACGTGGATGAACAACTTCCAGCACTGGAAATAGCCACCAAAAGAGAGGCTCAACTACCGCGCCGCTCTCGCCCTGTGTTCTTCTACCCAAATCGACACTCCATCTCAATGTCGGGCCCTGCTCAAGTTGCAGAATATAAGAGGTTAGTGCCTAGGAAAATCAAAGATACCTCCTCAACTATTTAGGCCTGCATGATTGATGTCTTTAGAATGATAGATATGTTGGGGTTAAGGACTAAGTGGGATTATCCAATTTTTGAGGACTTAATCTATGAATTTTTTAGTGTGCTGGAAAGGACTATTGATGGAGTGAAATTCCGACCGGGGTGTGCCATTTAGGTAGTCAGTTGAGCAGTTGATACTATCTCTTGGGGTGCCACCTATGGAGTACACAGAAGAGAAATTTAGACCGGACTGGAGCCCAAGTGGAGGGAGATGGAGGGAGATCTCTTGGGGTGCTACTTGACTCTTTCACCTCAAGGCCACGGAATTGCAGTCCACTTGTCAACAAGAAATCTTATAAGAGGAACATAACAGTGGGTGGACTAGTGACAACCATAGCTAGAGTTAAGTTGCAGGGGTGGATATGGCGGGTTGAGAGGACCATTTCACTATGTAGATGCTGAGCTCAAATGAGCGTTCTTAGAGAGGATCATGGACTTATATATGGATGGTCACTGGAAATGATAAATTAGCACCGCCAAATCCGACCTTCACCACCATTGAGTTTCCAAAAAACATCCAGATGCAACTTGATGAAGCCTACGTTCCCAGTTCCCACTCTGCCAAGAGCTCAACCTACGGGATTTGGACATCTCGAAGAAGCTTTCATAGTGCCAATATGGAGAGGTATGAAGCAAATCAGTGCACACTAATGAATCAAATGCATGAGGTTCTAAGGGAGTTGAGAGAGCATGAACAAGATCCATGAAATTAATCATGTACACTCTATCTACTTTTTTTTCTTTAATTTTTTCCAAACTATATTTCGTTTTGCTTGGGGGCAAGAAAAAGTCTAAGTGTGGGGAAGATTTTAAATGATAAGTGGATTGGAACAGATTGTATGTGCTTAATTGATTTTCTTCTTTTCCTCTTATTTGCTGTAAATTCTTCTTTATGGAATCTAATTTTTTATTGTCTTGTTGTTGCTATTTTTGTTGAGTAGTGTTGAAATTTTTAGAGTCTTTGTTTGTTGATGGTGTTGGAAGACAAAAATTAGTGAATTAATTCTTGGTGTAGTGTGAGTGATAGCACAACAAAGGGGATAACATTGATACATAAAAAATATTGTTTTGTGGATTTCTTTTGCAAAATTTTTGTGATATAAATGACTGAAATTTTTTCAGATTTCGTGACAAATTAAACCTTTTTTGTGAGCTTTTGAGACTAAAAGAGCAATTACATCTATAAGTGCTATTCTCTTTTGCTTGAGTGTATTGAGCTTGATTGGATCGTTCTAAAACTTCCTCCTCTAATGCATTTTAAGATCATACATTTGAGCGTGTGCAATAAAATGATAAGGACATTTAGGGATTACCACTTTGTCTCAAATTCATTCACCTACCCAATTATACTTAACTTTAAGAAAGCCAAGTTGAGTCTAGCCTTTCATTTGTTGAATGAGCTTTTGAAGTAGAAAATTAGAAAATTAGAGACAACAAAGTTTTCAATTTTCACTCTACCTGAAAAGTGTTATTATACTCATTTACTCCACAAGTTTGATGTCTCTAATTTTCTGATTTCAGCCATCCTTGGTGGAGTAAGTTTGATGTCTCTAATTTTCTACTTCATAAGCTCATTCAACAAATGAAAGGTTAGGCTCAACTTGACTTTCCTAAAGTTAAGTATAATTGGGTAAGTGAATGAATATAAGCCAAAGTGGTTATGCCAAAATGTCCTTATCATTTTTTTGCACACACTCAAATGTATGATCTTAAAATGCATTAAGGGAGAAAATTCTTGAATGATCCAATCAAGTTCAATACACTCAAGAAAAGGAGAATAGAGCTTATATATGTAACTGCTCATTTTAGGCTCAAAAGTTCACGAAAAAAGGCTTAATTTGCTAAGAAATCTGAAAATTTTTCAGCCACTGATATCATAAAAATTTTGCAAAAGAAATCCCAAAACATCAGTTTTAATGCATCAATGCTATCCCTCTTAGTCGTGTAATCACTCCCACTACACCAAAAAATAATTCTCTAATTTTGGTCTTCGAACACCATCACTTCTATCACTAGACAGCATCAACAAACAAAGATAATCCAAATTCAAATATGAAACCCCAAACATCCAATTTACTCCAAAATTTCAATACTACTTAACAAAAACAGCAACAACAAGACAATAGAAAATCAGCTTCCATAAAGAAGAATTTACAGCAAATAAGAGGAAAAGAAGAAAACCAACTAAGCACATACAATCTGTTCCAATCCTCTTATCATTTAAAATCCCCACACCTAGACTCTTGCTTGTCCCAAGCAAAACGAAATATAGTATGGAAGAAATTAAAACAAAAAAAGTGGATAGAGTGCACCTAATTAATTTCGTGGACCTTGTTTATGCTCTCTCAATTTCCTTAGAACCTCAGGCATTTGATTCATTAGTTTGCGTTGATTTACTTCATACCTCTCAATCCGTGCTTTGAAAGCTCCTTCTAGATGTCCAAAACCAGTAAGTTGAGCTCTTGGCAGGGTGGGAATTGGGATCATAGGCCATTCATTAAGTTGCATCTGGATGTTTCTTGGAAACTCAATGGTGGTGAGGTCGGATTTGGTAGTGCTAATTCTTTATTTTCCGTGAACATCCATTTATAAGTGCCATGATCCTCTCTAAGAACGCCCATTCGCGTTAAGAGCTCAGCATCTACATAGTGAACTGGTCCCCTAGGTAATCGACCCGCCATATCCACCCCTGCAACTCTAGCTATGGCAGTCACTAATCTACCCATTGTTATGTTCCCCTTTTTCTCTTTGACGTTGATCAAATGGTTGATCATCATCTGCACAATCCGAAGTGGTTTCCTATGAAGCATGGCATCTATCAACCTCAACTCTTTCCACTCCATATTTTTGTTGGTTTCTCTAGCAAAGACACAACTAGACAATAGCCTCTGTACGCATCTAATGCATGGGTTACGAATGAAACTTCCTTTTACACTGTTCAGTCTATATTCATTCTGCCCTAGGGTGATCTCCCTCCACAAGGGCTCCGGTCTAAATTCCTCTTCTATGTACTACAGTTGGTACCCTGGAAATAGCATCAACTGACCACCTAAATGGCACACCCAGTCGGAATTTCATTCCATCAGCAGTCATTTTCAACGCACTAAAAATTCATAGGTTAAGTCCTAAAAAATAGGACAATCCCCCCTCACTAAGTGCCTTAACCCTAATATATTTATCATTCTAAAGACATCATCATGCAGGCCCAAAGATTTAAGGAGTACCGTATAAACATAGTAGGTATCTTTGATTTTCCTCGACACTAACCTCTTGTATTCTGCAACTTGAGCAGGGCCCGACATTAAGGTGAAGTGTCGATTTGGGTAGAAGAATACAGGGCGAGAGCAGCGGGGTGGTGAAGCCTCTATTTCGGCAGCTGCTTCCATTGCTGGAATTTATTCATCAGCATCCGGGTGTTCACCAAAATCGCTATGGGCACTAGTGGCAGCGGGCTCGTCGGGAACATCAAATTCGCGAAACACGACGACGGCCCCGTATGGTTCCACTTCTTCTTCCATGAAGTGCCCTTCTGCTTCTTTCTTGTGCGTGTACTAGAGATTTAGTGGATTGAAACAGATTCTATGTGCTTAGTTGATTTTTTTTTCCTCTTATTTGTTGTAAATTCTTCTTTATGGAAGTTGATTTCCTGTTGTCTTCTTGTTGTTGTTTTTGCTGAGTTATGATAAAATATTTGGAGCAAATTGGATGTTTGGGGTTTCATGTTGGAACTTGGATTTTCTTTGTTTGTTGATGTTGTCTAGTGATTGAAGTGATATGTTGGAAGACAAAAATTAGAGAATTAATTCTTGGTGTAGTGGAAGTGATAACACGACTAAGGGGATAACATTGATGCATAAAAACTCATATTTCTTTTGGTGGATTTATTTTGGTGGATAACATTGGTGTAGAGAATTAATTTTTGGTGGATTTATTTTGCAAAATTTTTGTGATATAAGTGGTTGAAAATTTTTCAGATTTCGTGGCAATTTAAACCTTTTTAATGAGTTTTTGAGCCTAAAAAAAGCAGTTACATCTATAAGCTCTATTCTCCTTTGCTTGAGAGTATTAAACATGATTGGATCATTCTAGAACTTACTCCTTTAATGCATTTTAAGATCACCCATTTTAGTGTGTTCAATAAAATTAATAAGAGCATTTTGGCATAACTACTTTGGCTTATATTCACCTACCCGATATTACTTAACTTTAGAAAAACCAAGTTGAGCCTAGCCTTTCATTTGTTGAATGAGCTTATCAAGTAGTCATATCTCATTCCTTCTTTATCTCCTCCATTTGAACTCCTTACTATTTTGCAAATTGTGGAATTTATTGGAAATATTTTGTGGTTGATTGATGGTGAAGGGGGTTGTAAAAAAAATATGGAGAAGAAGAAAAAAAAAGAATGAATGATGGGGAAATTGAAAAAAAAAATGGTTGTAAGTAGAAAAAAATAAATAAAATAAATATGGAGGTGAAAAATGAAAAAGATGCATAATATGTTAATTTTGCAGAATTGCTTTCTGATAGAAAGGACACTGAATCCTTTAGTGACTTTCCTGCTGTTTGAAAAAATGAAAATGAGCAGGTGTGGGGGGATTTGTTGGTAAAAATCATAGTTGCTTAAAAGAAAATGAAAAAGGGTATGTGGAGAAAAATGAGAATGATATATGTATTGCTTTAAGGAAAGCTTTATGACTTAAATAATTTGCAAAGTGGTATATTTTGTCATTCATACCCTTCTTATCCTACCTTATCCTTAAGCACTATTACAACCAATTGAAAACCCCGTTGATTATTGTACATGACTCATTGAAATTGGTGGAGATTTGATTTGGGAGCAAGTTTAAGGTAATGACCTATCTTGTTCAATTTTCGAGAGATATTGTGACCCACTTATACACTTGAGTGATTTTGAAATGAACCTTGCGAGGCCATGAAACTTTGGAAATTTTGATTGTATGAAAGTTGCAAGTTTTGGCAAAAAGTCCTCTTCACTTAATTTCAAATGCTCAATTGTTACTCTTCCTGAAATGTGTTGTCATACTCATTTACTCCATAGGTTTGATGTCTCTAATTCCCGCCATCCTTGGTATATTTGTTTGAGGACAAGCATAGGGTTAATGTGATAAGTAGTAATCTGCCATTATTATTTTAAGTCAAATCTTGACTATTTGAGTGAATGGTTTATGTGTCTCTTGCATTCTAATTACGACTTATTTTATCTCTTGTGCACATTTACTTTAATGAGCCAATTTGTGTTTAAATAGGTTAGAATTGAAGGAGTTCCGTTGAGCAGAGTTAATGGGTAGATTCTAAATCAAGCCCAACTATTACATTCCTCAAAAATTGGTTGTGGTTACAAATGCCTTTATGATCAGAATATTGGATTTGACATTGCAAGTAAAGATTCAAGGGATCAAAACTTACCAAATAAGGAATAGAGAAAAAAAAGGAAAGTAAAAAAATTGAATTAAAAAGGGCAGATTGAAGGCTTTGGGACCACAACACACCAATACATGGGAAGCAGATTGGAAGAAGAAGAGAACTAATAGCCTGAAGTTGGAGGAGAACATCGGACAAAAATTCGGTTTTGTATATTTTAATTTGATTTCGTTACGAATTTTATGAGCTAAGTCTCCTTTCTGATTCAGGGAATTTGTGAACCTCCCGTATACTTTATAGTTATAGGAGATTTTAATTAATATGTTGATAATTTTATCTTATGAATAACTTTATTATGATTTAGGAATGTGTAATTGTTGAGATAGATTGGTCATCTATGTTGTCTTTTCCATAATCAATTATCAATTTGCATTTTTATGATCCGTAATTGTCATAATCTTGTAAATCGAGTGGCAAAGTAAGGGAGTACCTCTAGAATTCATAGGGTCTTGGTTATATGATTCACTATCCCCGTTTTCATAGTCTTATAATCCTGATTTTTCGTGTGTAATGCTTCGTCTAATTCGAACATCTTTAGGTCGCTAGGTGAGTAAGATAATTTAGTGCTCGTACCCTAAATTATTTAACATAGGGAAATTTTCGGGTTGGTAGGTCGTACCGTCAACCTAGGGGTTTGAAGTAATCTCGTGTTGATTTTATTTCCTATAGAATAATTTGTTTTAATATATGGGGAGGGGATCAATTCATTGGGTCAGGTTTGTTTAACATTTGTTCAAACCTTAATTTTAATTTTTTTGGATTTTTGAATCATTGAATGCTAAAACAATTGTCATTTTATTATTTGCATAAATTTAGTTTAAATTCACCAAGCAAAACCCCCCTTATTTTATTTTATTTGCTCCAAATCAAACATTCTAGTTTAATTAAATTTCAATTCACTCCATTGGGTTCGACACGTACTCACTTTTAAACTTTCGTTGGATTGTGTCGGTTGTTTATAAATATTACTCCATCCGTCCCACGTATTTTTACTCACTTTCCATTTTGGGGTGTCCCACGTATTTTTACCCATTCCATTTTTGGCAAAAATACATAATATTTTATTACCTATTTTTTACAATCCCAACAACTTTAATTACTTTTTTACACTTTATTCATCATTCCCAATAACTTTATTCACTTTTTCTTTTTAAATTACTAATTTATCCCTACTTTCTCTTACATTATATATTAAAAAATAAAACGCCTTAATCTCCGTGCTCGTACAAACGGGTAAAAATACCCGGGACGGAGAGAGTAATATTTTGTGGGCCGATGATAGCCTATCAAATTTTGGCACCGTTGCCGATTGTAAATCAGCGAAAACATTAAATTAAAGATACTGTTGTAAACATTAGATTTTGTGGACAGGTTCCACACAAATTATATCCATTGATATTTATCTTCACGTATTAAAGCCGTAAGAGGATTTCACATTAAAATTAATAAACTCTAGATCACCTTTTCAGCTCTTGTCCTGTCTCCTAATTAAACTAGTTTCTTAACGGCTTTTCCATTCAATTAAATAACTAAACAATTTTTTACGTCTCTCAATGCTCCTCGATTCTCTTGTTACATCTGAAGGCAAAAAATTTAAATTGGATCACATTTACCATTTGGCTAATAAACTTAGTATGATTAAGAGTTTTAAACCGTTAAGAGTAAAATAGAAATTTTAAGTCAAATGTACTTTAAATCCAGTGAAAAATAAAATAGTAATAAGATTTAAAGCGCAAGGGTGAAATAGAAATGTTAAACCAGATATACTTTAACTGCAGCAAGAGTAAAATAGTAATGTTGGCAAGATTATAAGAGAGTATTTGATTTATTAAGATTATTGAGTGAGTTAATAAAGTTTGTATAAACAAGGTAATTGCCCAATTCTTTATTAGTCTCACATGATATTATAACCTACCTCCCCACTTAAGTTGTAATCAATAGTGCCCCTTGTTTTTAAATTATGGGCTTATAAGAAAATAAAATCGCTGCAGTACAATTAGTGTGTAAACTCTCTTATTTTTAGTACATTTTAAAGGCCAAAATAGTGTTAAGAACCAAATCTCCCTAATAATATTGTTAAACCAGATGTATGTATGCATAATTTAAGTACACTTGAATTAAAACTTAGATGTATGCATAATTGAAGTACACTTGAATTTAAAACTTAGATGTACGCATAATTTTAAGTACACTTGAACTTTAAACTTAGCCATAAATATGATAGGATCAAAACATTAACATAAATTAAATATGTCGGCATTCATAATCATCAAATTCAAACATGCATGGCAACGACTCATTTGAGACGAATAACATAATCATGATTTAAAAACAACGAAAGATCGGAATTGCAGAAAAATTTATCTATATTTGCATGGCTGTGTGTACAAAGCATAGTGATAGAAGTGGATATAAACCCATTAAATGGCAGGGTAGATTCTATACAAGAATTGGATTATTAACTTGGATTAAAAAGAACAACTCAAACAAACTCTCTTACACTTTTGCTGAAGCTGCCTGTACCTCCTACAAACTTCGACAAGGCTCTTTCAGGCAAAATCCGATTTTCCCGTGTGATTGTCTGGACGAACATTAGCTCTACATTCATCACATGAATGCATGTATTTACGTGTCCAAACAGTTTCCAATGACAACCCTTAGATATTATTTAGTGGTAGGCTATCTTCATCTTCGTCGTCATTTTGTGGTTGAAAACATTCCCGGGGATTGGCATAAAAATAATCTTCTTCTTTTGGTCGATCTGGAAACACCAACCTCTTAGTTGGGTTTCCCAGGCGCTCGGCATGAGCATCTTTCACCGCACTGGAGAACTGATCCCATGTTATTGAGCCAGTATTATACTTGTCTATCAACCCAACTAGCAACCTACGGTCAAGCAAAATGGTTTTCTTGTATCCAAGATATCTGCAAGCAAGACAAGCAGGTGAATTTTCGTTTTAAAGGCTTCACATTAATATATGCTGATTGTGGGGATTGTGATCATATTTGATTTAATAACTACTGTGGTTAATCATTGAAGAGGATCCAAGTCCATTGAATAGGTATTTTAATCTTTAATTCAAGTGTCATTCTCACTTTGTTTATTTGCATTATCTTAACCATAAATAGCATGACGTTGGAATACAAATACATAAATGAACATGATCCAATTTCAGATCACACTTTAATTTTATTGTTCTTAAATCACATGCTCGGTTGGAGTTTATGGGGGCAGAAAATTCATCACATTCAATACCTGCGATGTCCTTCAACAACTTTAGCCATGTTTCCATCATATGTGGGAGCAAAGATATCACTCTCCAGTGAAACAAGGTAATCGAGAGCAGCCATTTGTGATGAATGATTCTGGAAAAACCTAAGGTCCGAAGGCTCCAACAATGTTTCCTTCCTCACCTGTCATACATAACCAGGAGGACAATTAATAGATATAAAACTGATACACACACTTAAAAATTAATGCTACAGAAGCTGGATTATATACTTACCAAATTTGGATATGATGCTGTAAGACTAGATAGTCTTCGTTCTCCACCATAAATTTCTCCAGCCGCTATGTAAACCTGGATAGTGCGATCAATATCCATTGCCCGCAATGTGAGAGCAGTTTCCTCTGGTGTCAATGGACATAGGCCTTCTTTCCTTTTCGTATCAGAATCTATAATCTTTTCCTTCCACCAAGGGTAAGCATATCTGAAATGAATTGTAAGTCAGATTAAGAATAACAGAACTCCGATAACTAGCACACACATTACTGAAAAAGAGAATTACCTCATTCGTGTTAGCTCGTCCACTTCCTCTGCATTGCACCCTTGCGTACAGCCAGAAAAAGCTAACATGTCCATTTCATATCTCAGATGAAGAACTATGAATGGACCATTTTTCCTTAGAATTTTGATAACCTTTCTACCCAATTCTTCTATCTGAGGAGTAAACTTTAGAGCACTAAAATTTACTCTGCAACGGAGCCTTTGAAGGTCCATGGGTTGATCGTTATTGGCAAGTCGAGCATCTGTTCTGTTCAAATGGACAACTTTATATTTCTGAATCAGAGGAAGAATCTGCATTGAAATATGAATAAAAATCATAAGGCACATATACTAATAACATAACTGGGTGTCATCTTTAACAAATGGAGTTTCATTTCATGTTCCAATGCTTTTAATATAATCCATGAGTGATGAGTTTATTATGAAGTCATGTAATACAAATCATATGGTAGTTGTTCAAGAATATGAGATGAAAAACACTGAAAGTGGATAGAGGGCTCTAAACAAACATCAGATTTTTCCTGACCTGATTCTGATAGTAAGAGATATCAGACCAACTAATAGGGGGCATGGTATAGATCATCCCTAGCTCTACCCTCCTCTTAACCCTTGGAGGAAGCTCCTTTAGTATCCGAACTTCATCTCTTAATGATGTAATAAAATGATCAACATCAAATATATCTTGGAACTCACTGCAAACATAAAAAACAATTCTCCTCAGGCTGGAAAAATGGGAAGATTTCATCACAACTTATTAATGAAGCATGATAAATCAATCTTTATGTGTCACCGGACAGACCTAGGATCATTCCAAAATGAGGTCTTGTCAAGTTCTGGAACTATCAATGTAACATTCAGGAATCTCGCAATCGCAACCATGTCACATATCTGGGGCGAAAAGATAAGTCAGATCATTAGATAGAAAAGAAAACTTAGAGATATAAATATTTTGAAAAATGTAATGTGCATATAATCATTAAAAAAACCCACCGCAGCCCGCATTTGATTAAGCCCTCCATTGCAAGAAACCATGAGATAACCATTGTTCTTATAAACCCCTATTGAGAACAAATGATTCAGATCACAAGTTAAATAAGCAGCGCAAAAGCTACAGAGAAGAATTCAAGAAACCATATGATAGAAGCTCACCATTACAAATTGTCATACAGATGATTAGATAAACTAAAACTATTTCAATAAATAAATAACAGAACCAAATAAGGCAGCAGACTATCTCTACAAACATCACTCTTGAAAATCAGTTATTGAATATTTTATTTCCTGAAGTTTGTCACCTAATCAAGTTGAAAAAACAATCCTTCATGAAAATATGCCTGTTCAACTAACCAGAAAAACATTTTAAAACAGCAAAAATATTACTATTAAATATCATAGTTCCTCAACCATCAAAATTTCACCCACAATGGACAAAACCCTCAACTAATATAGGAAGATGATCAAGAAACACAACCCACAGACATTCACATCCCAAGCCCCATATATAGTCAAGAAACCGACATCTAACAAGCTGCATCCAATTCAAACATTCAAATCCACTACATTAAAATTTCACCTAGTATGTAGAAAGGATGAGATAAAACTCATAAATGCACCATAGGGTTAGTACTCACTCTTGGGTGGAAGAACTCTGACAATGTGTTCAGGGGATGACTGAACATCCAATGCAACCAAGCCAGAGGTGGTGGTGGAGGAGGAGGCCGCCGCCGCCGCAGATTCTTGGGAAAAGCAAGAGGGCCAACCCTTTAAAACCCGAAGGCCCCTCGTCTCACTCAATGCAGTCAACTGAACTAAACAGGTCCACAGCAAAACTGAGGTAGTAGCTCTAATCATCCAAAGTTTCATTCTCGATCGCGATACCATTCCACTATTCCTCAGCTTCTCCAATCGTTCCCCCCCAAACGACGCCGTTTTTAGCCCCATTATCCCCCACCTTCGCCTTCTATTGCTCCCCTCACAGTCTTTTATTCTACACATGCCCACAAACCCATAAAATCCGTCACTCAAACAGCTCTTCTCCACTCGGGCTACAACAATCAGTTGATCTCAACACAATTTCACACAATGGGAGTTGAGAAGAATTGAAAATGTGGGACGCAATCGAACCAAAAGTTAATTGCAAATCTCAGCGTGCAGCGAGACGAAATTGCTTGCAGATTCAAGCTGAGATTCTTTCTCCCGACGAAATTGCTTACATTACAGGCACATTAGTGAAGCGTAACAGAAAAGGAAGGTCGATCTTACTCCTCACCGATCTCAGGTGAAGTAACCAGGAGGTGCCGCCAAATAAATAAGAAGGTTCACCGGAATAATCAGCGTCGGGATCCGGCGAAATCCGTTTATACTAGAGGCTCACCGGAGCAAGCGGCAGCTGAAGGCAAGCTCCCCAGGAAGGGAATGAGGGGGAGGAGAGAGAAAAGCGCGTCGGTGTGAGTGGGAAGGAAGGGAGATGAAAGAAAGGGTGCGTGCGTGCGTGCGTGTGCGTGTGTGTGTGTGTGGTGCAGAATACGCACAAATCAAAGAAAAGAGAAAAATGTTGTCGCGGTGAATCAATGTTGTATAATGTATGTGATTGAAAAGCATTAAGCATGCCCCATCAAATTTTTTTTTTTTTTTTTTTTGGATATCGTGGTTCCGGGCTTACGCCCGACTAGTCCTCGAGGAAACAGTCCCGGCCCCTTAGAACTGCCTCCAGGTAAACCGCGGTAACCACCGATCCTCCACCGAGTTTCAGCCTCATCCTCCACCGAGTTTCAGCCTCCCACACTGCCGCTTGTAGCCTCAATATTAATTGTTCCATCATTGCGCTCCGGGAGCCTTGAACCTTTCAATCAGGGGTCACCTCAATGTTGACTCCTCAACCACTGGGCCAACACATCATTGGTATGCCCATCCCTTTTACCCTCAGCTCAATGTTCTACCCGCCTCTCTCAGTTACTCCAAGTTTTTATTTAGTGCGGTGGCGTACCACATAACACTTCATACATTTATTTATATACTCTACATTAACAAATATTATTATTATTTAATGTATTGTCAGTAATTGTAATAATTCGTGTGTGAGCCTTATATTTTAATAGTATTAGTGGGTGTATGCAGATCATGTGTGTAAAAATATGAAATGAGACCCTTTAAGCGGGACGACGAAAATGAAAAAATTGACACTTTAATTTTATTAATTAAAAGGTAAATGAAAAAGAAAGGGGATACAGAAAGGAAAATTAGAAGATGATCAACTAAATGATCACTCAAGGAGCCAAACGGGTGGCTAAAATAGGACCAAACAGGTGGCCACAATAAAAGTAAAGGTCAAACAGTCGATATATATGTATATATATTCATTCATTCCAAGTACACTCTTCATTTTTACTATAAATATGGAGTTTCAGAGTAGTTGGTTTTTTTTTTGTTTTTTTTTTAACATTTGAGAATTATATAATTATTTATTTTAAAATAAATAAATGATATATTGGTGTCCAAACTTTTTTTCTCTTATAAGGAAATGTTTGATTTTGGTTTAATCTTCCGGTTTTAGATTTAATAAATCTCCTTAAATCTACTTTATGAGCGACTATTTGCACCCCCGAACTTACTGAACAAACCCCAAAAACATTTTAATTAATTTTTTAAAAATTAATAAGACTAAAATACCCTTATTACTAAATATACCCCAAAATTATTATTCATCCCCTAAATAAATCATCCCATTCTTTTCCCTTCCCAATACGCCGCCTTGTCGTATGCCACCACCTCCACCTCCCGGAAAACCATATTGTTTTTTGTGGGATAAATCATCCCAAAAGCAATTTCTCTAATCGACCCAAGGTTGAAGGCAAAGGCCCAATTATTTTATTCATTCTCAAATCAAGAACAACCAAGCTCTGGAGGTTCATTAGTTCAGAGGGAATGAAACCGGAGATTTCATAATTTTTGGGAATATCAAGCACCTGCAATTTGGTGAGTTTTGTCAGTGAAGGAGGCAATTCATCACTGAGTATATTCATGGATAATTTGAGAAGAGTCATTGGAAAAGGTTTCCTATTTGTGACGGAATGACAATGTAGGTGAGGTAATTATGAGAAAGGTCAAGAACCTCCAATCTGGTGAGATGTGACAGTGAAGAAGGCACAAGACCTGAGAGACTATTATAGGACAAATTGAGATGAATTAGAGTGGGAAGGTGTCCTATTTGATGCGAAATTGTACCATTGATGCCGAAATTGTTGGAAATGTGAAGCACCTTCAAATTGGTGAGATTTGCGAGTGAAGGAGGGCAACCCACCCAAGAGATCATTATCAGAGAAAATGAGATGAGTAAGATTAGATAGCTTACCTATCCCCCATGGGATTCCTCCATAGAGCCAATCGCCGACGAGATTGAGTGATGATTTATTTTGGGGTATGAAAAGTAATTTTGGGGTATATTTAACAATAAGGGTATTTTAGTCTTATTAATTTTAAAAAAATTAATTAAAATATTTTTGGGGTTTATTCAGTAAGTTTGGAGGTGCAAATAGTCGCCCCCATCTACTTTATTTACACCTACAAACCCTATTAACATTTACCTACCCCTACTATACATTATCTCTCCTCCATTAATTTTTTTTTCTTTCTCTCCCCTCCTTTTATCTCTTCTCTCACCTTAATTAATACTTGATTTGACATAAAATTTAAACATACCCTACTTAAATCTAAAACACACGTAACAAACATAGGATAACATTATTCACTGGTTTATTAAATTACTTTAAACCCAAAACAAACATCCCCTCTTATAAAGGTTTATCACTCATAAGTGTAAGAAATCTATAACAGTCCAAGTATGATCAAATTTATATATCGAACCCTTGGGAGTAGTAGACAAGTTACTCAAGCTATGATTTTATTCGATTTAAAAGGAATTTCAAAATTTGGGTTTGTAAATTAATTTGGGTTTTGAAAACCAAATGAATAGTAATAATATATGTTTGTTCTGAATTTTTTGTTAGAATAACTTTCAATTTTGTGTAAAATCAATCTGTGACAGATTAGTCCTAATGTGTAAGCTTAAAATATCTTGTATTTATATAGATTATATGTAGGTGTGGTTTAAAAAATCTAGTTTTTCAAAACTCAAACCGAAACAATATTAGATTTTCAAAATCAAAATCTAAACTTTAAAACTGTAACCACAAATAGCATATGATTTTGCACCACTTTTATTAAACAACCAGAATTTGAGTTAAAAATTAATTAACTACTCCTTCCGTCCTGGGCAAAGGTAATCGTTTACTTTTTGCACGTGAATTAAGAAGTATTATTATTTTATGTATATTGGGTAGTTGTATTAGAGGGACGTGATGGGTAGTGGTGGGCCCTTTTTACTAAAAGGGGAAAATGAAAACCTTTGAATGGGACGCCCAATATAGTAAAATGGGAACCTCTCGGCGGGACTGAGAGAGTACTAAATAACTGGATTTAGATTAAAATAAAATAAGGAACAACTCAAAAAATATCAAGCAAATGTTTCAAGAGAGAAGTCAAGATAGTTTCAAAAAAATCCAGTTTCAACCAGTTAAGCTACTCAG
This sequence comes from Pogostemon cablin, assembly GCA_023678885.1. Taxonomy (NCBI): domain Eukaryota; kingdom Viridiplantae; phylum Streptophyta; class Magnoliopsida; order Lamiales; family Lamiaceae; genus Pogostemon; species Pogostemon cablin. The sequence goes on along the minus strand of CM042964.1, from coordinate 14,546,468 downwards.
ATAGATATATTAAGCTACTCAGGTCAATGATCGCAATTTTCTTTCACCCTCAAGTGTAAGGGATCGATTGTAGCGCGTGTGACCAAGTGAAATTATCGTTCCCACGAGATAGTTATAAATTTAATAAGTGATTCTATATGATAATTCAAATGCAAGACAAATCTGGGGGTTTTTTAAAGGATAATTATTAAACTAATTAAAACTAAAATTAAATAATTAAATTAATTATGAAATAAAATAAATCACGTAAGAGAATACGATTTAAAAGTTCAAGGATGGAGAATTGGTAATGCTCGGGCAAACAACTTAACTATGTGACTAATTTATCTAGACCCAAATTAATTACATGCAGACGTTTATAAGAGAATCACTAAGCCTAGTTAAATCACCTTGATCGGGTAGGATCTAACACTTATAATGAGCTGAAAATCCTAGGATCAATAAGGAATTAACTCTCTCCCTCTATAGGTGTTTCATGCTAAATTTCATTAAAGGCTAGATCACTAGACTTCCCTTTCTAGGTACGCAATTACTAACCTCTTTTGTCTCCTTACCAATTACCTAATAATGATGTATTACCAAGTAATTAATATTCTAGATTGATTGTCTAACACTCTTAGGAATTATAGGCCAATACCCCAAGACTGTCACATGAAACAATAATTATTATGCAGAAATAAAGAATCCTATTAACTATCAATCAGTGATACCGTCAAGAATAATTAAAGGAATCAAAACTCAAAAACACAAGATATGAAGTCTCCAAATATCCTCTTCAATAAGGAAATAAACATTCTGCAGAGTAATAAATCCAAGTGTAGGGCAATTAAATCACATAGTGTAGGGCAATTAAATCACATAGTCAAATCTGTCTTAGCACCCTAACATTACCAACAAAGAAGCTTAGCCAATGGATTTACGAGGGCAAATCACAAAGATGTAATAAACCTTAACCATTGTGCTAAAATAATAAAAATAAATAACTAAAAATAAAGAACCTTTTTGGAGGACTCCGTCTCTTCAATTACAAACTCCGCGGGATCTCCGTCTCCGATTGATGAACGATGATGAGTGAAGGTGGAATTTTGGTAAGATGATGATGATGGGGGCGTGCGTGTGGTATTTCTCCCAGCTGATCAATCCTCTTCCCCATTGTTCTGCCAATTCCGCGGTGAATAAGGGCAAACTCAATATGGGCCATAGCATGTGGATATATTGGGCTTCACTTGTAAGCATGTGGGATTTTTAATTTCGTCAGATTTCCTTCAAAATTGAATGGAGCTGCATGGGCTTTAAAAGCCTTATTCTCCCACCAAATAGTTGATAGTTGGGGCCCTCAAACTTAATTCAACTCACAAATTTGATTTCTACTACTATGAACAACGTGGCATATGCATGAGTAGTCTCTCAACTCCCACTTGACCATCATTATTTTTAATCCTTTGCATGGGCCCCATCACTTCCTATTTATTTTTCAAATAATTGGAACCCAAGCACCTATAATTGACGTGGCAAATCAAATGCATAGGGAGTACACCATTCTCTGCATCATGGATCAAAATTTAGTGAAGTTTCGAAAATCCCCTATGCTGCTGCGCGATCTCACCGTTTTGCCATAACTTCTTCATTCAAACTCCGATTGATGTGATTCTTGTGCTTACGCGACCTTTTCTTCCGTGGCTTTCGAACCATATCCTACACGACTAGTTTTGAATTCCACACAAACATAGAAAAATTATGGAAAGAGGTCCTCTGTTTCCTTGCATGCTTGTACAAATTCGCCATTCATTCCAACTTTGCATACCTTATCCTTTTTCCTATCAAAACACAACAAAATATCTCTCAGGCAACTTTTAGATAATAATAATTCAAAGTTTTAAGATTTGTACAAATAATAACAAATATACACTCAAAGAGGTATCAAATTGGACTAAAAAATACATGAATTTCCACTCTCATCAAACCCCCCAAACTTAAGGTGTTGTTTGTCCTCGAACAACAAAACGACAAACCAAGAGAAAATAATGAGATGGAAAGTCATGTTTTAAGAAAACTATCAAAACATCAAACTAAACCTTCAAAAAATGATCAATCTTAATTTGGTTCACACAACTTCAAATTCAAAAGCATCAATTCATTCAAAATATGCAAGTTAAGATAATTACTTCACCAATTCAAGTGCTCATCCACCTATGATCACAAGATATATATAGTGTCTCTCTTACGCTCATGGTGTATAAAGTGTACATCGTTTGGGTTATATATAAGTGCTCTCAAATTCAATTCAAGTGCATGTGTAACCATAAGCTTTTCCATTGTCTCAACTCTCCTTTTACTTGTAGCTAGCCAATCATGAATCAAAAAGGTCTTTTTATTTGGTTGAAACGTAGGCTCTTTGGAGAAGGTAGGAAAAATATAGATAAGTGACTCAAACTCGGATCAGACAAGCAGCCGTCCATCATGATCATTCATTCTTCCTCATCACTTTCATTAAAGCACAACTCCTCCTCAACTCCAAATTATTTATTTCTTTTCTTCAACCACAATAATGAGAGAATTATTTTTCTAATTTTGTTACAACATCAAGGGTATGTACACTCCCCAACAAAATATTATTTTTTCCCTTTATCTTTTCTTTTCAATTCCTTATTTTTCCATTTTTTTTCTCTTTTACAAGTCATTAGGATTTTTATATCCTTTTCTTCTCCTTTCTTCATCTTCCTTTTCAACTCCAACATATTCACATTCTTCTTCTAACCACTTCAACAATTTCTCAATTGATCCAAGTAAAACAAAGAAAAATCAAATAATGATTAAACTCAAACGGGTTATTCAAATAATGGATATTTAAGGCTCAATGGGCTGACTAAGGATTACATGAATCCAGGTAAAGTGTATGCGAAAGATGGGCTAATAATAAAAGATGGCCTAATATCATTTCCATAATCAACTAGACTATTCTCGAATATTCAAGGAGACTCAAGACAAGTTCTAGAATACACGCACAAGAATGATACGCTCAAGAATAAAAATATCATGCATCATGTAACATGATTTAAAGGCTCAAATCTCACTTGGTTTTTTCATAGAATGAATGAGCACTCTTTAAGGCTAAGCATACATCATAACAAGCACATCAAGAACTTCAAGTACTAATGAATAAAAGCATGTTCCCCTTGTTAATCATAATCAACATCATAAGCAGAAAAATAACAGCTCAAAGATCACCTGAAATTCAGGTCATAGAATTTAAAGCTCATGCTCCTCACTCATAAGAATTCGAAACTCACAGAAAAATTTAGAATAAGGAACGAAGTAACCTGATTTCAATCTCCTTCACATCTTTCAAGTTCACTTCATCACGTTTAATAACTTCTCAATCATAAAAACTCAAACACCAAACTCATCATCACAAGAAGGATAAAAATATCAAAAAGATAAAAATTGATGACAGAGCACCAAGGGACACACAAAAACGAATGAAAACACAAAGACACCTGGATAGTCGCAAAAAAATTCGAAAGATCGAAAAAAATTCTAAAATTCTAAAAATATCGACCTCCAAGCACAGAGACACTAAACAATGCAAAATAAACATACCTGGGTATGAATGGAACAAGGGAAGAACATCACACCCCCCATACTTAGATGAAAACGTGAGTTGAATCTAAGTTTAAAAGGATGTTATTACCTTAAGTGTAAGCACGCACCTTGAGTATAATTCACCTAGCACATGACACAACAAATAAAACAATTGAAAAGAAATAAAACGGTGGGTTGCCTCCTACCAAGCGCTCTTGTTTAACGTCGAGGAGCTCGACGGAATGCAGACTCAGAGATATTCGGACCCATGCATCAACACTTCTTCTTCATCTTTCATCTTCACTTTAAAGTGTTGTTTTGCCCTCTTTCGATCCATCCAAACCATCTCTCCCTTCTTACTCTCAAGGATCAACTTATCTGGATCTCTATCTTTATATGCTTCCTTCCTATCAACATCAAGATCAGAAAAATGAGAGTCACATATATCCAGAGGGACTGGTGGAATTTGAGTCCATGTTCCTCCTTCAATACATGACATCTCTCTTCTATCATTCCTGCAAACATTCACCGCACTCAAACAATCTGTTAGTTCATTAGATAAAATATCGGATGAAAAATCAGATTCAACATTAGTAGCAGAAGTAGATAAAGAAAGGCTATTGCTGATACATGTTTTCAATTGATCCTTATGTTGGATTGTATGCTAAAAGTCTAGTTTTAGTATGAACAATGTTATAACAATTAATTTGATATGAGAATCATATGATCAAATGATTGCGTCTTATAATTTATTTATATGCACGATGCAATAGTCCACTTACTTTATACTGTAGATAATATGTTGTGCGACAACACGCGGAAGATCATATTATCGATTTCCTTATAAAGTATAAGCAGATGCTCACAACCGAGATAGATGGTGACTCTCTATCGGGATGGTTGTAGTGTGGTTTGGTATTAGCTTGTCTTGGCTATAGAATCACATTAGTGCACTTGTGTGTATTGAGCAGGACCACTTGAGATCGTTCGACTTATACTGACTTATAGGAGAACTTGATCTCAGTTATTATGGATGTTCGTGCTCTTAATCCCTATACAATAACCTCGACTCGTAGGGCAGTATGTATTTCTTTGATTCATCAATGGGTGAGTTTTACATGTAATTAAATCAACAAACTCGGTGAGTTGGGAAGTAGTGTGGTCTCTATGGTGTGCTGTTGATTGTAGAAGGAATCTATGTCCGTCATAGGTTGATGATGTCCTCTTGAGGAGCTCATAAGGATTATCATGTAAACCCTGTAGGTGAATTTATTCCGGCATGAAAATGAGGTTGAGTGGTACTACTCTTGGATGAGATATTAATTAATGGAGTTGTCAGTAACTTAATTAATTAATGGAGATTGTATATCTTAAACATGGGGAGACTAACGGGCTCATAATAAGAAGGAGCCCATAATGTAATTATTGGATTAGAACGGTAGTGCAGTAATAATATTTTAGTGGTATATATTACTATTATTGGACTTAAGTATAAGCTTTGGGCTAAGCTTGGATACTTAAGCCCAATGGAGGCCCAACTCTAATTTCTCCTCCTAGTCCCTGCTGTAGCTCATATATAAGTCATATCAGCTGTCCAGAAATCCTAATCTATGAGATTAATCATGCCTAACACTATGAGAAGGGTGAGAGAACAGCAGATTGAGAAGATCTCGAGGATCGTCGCCCACACGACGTCGAGATTGGACTTGGGAATACAGTAGAAGACTAGAAGGTTGTTTACTGCTGTTGTCCGCCACATTCTATGATTTTTATAAAATTGTACAGACTTCAGAACAGGACATGTTATATACTAACGGAAATCCACGGAAGAGAGTATCGTTTTGGCTCGTAGATCACTCAAATCCAACATCGGATGAGAGAGTTATGCCCAAAACGGTGAGGCTGCGCAGGCTGGTGGCAAGAATTCATTGTCTTCGACATACCCTGGTGAAAGGTAATACGTTTCTTGTTTTTCAGCTTCCGCTGACTGCTAGAAATGTATAGAACCCTAATGGATCACGTTAACCAAATGAGCAAACGCCAACACCTTAGTCGGAATCAATGACAGCTTCTCCTCTACACTCTCATCAACATCAATGGACTTTCAGCTGGACTCTTCAGAATGATGCTTCAAAGCATCAAGTGAGAACACGATCTCCTCGTCCCCCACTCTTAGTTTCAACTTTCCATCTTTAACATCAATCAGAGCTCTAGCAGTGGCTAGGAACGGTCTACCCAAAATCAGAGGCACATTGTTGTCCTCTTCCATATTAAGCACTAGGAAATCAACAGGGAAGAAGAACTTATCCACCTTCACAAGTACATCCTCAACAACTTCCCTAGGGTGTGTAATAGACCTGTCAGCTAGATGCAATGTAACTGAAGTAGGCTTCAACTCCCCAAAACCAAGTCTCTTGAACATACTTAAGGGCATAAGATTTACACTAGCCCCCAAGTCACACAAAGTTTTACAAGTGTCATTCTTTCCAATCTGCACTGGGATGGTGAACCTACCCGGATCTTTTACCTTGGCTGGAAACTTCCTCTGAATGATGGCACTGCACTCTTCAGTCAAATTCACTGTTTCTTTATCCACTATAATACGCTTCTTGGACATGATCTCCTTAAGAAACTTTTTCGTAGTGTGGCATCTGTTCAAGTGCTTCAGCAAAGGACATGTTGATCTGGATCTGCTTAAAGATATTTACAAACTTCTGAAACTTCTCATCAAGACTCTTCTTCAACTGTCTAGAGGGAAAAGGAACATGATATTTCGTCTTTAGAATCCCCAAGCTATTTCTCTCAATTTCATCCTTTTTATTCATTTCTCTCTTAGCTCTTTCCCACTTCTTCTCAGTGACATCATCCTGCTCAGTATCCTTATGGAAGTCCATAGTATCACGATGCTGAGGAACATAATCATTTCGGATAGAGTTAGAGTCACTCAATTGTGGATGGGTATATGTCCCCGGTGCCGAGCGTGTGTACTCGGTACCAAGAGTCACACCGGGTAGGGCACATAGTAGCTGCTCATTATTTGGCATCCTCGGTCTCTCATAATGTCTACCACTTCTCAAAGTAATAATATAGCACTGATGTTATTTTGGATTCAACTCAGTCTGAGCAGGAAATTTTCCTTGTTGTTGCAACTTACCCACTGCAGCATTCAACTGACTGATAGCAAGATCTGTTTCTTTCTGTTTCCTTTCTATTTTCTTGTACCTTGCTTCAGCTTCTTTATGTCTCACTTCAGCTGTTTCCTGATTTGTGACCATCAACTTGAGCATCGGATCCATCTTATCGTCCAACGATGCTCTTCCGTCACTAGATTTCTGGGCTGGATTTATTTCTGGAGGTGGTGCAACTGCGCTATTAGGATTAGAATAGGCCAGATTTTCATCCCTTCTCTGATTATTGAAGTTTGAATTTCCTTGGTTCCAATCTTACTGAAATTAACGGTTGTTCCCTTGGTCATTCTTGCCCCCAAACTGATTATTTGGTCTGAAATTCTGTCTATTTATGTATTCCCCTTGAAAGCTTCCCCTTGAAAGCTCTGTCCCATAGCATAGTTTACATCCTCAAAATGCTCTTCATCTCTATCCATCATCACTTCTCCTTTGAATCTGTTTCCTTGTATGAGGCGATCCAACTTTTATGAAGCTCATCAAATCGATCATGAATGGCTGACACGTCTTGATTTCCGGCATGTATCTCTACCTTAGCCACTTTATCAAAAGTGGCTTCTCTTTCTGCTCTCTCTGCTGGCCAATCATAGGTTTTAGCTGCCATCTCCTCCACGATCTCTTACTCCTCCTCTTCATACTTCTTAAATATAGATCCACCCGCTGTCACGTCCACCAACATTCTTGAATCTCTTCTTAGGCCTTGATAGAAAAAGCCTAAGTAGGTGATCGGTGTGAAATTCACCTAGAATTTTGTGCTTAATTGCATGAATTCAATTGGATTTAATTTAATAATTAAGCATGATTTTAATGAAAATACTATAATTGCTTGATTACTCGGAGAGAGGTATTTTTATGTATTTTTGCAGAAAAATGGGTGTTTTGAGCTTGAAAGAGCGATAGAAGAAACGAGAATTAAATCGGGATGAAAATGAGAAAAAAAATGGTTGCAGCTGAAAAGACAACATATTTGAAGAGGGCTACGACAACACTTTTTCTGGGTGTTGAGAAAAGTGACAATAGACAACAGCTGAAAGCGTTGTCTTTTAGGGTCTCGAAAGTGTTGTCGTAGGAGCAGAATAGAGCGCAAGATTCTGTAAGAGAATCTGGATTGAGTTTTTCACGCCTCGATCGAGTTTTTAGGACAATGACACATCACCTGTTCTGCCGTGCTCTGCTCTTTACTCGGATGTGTGTGCTGATGGGCCAGCATATGGGCCGCATGCATATATTGGGCCAAGTAGGTATCCTTTGAAAATTCATGTCTGGGACAGCTCCGCAACAGCATTTTGAAGCTTTCCCATGCCTCATAGAAACTCTCCAAGGATCCTTGTTTGAATTGTGTGATCCTTTTCTTTATCAAGAAACTCTTGGATGGAGGGAAGTATTTATTCAATAACTTATCTGCCAGTTGCTCCCAAGTAGTACAACATCCATGTGGTAGGTTGTTGTACCACTCCTTGGCTTTTCTTATAAGTGAGAGCATCCTCTGGAACATTTCTCTGCTTCAGCGTCCTCACATACTCATCAAATAACTGCAGATGCTCACTAGGAATCTCCAAAGGACTTCTACTAAACTGCTGTCTCTCCACCATTCGGATCAGTCCGAAAGGCAGCTCAAAATTCTCTGCGGTGATCGCAGGTCCATTCAGTCCAGCATTAGTAGTATGCTTCAATTTATATTGGTCCCGCATAGGGGTAGGGGCCCGCTCATCATCAGCCATCTCTCTAGTCAAAGTTTCTTCATCCAAGTCAGATCCTTCAATTAGTTGCTGTTAATGCTGTTCAACTTCCGCTAGTAACTCTTCTTCTGACGAGTGATAACTATCTGACTCTGGACTAGGAATAGTTGTAGTTGGCTACTTTCTCTTCCTTCTGTTTTCTCTAATAAGTGCTTCAAGTTCTAGGTTTAATGGTTCGATTACTCGTCCACTCGACCTAGTGATCATTCACCTGTTCTCACTCAAAAGATCAATTGTTTGGATCACAAATAAAATAAAATAAAGCAAGTAAAATTTAACGTCCTACAAGAAAATTAATCACTATAAAATTAAATTTAAATCTATAAACTATCCCCAGCAGGCGGCGCCAAGAACTTGATCGCAGTTTTCGTTCACCCTCAAGTGTAAGAGAAAGATTGTAGCGCGTGTGACTAAGTGAAATTATCATTCCCACGAGATAGTTATAAATTTAATGAGTGATTCTATATGACAATTCAAATGCAAGATAAATCTGGGGTTTTTTTAAAGGATAATTATTAAACTAATTAAAACTAAAATTAAACAATTAAATTAATTATGAAATAAAATAAATCACGCAGAGAATACGATTTAAAATTTCAAGGATGGAGAATTGGTAAAGCTCGGACAAACAACTTAACTATGTGACTAATTTATCTAGACCCAAATTAATTACCTGCAGACGTTTATAAGAGGATCACTAAGTCTAGTTAAATCATCTTGATCGGGTAGGATCTAACACTTATAATGAGCTGAAAATCTTAGGATCAATAAGGAATTAACTCTCTCTCCCTCTATAGGTACTTTATGCTAAATTCCATTAAAAGTTAGAGCACTAGACTTTCCTTTATAGGTACGCAATTACTAACCCCTTTTGTCTCCTTACCAATTACCTAATAATGATATTTTATCAAGTAATTAATATTCCAGATTGATTATCTAACACTCTTAGGAATTATAGGCCAATACCCCAAGACTGTCACAGGAAACAATAATTATTATGCAAAAATAAAGAATCCTATTAACTATCAATCAGTGATACCGTCAAGAATAATTAAAGGAATCAAAACTCAAAAACACAATAATATGAAGTCTCAAAATATCCTCTTCAATAAGGAAATAAATATTCTGCAGAGTAATAAATCCAAGTGTAGGGCAATTAAATCACATAGTTAAATCTGTCTTAGCGCCCTAATAATACCAACAAAGAAGCTTAGCCCATGAATTTACGAGGGCAAATGACAAAGATGTAATAAACCCTAACAATTGTGCTAAAATAATAAAGATAAATAACTAAAAATAAAGAACCCTTTTGGAGGACTCCGTCTCTTTAATTACGAAATCCGTCGGGATCTCCGTCTCTGATTGATGAACGATGATGAGTGAAGATAATGATGACGGGGGCGTGCGTGCTGTATTTCTCACAACTGATCAATCCTCCTCCCCGCTGTTCTGCCAATTCCGCGCTGAATGAGGGCAAACTCAATATAGGTCATAGCATGTGGATATATTGGGCTTCACTTGTACGCATGTGGGCTTTTTAATTTCGTCAGATTTCCTTCAAAATCAATTGGAGCTGCATGGGCTTAAAAAGCCTTATTCTCCCACCACATAGTTGATAGCTGGGGCTCTCAAACTTAATTCAACTCAGAAGTTTGATTTCTACTACTATGAACAACGTGGCATATGCATGAGTAGTCTCTCAACACCCACTTGACCATCATTATTTTTAATCCTTTGCATGGGCCCCACCACTTCCTATTTATTTTTTAAATAATTGGAACCCAAGCACCTATAATTGACGTGGCAAATCAAATGCATAAGGAGTACACCATTCTCTGCATCATGGATCAAAATTTAGTGAAGTTTCGAAAATCCCCTACGCTACTGTGCGATCTCACCGTTGTGGCCATAACTTCTTCATCTAAACTCTGATTGATGTGATTCTTGCGCTCACGCGACCTTCTCTTCCGTGGATTTCTAACTATATCTCACATGACCAGTTTTGAATTCTAAACAAACACAAAAAAACCATGGAAAATTGGTCCTCTGTTTCCTTGCATGCTTGTACAAATTCACCATTCATTCCAACTTTGCATTCCTTATCCTTTTCCTATCAAAACACAACAAAATACATCTCAAGCACCTTTTAGTTAATAATAATTCAAAGTGTTAAGATTAATATAAATAATAATAAATATACACTCAAGAGGTATCAAATTGGACTCGAAAATACATGAATTTCCACTCTCATCTGTCAAGTTAGACTTAGAACATAGTATATTCAATTAATCACCAAAGATCACAGTAGAAATTGTTTATATTCTCTTTCTAGGTACTAACGCTGCTAAGACTTTCTTTTGAAAGATAATTATGCATCAACAAATATTCTCAATATTTACTACAAGAATATTGACAATTCTAATAATCAAGAGATATATTGGTTAATCCCCTCAATTATAACAAATAACTCATAAAATCATGCAGCACATACTAGTATCAAACATAAACACTCATAGGTCAATGACATAAAAATAATTAAAAATAGATGTAAAGAACAATATAAAAGTCTTAAATGCAAAATTTCATTAAAAGAATAAACATTTTGCAGAAAACATCGTCATCGATTTCTTGATCTATCAATCCATTATGGTTAAAACCAGTGTTTTTGAAACCAGACCGGACCGAGAACCAGTTTGAAATATCAAAAATTGGTTTGGCTGTTAAATTGAGAAGAATCAATTGAAACAGGAGAACAAAAAGAATCGAAAGCCGCCGGTTATATTTTATTTAAAAAAATTAATTTAAACACTAAAATGTATTGTTGTTTAGTGTGCATCAGACGACCATCTATTCATATAAAAATTTGACAAAATTGAAACCCTCCTCAATTATAAACACAGTAGTGAGAAATAATTTCACACAATTCTCCATATATGTTGTTGAATAATAGAAGAAAAAATAAGAAGAAAGTCTTCTCTCCAATGGAGGTGGAGGGAGATGCCAATTGCCAAGCCACCGGTGCCTCCACAAATCATGAGAGAGTAGTGGAAGAAGAGAAGAAATGGTGCAATTTGTAGAGACGAGAGAGAGAATTATAGAAAGAAAACTGTAGAGAGAGAGCGAGCGGCGCCGCTGTTGTACATTTTTCTATACACCAATTAAATCTCCAAGTATCAAGAATATCAATTGTAGCAGCAAGAGATCAATTGTTAATATTGTACCCGTAGGACAATCAATTATCAACTTTTAGAATTACTAAATTAATTAAGATGAGTAACCAATTTCTAATTATTTACGAACTTAAATATCTAAGGTGATGTTTGGTTTGGGGTTATGTGGGGTTTGAAAACCATGAATAGTGTATGATATGTTTGTTTTGGTTTTGAGAAGGGTAGGTTTTAACTTTATGTCAAATCAATGTATTAATTTATTTAAAAAGTTAAATGAGAGAGGAGAGATAAAGAGAGAAAATGTATCAATTGAAGAGAGAATGTAATAGGTATATATAGGGGTGGTTTTTAAAATCTAGATGTGGGTTTTGAAAAATAAAATCTGGGTATGAAAACCATAAACGACCATTGCCTAAGAGAATGAAAATATTAAATAACTAATACTCCCCCGTCCTGGAGAAGATTGCACCGCTACTGTACGCATGAAGTTTAAGATATGTTGTTTTTTTGACCTTTTCAACACAACTTTTTAAGGGTAAATATGTCCATATCAATTTAATTCTTTTGTGATTAACTATACCATTATAGTTAATCCAAACATCTGTTAATAAAAATATCATTTAATAAATTGTTTATTACATATCGAAAATTTACATTAATTAATAATCATTAAATTTCCACTAATACATAACCTGCTTCTAACACATAATTCTACAGTAAAAAAAAGTGAATCTATTACATAACCTACTATTACACATATAACTTCAGCAAACGTTTGATTATCCATGTTTTTTTCCCTCCACAAATCATGTCAAATCACCAAAATCCCTCAAAAATGTTGTAAATCAGCTTCTGATAAGATACTAACAGTGGGATGAAATTTCATTTTTCGGAGTTTTCCCTCCTAGTTCCCAACTTCCTTTAGTTCCCCCCCCCCCCCCCCCCCCCCCAATTTAACAACAATAAATACAAGTATAAGAAGTTGTGAGACCATTAATATGCTGCAATAAATGGCAACTACCACAAATTCAAACCACTCCATATAAAAGAAACAACTAATTTGTCAGTTTTTGTTGCAACATAGCAAAGATGGTAAGCTTAATTATGGAAAATCAAGTGAAGCATCTCAATTTTTTGGGGTTTCTTAAAGAACCATATGTTACATATGGGTTGCTGTACGACAGCAAATGCAAGAAGGTAAACCTATAAACTTTAGTAGCAACAATGTAGGGATACAAAAAAAAGAAAAAGGTTCAATTTGATACCGAAGTGATAAAGAGTATACCTTTTCGAAAGAGAGCAACTATCAGAAAATTAGTAACTCAGTTACATGTGAGCAAATCTACGGTGTGCAGATGGAGAAAAAGTGGGTATATTAGGCCATACACAAATGATAACAAGTCTGATCTAACCCTAAAGAACAAGCTACAAAGGCATAACTATTGTCTACATGCCATATGCTATGATAGGTATGCGTAAAAGCTCATGTTTAATGAAATGAATAATGTAGTGCATATAGATGAGAAATGGTTTTACCTAACAAGAGAAAGTGAGAGATATTACATGGTTCTAGGAGAAGAAGAAACACATAGAACAACTAAATCAAAAAGGTTCATTCCAAAAATTATGTTCATGTGTACTGTGTCAAGACCATTATTTGATAGTGAAGGTCATGTCATTTTTTATGGAAAATTTGGGATTTTTCCATTCACAACAGAGGGCCAGCCAAGAGGAACTCCAAAAATAGAGTTAGAGGCACAATGATAGCTAAGCCTATTAAAAAGTCAACACAGAATTGATCAAGGATTGTATAGTGAATCAGGTATCATTCTTTCCTAATTTTTAAGGTTATTAGCCTATAAATTGCATGTTTAAGTCACAATTTAATCTTGATTTCTCATAATGTTGACTATAGAATGCAATTTAATGTGAATTTACATATTATACCAGCAATTAAGGAAAACTGGCCTCAATCCATGAGGAAAGACATTATTATCTAGTAAGATAATGCAAAACTACATTTTCAAAATAGTGATCCAGAGTTTGAGAGAGCTGCAAAATCTGATGGATTTAACATCACACTTGTTTGCCAGCCCCCAAACTCACCTGACACATATGTCAATGATTTAGGGTTCTTCAGGTCCATTCAATCACTACAACTGGATAATCCATGTTATAATGTGGAAAATTTGGTGACAAATGTAGAGCAATGTTTTGATAACATACAGCTACAACACTCAACATTTTTTCTGAGTTTACAAGGCAGCCTCATTGAGATAATGAAGGCTAATG